>JAABKJ010075445.1:105270865-105894517 GCA_011634705.1 Andricus grossulariae | reverse complement strand
ATGCGATTTATTTCAGTGACTAAAATGGCATTTTCTTTTTAAAAAAGTGACTATAGTTACTTTTTCTTAAAAACGTGGTTAAAAAGAGACTAAAATAAACGTTTTAATCAAAAAGACGAATTTTCAACCAATAAAGATTTTTCAGACAATAAAGAAAACAAATTTCATCAAAAATGTTGAATTTTTACCCAAATAGTCCAATTTTCTACCAGAAAGATGAATTTTTAACAAAATACATATTTTTTCAACCAAATAATGGAATTTTTAGCCAAGAAGATTAATATTCTACTAAACAAGACTAATTTTCAATAAATTACAATTCAATTACAATTTTGAATTAAATATAGAATAGTTGAATCTACATTTACGAGTATTAATTTTCAACAAAAAAAATGCATTTTTGACAAAGCAGTTTAATCCTGTACCGAATAGATGAATTTTTAAGCCAAGAAAGCGAATTTTCTACAAAACAGTTGAATTTTCAATCCGAAAATATGAATTTGCAAGAAAAAATTTAATTTTCAACCAATCAGTTAAATTTTTAACAAGATAGTTTAATTTTCAGCTTAAAAAATGAATTGTTAGTCAATAGAAGAACGCGAATTTTTTACTAATTTTTTTTTTTAATTTACATAAACATACATGCATAAATTTTTAACCCAAAGAGGTCAATTTTCAACAAAAATTTGTAACCAAAAAAGATGAAATTTCTACATAAAGTGATAAAGTTTATAAATCAAATTGTTGAATTTTCGAGCCAAAAATATGAATTTTCCAAAAACAGTTAAATTTTCAAGCTGGAAATACAAATTTAAAAAAAAAAAAAAAAATTTTAAACGAAAAAGATTAACTCTTAACCAAACAGTTGCATTTTTAACTAAAAAGATGATTTTTTTACAAAATACATCAATTTCCAATCACAAATTAAAATTTATTACCAAATTGAATTTATGTATATGTTTGAAGATTCAAATATTTTGTTAAAAGTTTGTAATTTGGTAGAAAATTAATCTCTTATGGTAGAAAAATCATCTTTCATTTTCATATTTTATTTTTAAATTCTGAACATTTGGACGAAAACACACCGTTGTAGGTCTTGGTTGAAAATTCGTTTTTTTATTCATTTCTGTTTAAACTCAAAACTTTTTCTTTTTCATGTTTGGTTTTAAAAAATCAGTTTCAGTTGAAAATTTAACTATTAGGTTCAAAATTCATCTATATTTTTGCGGATTGAACTGTTTGAATAAAAAATTTGTCTTCTAGTAGAAAATTTATCATTAATGGTAAAAAAGTTATTTTCCTGGTTTGAAAATTAACTTTTTTGTTGAAAATTGAATTTTTCGGGTTGAAAATTCAACTGTGTCTTCTAAAACTGTCCTCTTTTTGGCTTGAAAATTAAATTTTTTTGGTTGAATTTTAATTTTTTTTGCTTGGAAATTTTAACCATTTGGATTTTTTTATAATTCTAGTAGAAAATTCAACTTTTTTGATGAAGATATTTTTTTTGGTAGGATATATAACTGTTTTTTTTCTAAATTTCTTTCTTTTGGATTTAATATTCATCTTTTATGGTAGAAAAGTTATCTTTCTTAGTTGAAAATTACCTTTTTTTTTGTTTGAACGTTCAACTTTTTTGCTCTTGACGCAAATGTTTGATTAGAAAAAATTTTTTTGTTTAAATTTCGTCCTTTTGAATTCAAAATTTATCTTTTATGGTAGAAAAGCCTTTTTTTAAATTATTTTTTAAACTGAAAATTTTCACTTTTTTGTTTAAAAAAATCGGTTTAGTTGAAAATTTAACTATTTGGTTTAAAATTCATCTTTCTTGATTGCAAATTTATCTACATGTTTCAGGATTCAACTATTTAAAAAAAATTGGCCCTTTAGTAGAAAATTAATCATTTATGGTAGGAAAATTATCTTTCAAGGTTGAACATGAACGCTTTTGTTAAAAATTCAATTTTTTTAAAAAAGTCATTTTTTTGGTAGCATACTAAACTATTTTTTTTTAATTTCGTACTTTTGAATTAAAAATTCAACTTTTATATCAAAAATTCATCTTTCACGATTAATATTGAACTTTTTTTGTTTTCGAGATCAATTATTTTGTTGCTAATGAAACTTTTTTGGTTGAAAATTCAACTATTTTGTTAAAAATGCAATACATTTCGACTTGAAATCTCAGGAATGGTATTATGACATATTTAAAAAAAAATTGGTATTGCAATATATAATTCTGTTCTTGCGCCCACTGTGCTGTACGGTAGCAATAACTTGACATAGTCAAAAATATCATAAAATTTGTATTAAAATATAAAATTTTGCACTTGCACACACTGTGCTATACGGTAGCAAGACATGGGCCTATTCCAAAATATAAAATTGGTGCTGCAATTTATAATTCTGTACTTACACCCACTGTGATGTACGTTAGCGAGACCTGGACCTTGTTTGTCAAAAAATTGGTAACGTTATATATAACTCTATAGTTGCACCCACTGTGCTGTAAGCTAGCGAGACCTGAATCTAGTCCAAAATAGCATAAAATTGGTATCGCAATATATAATTCTGTAGTCGCTCCCACTGTTCTATACAGTAGCAAGACCTGGTACTAGTACAAAATAGAAATAAAATTGGCATTGTGACATATAATTCTGTACTTGCACCCACTGTGCCCTACAGTAGCGACACCTGGACCTGGACCTAGTCCAAAATAGCATAAAATTGTTATTACAATATAAAATTCTGCACTTGCACCCACTGTGCTGTACGCTAGCGAGACCTGAATCTATTCCAAAATAGCATAAAATTGGTATCGCAATATATAATTCTGTAGTTGATCCCACTGTGCTATACAGTAGCGAGACCTGGTACTAGTCCGAAATAGAAATAAAATTGGCATTGCTACATATAATTCTGCACTTGCACCCACTGCGCTGTACGCTAGCGAGACCTGGATCCTTTCCAAAATAGAATACAATTGATATTGCAATATATAATTCTGTAGTTGCTCCCACTGGGCTGTACAGTAGCAAGACCTGGTACTAGTCCAAAATAGAAATAAAATTGGTATTGCAATATATAATTATGTACTTACACCCCCTGTGCTGTATTGTAGCGACACCTGGACCTGGACCGAGTCCAAAATAGCATACAATTTTTATTACGATATAAAATTCTGCACTTGCACCCACTGTGCTGTACGGTAGCGAGACTTGAAACTAGTCCAAAATATTATAAAATTTTTTTTGCAATATATAATTCTGTACTTGTACTATCAAAGCCTTAATTTGACAGCAAACCTTTCTTCATGTCTAAAAATATTCTCAAGGAATTTGAGATACATTGATTTGAGCGAACAATTTTTATTTGTTTTTAATGACTTTTAACATGCGGACGCACTTATAGCCAAAAAATCGATCGACTCTCAATAACTTTTAAACACAAAAACAACAAAAATTTAAATAGGGTACCTTTAAATCCTATCTGATTTTGAATTTTTCTTTGCTGAAATTTTGATTGTCTAAAAAGGTCAAACTTGGGCTATTTTGCATGTTCAGATTCGAAAATCTTGTTTTTTTATGATAATTTGCAAGTATTTTCGTCGACAAAAATTTCCAAAACTCATAAAATTTTTTTTTTCAAATTTGGCAAAAGCTCTAACTTTTTGAATGTTGCTCTAGTCTAAAAATTCAACACGGATAGGATTGAAATATATTGGATATCTAGTGAAAATTTTGAATTAAATTTCTGGATGCATCCGAAAAATAATTTATTTATTATTTTTTGAACATTTTCAAAATATGGAAAAGTATATAACCTACAGACATACATACAGACAGACACCGACGAAATTTAATGCTTTTCTAACCCTGTGAATGCCGAAACGTGAAGATCCGTTAAAAACTAATGATCGAAAAAAAAAAAACAATTTTGTTAATGAATATTTTATTGCAACTTGTGCCGTGTTTCCATAAATTTCATTTGTTTATTTTCTATGTTATTTTTTACGATTTGAACTGAAAATACACATCCTAGCGTAAAGTGGTTTTAAAAAAAAGTGTAGATATAATTTAGGCGGAAAATTTTGTTAAATAAGATATTATTGTAAGCTTGTGTCCATTTCCCAAAAATTGAATTTTTTTTAATATTATTTTTTACGATTAAAACAAAAACTACGTGTTCTATCAGAAAATTATTGATGAAAAATTTGGATGAGTTTTCGCTCTTCTTTGGAAGAGCAGCTTTGGCTATTCATTTTCTTTATAGCTTGTGCCGTTTGTCCAAAAATTTAATTTTTTTATTCCTAATGTTGTTTTTTTATGAATAACACAAAAACTACGCATCCTATCAACAAATAATTAATAACAAATTTGTAGGTCTTATTTGGAAGAACCACTTTCCTCGATTCATTTTTGTCATAGCTTGTTTCGTTTGTCCAAAAATTTAATTGTTAATGTTTTCTTGATTCACTTTCTTGGTATATTTTATGGTTTGACCGCAAAATGGAATTTTTGATTGTTCATTATTTTTGGTGCGATCAAAATTTGAATTTTTGATTTTTCAAGAAAATTCACGGAGTTGTACTGATAATCTTGCAGAACTTTCAAAAAACAACTTTTTTTTCAATTCTGAATTTTTTTCATATCTTGCTTTGTTTGGCTTAAAATGTTCATTTTTTTTTTCAATATAGGAAATACCATAACTCTAACAATTTTATTTTAATTGAAAAAAGTCGTCAAAATAAATTTTTCGAGTTTCCAAGTATTATGGATAGCCGTACATAGAATTTTTAAATCTTTAAAAAGAAATTGTTAAAAAAAAATTGAAAAAAAAAACAACTTTGAATTTCCATCCAAAATAGCTGTTTAACGAACTCGATCTTTCCTTTTGGTTCCTAAATATGTGGAGATTCAGAAAAATCCACAATAGTCGGTTTTCATATAAAACCAATACCTTCTCATTATGATGAGAATGTAAAAATATCTCAAAATTATTCAGATTATTTTTTTTATTTTGGAAATCTTCTCATGTATTATATTCGAATTAATTTTTCCAACGAAAATTATTGTTAGTTTTTCTATGAATTTTGGTACGATTTTTTTATTAATTCGAAACCTTTCAAAATGCTTAAAAAGCTTATAAATTTTGTGTTTGAAATCTTTAAAAATCTACATTGTGCTTTAAATGATTTGAAATCCTTTCACGTTTTAAATTATTTTGAAATCTTTCCCAACTTATAAATATATCTTAAACATGAAAAACATTATAGTTTTTCCCAGAAAACTTAAAAAATTTCTTAATTTTCTTAAAACCTTTAAAGATCCTCAAAAGTCTTCAAAATTTTATTTCGAAATCTTCAAAAATCTAAAATTAGTTTTTCATTTTTTTGAAATCTTTTTCAGTTTTCAATTAAGTTTGGATATTTTTGAAATTTTTAAATATCTCTTGAACTAATTAAAATTGTCTCGAACGAGAAAATTATCTCATTGTTATTTATGCATCAAAATTCAATAATTTCATTTACATATTGAAAATTTGTTAAACACTACAATTACAATTTCAACGTTCAGAATTTGAATTTAACCAAATAAAAAGTTAAATAACTTTCTAGTTTAAAAATTAATCAATCTTGGATAAGAATTCCACTTTTTGGTTGAAAATTCATTCATTCTGGTTAAAAAATTCAACTATTTGAAATATAATCTTTTTTTTGGTCGATGATTTAACAACTTTATTAAAAATTCATTATCTTTTATTAAATATTCATCATTTCAGTAAAAATTCATCTCTTTGGTTGACAATGTGACTATTTTCTTAAAAATTTGTCTTTTTTTGTAGAAAATTAATCTGTTTCGTTAAAAATTCATATTTTCGTGTTAAAAAATTGAACCGTTTTGTAGAAAATTCGTCTCTTTTTAAAAAAATTTCATCATTTTGGTTAAAAATGCAACTGTTAAAAACTAATTTTTTTTACTTATTTTAATTTTCAAGCGAAATTTTAGATTACTGGATAAATTTTTTCAAATTGAATAATTCTTCAACTGAAATAAATATGAATTTTAAACCAAAAATATGAAATTTTAACGCAGGAGTTTGACTTACAACCAAGTAGTTTTATTTTTAAACAAAAAATGAATTTTCAACTAAAATGATGAATATTTAACTGGAATACTTGAATTTTCAACCAAAAATAAAATAATTAAATTTTCAATAAAAAAAATTAATTTTTAACCAAAAATCAAATGAATTTTCAATAAAATAGTTGAATTTTCAACCAAGGAGATGAATTTTTATCAAAGGAGTTTAACTTTCATCCAAGTAGTTTTAATTTGTAAAAAAAATCAACTAAATTGAACTGGAATACTTGAATTTTCAACCAAAAAGATGAATTTTCAAACAAGAAGATTAATTTTCTACCAAGAAGCCGATTTTTTAATGAAAGGCATGAATTTTCAAGGAAATAATTCAATTTTCAACTAAAAAAAATGCAATCAAATAGTTGAATTTTGAAGTAAAAAAGATCAATTTTCAACTAAAAATGGAATAGTTAAATTTTAAACAAAGAATATGAATTTTTTACTAACCTCTACCAAAAATTAAAAAATTTTATCGAAATGCATGAATTTTTAACTAAAAAAGATAAATTTTCAACCGAAAATGAAATAGTTAAATTTTCAGTTAAAAAAATTAATGTTCAATTAACGAGACGCATTTTGAATTAAAATAATAGAATATTCAATTGGAATGGTTACTTTTTCAGTTAAAAACAAAATCACTTTCAACAAAAACAAAAAAAGTAATTTTGAAAGAAATAGTTACATTTTTAAAATAAAAAGAAGAATTTTTGACTAAAATGATGAAGCTTTAACTGGAATAATTGAATTTTCAACCAAAACGATGAATTTTCAATCAAGAAGATCAATTGCTACCAAAACAGAATAATTTTCATCAAAATACACGGATTTTCAACTAAAAATGATAAATATTAAATCGAAAAAAAATTTATCTTTGAAAGCAATAGTAACATTTTCAAACAAAATGATGAATTTTCAACTAAAATGATTAATCTTTAACTGAAATAGTTAAATTTTAAATCAAAAGTTATAAAGAAATGTTTAACAAAAAAAATTGTAACAAAATAGTTAACGTTTTATCTGGAATATTAAAATTTTCATTAAAGAAAATTAATTTTCAATCAAAGGAAAAACGAATTTTCAATTAAAATTATGAATCTTCAACCAAAAAAAATTAATGTTTAACAAAAGAGTTTAACTTTGAACCAAGTAATTAAATTTTTATTCCAAAAAAGATGAATTCTGAACGTCAAATTTTAAGTTAAAGCAATTAATTTCAAACGAAAAAAAACAACGAATTTTCAGCAAAACAGTATTCGGAACGAAATGTAAATTTTTGAAGATTTCGAAAAAAAATTCGAAGCTTTTTAAGAAGTTTGAAAGGCTTCAAGAAATTACAAAAATTTCCTTGAGATTCCTGGGAAATTTTTTTTTATTTTGAAAAATTAATTTTTAAAGAAAATTTGAAAAGGGTTTTAAAAACATTTCAAAATATTGCTACAAATTTTGAAAAAAATTTGGAAGATTTAAGGGCAATTTTTTTAATTTTTAAAGATTTTTCAAAATTTTAGGAATAATTCGAGTCAGTTTAAAATATATTTATTTTCAAAACTCCTAAAAGTTCTACATGTCTTTGAAACTGACTTTAATTTTTCCTAAAATTTTGCAAAATCCTGAAAAATAAAAATAATTATACTTTTTCGACATATATAAAATCTTCAAATTTGTTTTTGAATTTTCTCAAGAGTCTGGCAGAAATGATATTTCTATAACCTTAAAAGCAAGTGGAGAAATAAACATAAAACATAAATATTTGTTCAAAAATTTTCCTTCGTATTCAAAACTATTTAATCTCTTTATTCAAAATTTTGGAAAATAAATCTAAAGAAAAAATATTTTTTCGAAATTTTTGTTTTGTATTGAAAACCATTTACCCACTCAAATTATAATTTGGGTGAAATTTTTTGTCTTCCTCGACTGAAAAACTTTTTTCCCTACTAAAAAATGAACGATTTGGTTGAAAATTCGTCTTTCTGGTTTAAAAATTATTCTATCTTGGATGAGAATTCCACTTTTTGGTTGAAAATTCCTTTTTGCCGGTTAAAAATGCAACTATTTATGGAAATTAATCTTTTTTGGTCGAGGATTGAACTGCTTTATTAAGAATTCACTTTTTTTATTGAATATTTATCATTTCAGTTAAAAATTCATCTCTTTGGTTGAGAATGTGACTATTTTCTGAAAAATTTGAACTGATTTCTTATTTTGAAAAATTAATTTTATGAGAATATTTAGAAACATTTTAAATGACAAAAGATTTTAAAAGATTACAAAAGATTTCTAAGATCTTCGAAAAAGATTCTGGAAGAGTTTAAGGCAATTTTGGTAATTTTTCAAAATTTTAAGAACTTTTTTGGAGAAATTCGAATAATTTTAAAAGACATTTAGAAGAAATTGGGAAAATTAAAACTAACTTTTTATTTTGAAAATAATTTGTAAGAAAAAATAAAAAGAAATTTTCAAAATATTTTAAATTATTTTCTAAAATTTCGAAAAAGAATTTCCATTAGCAAGATTGCAAAATTTTATAAAAAATTTGAAAAAAAGGTCAAAAGTTTCACGATAATAAAAAATATTTCTTACAACTTATGTGATAATTTGAACTGACTTTTTATTTTTTAAATTAATTTTGAGATGATATTTTAAAAAATGTTAACGTTTCAAAATACTTACAAAATTGTCAGAATAGAATCTGGAAGATTTGACAAGTTTTTTAATTTTTCAGAATTAAAAAAAAAAAATTGGAAGAATTCGAAGAATTTTAAAAGATATTTCGAAGGTTTGGGAGTTTTGAAAATGGTTAAAAAAAGATAATAAGTTTGAAAAGATTTGAGGGCAATTTTTTTAAGTTTAAAACATTTTTGAAATTTTAGGAATATTTGGAATCAATTTAAGAGATATTTATCTTTAAAACTTCTACAAGTCCTAAATATATTTCAAACTGACTCAAATTTTTCCTACAATTTTTCAAAATCCTGAAAAAAAGATAATACTTTTTCGACATATCTGGAAGCTTCAAAATTTTTTTTTAATTTTCTTAAGAATCTTAGGAAAATTATAAATTTATTTAACTTTAAAAACAAATGAACAAATAAACTTAAAAAAGAAATGTTTGGTAGAGATTTTCATTTTGTATTTTCAATTATTTATCCCCTAAAAATAATAATTCGAGTGAATTTTTTTTCTTTCATGACTGAAAAATTTTGATTAGGATAAAATTTGAACTATTTTGTTGAAAATTATGTTTCCCGGTTCAAAATGCAACTGATAGAAACATTAATCTTTTTCGGTCGAGGATTTCATTTTTTTTTTTTTACTAAAAATTCATTATTTTAATCAAAATTTAATCTTTTTGGTTGATAATGTCACTATTTCATTGAAAATTCGTCTTTTTTGGTAGAAAATTCATCGGTTTCATGAAAAAATCATATTTTCATGTTAAAAAATTGAACTGTTTTGTAGAAAATTTGTCTTTCTTTTAAAAAACTTAATATTTTTGGGTTTAAAATGCAACTGGTAAACATTAATTTTTTTGTTGGGGATTCAGCTATTTTATAACAAATACAAAATTTTAACTGATTTTTTATTTAAAAAAATTAATTTGAAGAAAAAATTGAACAAGATTTCAAAACATTTCAAATTGTTTCTTGAAATTTCGAAAAATAATATTTTGTTGTTTTTAAAGCCAAATTTTTCAATGAGCAAGATTACAAAGTTTTCTACAAAAATTTCATCAAGTTTGAGAGACATTTTGAAATTTTTAAAAGATTTAAAATTAATTCAAAATTTGGAAGCATTTCAAAAAAGTGAGAAAAAATGTAAATTTTTGAAGATGTGTAAATAAATTTTTTTAAGTTTCTTAAAGATTTTGAAAGGTCTCACGATAACATAAAAAAAATTCTTAAAATTCCTTGAAAAATTTAAACTGATTTTTTATTTTGAAACATAGATTCTAAGAGAAAATTGACAAAGATTTTTTCAAAATTTGAAATTATTTCCTAAAATTTCGAACAAGAATGTAAAAGATTTTAAAGTAAAATTTTCAATTAGTAAGATTACAAAGTTTTATAAAAAAATCAAATAAGTTTAAGAAATATTTAGAGGTTTTAAAAAGATTGAAAATTTATTAAATCCCGTGAATTCTCTGAATTTCGTAAATTATCTGAATTCTCTGAATTCACGGAATAAATGAAATTCACGGAATTTAAGTAGTTACACGAATTCCGTGAATTTCTTGAATTAATAGAATTCCTTGAATTTCTTGAATATGTGAAATAACTTGAATTCCTTGAATTCCTAAGTGGTCACAGAAATAATGTTGGTCCAACTTCCTACCGCTTTCCAATATTTTATAGGGGCGGGAAGGCGCCTCTGTAAATGGTGATAGGAAAAATTTTGATAAAACCCATAGCCATTTTTAACATCTTGTGCGGGCGGGAAGGTACCACTGTGACTGGTCATAGTAATAAAGTTGGAAATGTCTATGTGTACGAAAATTCCGATCCAAATATCTCCGAACTACGAGTTTAGCTATTTGTAACGAAATTTCGGGAGTAAACTTCCGAAAGCGAATACCTTCAATAATTTTGAAAATCCGTTTACCTATGCATTTCAAGGTGGTAATTACGAATATAATGTGGAAAATAGACGCACAGATATTTTTTAAGGTCAAAACCCCAAAAAACTATAAGAAGGTCATATTTTTCCGCCTCATTTCAGCAAATAGTAAAAAATTACTAAAAAGCTTCAAATAGTAGTTGTAGATGTTTTGAAAATACACGTTTCATGTTATATACAGTTTTTCTGATTAACCAATCTTTCACGTGACATCCCTACCTCTTTCCAACGTCTTGTGTCGGGGGGAGGATAGCACCCATGTGACTGGTCACAGAAATAATGTAGGTCACAACCATACCCCTTTCCAATGTCTTGTAGGTGGCTGGAAGACACCCCTGTGACTGGTCACAGAAATAATGTAGGTCACATACAGACCCCTTTCTAAAATCTCTTGTGGGGGGAGGGGAAGACACCTCTGTGCCTGGTGACAGAAATAATGTATTTTACATCCATACCCCTTTCCAACACATCTTGAAGGGTGAGAAAGCACCTCTGGGCAGATTATAGAAATAACCTCGGTTCAACCTTTATTCCAAACTTTTTCATAAATGTGCATTATTTACTGAAATGAGTGGAAAAAACGTGACATATTTATAATTTTTTGCCGTTTTGAACTTGGCAATAAAATTTATACCTATTTTCACTATCATTTTCATAACCAGCAAGTCAATATACATGGGTATACGGAGTTTTAAGTCAATCAGCGGAATGCGCTGTTCGGAAGTTTATCCCCGAAATTTCGGTACAAATAGCCAAAGTGGTATCACGTAGCTATTCGTATTGAAATTCCGGTACAAATATCCGAAGTTGTAGTGGGGAGCTATTCATACCGAAATTTCGGTACCCGTAAACACGGCCAATAATGTTTGCCGAACCCATACCCCTTTCCAAGATCTCGTGGTACGCGATGGTGTCCCTTCGACTGGTCACAGAAAAACTGTTGGCCAAACCCCTACCTCTTTCCAACATCTCATGGGGGCGGGATAGCACCCTTGTGAATGGTCACAAAAGTGATTTTGGTCAAACCCCTAGCACTTTTCAATACTTTGTGGGGACGAGAAGATACTCCTTCGACTGTTCCCAGAAATAATTTTGTTCGATCCCCTTCCCCTTTCTAACATCTCGTGGGGCGGCAAGGCTCCCCTCTGACTGGTCACAGAAACAATGTTGGTTAAATCCCTACCGCTTTTCAAGTTCTCGCGAAAGAATGGAACGTTCCACTGTGACTGGTCATAGAAAAAATGTTGATCAAACCCCTACCCTTTTTAAACATCTCGTTCGGGTGGCAAGGCACCCCTGCAACTAGTCACAAAAATAATGTCGGTAAACCCCTACCCCTTTCCAAGTTCTCGTGGAAGAAAGAAAGTTATCACTGTGACTGGTCACAGAAGAAATGTTGGTCAAACCCCGACCCCTTTCCATCATCTTGTGGGGGTAAGAAGGCAACCCTGAGACTGCTCATAGAAATGATATTGGTCAAACCCATATTGTTACATCTCTATGATTCCTCTTCTGTGATTAGTCACAGAAATAATATCAGTTTGACCCCTTAGATTTTTAATGTTCTTTAGTCGCGGACTTCAACTAGCAAGACGGATGATTTTGAGGAGCAAACGGTTGCATTAAACACATAGAAGGAAAATTTATTTTCAAATATTTTTACCGAAAGTGCAGGCTCTATCCTCATAATATGCCTTCAAAGAAAAACGGTACCGGCTTTGTAGACGCAACCAATTCGAAAACCCCGAAGAGTGAATTTTTCCGATATATTTTACACGGGAAATTTCAAGTGCCCGACGATGCCGGTAAAAATGAAAATTTCAAAGATAACGAAAATATGCGGAATAATTGAATTTTCAGTTAACAAGTTAATTTTCAACCCAAAAGAAACGAATTAAAAACAATCTAGTTAAATTTTCAATTAAAAAGTAAATTTTCGACTAAAAAATAACGATTAAAAAAAAAATAGTTAAATTTTCTACCAAAGAGATGAATTTTCAACTGAAATGATAAATATTCAACTGGAAAAGTTAAATTTACAACCAAAGATATGAGTAACGAATTTTCAACTCAAATTAAGAATATTCAACCCAAAAAAATGACTTAAATAAAATAGTTGAATTTTCAACAACAAAAAATCAACTTTTAACCAAATTGTTGAATTTTCAATCAAGAAGATTAACTTTCTACCGAAAAAGACGAATTAAAAAAAAATAGATGAGCTTTCAACAAAGTAATTGAATTTTCAACTAAAAAATATAAATTTTCCACCATGAATGGAATAATTGAATTTTCAGTTAACAAGTTAATTTTCAACCCAAAAGAAACGAATTAAAAACAATCTAGTTAAATTTTAGACCAAAGAGATGAATTTTTAACTAAAATGATGAATCTTCAACTAAAATGATAAATATTCAACTGGAAAAGTTAAATTTACAACCAAAGATACGAATAACGAATTTTCAACTCAAATTAAGAATCTTCAACCAAAAAAAATGACTTAAACAAAATAGTTGATTTTTCAACAAAAAAAGATAAACTTTTAACCAAATTGTTGAATTTTCAACCAAGAAGATTAACTTTCTACCGAAAAAGACGAATTAAAAAAAAAATAGATGAGCTTTCAACAAAGTAATTGAATTTTCAACTAAAAAATATCAATTTTCAACCAACAATGGAATAATTGAATTTCCAATTAAGAAGTTAATTTGCAATTTAAAAAAATGCATTTTCAACAAATTAGTAAAAATTTTCAATCAAAGATGTGAATTTTCAACTAAAATGATGAATCTTCAAATGGAATAGTTAAATTTTCAATTAAAAAGTAAATTTTCTACGAAAAAACAACGATTTTTACAAAAACTAGATAAATTTTCTACCAAAGAGATGAATTTTCAACTCAAATGAAGAATCTTCAACATAAAAAAAGAATTTAACAAAATTGTTGAATTTGCTACTAAAAAGATAAAATTTCAACTAAACAGTTCAATTTTCAACTAAAGGAGATGAATTTTCAACTAAAATGATGAATCTTCAACTGAAATAGTTAAATTTTCAATTAAAAAGTAAATTTTCGACTAAAAAACAACGATTTAAAAAAAAAACTAGTTAAATTTTCTACCAAAGAGATGAATTTTCAACTGAAATGATGAATCTTCAACTAAAATGATAAATATTCAACTGGAATAGTTGAATTTTCAACTCAAATGTAGAATCTTCAACAAAAAGACATGAATTTAATAAAATTGTTGATTTTTTAACAAAATAGATAAACTTTTAACCAGATATTTTAATTTTCAACCAAGAAGATTAACTTACTACCGGAAAAGACGAATTTTTAACAAAATACATGAGATTTCAACAAATTACTTGAATTTTCAACTAAAAAATATCAATTTTAAACCCAAAATGGAATAGTTGAATTTTCAGTTAAAAAGTTTCGATCAAAAACAAAAAAAAAATTAATTTTCAACAAATTAGTTGAATTTTCAACAAAAGAGGTGAATCTTCAACTAAAATGATGAATCTTCAACTGGAATAGTAAAATTTTCAATTAAAAAGTAAATTGTCGACTAAAACGCAACGATTTTTTTTTTAAATTAGTTGAATTTTCTATCAAAGAGATGAATCTTCAACTAAAATAATTAATCTTCAACTCGAATAGTTGAATTTTCAATTAAAAAGTAAATTTTCAACTAAAAAACAACGATTTAAAAAGAAAATTAGTTAAATTTTCTACCAAAGAGATGAATTTTCAACTGAAATGATGAATCTTCAACTAAAATGATCAATATTCAACTGGAATAGTTGAATTTTCAACCAAAGATACGAATTTCGAATTTTCAACCAAAGATACGAACTACGAATTTTCGAATCTTCAACAACAAAACATGACTTTAACAAAATTGCTGATTTTTTAACAAAAATCGATCAACTTTTAACCAGATAGTTGAATTTTTAACCAAGAAGATTCACTTTCTACTGGAAAAGACGAGTTTTTAACAAAATACATGAGCTTTCAACAAAGTAATTGAATTTTTAACTAAAAAATATCAATTTTCAACCCAAATGGAATGATTGAATTTTCAGTTAAAAAGTTACTTTTCAATAGAAAAAAAAATAATTCTCAACAAATTAGTTGAATTTTTAACCAAAGAGGTGAATTTTTAACACTTAATTGAAAAAATTTGAAATTGCACCTTTATGAAATTTTATATTTTGAAAAAGATAATTCCGGTAATGATGAATTAACAAGTTCACAGAATGAAAAGAAATAAACAATTATTTTCGTTACAAAATTCGAATAATTTTTACTTCAAATTTTCTTAAAATCTAGACTTTAATTTCTATAAATTTGAATTGTTATTAACTTTCCAAACTTATTTCAGAAAAAATAAACATGTGTATATATAATTTCAAAAATTGAATGCAGATACTCATCTCACAACATCACTAACATATAAAGAAATTATGTAATTGGAATAGAGGTTTTTTTAGTATAAATGAACTTTCTATATAACAATTATAGCGAATATTAACCTGCATAAATTCAAAGTAAATGGTCAAATTATGGTATTCAATTGAAAAAAAATTAAAATTCAACATTTATGTAATTTGCCGTTTTGTACAAAATAATTCCGGTGATAACGAATTAACAAGTTCACAGCATAAGAAGGAATAAACATTTATTTTCGCTAGAAAATTCAAATAATTTTCACCTCAAACCTCAAGATTTAAACAATTAAAATAACTTGTATTTTAAATTTTCTCAAGATCTAAACTTTCATTTCTAAAAATTTGCATTTTTGTTAAATTTTCAAACTAATTCCAGAAAAAAAATGCAAAATGTACGTATAATTTTGAATAATGAATTCAGATACTCATTTCACGACATCACAAACATGTAAAAAAATTATATAATCGAAATAGAGGTATTGTAAACATAATGAAGCTTTTATTATACCAATTATAGCCAATATTCAACTGGATAACCTTAAGGCAAATAATAAATTTATGGTACATAATTGAGAAAAAATTAAAATTCAATATTTATGTGATGTAATATTGTGAAAAAATTACTTAGCTAATAATTAATTGATCCGTTCAAACCATAAAAAAGCAATGAGAAATTATTTGCATGGAAACATTCATATAATTTTTTTTATTTTTTTTTTATAAATTTCAACTAAATTTCCGGAAAATGAGATTTCTTAGTGACAATATAAAACTAATTCCAGAAAAAAAACATACGCACATATAATTTTGTAAATCGAAATGAGATACTCATTTCACAACATCATAAACTTTAAAAAAAATGCTAACATTAGAATATATGTATTTTAGATACAAATTAACTTTTATTGTAAAAATTATAGCCTACGTTCAACTATATAACCTTAAAGAAAATGATCCATTTGTATGAATTAACTGAAAAAAATTAAAATTCAATCCTTATGTAATTTAGTATTGTGAAAAAAATAATCAGGTTATAATTCTTTAATCGGTTCAAAGCGCAAAAAGGATTAAATAATTATTTTAGTTGAAACATTTAAATACTTTTTACTAAACACTCTTTTTTTAACTTCAATTTCTGGGAATTTGATTCATTAAGAAACTTTCAAAATCTTAACTAATTCCAGAAAATATAAATTTTAATAGAAAAATATAAGCTTATCAAAAATATCGCTAAATAATTAAAACATATTTGCTTATAATAAGCATATTAAAATACATCAATGAATAGTTAAAACACATGTACTTCTAATTTTGGAAATTTTATTCAGATACTCATTTTAAAATATAAAAAATATTCTTAAAAATTATATAATTAAAATACAGGTATTTTAGGAATAAATAAACTTTTATTATACATTTTGTTACTACTGTGTAATTGTTTTCATCAAATATACGTCGCTATAAAAATTTTCAAGGAATATTGAAAATATCAATATTTATCAGTAATTATTAATAAAATACAAACAAAAATATATTTTAATTTGAAGAAATTCATATAATTTTAGAACTATAAAACATAAATTAACTATTCCAAAATTATGTTCAATAGTAACACAAATTTTTAACAATGTATTTAATTTGTTATGAACAAATGAGTAAATCTAAATTGTTTCGTGGCGATTGGTAGCGCGTCACTTTATACGCACTAAATTTGAACAATTTATGATAAAATGAGTATTTATGACTCAAATAATGAATGATAATAAATTATTTGTTATTTTATAAACAAATTTCATAAACAATTATCCATATCAGGCATTTATGATTGAATAAAGTTTCTTCTACCGTACCCATTCATATATTATTTGAAAATAAAACTTAAATATCAAATTTTTACATTTAATTAATATTAATGAGTATTTAAACATTCTTAATTAACAAATACACAATTTTACTATATTTGGACGTGAAAACCTGGTTCATTCGAGCCAATCAACTGCAAATAACTAAATTCTCGTGCAAAAAAATTTCGATAACAATAAACAATCGTTAAAAAAACATGTATTTTGTTGAAAATTCGTCTTTTTTGGTAAAAAATTCATCTTTGTGGCTGAAAATTCAATTATTTCGTTAAAATTTTAACTATTTGGTTGAAAATGTATGCATTTTGTTGATTTAAAATTAAATTTCAAGTATTTGGTGAAAAATTCATGTATTTTTTTGAAAATTCGTCTTCTTTTTAGAGAAAATAAATTCTTTTGGTAGAAATAGAATTGCATGGTTGAAAATTAATCTGTTTTGCTTGTGGATTCAAATATTTTGTTTAAAATTCGTCTTTTTTGGTAGAAAATTTATCTTTGTGGTTCTATAGCGATATATTTGTTATAATTACCTATTCGATAAAGGAACATCATGCCCAACAGCAGATGGGGTCGAAAAAGGCATCTCCAGAGACTGAAACACCTTCTCATCCGGATCCATGTCCCTGATACACAACAATCCTGGAACATATCCTCTATCGACTTCCGTCAAATCTGCAGGGGTCAAGGGAATCCCCGCAAGTTGTTTCCAGACCGGTTCAGCCAAATTCAGACTCAGAGGACTGCCTGTTCTAATCGCTATTCCCATCAGGATTCCCAGAAACTGGAACATATTCATGTGCAGCTGAGAAGTTGCCAGGGGATTCAACAAGAAACAATCCCTGTTTGTTCCACTGTCATCTCGACCATTCGGTGTTGGAATGAACAAAGGCAATGATCCATTCTGGAGTTCGTCACACATCTCGGCGATGCTTTCGCTGTAGCCACCTCCACAATCATCCACACTCTCACCTATCAAAAAATATCGAATCAAAATTAGAACCAATTATCATCAATCAGTACAGGCTCTGGTGGACAATTTTTTAGAAAAAAGTATTATTTATGATTATTAATTATTAATTGTTTTTACTAAAACTACTTTCAAGGGAACCTACAAATGAATACTATCAATTACAACCAAATTTAGAGGAAAGTACAACTCTTTTCTATTATTGAGACGAATTTTCTACTTTTCTTGTAAATTGTTGTATTTTTTTGTAGTTTTAATATTCTACAAGAATTTACAACTACAATAATCTACAGATTTTGCAGTCAAAAAGGTGTTCTTTTTCGACCTAGGATGACGAATATTTAGGATGTTGCAGTGAGATAATTTTAAATTAGGATGTGTTAAGGAAGGCATTTTTTTAATATTTGGCAATATTTTACTTTTCAATTAAAATTAGAAATTAGAAATCAAATATTAAAAAACAAATTTTTAAAATGTAAGTGAAATTATTGAATTTTGATGCATAAATAAAAATTGAAGAATTATCAAGTTGGAAAAAATTTGAGTTAGTTTGAGATATTTACAAGTTTCGAGAAGAAATCAAATTAAATTTAAAAAAATAAAATAAAATGTTGAAGCTTGTTAAGGATCTTTAAAGAATTTAAGAAAATAAAAAAATTCTTATGTATGCTGGGAAAATTTAAAATGATTTTTTATTTTGAAACATTAATTTTAAGAGAATATTTGACAATTGAACAATTATTGATTTGGAAAATAATCGAGTAAGTTTAAAATATATTTAGAAGTTTTGAAAAGATTCCAAAATAATTTCAAATGTGAAAAAATTCAAAACCATTCAAAAGACAATGTAGATTTTTGAACATTTCAAACACAACATTTATAAGCTTTTTGAAAATTTTTGAAAGGTTTGAAATGAATAAAAAATTTGTATCAAAATTCCTAGAAAAATAAACAATAATTAAAAAGAATATTTAATAAGATTTTCAAAATTTTCGAAAAGAATCAGCGTGATTGTAAGGTGATTTGAAGGTAATTTTTTTACTTTTACAGGATCCTCAAAAATTCTAGTTTTAAGATAATAAAATTATTATTAGATTCCTGGAAATTTTCTTAATGATTTTTTTTGGTAAAAATATAACTGTATGATTGAAAATTAATCTGTTTTGTTTGAGGATTCAACTATTTTGTTGAAAATTGTTTTTTTTTTGGTAGAAAATTAATCTTTGTGGCTGAAAATTTAATTATTTGGTTAAAAATGTATGCAATTTCTTGATTTAAAATAAAAATTAAACTATTTGGTTAAAAAATCATGTATTTTGTTGAAGATTCGTCTTTTTTATAGAAAATAATTTTTTTTGGGTGAAAATAGAACTATATGGTTGAAAATTAATCTTTGTGGCTGAAAATTCAATTAGTTGGTCAAAAATTTAACTCGTTGGTTAAAAATTCATGTATTTTGTTGTAAATTTATCTTTTTTATAGAAAATAATTTTTTTTGGGTGAAAATAGAACTATATGGTTGAAAATTAATCTTTGTGGCTGAAAATTAGGCCGAAAATTATTCAAATTCATGGGGAAAGTGTCAAAAATGTGAAATTTTGTGCTTTTTATATTATAAAAACGGACTTAAATTTTTGTTTTGTTTTAGAATTAAATTTTAAGGCTTTTAGACTGAAATTTTTTCAAGTCTTTTTTGTGATAAACGAGGATAATGGGGAGAATTTTGCCGAACATTTTGCCTTAAGAATTTGGAAGATTTCAAGAGAATAAAAAAGTTTTTTTTTTAATTCCGGGTAAAATTTAAATAATGTTTTATTTAGTAAATTAATTTTAAGAGAATATTGAAAAATGATTCTCTAAAATTTCGAAAAATAATGTACGAAATTTTAAAGCAAAATTGTTAACTTCTTCACGTTTACGTCGTTTACAACATCTTACCAAAAATTCGTGTTGGTTTAAGAAATATTAGGAAGTTTCGCAAATATTTCATGAAATTGAAAACAAAATGTCGATTTGATACAATTTAAAAGAAATCGACTTTCAAAGATTTCCAAGAAAAAATTTATAATTTTTCTAAGAATGACAGGTTTCAAGAGAATGAATAACTTTTCTAGATAAAATTGAACAAGATTTGAAAACATTTCGAAAGATTTCCAAAATCGTCAGAAAAGTATGTGGAAGATTTCAAGGCAACGATTTCAAGAAATTTAAAACAAAATGTAGATTTTTGAAGATTTCGAATAAAGATGCAGTTTAGTCATTTTGAAAGGTTTCAAGAGAATAAAAGTTTTTTTTAAAGATTTCAAAACATTTCCAAAATTGTCGAAAAAGAATCTGGAAGATTTTAAAGCATTTTTTTTTATTTTTCAGTTAAATAAATTATGAAAAATTCGAATCATTTTAGAAGATATCAAGAAGTTTTGAAAAAATTTCAAAAAATGATTTTGAAAAATCTAACACATTTTAAACTATATTTGGAAATTTCGAACAATTTCCAAAATAATTGCAAGAAATTTAAAACTAAATGTAGATTCTTGAAGACTTGAAGAAAAGGAGCTTTTTGAGAGTTTTGAAAGCTTTCAAGACAAGAAAACAGTTTTCTTTCAAAGATTTCTGCAAAAACTGTATATGACTTTTTATTTAAAAATATTAATTGCAAGGGAAAATTGAAAAAGAGTTTTCAAAATTTCAAAAGATTTCCAACATTGTCGAAAATATATTCGGAAGAAATTAAAGCGATTCGTTTTGTTAGATTTGAAAAAAATTATTTTTGAAAAGATTTCGAAAATAATTTCAAAACTTGAAACAATTTGTAGAAAATTAAGAAAAAATTAAAAATTTTGAAAATTTCAAAAAAAGGGTTTTTAAACTTTTGAAAGGTTCCAAGAGAATAAAAAAATCTTCTTAAAATTTCTGGGAAGATTTAAATAATGTTTTATTTGGTCAATTAATTTTAAGAGAACACTTAAAAAGATTTCATAAGATTTCGAAAACTGACGAACAATAATCCGGAAGATTTTTTGGTAAAACGTTTTTATTTTGCAGGATATAAAATGATTTTCTAACAAACATTATTTTAATAGAATATTTCAAAAGATATCCAAAATTATGTTAAAGAATCTTAAAGATTGTTGTGAAATTGTTTTATTTTGCAGGATTTTAAATGATTTCCTAAAATTTCGAAATAGAAAGTAAAATATTTTTTGCACGAATACCAAATTTAAAAAAAAATCGAGTTCATTCAAGAAATATAAAGAAGTTTTGAAAAGGTTAAAAAATAATTAATAAAAAATTTCAAAGAATTTAAAACGATTTCAAAACATTACAAACGAAATGTAGGTTATGAAAATTTCGAATAAAGCATGGTTTTAAGAATTTTGAAAGGTTCCAAGAGAATAAAAAAGTGTTCTTTTAAACATTATTGGGAATACTGAAATAAATCTTATCTTGAATAATTTATTTTAAGATGAAATTGAAAATAATTTTTGAACATTTCAAAAGATTTCCAAAATGTTCAGAAAAGTTTCCGGAAGATTTTAAGGCAATTTTTTCATCTTGCAGAATTTTGAAAAAAAATTTCGGAAAAATTCTACTTATTTGAAAAAAAGTTGAAAAGTTTTGAAAAAATTTCAAAAATAATGTAAAACCTGGAACGATTTCAATAAATTTAAAACAAAATGTAGATTTTGGAAGATTTTAAAAAGAAGGTCTTTAAGAATTTTGAAAGGTTTTTAGACAATAAAAAAGTTATGCTAAGATTCCTGGGAAAATTTAAATGATAATTAATTTTGAAAAATTGCTTTTCAGATAAAATTGAAAAAAATTGAAAATACTTCGTAAGGTTTCGGAAATTCTCGAAAAAGAATTTGGAAGATTTATATTTTAGGGTATTTCAAAAGATTCCATGGAATTTTTAGTAGATTTAAATCATTTGAAGGTATTCCTAAGGATTTGAAAGATTTTAAAGTATTTTTAAAATATCCACGGAATTCTCAAAAGCTTTAAAGGGCTTTAAGGAATTTCAAAGGTTTTCAAATATTTGAAATATTTAGGGTGTTTTAAAATATTCCAAGATTTTAATAATTTTAAGATATGCTAAAGGGATTGAAAGATTTTAGGGTATTTTAAAAACATCCAAGGAATTTTCAAGAGCTTTAAAAATGTTAAGGGATTTCAAAAGATTTCAAGGCATTTCAAAGGATTTGAAATATTTTAGGGTATTTCAAAAGTTTCCACGGAATTTGTAATAGATTTAAATAATTTTAAGGTATGGCAAAGGATTTGAAAGATTTTAAAGTATTTTTGAAATATCCAAGGAATTTTTAAAAGCTTTAAAGGGCTTTAAGGAATTTTAAAGGTTTTCAAATATTTGAAATATTTAGAGTGTTTCAAAATATTCCAAGGAATTTTTTTAAGATTTTAATAATTTCAAGGTATGCCAACGGGGTTTAAAGATTTTAGGTTATTTTTAAAACATACAAGGAATTTTCAAGAGCTTTAAAAATGTTAAGGGATTTCAAAAGATTTCAAGGGATTTCGAAATATTTCAAAGGACTTGAAATATTTTAGGGTATTTCAAAAGATTCCACGGAATTTTTTAATAGATTTAAATAATGTGAAGGTATTCCAAAGGATTTGAAAGATTTTAAAGTATTTTTAAAATATCCAAGGAATTTTCAAAAGCTTTAAAAATGTTAAGGGATTTCAAAAGATTTCAAGTGATTTCGAAATATTTCAAAGGACTTGAAATATTTTAGGGTATTTCAAAATATTCCACGGAATTTTTTAATAGATTTAAATAATTTGAAGGTATTCAAAGGATTTGAAAGATTTTAAAGCATTTTTAAAATATCCAAGGAATTCTCAAAAGCTTTAAAGGGCTTTAAGGAATTTTAAAGGTTTTCAAAGATTTGAAATATTTAGAGCGTTTCAAAATATTCCAAGAAATTTTTTAAAGATTTTAGGTATTTTTAAAACATCCAAGGAATTTTCAAGAGCTTTAAAAATTTTAAGGGATTTCAAAAGATTTCAAGGAATTTTTAATATATTTGAATAATTTTAAGGTATGCTAAATGAATTTAAAGATTTTAGGGTATTTTTTATGAATAGAAGGAATTTTCAAGAGTTTAAAAAAATTTTAAGGGATTTCAAAACATTTTAAGGCATTGAAAGAGATTTCAACGGATTTCGAAAAACTTCAAAGGATTTGAAATATTTTAGTTTATTTGAAAAGATTCCAAGGAATTTTTGCTAGCTCTCAATAATTTGAAGGTATTCCAAAAGGTTTGAAAGATTTTAAAACATTTTTCAATCTTGCAAGAAATTTTCAAGAACTTATAATATTTTCAAAGGAATTTCAAAAGATTGCAAAAGATTTCAAATGTTTTACGG
Source organism: Andricus grossulariae (assembly GCA_011634705.1). Taxonomy (NCBI): domain Eukaryota; kingdom Metazoa; phylum Arthropoda; class Insecta; order Hymenoptera; family Cynipidae; genus Andricus; species Andricus grossulariae. The sequence goes on along the minus strand of JAABKJ010075445.1, from coordinate 105,871,088 downwards.
TATTTAAAAAGATTTTAATACATTTTAATACTGTTAAGGTATGCCAAATGGATCTAAAGATTCGATGGTATTTTGTTAAACATCCAAGGAATTTTCAAGAGCTTTAAAGGGTTTTAAGGAATTTCAAAGATTTCAAGGGATTTCGAAATATTTCCAACGATTGGAAATATTTGAGGGTATTTCAAAAGACTCCAAGGAATTTTTAATAGATTTGAATAATTGGAAGGTATTCCAATCTAAAAAAATATTTTAGTGTATTTTAAAAGTGTCCAAGTAATTTTGAATATGTTTCAATCATTTGAAGGAATTCCAAAGGATTTAAAAGATTTTATAGTATTTTTAAAACATCCAAGAAATTTTCAAGCGCTTTAAAGGTCTTATGGAGTTTCAAAGATTTCAAGGGATTCCGCAATATTTCAAAGAATTTGATATATTTTAGGGTATTTAAAAATATTCCCAGGAACTTTTAATGGACTTTAATAATTTGAAAGTATTCCAAAATTTTTAAATATTTTAGTGTTTTTTAAAAGAGTGCAAGCAACTTTGCATAGATTTCTATAATTTGAAGGAATTCCAAAGGATTTGAAATATTTTAGGGTATTTTTAAAACATTCAAGGAATTTTCAAGATCTTTCAAAAATGTTAAAGGATTTCAAAAGATTTCAAGAGATTTCAAAAGATTTCAAAGGATTTGAAATATTGTAGGGTATTTCAAAAGATTCCACGGAATTTGTAATAGATTTAGATAATTTGAAGGTATTCCAAAGAATCTGAAAGATTTTAGGGTATTTTTGAAACTTGCAAAGAATTTTTAAGAGAATATTTGATAAATGTTCGAAAATCATTTAAAGTTTTAAAATATATTTAATCTCTTCAAAATTCCAAAAATTTCTAAATATCTTTTAAACTGACTCGAGTTATTCCTAAAATTGTTTTAAAATCTGCTGGATTCAATTTTGACAATTTGGATATAATTTGTAATGTTTTGAAATCTTTTTAAATATTCTCTTAAAATAATTTTAAAAAATTAAGAATCACTGTAAATATTTTTTGAAACTTATTACAAACTTCTAAACATCTTTTAAAATGATTCGAATTTTTCCTGGAATTTTGACACAAATCTGCAAAATTACAAAACTTGCCGTTTAATCTTCCAGATTCTTTGTTGATAATTTTGGAGATCTTTTATAATGTTTTGAAATTGTTTAAAAATATTCTCTTAAAATAAATGTTCCAAAATAAAAAGCCATTACAAATTTTCCGAGAAATCATAAGACAATTTTTTTATTTTTAATTAATTAAACAAAATAAATTGATTTTCCTTCGTCCTTTTTTAATTTTAAAATATTTGTTCAAAACGTTAAGAACCGAATATTGTTGCCTTTATTGTTAAAGACTCATTTACAGTTTCAAGTTTCTCTGTTAGAAAAAAGCTTTTAGAATTAAAATTCCTTATTAGGAAATTGCAATTTTTCACCTTTTTTAATGATGGAGAGATATAAACAGTACGATTGTTTAAGAAGAAAAAACTATTCTTAGTTTATTTAAATCATACCTTATCTAATATACCTTATCTAATATCATCAATCTAATATCATAATCTCATACCTTATCTAATGTCCAATTTTTACCTCGTAAAATCGAAAAATCAAGTTTAAAAAAAAACTGAATGAGGTTAAAAAATCGTAGTGGGTATCTCGGAAATGAGGCAAGATGTCATAAATGATTAAAGAAACTTTTTGTAGAACTTTTTTAGCAGTGCAAACTATTTCGTTATCATTTTTTCGTATCTGTTGTTGTTTGCAACAAAAATGCGAAAATTCGATTTTATAAAAAAAAATTTCCTGGCTACAAAAGTGATTTAGCCCGCATAAAATAAACAAGGTATTGTCCTTATGATAGTAAAGATTTAACAAAAAATTGACAAAAAATATAATTGTGGGTTTTTTGAGAAAATCAACTTTCAATATTTTAGTAAAACCGTCGTCATTCTGTTAATTTTGAGGGTTTTTTAAACAAAGCAAAAAATTCAAATACGCATAACTTCGTAAAAAATATTTGTTTGAAAATTCGTAAAAGTACGTATCGCCTAATTTCGTCAAAAAAAACAACTTATTTTGTCTTCTACATTTTGTTATACGTTTTCTGAAATCTTTTGAAGTTTAAAATTACATATTTTTTAATCGTTTCAACAATTTTAATATTAAAATCTTTTAAGCTTTGAAATGTACAGAAATCTTTTTTGAGTTTATTTTAAATATAATTTAGCAATGAAAAATTACATTTGAAAGTTTCCCGGAAATCGTAAAATCTTAAGAAAATTTCATCATTTTCCTCAAATAAATGTTTGCTGAAATTGGCAAAATTTATTGTAGCACATTTCGGTCGAAAGGCTAATTGTAACCGAGTATGTTATTTATTATTTGTTTGGTAAAATACCTGGAATATCTGGGAAAGTCATGCAATTTTGAAAAAAGTCCTGGAAAAACTGAAAAATCATGGAATTTTGAAAAAAATGACTGGATTTTTTGTATTCAAAAATTAATTTCAAATACTATTAATCAAAGTCTTAATGATTATTTTAGTATATGGCGGCGAAAAATGGTGCAAATTCATCTGTTACGTCGAAAATTCAACTACTATTTGGCAAAAAAATTTATTTTTGTGGTTGCAAATTTACCTATATTTTTGAAAATTCATTGTTTCATGAGAAAATTAATGTCCTTGGTTAAAAATTCATCTTTTTGTTTGAAAATTTACGTATTTTTTGAAAATTTGTTGCTTTATAATTGAAAATTTAACCATTTTATTTTTGCTTCAAAATAATTGCTCTTTTTTAGTTATAAATTCAACTATTTGTTTGAAAATTTGAATATATATTTTTTTAAATATATTGTTTTTTTAGTAGAAAATTAATTTTATAGGTTAAAAATGCAGCCTTCGATTGAAGATTGCACCTTTTTTTTAAATACTGGCTGTTCGAAATCTTTAAAAATCTAAATTTGTTTTAATTTTTTTTAATCTTCTGTAACACGTTCATTCCGCAAAACTGCTCCGACCCATGCTGCAGATCAATCTCTCTAGCGATCACCCCACGTGGAGAGCCTCACAAAATTGTTATGTGTGGCTCTCCACTTGGGCCCATTGAACCCAAAGGATCGATAACAAAAAAACTACCACCTAAACCAAACTAAAAAACCCCAACAAACAAAACCAAAAAAAAGTAGTACCCAAACGAGCGAACCCAACTAAACTAAACCTAAAGAATCAACCCAAAGGATCAATTGCAAATAAAATAACAATTGAACCAAACCAACAGACTCAAACAAACCGAACCTAACCAACCAAAAAAAGCAGAACCCAAACGAAAAGGGCCAACCCAAAGGATCGAATACAAATAAACTACCAACTCAACCAAGCCAACAAACCCAAACAAACCAAATAAAAAAAAAAGTAGTACCCAAACGAACGAATCCAGACGAACCAAACCAAAAGAACCAACCCAAAGGATCAATTTCAAATAGACTACCAACTAAACCACACCCAAAATCCCAAACAAACGGAACCAAAAAAATTAGTACCCAAACTAGCGAACCCAAACGAACCAAACCAGAAGAACCAACCCAAAGGATCGATTACACATAAACTACCAACTAAAACCAATCAACAAACCCAAATAAATCAAAACAAACAAAAAAAAGTAGTACCCAAACGACCGAACCCAGACGAAATAAACCAAAAGAGCAAACCCAAAGGATCAATTTCAAATAAACTACCAACTAAACCACACCCACAATCCCAAACAAACGAGACCAAAAAAAAGTAGTACCCGAATGAGTGAACCCAACTCAACTAAACCAAAAGGACCAGATCAAAGGATCGATTAAAAATAAGTTACCAACTAAACCAAGCCAACAAACCCAAAGAAACCAAACCAAACAAACCAAAAAAAAGCAGAACCCAAACGAACGAACCTTAACGAACAAAACCGAAAGAACCAACCCAAAGGATCAATTACAAATGAAATACTTATCAAACCAAACCAACAAACCCGTACAAACTGAACCAAACCAACCAAGAAAGCAGAACCCAAACGAACGAAACCAAACGAAAAGAACCAAACCAAAGGATCGATTACAAATAAACTACCAACTAAACCAAGCCAAAAAACCCAAACAAACCAAACCAAACCAACCAAAAGAAAGCAGAACGCAAACGAACGAATGCAAAAGAAAAGAACCAACCCAAAGGATTGATTACAAATTAACTATTAACTAACACATACCAACGAACCCAAACAAACCAAACCAACAAAAAACAGTAGGAACCAAACTAGCGAACCCAAACGAATCAAACCAGAAGAACCAACCCAAAGGATCGATTACGAATAAACTGTCAACTAAACCAAACCTAACCCCCCCCCCCCAAAAAAAAAGTAGTACCCAAACGAACGAACCCAACTAAACTAAATCAAAAGAACCAGCTCGAAGGATCGATTGCAGATAAACTACCAGCTAGCCCATACCAACAAACCGAAACAGAAAAGTGGAACACAAACTAACAAACCCAAAGGAACTTAACCAAAAGAACCAACCCAAAGGACTGATTACAAATAAACTACTAAATAACCCAAACCAACAAAACCCAAACAAACCAACCGAACCAAAATAAAGCCGAATCCAAACAAAACAAACCAAACCAAACCCACCAAAAAAAGCAGAACCCAAACAAACTAACCCAAACGAACGATCCCAGATGAACCAAACCAAAAGAACCAACCCAAAGGATCGATTACAAATAAACTACCAGCTAAACCTAGCCAGCAAACCCAAACAAACCAAACCAAAAAAAAGTAGTACCCAAGCGAACGAACCCAAACGAACTTAACCAAAATAATCAACCCAAAGGATCGATTACAAATGAACTACCAACTAACCCAAACCAACAAACCCAAACAAACCAAACAGACCGAAAAGAAGCAAAACCCAAATGAACGAACCCAAACGAACCGAACCAAGAGAAACAACCCTAAGGATCGATAACAATCAAACTACCAACTAAAACAAATCAACAAACCCAAACAAACCAAACCAACCAAAAAAAAAGCAAAACCCAAATGAACGAACTCAAGCGAACTGAACCAAGAGAACCAACCCTAAGGATCGATTACAAATAAACTACCAATTAACCCAAACCAATAAACCCAAACAAACGGGACCAAAACAACTAAAATAAAAAGTAGAACCCAAACGAACGAACTCAAACGAACCAAATTAAAAGAACCAACCCTGAGGATCGATTACAAATAAACTACCAATTAACCCAAACCAATAAACCCAAACAAAAGAGACCAAAACAACCAAAATAAAAAGTAGAACCCAAACGAACGAACCCAAACGAACCAAACCAACAAAAAACAGTAGGAACCAAACTAGCGAACCCAAACGAATCAAACCAGAAGAACCAACCCAAAGGAATTAATATTAATATATATTATATTATATTATTATTGGAGTTCATTCATGTGAGCTGAAATGAGCTGCAATTTTTTTAAACCGATAGAAAACCGGAAAATGGCAGTGAGTTTATTTTCTGGTCGGGAATTTTTGTAATTATTATAGTTTCAGTAGGAGAACTGTTCCAACACTTAAAGTTTTAAATGATTGAATTTTATAGACTAATAATCGTGAAATTAATTCATTTTAAAGGCTTGAATTTGGCAATTTTAATTTTTTAAATCTTTTTTTTTAATCTTATATTTTTTAAATGTTAAATTCAGAACGTTAAAATATTGAAGATATGCCATTTTGAATGTTTATTTTAAAGTCGGATAGCGAGTCGCTTTTTCACTTTTGTTTGCTTTTTTTAAATAGTTAGCCTCCTGTTCAGAGTGTGCTTTAAATTGAAAGGATTTTCAATTTAATATTTTTAGTTTGAATGAAAAAAACTGATAGATATAAAAATTAAATTCCTTAAAGGTGTATATTTTAGAAATGAAGGTCTTAATAGTCGAAAAATGTTTTATTCATAATATTCCAAATTTAATCATTTCATTGAAAAATTAATCATTTTAGGTCGAAATATGATAAATTAAAACATTTCAAATCCATAGCGTTTGAAATTCAACAATTATTGTTTGAAGCCTTTTATATATTTATCAAATATTTGTAAATTCAATCGTTTGAAAATTTGAAATTGTATTTTGAAGATTTTGAAAATTAACCTTTTAAGAGTCTGCACATTTATTTCAAATTGAAATTCTTAATAAGTTTTGTATAGTTTTAGATTAAAAACGTTATTCTATACTTTTCAATTGAAATCCTTCATATTTGAGTAATTTTTAATTGAAACTACTAAAAATTTCATAATTTTACTTTGATACTTAATAAATTGTACAATTTTAAACTATAGTAGAAAGTGAAATTTAATAATTATGAATTGAATCCTTCAAAATGATATAATAAAATTCTATTTTAAATTGAAAGGAACAATTTTAAATGTAAAGCCTACTATTTCCAACCGAAGTCTTAATAGGTTTAATAATTAAATTGCAAGCGTTAAAAATTGATTAATTTTAGATTAAAAATTTATAAATGAGTACAATGTAAAATTCTTAACAGCTGAACAGTATTCAGTGTTCCAATTTTCAGTGTTAAATTTAAATTTTTTCTTTGTTTGAAGACCTCGAAATAAAAAATTTACAATTTTGATGGCCTCTACTTTTGAATTATATATACAATTTTAAATATTTTTTAATTATTGAGTCCTTAAGTTTTAATTCTAAATTTTAAACTCTTCAAAATTCAAATCTAAAATTTTATTGTTCCACATTAGATTTTCAAATATAGATATTCTTATTTTAATAGGTACTTCAAATTATAACTTCAGTATTTAGAGCTTGATTTTTTAAATTTAAATGCCAGGGAACATTTTTTTAAACCCGGACAATGAATTTAAGAGAAGTCGGTTAATATTAACACATGCCCCATTAATTTAACATGGGGAAAAAGGCAACATTTTGCATTTTTATTTAACTTATACAATATTGTTTTCTGTCACCTATTTTCGAGAAAAAAGTCACCTTTTTTCAACTCCAATAGGTACTGCGATGACTGTGTTCAGTATTTTTTAAATTAAAAATTAATGAACTCCTTTAATTTAATCGACCATTTTTTGCAGGGTATATCCAACCTACGATTTTGCCTGTCCAATTGTGGATGCAGTTGAAAAAGTAACACATACTCTGCGCACAACCGAATATCATGACAGAGATGTGCAGTTCTATTGGTTTATAGAAGCCCTGGGTCTAAACCGTCCCTACATCTGGGAATATTCTCGTCTAAATATGACAAACACCGTTCTTTCGAAACGAAGATTGACTTGGTTTGTTGCCGAAGGTTTGGTAGATGGCTGGGATGATCCTCGGTTCCCAACAGTTCGAGGTATTTTGCGAAGAGGAATGACGGTCGAAGGTCTTAAGCAGTTCATCATTGCACAAGGAAGCTCGAGATCTGTCGTCTTCATGGAGTGGGACAAGATCTGGTCTTTTAACAAAAAGGTTATTGATCCCGTCGCTGTCAGGTACGATGATAATTAAACATTCAGGAAAAAATTTGCATGGTAGCGACCTTGAAAACCTTTAAAGGTTCCCTATTGAAAATTCCGACGTCATTTTATAAAATTGTTCCAATATTTTTCCTATTTAATTTACTCAGAACAAATCAAGGCGTCCACAGTATTTCAGGAATTTCTTCTCTTTTACATTCTCCAGAATATCTCAGAGAGGTCCACTTAAAACTCTCAATAGGAGCGCCATCTGTTGGATTTATTTGAACTACGATACCCCTCCGGATGCTAAGAGAACAACTACCAAATACACATACACGGGCGATGCATAGGGCTGCTTCACAATTTTCTGACGTTGCACGTCGGTAATTGGTGAAGCTAGAAATAAGTTACCACCCAAGCTGCTCTTAACATCGGGACCAAAGGAGATACTATTCCAATGGAATAGTATGGCCCTTTCACTAAAGATGGCGCAAAAATAATTAAACCCGCATAATATTCAGTTACTTACCATTTAAGCAATATCAGTTTATCCTGCATTTTCTTCAGAATAACAAATAGGATTTCTTCCTGAAAACAAAACTCTTCTTTGTCGACCGTATTGACGTGTTACCATCATCGATTGTATAGAAATTGACCGATAACGCTGTGAGGAGCACGGAAATGGGCTTTAGGGAGAGAGAACCCATTTGAGAGGTAGGCCTGTCTTTTTCTAGATAACGCTGTTTGGGCGAGAGCATTTTCGATGGGTGGAGCTCGATGAAGCACAGGACACGCAGATATGAATTCGTCAAAAAATAATCTTTTTCATAATTTTATAGTGTGGATAGAGTCTCTGATTTTCGAGCTCCTCGAAAATACCCATCCTGATTTTTGGGCTTTGACCCTTAACACTAAAAATCAACTCTTCGGAACATCGCAGATGAGACTTTCTCAAAAAATAATATTTTCTGGAATTTTATAGTCTGGATAGAGTCTCTGATTTTTGGGCTCCTCCAAAATACCCACCCTGATTTTTGGGCTCCATCCCTTAGCATTAAAAATCAACCCTTTGGTACCTCGCAGATACGACTTTCTCAAAAAATAATCTTTTCTGGAATTTTATAGTGTGGATGGAGTCTCTGATTTTTGGGGTGCAATCCTGAACATTAAAAATCAACCCCTTAGCACAAGGCAGATACGACTTTGTCAATAAATAATACTTTTGGGAATTCAACAGTGTGGATAGTCTCTGATTTTTTGACTCCTCGAAAATACATACTCCACGTAGATTTGACTTTTTTTACCATGTAGATATGACCGAAATAAAATATTTCTTGAATTTTTAAAATAGGAAGGGTTCAAGAAAGCGTTTATAAAATATGTTCAGTTGAAAATCTGTTTGATTTTTATATTCTCATCTAAATGAGAAGATATTGGTTTTATGTGAAAAATGACTCGCGGATTCAATCAAATGTCGTCGTTTCGAGAGCCCCTGAGTCAGAAAAAACGGATTTTACGAAGGTGTCTGTCTGTCTCCCCGTCTGTGTGTATGTAGTCTGTAGTATCGTGTAGGCACGATAACTTTCGAAAGATTGATCAGATTAGATTGTGCTTTTGCACACTTTTTGAAAGCCTAAAAATAAAGAACGAGTTCGTTAACCAGCTATTTTGGATCAAAATTCAAAAAGTGAGCACATTTTGAAGATTTTTAAGACCACTTTTTTCAAAATTTGACAATTCTACGTACGGTTGTTAGTAGTGCTCCAAGAGACAAACAATTTATGCTATTGAAATTTTTTGATGAAATCAAAATTATCAGAGTTATAGCATTTTCAAAATCTCAAAGAACAAAAGAAAATTGATATTTTAAGCCGAACAACGCATGATATGAAAAAAAAGTCAAGAAGAGAAAAACGTCTCCTTTTGAGAGCCCTACAAAATTATCATAAAAACTTTTTGAATTTTTTCGAAAAATCGAAAATTCAAATTTTGATCTCACAAAAAAAATAATGAAAAATTAAAAAATCCATTTCGCGGTCAAACTATGCAAGTCACACATTTTTTTAATTATAAAAAGTTGTAATATAATATGATATGTTGATCATATATAATATGATATGTTATAATATGATACATTTATAATATAATATAATATGATAGAATTAAAATTATATATGTAATCACAGCGTGCAGAGTCTTCTCCATTTTTTCTTATTTTCCCCTTTTTTCTTCAAATTTCACTTTTTTCCCCCTATTCTCAAAAAACTTCCCCTTTTTCCCCTTTCCTCTTTAAGTATACGATATTTGAAATTGGACCAATTATTAAATAATAATCAAAGCAATTATAGCATATAAATAAACTATTTATGAATAAATAAGGTACCAGCTTCAAGTACAGATCATTAAAAATAAATACTCTTTAAAAAAATTTTAAATTAAAAAATTTGAACAGTTACAAAATATGTAGTACTTTTTAAATAAGTATTAGAAGATTAACACATTTGTAGTTTTTCTGTTCGTTGACAAATAAATCTTATGTGTTGAATAATGAAATCCACACGGGACACGCGCCTTGTCCCACAATTTTGTGCACTGCACCTTTCGTGTTTACTAAATTAACAAAACCAGTTGTCCACAATTTAAGATCTAGAGGCCTCATATCTGTAATCTATCTAGATGATGTACTTTTAATTGCAAAATCAGAAAGGGAATGTTTAAGAAATGTTTATGAAACCAGATCATTATTAGAATCGTTAGGATTCATTCTGAATTTAGAAAAATGTCAACTACAGCCATCTCTACGGTGTAAGTTCCTAGGTTTCATCCTAAATTCAAAAAATTTTCAACCTGAATTAACTGATAATGAAAGAGAAAGTATTGTAAGTCTAGCTCAAAAGTTTAGAAACAAGAAAAAGTGCAAAATTAGGGAGTTGGCACAGTTTTTAGACATATTAGTGGAGGCTTGCCCTGCAGTAAATTATGGTCCCTTTTACACTAAAAGATTAGAGAGAGAGAAGTACTTAGCACTTGAAATCGCAGACGGAAACTTTGAGAAAACCATGAATTTACCTGAAAATATTACATCAGATCTCAATTGAGATTTTCTCTGATGCTTCATTATCTGGTTGGGGGATTTCCTGTGATGAGGGGAAATCACATGGATGGTGGAATTATCAAGAGAAAAAAGAGCATATCCATTTTTTGGAACTGAAAGCTGCATTTTATGGCCTAAAGTGTTTCAATAAATCTGCAATCACGGGAAGTATTACTCAGAATAGGTAACACCACTACTATTCCGTATATTAATAAAATGGGTAGTGTTAGTTTTCCTAAATTATCTAACTTGTGTAGAGAAATATGGCAGTGGTGCGAGGCAAGGGATATTTGAATCTTCGCTTCATACATCAGATCGATTGAAAATATTGATGCGGATACAGAATCGCTCACGAATTCGCCAGATACAGAATGGGAATTAGATGGGAAAGCATATAAAGATATAACAGATCAATTTGGTAATTTTGAGATAGATTTGATTGCAACAAATATAATTGCCAAGTGTTCATAATTTATTTCTTGGCATAAAGATCCAGAAGCTATGGCGGTAAACGCATCCACTGTTCGTTGGACACATTACTATTTCTACGCTTTTCCCCCTTTCTCGATTATTTCAAGGGGTTTACAAAAAATAATTATGGACAAAGCGGTAGGAGTAGTTGTGGTTTTAAACTGGCCAACACAACCGTGGTTTCCCGTGTTTAATAGTCTCCTTACAAATAAACCAATTATACTCAAAGAAAGAAAAAATGTATTAACATCTCCTTTCAGGAAACAACATCCGATGAATCTTACCCTGGTTGCCGGAAAAATTATCCGGCAATCGTTCGAAATGAAGGAAATCTACCAGGAAGAATCTCTGATGGTTTTCTCATCTCTAACCTCGACTAAAATCAAACAATATGAAAAACCAATACGCCTATGGTGGGAGTTTTACAATCGAGAAGATATCTCACCTTTCGAACCTTCAATTTCTAAAATAATTCAATTTTTAACTCGACAATTTAAATGTGTTAACTCGTACGGAACCTTGAATACCTATAGATCTGCGGTATCACTAATTGTTTTAACCGAAATAGGCAATAATCCTTGTTTAAAGAGATTCTTGAAAGGAGTTGCAACTCTGAAACCTCAAGAAGTCAAATACGATTATGTCTGGGAACCAAGCTCTGTTCTTGAATTTTTAACTTCTCTGGGACATAATGAAAAGCTTAGTTAAAAATATCAAAAAAATAAAAGAATTACAAGAAAACTTGTTGACTTGCTAGCTTTGGCTACAGCTTAGCGGGTTCAAACTTGAGAAAAATCAGTTTAAAGAACATGAAAGAGTCCAAGAAAATTATTCAGATTACCATACCGTTGCGTTGCAACAACCGTGAAAAGTTATTTAACGGCTACGAAAAATATTCGCCCGATGGATGAAAAAAGACTTATTGTTACTTTTAAGAAACCTCATCTGGCAGCAACGTCGCAGACGATTAGCCGTTGGATTAAGGAGACTCTAGAAGAAGGAGGTGTAGATGCAAGTGTATTCACGGCTTATAGTACCACATATGCCAAAACTTTAGCTGCTCTTAGAAATGGCGTTGATGTTGAAACTATTCGAAAAGCAGCTGGTTGGAGCCAAAACTCTCAGGTTTTTGCGCGTTTTTATAATCGACCATTGTCTACACATTCAAATTTTGCATCTGTTGTATTTAATGCTACATTAGCAGAAAATACTTACAAGCTACCTAGCATTAACCTAGCATTATAAAATAATTTGTTGCTTGTGTTGCACAAATAATGTGTTACTTTTGTGTAAAATATGCGACTCGCAACATAGAATATTCTTCAAACAACTACAGTATTTGACCTAGAGGACATCTCCTAACAAAATTATTCTTTCACCTTGATCGCAAGTACTAATTGTATCATTTAAAGTATCCCAGAAGGCGTCTATCTTATTTTGATAAACAAAATTTTCTTTTTTAATATATGTCATTAAAAGTTTAACTTCTTGACTAAAGAAAACATTTAATTTTAATGCAAATGTACAATTTCCATATACCTAATTAAATTATATGAAAATAAGAAAGTGTAAACTATAAAATTATTTAACTTAATCTAATTTAACTTTAATGTGTTTCATTAGAATTTTTTACTTCCTGGAAAAAAATAAATGTTTGAAATCTCAATGAAATTGATATCATATAAAAAACATCATTTTTGTACAATTTATCAAATTATTGCAAACGAATCAATCTATTTATAAAATATATGATCCGAAAAGCTAATTTGACTTCGAAACGATTATTTCAAATTGAACTTTATAGTTTCCCGACTGTGGAAAATTGCCTTCGATTTTCTTGAAATTAGGACAAATTGTGGTCTTATAGGATAATTTTTGTACAAAACCACTTGTCACTAAACTGGATGGTTTTCGAACTTCGAAATCGCACACCACACATATCTCTTTTTCTGTTATAAAGTAAGAATTTAAAAAAATGTTGATATTTAATTTATCATTATTCTTAAATTGAAGTATGAAATAAATTAGCCATCATGAAAATACTAAATAAATTAAATCTTTACAATTTAATTAGTGGGCAATTAATTAGAATGTTTAGACTTTTAACTCTTACAATTTTTCAACAGAGAAGGATCATTAAAAACCAAACGTGAAGAAAATGTCGAATAAATTTTGTCGGCATTTCCTCACGCTGAGCGCGATATGCGTATAAACGTCATCATTATTTGATAAATAAAAAGTGTACTCAAGGCTGAATTTCAGCTATGCAATTTTCTTTACACCGATAAGATAAATAATTGACGTTGACTACCTTAAATTTGTTAACAGCAATTTGAATCATAATAATAATTATAATTATTATTATATTATCGTTAAGTATGATGAATCGTTTGAAATACTCAATTTATAATTAGATAAACCAAGGAATAGAATATTTTAAAACATAATATATTAAATGGGGCACTTTCAGGTAGCCTTGAAACTTTAAAACAGTCTCAATTTCTCTATCAATAAAGAATCAGATTTAGATCCAAATTTTTTTCTTTCAGACTTTTTTTAAATACACTTGTTTAGTCGATATTGAAGGATCGACTAGAAATTTACGATATCCGTTTTCAAATGTAAAACACGAACTTTGTGAGACTTACGAGGCAGATACAAAAATATAAATAAAAATTTTGTCAAGGTTAATGTTACGAATCGATTTGACGCACATCCTCTGAAAATCAAATCATTTACGTCACATGGCATTTCCTGTGAAGAAAAAATGATAATTTTCCCACTGCATTAACAAATAATTATTAAAGTAATTAAAATTATTAATGTGGATGTTCAACAGAAATTATATTTCTTTTACATAATCAGCTTTAATTAGTTATTTTAGTGGCTCGTTTTTTTTATTTTATAAATGTAAACATATAAACATTTCTTGAAGGATATTTTAATTGAAGTAAAAAAGATAGTTCTTAATGAAATTCGAAAAAGTCCCGAGATGTCGAAATTAAGTAAGCGTATTCAATTTCAACTTTGACCCAGCACAGGATTAACTTCAGGTAACTCTGTTTTCTACTAGTAATGACAATAAAGATTTGATCGCGAATCCTACATAGTCTGTGCTGAAGTTACGACCTACTAATTCCAGAAAATTATTATAATCATGTTCTGAGATCTACTAACATAAGTGATGTTGAAGACCGTTATCAGTCAGTTAAAATACAATATTTGGTTATTACTTTTTACTAGAACTAGACAGATGATTTAAAACTACCCTAAAGTCTAAACTTTATAAATAAAGAATTTGTAGGTCCATGGGAAATAAATCATTATTTGACCACGGAAAAAATTTACTACCCAGAATAAATAACACTCATATAATCTTTATTTGTACTTTATTTTGAGTAGCTTTAAATTTATGGAAGAATCTATTTAAATTTTAAGGTACCCTGGTACCTGTCGACTTTTCTACCTGTTTCTTTGAAATTCTTCCAAATTTCTAATCCTTCTCCCTACTTCTATTCATTTCAAGTTGCATCTACGGTTGCACCAACAAGAGAAAATCTCTGGAAAAGAGACTTAATGATGTCGGTTCAACTACCTGTAACTAAAGTTTGCAACTTTTATAAACTAAAAAATAAAATTTTCAAAAATATGTATGTATATATATATATATATATATATATATATTTACTATCGAAATTTTTAATGTTATTGTTGTTATTGAGGCCTATAGCGCTTTTGACATTTTTCGGGAAAAATTTTTGCTCTAGAAAATTTTTCCTCAGAAAATTTACTATCGAAATTTTTAGTTTTATTGTTGTTACTGCGGCCTATAGCGCTTTTGACATTTTTGAGAAAAAATTTTTTCTCCAGAACATTTTTGCTCAGAAAATTTACTATCGAAATTTTTAATGTTATTGTTGTTATTGAGGCCTATAGCTTTTGACATTTTTCTGAAAAAGTTCTTTCACCAGATAATTTTTCCTCAGGAAATTTACTACCGAAATTTTTAATGTTATTGTTGTTATTGAAGCCGGAGGTGCTTTTGACATTTTTCGGCAAAAATTTGTTCTTCAGAAAATTTACTAACGAAATTTTTAATGTTATTCTTGTTATTGAAGTCGGTGGTGCTCTTGACATATTTCGGGAAAAAAATTTTTTTCAGAAGATGTACTATCGAAGTTTTTAATGTTATTGTTTTTATTGCAGCCGATAGCGCTTTCGACATTTTTGGGAAAAACTTTTTTCTGCAGAAAATTTTTCCTCAGAAAATTCACTCTCAAAATTTTTAATGTTATTGTTGTTATTGAGGCCTATAGCGCTTTTGACATTTTTCGGAAAAAATTTTTTCTCTAAAAAATTTTCCTCAGAAAATTTACTTTCGAAATTTTTAATGTTATTCTTGTTATCGAGGCCTATTGCGCTTTTGACATTTTTGGGATAAAATTTTTTCTTCAGAAAATTTTTCCTCAGAAAATTTACTATCGAAATTTTTAATGTTATTTTTCTTATTGAGGCCTATAGCTGTTTTGACATTTTTCTCAAAAAGATTTTTCTCCAGAGAACTTTTCCTCAGTAAATTTACTATCGAAGTTTTCAATATTATTGTTGTTATTGAAGCCGATACTGCTTTTGACATTTTGGGGAAAAAAATTTTTCTCCAGCCCAATTTTGCTCAGAACATTTACTATTGAAATTTTTAATGTTATTGTTGTTGTTGAGGCCTATTACGCTTTTGACATTCTTGGGAAAAAAATGATATCCCGAAAATTATTCCTTAGAAAATTTATTATTGAATTTTATAATGTTATTTTTGTTATTGAGGCCTATAGCGCTTTTGACATTTAGCGCAAAAAATTGTTTCTCTAGAAAATTTTTCCTCAGAAAATTCACTATGGAAATTTTTAATATTATTGTTGTTACTGTGGCCTATAGCCCTTTTGACATTTTTGGGAAAAAATGTTTTCTCAATAATATTTTTCCTCAGAAAATTTACTATCGAAATTTTTAATGTTATTGTTGTTACTGTGGCCTATAGCGCTTTTGACATTCTTGGGAATAAGTTTTTTCTCCAGAACATTTTTCCTCATAAAATTAACTATCGAAATTTTTAATGTTATTGTTGTTGTTGAGGCCTATTACGCTTTTGACATTCTTGGGGAAAAAATTATATCCAGAAAATTTTTCCTAACCAAATTTATTATCGAATTTTTTTAAGTTATTGTTGTTATTTAGGCCTATAGCGCTTTTGACATTTTGCGCAACAAATTTTTTTTCTACAAAATTTTTCCTCAGAAAATCTACTATCGAAATTTTTAATGTTATTGTCGTTATTGAGGCCTATAGCGCTGTTGACATTTTTCGGAAAAAATTTTCCTCAGACAATTTACTATCGAAATTTTTAATGTTATTGTTGTTATTGTGGCCTATAGCGCTTTTTACATTTTTGGGAAAAAATTTTTTTTCCAAAACATTTTTCCTCAGAAAATTTACTACCGAGATTTTTAATGTTATTGTTGTTGTTGAGGCCTATTACGCTTTCGACATTCTTGGGAAAAAACTATATCCATAAAATTTTTCCCCAGAAAATTTGCTATCGAAATTTTTAATGTTATTGTTGCCACTGAAGCCGATAGTGCTTTTGAATTTTTCGGGAAAAAATTTGTTCTACAGAATCTTTTTCATCAGAAAATTTATTATCAAAACTTTGAATGTCATTGTTGTTAGTAAAGCCGATTGTACTTTCGACATTTTGCGGAAAAATTTTTTCTTCCGAAAATTTTTCCTCAGAATATTTAATATCGGAATTTATAGTTATTGTTGTTATTGAGGCCTATGGCGCTTTTGACATTTTTTCGGAAAAAAAATTTTTTTCCAGAAAATTTTTCCTCAGAAAATTTACTATCGAAATTTTTAATGTTATTGTTGTTATTGAGGCTTATAGCGCTTTTGAGATTTTTGGGAAAAAATTTTTTCTTCAGAAAATTTTTCCTCAGAAAATTTACTATCGAAATTTGGAGCCCGATTTGCAGAATTCAATTTTGCAGACAAGTTTTCAAAAAATTAATGGATTTTCGTGAAACTTGGCATCTGCGTCCTTTTTGGGTCTCTGATAATGTATATGAAGTCCAATTTTAAAAATTCAGAATCGCGGATTCAACATGGTGAACACATTGCGAAAAAGTTATTGGATTTTCATAAAACTTGTCAATCAGGGGTTTTTGGTGTCACTCAGTACGAAACCGGAGCCCGATTTGCAAAATTCAAATTGACGGATCCAATGTGGCAGACGAGTTTTCAAAAAAATAATGGATTTTCGTGAAACTTGGCATCTGGGGTTTTTGGGGTCTCTGATAATGATTATGAAGTCAGATTTTTAAAATTCAGAACGGCGGATTCAACATGATAAACGCATTTTGGAAAATTGGTCGGATTTTCATAAAACTTGTCACTCAGGGGTTTTTGGGTTAGCTGATTAAGAATTCGGAGGCCGATTTGCAAAATTCAAAATCGCGGATCCAATATGGCGGAGAGTTTTTAAAAAATTATAGATTTTCATGAAACTTGGCATCTGGGGTTTTTTGGGGTCTCTGATAATGAATATGTAGTCAGATTTAAGAAATTCAGAATAGCGGATTCAACATGGTGAACACATTGCGAAAAAGATGTTGGATTTTCATAAAACTTGTCACTCAGGGGTTTTTGGGGTGGCTGATTACGAATCCGGAGCCCGATTTGCATTATTCAAAATGACGGATCCAATATTCCAGAAAGTTTTAAAAAAATTAATACATTTTCATGAAACTTGGCATCTGTGTTTTTTTGGGGTCTCTGATAATGTATATGAAATCCAATTTTAAAAATTCAGAATGGCGGATTCAACATGGTGAAGACATTTTGAAAAAGTTGTTGGATTTTCATGAAACTCTGGGGTTTTTGGGGTGGCTGATTACGAAAACGGAGCCCGGTTTGCAAAATTCAAAATGAAGGATCCAATGTGGCAGAGTTTAAAAAAAATTAATAGATTTTCATGAAACTTGGCATCTGGGGGTTTTCAGGGTCTCTGATAATAAATATGAAGTCAGATTTCAAAATTTTAAAATGTCGGATCCAACATGGTGAACACATTTTGAAAAACCTGTTGGATTTTCATAGAACTTGTCACTCAGGGGCTTTTGGGGCGGCTGATTACGAATCCGGAGCCCAATTTGCAAAATTCAAAATGGCGGATCCAATATGGCAGAGAGTTTTTAAAAAATAAGAGATTTTCATGAAACATCGCATCTGGGCTATTTTGGGGTCTTTCATAATGAATATGAAGTCAGATTTTAAAAATTCAGAATGGCGGATTCAACATGGTAAACACATTTTGAAAAAGTTGTTGGATATTCATAAAACTTGTCACTCAGGGGTTTTTGGGGTCGCTGATTACGAAATCGGAGCCCGGTTTGCAGAATTCAAAATGGCGGATACAATATGGCAGAGTTTTATAAAAATTAATAGATATCCATGAAACTTGACATCTGGGTTTTTTTGGGGTCTCTGATAATGAATATGAAGTCAGATTTAAAAAATTCAAAATGGCGGATTCAACATGGTGAACACATCTTGAACAAGTTGTTCGATTTTCATGAAACTCGTCAATCAGGGATTTTTGGGGTGGCTGATTATGAAATCGGAGCCCGGTTTGCGAAATTGGAAATGAAGTATCCAATGTGGCAGAGAGTTTAAAAAAAATTAATAGATTTACATGACACTTGGCATCTGGGGTTTTTCGGGGTCTCTGATAATAAATATGAAGTCCGATTTTAAAAACTCAGAATGGCGGAATCAACATGGTGAACACGTTGCCAAAAAGATGTTCGATTTTCATACAACTTGTCACGCAGAGGTTTTTGGGGTGGCTGATTACGAATCCGAAACCCGATTTGCATAATTCAAAATGGTGGACCCAATATGGCAGAGAGTTTTGAAAACATTTATAGATTTTCATGAAACTTGGCATCTGGGTTTTCTTGGGGTCTCTGATGATAAATATAAAGTCAGATTTAAAAAATTCAGAATGGCGGAATCAACATGGTGAGCCCATTGCAAAAAAGATGTTGGATTTTCATCAAACTTGTCACTCAGGGGTTTTTGTGGTGGTTGATTACGAATCTGAGGCCCGGTTTGCAAAATTCATTATGGCAGATCCAATATGGCCAGATAGTTTTCAAAAAATTCATGGATTTTCGTGAAACTTGGCATCTGGGGGTTTTCAGGGTCTCTGATTATTATATCATTAAGCCGTTTCCCTTTCGGGGTAGGCGTGAATTGCTCAGTGGTAAAGTAGTGATGTGTGGATGGGTTAAATATCAACCCAAAATCCCTGTCTCAATTGGATCCCTGGAACACGTCAGGCCAAAGGAATAAAATTGATGAACCCTCAACCCTCTACGAATACACTGAGGACCCTCAAACGCTACCAAGAGAAATCTAGGGAACACATAATTATTTTGGAGGAAATTATCAGATTGATCATCTTCGAAAATTACACGCCTGTTAAATCCATCACGGATCTTTTGCCTTCTCTGCAAGGATCCTTGTAAACTAGCCGCAGATTCCACAAACAAATAGTGGAAATTCTGCTGGCTCTTAAGCACGAGGCACAATCAATATAATTTTGGGTAAGCAATCAATTAGATTTCTATTTGGATTATCTTTCTTGTTTTATTGCCTAAAATATCACTCAGAATCTCACTTTTCTTTAATCGCTGCATTTCATGGGAAATACTTGATGACATGGGACTCTGACCTATCTCTGCATATTTGACAAGATTATCAATGAATGTAGTAAACTAAATAAATAATTAATTATATTTGAAATTGGTTTAGTCTCTCTCTCTCTCTCTCCCTCCCCCCCTTTTTCAGTTTACCTCAATCCCGCATCGATTGAATTTCTTAGCATAAGTTTCATTGAATTAGAAATTGTGCTGATTATTCAGTCGAGCAAAAATGAGAATCTATTTCTGATAATCGGGTCAGTGATGTAATTTCATTATCCAGACGTCACATACCTAATTTTTGGTGCATCTGCCGGGAAACCAGAAACTGAAAGAGAGAGTTAATTT
This sequence comes from Andricus grossulariae, assembly GCA_011634705.1. Classification (NCBI taxonomy): domain Eukaryota; kingdom Metazoa; phylum Arthropoda; class Insecta; order Hymenoptera; family Cynipidae; genus Andricus; species Andricus grossulariae. The sequence continues at coordinate 105,850,868 of JAABKJ010075445.1, read as the reverse complement.
AAAAAGAAAATCTGAATTTCTTTTCTATTCTTAAATAAGGGCAAAAGAAAAGCCAGAAAAAAAATGTAAACAAATTTTTCGTTCCCGAATTAATAAATTTGGAATACAGTAAGTAACAATAGTAAGTGAATTAAAATTTAAACTACAGGAATTAAATAAAATGCAATAAATTCTTTTATTTGTTTATAACAAAAATTACATGAAAACACTGATTACACAACTTACATAAGACTCATATACTATATAAAATTTGCTAAATATCATAGCAGGGATTGAGCTCAAGCGGGCTCTCTAATGCTATGATTTACAAATTCAACTGTTAAGTCAATTAAGATTAACAGTCGAATTAAGCAATTATTACACATAATAAATCTCATACAAAATAAATTTGCTAACATTCATAGGAGGGATTGAGCTCAAGCGGGTTCTCTTATGTTATGACTTACATATTCAACTGTTACGTCTTTCAAGAATAACAGTCGAATGACACAACATACAACACAAATATCCTAAAAACTTGGAAAATACTTGAATAAATATTTGAGTTCTCAAAATTAATATTGAATAAAATCGGTGATTTTAATCGCATTATATTATGAAATGTCTCAAAACAGACCCTTGAGAAGTAATCGTCGCTCCGGGAAACAACGGCACGAAATTCAAGAGCATATTAAGCTACAAAACAAACTTAAAAAATTAACCCAAGAGCTTGAAAACAAAAATCTACAAATAATCAAGAAGACTCTAACTCTGATCATTCTTGGAAGGAATTTTCAGAAATCTTTGAATCAATTTTAAACAAGGCCGAAGTAGCTATTCGTCGCTCGAGACAAAATTAAGGGGATAAGATAAATTGAAAATCTAAGAGAGCTTTAAAGTTTGAGAAATCCTGAAAAATCTGAGAAATAAAAAATGGATATTTTTCAGTCTGAAATATATGAATTTTAACACATTGGGAATGAAATAAAAATATGAGAAATCCTGAGGATTCTGAAAAATGAAATAAGATATTTTTAAGTCTGAAATATATGAATTTCAAGCAGTTCAAAATAAAATAGAAAATTCAAAAGTCCTGAGAATCCTGAAAAAAGAAATAAGATATTTTTAAGTCTGAAATATATGAATGTAACAAAAATTGAAAATAAAATAGAAATTTAAGAAATCCTGAGAAATCCGAAAAATGAAATAAGATATTTTCAAGTCCGAAATATTCGAATGCTAAGAACTTAAAAATAAAATTTAAGAAATCCTGAGAATCCTAAAAAATGAAATAAGATATTTTTAAGTCTGAAATATATGAATTTTAAGAAATTGGGAATGAAATAAAAATATGAGAAATCCTGAGAATCCTGAAAAATGAAATAAGATATTTTTAAGTCTGAAATATATGAATTTTAAGCAGTTCAAAATAAAATAAAGAATTCAAAAGTCCTGAGAATCCTGAAAAAAGAAATAAGACATTTTTAAGTCTGAAATATATGAATTTAAAAAAAATTGAAAATAAAATAGAAATTTAAGAAATCCTGAGAAATCCGAAAAATGAAATAAGATATTTTCAAGTCCGAATAATAATAATAATAATAATAATATAATAATAATATTATAATAATATAATAATAATAATAATTAATCGTTCAAAAATGAAGCGAGAAATTAAAAAAAAAACTTTAGACGGCTTATAAAATTTAGCGTCAACTCGCGCCAAAAAGAGATATTTTTTACCTTCTGAAGATGTGAGATGTTTAAAAAAAATGCAAAAAATTATCCTATTTCGTACGTCGACTTAGACTCGTGGCTTGACCTAGGAAAGTTGTATTAGAAATTTGAAATTTATACAACACAGTCTTCAAAGTCTTACCTTTAATTCAAGCTGATAAAACTTCGAAAATCTTCATGGGTACCCGAGATGTGACTAAAAATGGCCAAGCATGTCTGCGTCAAGTTTCAGTCACTGAAGTAGAGAGGCTGGCCGACTGCAGTGATTGCCGACTGAAAATGGGCGCAGAAAGCTTGGATATTTTTGTCATATGTTGGGAATCAATTTTAGTTTTTTCCGCAAGTTGCCAAGTCACAGCATGACATGAAGTTAAGGTACAAAATCTGAGAAAATCTCGGCGAGCACTGCTATCGTAGCCAACAGCGGTGATCGTTGACTGAAACTTGACGCAGACCCGCTTGGCCATTTTTTGTCATATCTCGAGAACCCATACACATTTATTATGTTATAGTCAAGGTAGCCCGTGCCGTATTCGCCGGGACGGTCCCGCATTAGTACCTTCTGTCGCGCTTTGAATTTTGTCCCTCAAAGTGTCCTGGAAAATTGGGGTAGCGTCCTGCATGTCCCGCATTTACTATGGTTTTTAAATAATCTATACTTTTTGGGTAAAAACGTGAATATTCGCTACACTCGCACTACAGCCTTTCAAGTTTATAATACGCGCGCATAAGTATGATAAAGTTTTTGTACTATGACCAAGGTAGCCAACTATCTAGACCCAAAATGACTGTGATATGTCATCAATATGTACTAGTCATGCTATGGAGGTTAGTTTCTACACGTTTGTTCATAGTCTGCTACAAAAGCTTCCCCTAAAAAAAAGGTCTTCAGTGGAAAGGTCCAGCCGTCCCGCATTTTGGGTCTAGATAGTTGGCTACCTTGGTTATAGTGTCTTGCATTAAAGGCAAGTCTTCAAAGACTGTGTGGCAAACATTTCAGATTATTTCTAGGTCATGCCAGGAGTTCAAGTGCAAGTAGGAAATTCGAGAAATTTTTCAATTTTTGTTAGATCTCACGTGGTATATTCTCTTTATAAGATCAAAAATATCTCTATTATGGATCATCGAACGTTGAATTCCATACTGATTTTTATCACCGCTCGCGCTAGGGGTGTTGATAACTTCCTACAGTTGCGTAACGTGAAAAAAAGACATCACTAAAATGTTATTAGTAATCTCAACCTCGACACAAGAATGTGGTAAAAACTGTCACATGTTAGCGACCAGATGCGAAAAATCAATACTAAAAGTACGCAGATGCTCGCACGGATGTCAGGCTGAGTCATGCGTTGGTCATATATCCATTTCATAAATTGAGGAGTGATTGTATTGAAAGTTCTATAATGCTCTTCTAATAAAATTAAAAAGTTGACTAAACGTTGCTTATTTACATAAAAACTGAGAGGGCCTCGACTCGCTTGAGCCAGAATGTATAATAAAATTGTGTATGTAATCACGCAACAGAAACATCAGCAAAAATTTAAGTTCGGAAGATAAATCAATATTGATTATTGATAGATTCAAAGATTTTTTCGGACAAAAATTTTAAGATTTCAAAGATATGCATCACGTATTTCATTATAATGTCGGTGTTTGAAATTATATTTATGTAAGATAATTTAAAATCTAATTAGTAAAATGTATTTTAAATGCCTAATAAATATTCCTTCGGTATTGCAAACGTTTATCTGGTAAGACAATCTTCTCACCTTCGCCTTTCAGTTTGGAAAAATTTAAACTTTTAAAAAATTCAGGCATATAAACAAGCACTGGAACCGAACCGATCGATCCATCGCGTCGGTGGCGGTGGGTGCTGACTCACGACTCACTTTTCACGCTGACGAGTTTGGACTGTAGAGGGACGAGGGCCAGTCGGCAGGGAGTCGAGGGTTTCGGAGAGATCCGGGTGTTTCCGGGTGATGACGTATAAGATCTTCAACCCTCGCAAGCCTAACACACCCCCACGAAGGAATAGTAAGGAGCGGTATCCCTGTAAGTGGGGAGTGGGACGAACAACGTCCAAGAATTCCTTAATGCTTGCCCCGGCTGAAAACTTGGTCTCTGTATCGCGCACATGCGCACTGGCGGTTGCCATGTCAACGATGTCAACACGCGTTGAATTAAATTAAAATTATAGAAATTTTAAAGACGATAAATATATTATTGATAAGTATCATATAATCTAGTATCAAGTGACATTCAAAAAAACTGCATCGATTTTTTTACTAAAAAATGTGATTTCTCTCTCACACAAAGAAAAAAAACAAACATTTTTACTCAAAACTTACAAAACGCGCGAATTATGAAATACGGGAAAGCTCCCGGTGTAATATTTCTCTCCCGGCTTTATCCCGGTTTTCTCCCGGTGAAAGATTCTCCCGGATGAGTCGCCACCCTGCATAAATATTTATTTCGAAGATTCGTCATGTCTTCCTTACTATAATTAATACTTTCAATGTAAATTCAAAACTACACTCTTCAGTAGAGCGAAGTAAAAATGCTAAAATTAATGGAATCGTTTGAGCTGATAGATAACAATTTTGTAGTCCAAAATCGAAAACAAGTAGAGAAAATTATTTTAAATCAGTTAATATCTTTTGTTCTCATTTTTAAATTTACAATATTTAAAATTGAAAAAAAAATTTGCCTTATTAAATTTTTTTTTTGAAAATGTACAAAAATATTTTTTTTGCATGGTTTCGAACCTGAAGTTTCTTCAGCTTGAACCAAAGAAACATGCTATTATTTTTTATTCATGGGAAACATTTTTTTTTGTGTATATAATGTCCCAAAATCGAAAAAAAAATTAAATACCACAATCGCAAATACAAATGAAATCCCAAAAATCCTAAATCACAAACGCAGTTTTTTTCCGAAAAAGCAAAATGATAACATTGACCACTAGTTCGGGCTGAATAAATTTCACGATCAACATATTCAACTATTTTCAAAATGTGTGTATATGACTCAATCTAAAAGAACATGTTTTTGCACATTTTCAGTCAAATTATTACTGTGCAAGAAGTTTATTTTTCAATTTCGTGTATTTTTATTATTGTTCACTAGTAAAAACTGTAAATATGACAAATTTGTCATAATTTTTTAAATAGGAAATATTTTGAATTTGAAATCGTTAAATTTTACTGATTGAAATTTTTTTTTTTTTCGAATGCCAGCCCACAAGTTTTATTTCCCTCAGGTCCAACGATTTAATTTGTTTTAGCATTTTCTCTCCGCCCTACTCTTCAGTGCTCTTAAACTATAAATTAAAATAATTTAAATTTCGACATTGACGACTTCACAGCCTAAACTACTCTCAAAAGCGGATAAATAGGCTTTAAATTCCTAACCTTTACTTGCAAGTTCAAAAAAATAAATGAACTTTTTAAAAGAAAGTTTTAGATTAATTTTCTACTACAGAATACGATTTTTCGACAAAATACATAAGTTTTCAACCAAACAGTTGAATTTTCTACTAAAAAAGATCAATTATCAACCACAAAAGATGAAATTTCTACCAAAAGAGATGAATTTTCAATAAAATAGATGAATTTTTAACCAAAAACATTAATTTTCAACCAAAAAGATCAATTTTCTACTAAAAGAAGTAGAATTTTCAACCAAAATAGAACAGCTGTATTTTTAATCTAAAAACATGGAATTTCTAACCAAATAAATGATTTTTCAATAAAATAAGATGAATTTCTAACAAAAATCATCAATTTTTAACCAAAGAGATCAATGTTGTACTAAAAAAGATGAATTTACAACAGAATAGTTCAATTTTCAAACAAACATGAATTCTTAACTAAAACGATGAATCTGCAAAAAAAAAAAAATGAATTTTCAACAAGATAATTAAATCCTCAACCAAAACAAATTGTCAATCAAGCAGTTAATTTCCAACCAAAAAAGATCATCACCTAGAGAACGTCAGTACATCAAATAATTTATACTTTTTCAGGGTCCTAATACAATACTTTTCCACGCAGCTCCAATTTCGATTTCCATCATTTTCTTTGCCAACCCACCCCATTACGTAGTGTGGGGTGAGACAAAAATGTCATCTAACATGCAGCTTTGTACCAAGTTATTTCGACAGCCGACCGGACCGATAGCCACTCCCTTCTTTTTTCAACATAAAGTGTAGCACTTGACAAATATATTGCACATTACAAGATTTTAAAAGACCCTACTTGTATTTTCAATATAAAATAAAATGTCTCACATTGATTGTACACACACACACAAACACATCTATAAGATTAATAATCACCATAATCTCAAATACAGTAAAAACTCAATTTTTTCCAGACCTTGAAGCGAAACCATTCTTTTATTTCTAAGCTGAAGGGGGCCCCACCATTACCGTCAGTGGGCAGTTTATTTTTATCGACGACGCTCATTGGCTGCCCCGTTCTTGTATCGATGCGCCGCCGGTCGCTACTTTTATTTTCTTCCGTCTCCCAAAATTTCGACACGCTAACTTATTTAGTTTAAAAATAAGAAGGCGGACAAAATTAACATCATAAGGTCAAATTTTGATTACGTCATAGACTACCATTTACCCTTAATGAAAGTAGTTATATAATTGCGTATCCCGAGGGCCTGAATTCAGCACCAAACAGAAAGAAATAATAAACAAATGAACTATGAAATTAGTTGAAGTTGAAGTTAGTTCAGACTCATTCAGTTTTGCAATTAAATAAGGCTGCGGCTATATCTACGCGATGCTTTGAAAGTTTTGCAAGTTTCATTAGACGAGCTGGAAAAGGGATTGGTTTTCCACCAATCCCAGATCGTCACCAGTTTTCGGCTATCTTTATTCTCGCGTAACTCTAGACACTCATATTAAATAATTATTTTAATTAATATCTCAGAATATCCTGAAATGTCCATTGTCCAAATAGGTTTATAAGCTAGATATTCTAAACTTTCTTTTAATATGCATTCCATCAAAATCTGAGGATACACATTTTGGGATATTTGGAATAAATTTTGTTTTTTTTTTACTGTAGAAAGTATATCTTTTTTTTAAGAAATGGTTACCACTGCTGTAAACCTTGTCAAATTCCCTTTTGAATCCGTTACTTACAATTTTCATTTGGTTCGGTTTTGACGCAATAACATTTTGGCTTATGGTTTTGCATCTACAATAGGGTCATATAGTACTATAATTTACCGTAGTTTGAAGAAAATCAAAAAATATGTTTTAAGCAGTGCGCTCATATGAAATGGATTGTACAGATGTTGGATTTCATTAGCACATGATAATATGCGGCATCCCGATTTTAGAAGTTCGAAATAGTGAAAAAAACGTTTATAAGTTGTACACGATTATAATCCGCATCCCGATTTTAGAAGCTCGAAATAGTGAAAAAACTTTTATAAGTTGCACACGATTATAAGCCGCACCTCGATTTGCAAACTCCAAAACACCAAAAAAAGGTGCGGCTTATATGCGTGTTAATACGGTATATAGTTGATTAATTAATCGTTATCTCATACAGCTTTAAATTAATCCCAATACCCAACTTTGTTTTACAGGATGATCTGATATTTGTACTTCTTTTTATTGTGATGGGATAGTCTAAATTTTTTCAAATTCGTAGAGAAAGTCAACACTGCATTTTTTCTTTTCATTTCTTTTAATCTCTCTTATGAAAACTCAAATTTTACATTGTTTATAAATAAAAAATAACAATTTTTCAACGTGTGCAATGGAAAATAAATATTCGTTTATAATATATTTTTTGTTTAACTCTGATCCAAATTTTATTTACGAAACGTTAATATACGTACCTAATCAAAAAAGCAGAAACATCACTTACATATCACTCATAACTAAAGAAACTACCAAATAGTTTACTATACGGGGCGGTTCGTCATTTGTCGGCCTATGGAAAAATCCTATGGAATTCTTTATATTATCCATTTAAGAACCGCCGGCCATGTAGTTTATTCGAAATTATGCGTGTTTTTTTGTTTATAAAAAAATTACCATTGAATCCAAATTTCTAGACCATATTGGTACTATTCTTGAATACGCATTTCGAGTAGAAGTGTTTACTTTGCAGAAGAAAAAAAAAGAAAAAATATCTTTTCAATAAGTCTTACCAATAATAACACACAGTAATGAAGTCAAATTGCTTCCTTTATTTTCTTACAAAATGGCCAAAAACCATTCAATTACATTTAACAATAATATTCTTGCAAAAATATACTATTTTATTACACGTGCATGATTTCAGCCCTTTTCGACGCCTATGAAGCGGGGCTAAATCTCTACTTTTTACTTCCTAGGGACTGAAAAGTGACGTGAAAGGTGAATAATGAAAATTATACATCTATGAGCTCGCATTTTACGAATTTTATGCCCACGCATCGTAAAAACTGTGAGAAAATTTTGGTTGCAAATAATAGAATCTTGCGGTTACTTATGGAAAGTTGCCATATACAACTGACCAAATTGCCGTGAATTACTGAATTTTTTCCATAAAATTCCGGAAATTAATGGAAATTAAAAAAAAATGAATTTTGGGTAATTTATGGTAAGTTGCCGTATTTACCTGTAAAATTACCATAAATGACCGAAAATTTCCGCAAATATATAGAAATTTTTAAATTAAATTTTGGGCAATTTATGGTAAGTTGTCAGAAATCATTTTTGATTATTTGGAACAAGTCAATATAAATGTCATGCTTTTTTATTCAAAATCTAGTATGGACTGAAATCATGACTGTATTTCGAGAAATGTCTGAAATCATCCATTTGTTATAAATCCATGAAATTTATAATAATTCATCTAAAAACACAAAATGGAATGAAAATCACAATAAATTTGAACTTAAGGTATTGCTACCATATGTTGAAGGTCTTTTGGAACGTCTTAAGAGTTCTTTAAAAAAATACAATATTAATGTTTATTTCACTAACAACCACGCACTTAATAAATTTTCTTTTTTTTAACAATAAAGATAAAGACAGCACAGAAAACTCATCCTGTATAGTTTATATGATAAATTGCAAATGCTGCAATAAAATTTATATTGGAGAAACTGGCAGGAGACTAAAAACGCGCATTTATGGACATAAATAAGATTGTGAATTAGGCAATCAAAATACTGGTTTGTCACAACATCCATGGCAATTCAATCATTATTTTGATTTTGAGATTAATAATATCAAAATTTTAGCTCGTGAAAACAATACATACAAACGAAGAATCCTAGAGTCCATTTTTATAAATAAATTCATTGGGAATTCATTTAATTTAATAACCGAAATGTTAAATATAAATCAAATTTATCAAATCATTTTATAACAGATTTATATATAAGCTGTAAAAATAAAAAAAATTCAAATTTTATTTCAATTCTTAAATTCAATTTACTTTGGCACGCTAGATTCTTCAGTAGAGAGAATTGTGGTTTCCAGGCTTCCTGAATAGCTTGTTTCTCGTCCGGTTTGAAAATGTTATGCTTTCGATGAATTGCTTTCCCATTATTATCAATCAGCCTGTTATTGCCTTGCATTGTCTTTAGACCTCCAGGTACTTTTGCAATTTGGTGGAAGTCTCTCTCATCCTGCTTATGATTATTTGTAAAGCAAGAGTATTTCTCATGTCTTTTCAAATTATCAAGTCTTGAATAAGTTCTGGAACAACTTGAACATGTGGAAGTCATATTGTCAGTGACACAGTAAAAATGGCTGTTTATTCATAAAATCTAAGTTTATATCCACCTCCTCCTCCTCTTCCTTATACCCTCCTCCTCATACCCTCCTCATTTCTTTCTCTTCCAACTCCTCTTCTATAATCACCTCCTCTTCCCCCTCCTCCTTATCATGTCTTCTTCGTCTAACTCCTCTTCCTCCAACTAGCAAAAAAATAGTTGTATTTTTAAACAAAGAGTTGAAGTTTCAACTATAGCCAATATGACAATACTCCATCCTTGATAATCAAAAATGATGATGGTCCTGAAAGTGTCCTTTCCTCTGAATATGAAAAAGAAGCAAAAACAGAAGCCAAAATGTTAGATTACTGGGAAGATCCAAATAAATTTGTAGATCGATTGCGCTTACTTTTACAAGCTCAAGTAGCTGGAAACATAAATAATGCACACAAAATTATTTTAATTGTTGATAAAATGCCAGAGGTTGGTATTATTGAATAATATTTTTCAGTATAGCATCTAGCTAAATGTAATTAAATTACCATTTGAAATTATTAATTCAAAATTTTCTGTAGTCAACATTTTAAAAACATTGATGAAATAGAACGAACACTGAACTAAGTAAGCAATTACGTTTTTTACTATTCGATATTATATATAGTTTTTACGTTTATTAAAATGAAATAGGTTCAATAAATAAATCTGATTTTCAAAATTTATGTGTGTTCTTTATTCCCATTACCTGAATTTATTGTAGTTTTCAGAAAAACAGCTTATAAAACATCTAACAGAAAATTTAGTTTACGTAATCTTGAATCTACTATTTTTAGTCCCTACTTTTCTTAACTGCATCATTATCGTACTCACCTTCACCTCTACCCTCTTTTTCCTCCTCCTCATCCTCCTCCTCATCCTCCTCCCACTCCTCCATTGCCCTTCTCCTGCGTTTTGATAGTTTATTTAATTAAATTGAGGATAATTCAAGCTTCATCAGAAGAAACGTGATTACAACTATAAGAAAAATCAGCGCACCCGATAGTGGTGCACTCTATCATAATCTTTTTTAACCCAAGACCCCTTGTTAATGAAACTAAGTTTTCGTTTACTAAGTTTAAATAGTTGTATATTCACTATATGTATTAATAATCAATCATTATGACTATTATTATTAAATTAAATTTCTTCATCACTAATTGAGCCGCCGGGTGCAAGAACCAGCCCGACGCTCGAAAACGCGTAAAAGGATTGTCCGATCGTTTCGAAAAAAGAAAATTTTCAAAATCGAAAAATAAATTTTTTGAAAATTTATAATTTTAGAGAATAAGGATATGAAACTTTTTTCTATTAGAATTTTTGTTTGCAAACATTTATTTTTAATAATAGAAACGAAATATTGAGAAAAAGTTGCTCCCTGATTTAATTATGTTTTAAAACTTATATAATATAATATATATAATATATATATATATTGTCCACATATATATATATATATATATATATGCGGCTTTGAGGCACGCCCAGTTATGTATAGGTCTCTCCATTTTTAAGACGTCTAATAACACTTATATCCACAAGCTCAGGGTCCTTGGGAACGCCAACAAGCTTTCTTTAGAAAAAATTACGCCTTAATTTTTTCTAATTTATTGAAAAGAGTATTTAAGTAGAATATAATTGAATTATTCCTTTGCGAGTTTCTACAACTCGACTCTTATAAACCGCAATTACAAATAACTATTTCTAGTAAATATCATTTAAAAATAACACTTACTAATAATATGTATAATTTGTTCAACAATAACTGTACTTAGACGTCAATAATAAGCGTGTTATGATATTTTCCAATTTGAAAAGTGATACTGATTTATATATGCAAGTTAGAAGTAATTGCAAGACAATGAGATTGATATTTTGTGTGAGAGACAGTTTAAAATTATTTTTAAAATTGTCAAGTATTCAAACAATATTTTCCTCTGTAAATTTTAAATTTTACTATTTTATGGAATTAATAATGGAGTAAATGAATGTAATAGCAATTTTCTTAAAATGTGGTATTTTTATAAGTAAGCTAGAAGAAAGCTTTATTTTTTCCCCTGAACAACATCTCAAAACAAAAATGCGATGGAAAGTATTGGTTGAGTTGTAGAAGGTCATAAGAGCGCGGGTGCCCGCAGCAATTAGTCGCATCGTTACCGGGCGCGCTATAGTGTCTCAGTAGTTTTAATACTTGATGAAAATGATTTTGTATAACACATGCATGAATATGGCCATTTCTCATGCTTATAGAGCGAACCTGAAGTTCGCTCCTTCAGCTTGTATTCATGTCTATTGTCGCTCTTACCTGAATAGTCTTCATTAATAAAGATCAGTTATTCTTATTTCAAGTTCCTCACGGGAAATGAGCACACAGAAGCGAAAGTCGAATGGCCTATAAACTTTTCATCATCGATCCGAATTACCTTGATGTACTATAATTTCAGACTATTTTTCCCTTTTTTTAAATTTCTCCTGTATTTTGGAATTTATCGATGACAATTTTCTTTATGTTGTAAGAACGCATTTTATTTTTCGTAGCCCGGATTTTGTATCTCTAAGTATAATTTTTCTCTTCTCCGTTTCTCTGTAAAACAACTAGGATTCTTTTTAATCATTAATTTCACTAAGTGTAACTAGATTTCGTGCAAACCTGCGTGCCATGTTTGATATTGTACGATATGTCGGTTTACTTTCCTAACTTTCAAATTATACATAAAATTGCTTTTTAGGGCTTATTTTTTTGCCTTGTTGTTAACAAAAAGACTATAAAGAGATGAACCGTTTGCGTGTAAAGAGTCGTGGTTAATTGAGTTGTTGATTAATTGAATAAAACACTTTCGGATGATATAGAATAGTGTTTATTATGAATGTATGAACCTACAAGTTACAATAAATAAATTGCCTGTTAATGGAATGAATGTACTATTGGAAAGTTACTAAAGTTGATAAAAAAGGTATGGATGAACACAATAATGAAATCTATTAATAGCTATTTCACGCTATCGCTCACTTTCGGATTTTCGGATTGAAAAATGATTGACAGCTGTCCATCTCTTTTCGGATCGTCGCGCGCACTGACCTGCCCCACATTTTGCCCAGTCCTTCAAACCCTTGCTCATGCCTTCCCTTCCAATATATTTTGGACTTGGGCATCTTCCGCTGAACCAGCTAAGAACAGCGAGCAAGTATCGGAAATATCTTCACTGAGGGCGATCAAATAGGAAATATTTCTCAACGTTCACAACATTCTCCCTCCTGTAATTCAAGTAGGCCTGCATTACATCCATTTACCTCCAGGACGAATAATTTGGTTGCAGGTCTTCGATACGTTCCGGTCATGGTCTTGACATCCGCAATTTTGACTCGTCCGTCATCTCCTGGGTAGACTGATGTTATTCGGCCTTTCAGCCACTGGTTCCGTGGTTGCCTAGAATCTGCAATAATAACCATATCTCCAACTACCAGATCTCCTCTGTCTTGGTACCATTTGGTACGCTTGTTGATAGTTGGCAAATACTCACGAATCCATCGCTTCCAAAATTGATCTGCAAAGTATTGAGCTTTGCGCCACTGCTTCCGAAGGATACAGTCGCGTCCTTCGAAAACTCCGGGTGCGCCATGATTGGTGGGAATTTCGCCGGGTGAAACTCAGAGAAATTGCATCGGTGTCAAGCTTTGTACGTCACTCGGATCATCAGAGACGTAAGTAAGTGGCCGAGAATTCACCGAATATCCTTTCAGCTAAAAAACGTTGATGATTAATTATTTCGATTATTTTTATTAAACTGGCCATGTATTTTCTTCAGTTTTAACGACGCGTGACGTCACACCATGTGCTTCATGCCACGAGGGCGCCACTTGTTTCGTTAAAAAAGGCGACCTTTCCGGTTGATATTTTGTCACTTTTTAATAAATTATTAAATAAACGAAATTAGGTTTTAATTTCACATTTAAATTCTTTGGAAGTCAAAGTTTATGAAAAGCTTAACTATCAAGCAAAAGAAATTTTGTGGATGACCCTATTCCGGACCAAAAATATAAAAGTAGACTTTTCAACAACAACAAAAAAATTTTTGAACCAAAAATAGTTAAATATTCATACTGGGTTCTATTAACTCAGTTCGAATTGAAAATAAGAAAACGTGAAAAGGAGGAAGTTAATTTAGAACGGGGGAAAAAGAAGAATTATTGAAGAAAGGGGTAACGGGGGAAATTCGCAAATTTTTTCAATCATCAGGAAACGTACTAAACGTTATCTAAGTTCTCAACGATACTTCCACTGACTCCTTCCCCTCCATCCCTGTTCCCAACCATAGTTTTTGGCACGACTCCCTCCCCCTACAATTTCATAACTTGATGTATGTACTGCCCCTAAGTGGTGGGTTTGATTTGCGTAGGCCTCTCGTTCCATCTCCGAGTGCGCCTATCATGCCTATGTTAGTAGCTTGATGACAAAAAAACTAATTGAGTTGAAAAGTTTAAGTGTAAGAAAACGAAAAATCTATTTTTCGGCGTTTGGTCCCTTTCTTCTTTGGTTTTTAAATCTGTCGGCGTTGAACAAGGTATCTGCGACTAACATTTGCCGTCCCTGTTCTATTCTACTCGTTTGGCGTGGTTCAATGGACGAAGAACGAGCTTACGGCCCTTAATATCGCTACGTGTAAGATCCTGTATATGCATAAGAGGTTGCATATCAATTCATCCGTTCCGCGATTATACATCTCACGACGTCAAGGCAGACGCGGACTTCTGAATCTTGAATGTCTTCATAACCGAATTGTTCTTAGTACAGCTTACATCGTTGCAAATGGCATAGATCCTCTCCTAAAAATGGTCAGGAAACACGAGGTGATTGGCACAGGAGCGTCCCTTTACGAAGCCGCAGAGCAGGTGGCCGATAACCCTGACCTGAGTTTTAACATACAGGTGCAGAGGGTTTCATTTTCGCATGTCACGACGGTGTCATTTTACCTCAGTATACATACTATCCGGGTGTCCTACTCACGCAGGAACGACTCATCCTGACAGACATAATGCGGCCCTGAGAGTGTTTTATTACAATCTTTATCGCTCTTACGGTGTTGGCTAAAACGAGAAGTGCCAAATTTTCTGGAACTACGATTTTCGGACAGTTGTCTATTGCACACTCATGGCCTGACATCGTTCTCCAAGACTTTGAGGAATGCACTATATTCGTGATCGAATACTCGGCTCCGACCGACTATAACATTACTGTCAAGGAGAAGGAAATAGAGGAGAGGTATCAAGACCCTAAAAGTGAGCTACAACGACTGTACACAAAATATTCGGTTAAAGTAATTTTCCTTGTGATCGGTGCTCTCGTAGGTGCGAAACTATCACTGGTTCGTAACCTTGAAGACATACCCACGTGCCAAACATATGCCAAGGCACTTGCGAGATGGATACAGAAAGCTGTCATCCTTGGGTGGCTTCGTGTCCTCAAGACAGACGAGGGTTTTGCCGGCCTGTCGTTGTGATTTCGTCGTGCCCTGTGGCAACCACAGTTTAACTCTTTTTTGGAATATATATATAGTTAAAACTTTGTCATAAGGACAATCGCAGGATTACGCCGGGAGCGGGTGCTAATCTGAAAATTTGCAGCCGCTCACAGCGAAATCGCAGTAAAATTTCAGCTGTAATCACGTCTCACGACCGTGAGAATTCAATACGATGATCCGGCAAAAGTCTCGTGCACGCTCAGGGGACGGAGCGACCCAAGGAAAACCGGCTTCTGCATTTTCCCCGCAAGTGTCTCGGCATTTTGTTGACACGCAGGGATGCTTTTCAGGCTATTAACTAGTGAAACCTTGGCACTTCCAAGAGCGCCAATGATCAAGATAATAAGCTTAACAGAATATTCCGGGTATAACCATCACAACTCCCTTATAAGGTCTTTATACCTCTCTTTCTTTTCTTTCTCCTTAGCTATGACGTTTTTGTCGGCTGGTGCCGAAAATTCGATAAGGAACATGGTTCGTTTCTCGAAGTCAAGAAGAACTATGTCAGGCCTCGAGTGCGCAACAGAAACAATTGTCGAGAATATCGACATTTGATTGAATCCGCGAAAGTCATTTTTCACATAAAACCAATACCTTCTCATTATGATGAGAATGTAAAAAATGGTTCGGAAAATGGGGAAAAACTGATAATTTTACTTTAAGTTCGCCCGTAGGTTAATAGGAGAAGCCTTTATGGCGAGTGCAATAAACCGCGTCGACTCGAATTTTTTCGGTGACTCGAAGTACAAACTGACCCTCTCGGTCAGTTATATAACATAATAATGACAGGAACGAAGAGAGGATTAGTGGCCAGAAGCCACGCAGGTGAATCCTTATAGTGGACTCACAGTTTTATCACTTTAACATTACTTTGAGAAGAATCATAAAAGCTTTCAAGAGAGCTGAAAAATAAATCTACAGCAAAACAAAAAATAGGCACATTTTTTTTCTGCCTAGGCTATCTGCATTTCCAGTCGCCCGTGAAAATTTAAACAATCTCTTATTTCGGACCACTCTAATATTTACATATATGAATGTATATTCGGGTTGTTCAAATTGATATATGTTGCCTTACCGGACTTTTTCGTAGTACTAAAATTGTTTCCAGCTCATTCAGGTCTAATATTACGAAAATTCCGTAATACTAGCCCTAGCACTATACTTGACTGGTTAGTTTTACGAAAAATTTTGTAATACTAGTCAGCAGTGCCCAATACAGTAAAGTCTCACATATTTCTGTCTCCCTTATATCCTGTCACCTTTATTTCCCGTCGGCTGTAGACGGTTATTTCCATTTCCACAGTTCCGGCAACTCCCACCACGGTCCCGGTACATTCTCCTCCGCGTTGGAAAAAAAGAGACCCGAAGAGCAGGAAGCCTTGAATCAAGTATTTTTTCATGATGTCATGGGAATATGTCTCGCGACGTTTTCAAGACAATATTAGAAACGTAAAAGTCATAAATGTACAAATAGTAATATTTCTCAAGTGTAGAATCTATTCTATCAGTCATGTTCCATTCTTTTTTCGATTCACAACCTCTCATTTTCACGAAATAAAATAAAATATCCTAAATGTCAGGTTAGTGGTACTCTAACCTCAAATTTCAGACAGTTGCTTGTATTTCGTGAAACTGGAAAGTCTTCAACCGATAAAAGGATGAAGAAACAGAATTGCATAAATGCATTCTACACTTCGAAAGATTACTATGCAGACCTTTATAACTTACCTTCACGTTTCGGAGATTTTCTCCAAAATGTCGTATGCAGTCGCAGTACCATGTGCTAGCCTCCCTGACGGCTGGCATTCCCACCTATCGACGTGATGCCACAAAACTCACTATTCCGTGAAATATTTGCAACGTTTTTTGATTCTATAATATTGATTTTTAGTTGGCGAATTGTCGCACGCCAACAAAAACACTAACGCCAACAAAGATTAACGGACCGCGACTTTTTCAACTGCGGAATAAGCCGAGACCGCCTGAACCTTTTTTACTTGGAATGCATCATATCGCGTAATATACGCTACTGACTGATCGCGCACTCGGCCCTTTCGAGGCGAGAGTCGCAACCGTCTTTCGCCCTACGCACGTGGAAACTGCGTGGGCCAGCAGTTCTAGGAATGTTGAGTGTATTTATTTGTATTATTATTGATTTCTAATCACCCGCACTCTTCGGCTAAAAGAGTAGCGACAGGGATTGCATCGATACAAGAGCGGGGCAGCCAATGAACGTCGTTGATAAAAATAAACTGTCGAATCGCGGTAAGGATGGGGCCCCCTCCAGTTCAGAAATGAAAGAATCGTTTCGTTTCAAGGTCAGGAAAAGTAGAGTTTTCACTGTATTAACACGTGTCGAATTGGTCCTGAAATTCGTATAAGATTAATATGGGAACATTTCTGGTTTCGCAAAAAGTACGATTTATGTTAACAGGAAGCCATCTTTGATAATTCATTGAACCTGAACTGAAAGCGAAGTAAAATAAACAAAGGTTAGATACTGATATCTCGGCTAAACGAGTGTCTTCTTGCTCGAATTATCTTTTACATAAATAATAATTACTTGCACAGACAATTTGGAAAAACAACGTCACATTTTGTATTTGTAATAATATACACATAATTTGATTTGGGCTATTAACAGAAGGATACTATAAATATAAATCCACAAATATACATAACTAAAAGTAAGTACATTTATGCACACACTCATATATATATTAAAATCGGAGACGCCCATTCCGCAGTGGCTGGTGTTAGGACGCACTATACTCCTAACGAAAAAAGACGACTTGTTCAACCCAGAGAATCACAGGCCAATAACTTGTTTGAACACACTGTATAAGATCTTTACAGCTGTCCTAAACAACAGGACTTATTCCGAGAGAGTGATGACGAAACTAAACCTTTGTGCACAGTATGTGGGAAGAAAGTCTCGCGAGGTGGTAAGGGGAAAAATGCATCAACAACCCCCTTATGGGCGCATTTGACTGTGCGCTATAAAGAATATTGCGACGAAAACAATGTTGATCTTACGGTTATTCAAAAGAGTAAGCGCAATGTTAAAAGGTGGGGTGACAGTGATGCTCGAACTGCCGCATTAAACAGATTTGTAGCTGAAATGATTGTTTTGGATCAAGATCCATCCATTGTGGAGAGAGAAGGATTTATACGTCCCTAATGAATCTTTTTTTTCTACAACAGTTATTCCTCACGTATATGAAAAAGTGTTAACAAAACTGAAAGCAAAAGTCCGTCTGAAGTAGGAATTCTTGCGCGTGTGACTGTAGCCGTTAATAGATCTGTGTTCAGTGTCAGTAATAAAGTTTGGATTTTGATAACAGTGCACTGGTTGAAAGATGAATTTAAACAACGTTCCGTTTTATTGCCGCTGGTTGAATTATCGGAAGATGATAGAGGACTAATGCAATCAGTTAATAAAGTTCTTAGTGCGTGGGGTTTCAACATTAGCAAAATTAATGTAATTCTAACAAATGACATCAGTGCGAAGGAAGGCAGCGAGGCTGTGAAATTGCAAATTCCCATAGAATTCTGCATTCTTTCCATAACAGAATCGTGTTCGCAAGAGATGTTGAAAGTGTCATATCTGCGGGTTATTGTATCGGTATGCAAAGTCATTTTAAATCATTTTCATCAATTCGTCGATGATCGCAACAAATTTATCAGAATCGCCGCGCACTCGCATCTCAATTCCTCAATCGACACTGTAAGGAAGGAAGGTTTTGCCACATGGAAGACAGCACGAAAAGTATTGCAACTTTTATTGGACATAAAAAGTAGCCTGGAGATATTCATAGTGCAAAATAGTGAAGTTAAAATAAAAACACTCACAACAGTGCAGTGGAAACTTGCTGAAGAGTTTGTGAAATAACTACAGCCATTTGAAGAGGCTTTAACAAATTTGTCTTCAAAGAAATCTGTCTTGTCCGAAGTTATCCCAACACTAAGGACAATAAATAATTGTGTCGAGAAGAAAGTTTGCAGTGTTCTTGGAAATTCAATGAAAACTGAATTAAAAGCCGAAATCAATGTGAAACTTGGTGACCTGGAGGTAGAACAATCTTTTGCGTTGGCAACAATTTTAGATCCACGATGTAAAGCAGTTTTCTTTGGTCAAGAAGCCCGAGAAACAATACTCACATTGTTACACGACCATGTACAGACACTACGGGAAAAAGAAAATGTAAACAACCGTGATCTTGTTGTCGAAGAAGAGAAGGAGAATGAACAACCCGCTCAAGAACTTCAACATTCTTCGTTGGAAAGCTGTTATGCGGACATCGTGGCAGCAGCTGGACAGAACGAACAAGTGGAAAAAGACGGAAGTAAAGAAGAAATCAATTTATATTTATTGGAGAATCTTTTGGACCGGACTGCAAATCCTATGGAATGATGGAGTAGGAAAAAGCACTTTTTCCACGATTAAGCACCTTGGCTCAACGATACTTGACTGCACCGGCCTCGACAGTGAATAAGGATGAAATTGTGTCTAAAGAAAAAGTTTTGAGGAACTAAAAACAATGGTTTTTATGAAGTACAACTTAAAAACAATCAACTTGGAATACTGACTGCAACGAAGTTTGTATAAATTCTTATTATTTTTTCAGGATCTAACTAATGCATACTTTTCTAACGCAAGCGTATTTTTCCAATTGAAAAAAAAGTTATGCAAAATCATGTTTATTCGAAATTTGAAGCTTGTTTTCTCAACAACAAAATACGAAGTCGTTCTTTGAAACTATAACTTTTGACCCAATCAAGATATTGCACCTATCTTTCCTGAGTCCGTCGGAAAATTGTAAAAAGCTTCAAAATTAAAACAATGGTATCCATTTTTTTTAAAGAAAAAAAACTGTTTTTATAAAAAAAGTTTCTTGCAAACATCGACATATAGGAAACAATGTTGTCAAAAACGTTTACTCCATTAGAATCGTTTTACAAAAAAGACCGAGGAACACTTGAAAAATCAATTTTTTGGCAAAGAGTTTTGCCAGTGTTTCATTTTATAAAATATTTGTTAAAATCGGGCTCATATAAAGAAAATTCAGTACGCTTGATGTGGAAGTAGCAATTGTTGTAAAAATCAGAATTTCTGTCGAAAATGGATTTTTCGTATTTTTCGAAACGAAAATGTTGAAAATTTGATCAGAAACTGTAACTTTGTGGCGTCTTCAGACAATATTGTAGGGTACTGGCAGCAGCTCAGAAGGCGGTTTTATTAAGCACCTGTCGCATTGTAAGAAACTTCCTGGACCATCAGGAAGCAATCATCTAAAAACCTACAGAGTGATACATGGTACCTCGAAGAAAGCATCCAGAGGCGACTTTTGTCACCTCCAACACTCGCGGCCGTTGTGTAAGCATAACAGCGGTAAACGAATAACTGCAAACTACACCATGCTCCTAATTTTGTACCTACAAAATCATCGCAAATGATTTCATCTCATCAGTCACTTGACTTAGTCCATGGCTATGATGGACCACACTATGCGTGAATGAACCTTTAAGCTTTCCAACAGACAAATTATAAGTCTATGGGAGGTTGAATCGAAAGCTTTCCTGTAGTCAATTCAGGCCATCGACGCACCTATCAATGAGCAGGTTCTCCCGATATCCTGCTGCGCCTTTCTTTGAGCCACGTTGTTCGTACATCTCTCGCGACACAGGTCCATATGTCCGTCCAATTCTATAATTTAGGACAGATGGGAAGATCTTATACAGTGTGTTCAGAAAAGTAAGTGGGCTGTAATTCTTAGGGTCAGAAAAGTTGCCTGTTTTCGGGAGGAGCACTGTGCGTCCTTCCACCAGCCACTCCTGAATAGGCGCTTTCGACTTTAGATATGAGGTAAAATTCGGGCCATATATTGGTGTGCTCAAGGAAACTTCTTCTACCAGAAGCTCATGGTACCATCTGGTCCCGCAGCGGAATAGCTCTTCATGCCTCGTAATACTTTTTTCACCAATTCGATAGTGATAGGTGGGCATTCCTTCTCAGGTTTTATGAAGGCACTGCACAGTCCCTTGGAACTATTTATGTTCTTTTTGTCTACATTCAGTAGGTGCTGGACTTCGTAGACTTCTCTCCAAAATGCCTCGACCTCCTCTGGTATGAGCGGGTGCTCCACAGTAACTGGAGGGTTTCTGAAGAGTCGAGATATGTCAGAGAAAAATTGTTTATTTTCTTTGACCCAGCTCTCCCTCCACTCTAAACTTCTCCTAGCTTCAGATAGTACAGGTATGCCAGATGTTATGTAGTCAACCAGACACTGAATGCGGAACGCTTACTGTCGTGCCCAGCCTATCATTGTGCTGAGTTGAAGCATGCGCCTTTTGTTCTTGTAATCAGCCGTTGGTTTTGTTTCTCGGTTTACATTCGCCAAAGTTCTCGCTGCATCATAAACACCACAACTGTTGGTTCAGAGGTCGGCCTCTTCGGAAAAATCTCCACGAAGCGCGTAATCCAGTTGAGCCAGATCTTTGGGCTTGAGAGAAACCTGGATGTTGATGTTTCTCCGGATCCTGAAGCATCGCTCTTTATCTTTGGGATGCCTGGCCACGGTTGGTCTCAGTGTGGCCTCTCTTTTTCTGTTGCCGTCTTGTTCTGGCTGCGATTAAGTAGGCGCTCTGCTTATATAAACCCTTTTCTGGAAGTCGTCAGCATGGTTTCGCAGCAGCTGTTGAGAAAAGTGCACGAACTCTGGGTGTTTCTCGCTCCACAGAGCATGCAGCCGCGCTATGTAACCTTTTCGCTCTTTGGTTATACTGTTATCGTAAAAATCTAGCAGATCATCCTTCAGTCAATCCGTTCACTCAAAACTATTGAGATGTTGCCGGTTTATCCCATTGATTGCATCTTTGCAGCTCCCATTCAAGGTCTTAATAACTCTTCTCCTTTTCCTTCTGCTAAGCATTGATGTAGTCGGTCGAAGCCGAGAATTCGATCACGAATACAGTTCGTTGCTCAAAGTCTTGGAAAATTAGGCACTTCTTTTTTTGAACAATTAACTCTATCTCCCTCGAAGCGTTCATCAGGGCAGGGTAGCGGCCAACACCGTAAGAGCGACAAAGATCGTAATAAAGCACTCATAGGGCCGCATTGTGTCTGAAGAGATACGTTGTTCCCGCGTAAATGGGACATCCGGATAGTTTGTGTTCTAGGTACTCATCGTGTGCATGACACGCTCTGAACCTATCGCTTAGAACTTCTTGACATAAAACGCGGTCTCGGTTTTCTAAGGTGGAAATGACACAGTCCTGGCATACGAAAATGAAACCCTCTGTACCTGAATTAAGTCCTGATGATCTGAGGAAAGAAAAAGTTTGCTCCTTCGACAAGGACTCTTTTTCTACATTTCTGTGAAAGTTTCCGTGCATTTTCTTGTCGAGTAGCTGTTGGCGGAATTTTTTAACCTCTGCTTTCTTTACTTGTTCTTTTAGAAGTGAGGCATCTAGATGAAGTAATGCACTTTCCTCACTTCTGATGTTAAAATTCAGGCCAAGGGTCTCGGCCGCCGATGGAGCAATTCTGAGGGCAGATTCGTGTTCAGCGCACTCAAAACCTTCGGACAAGTATACTCTGGTTTCTGGTTCTGAAACTTTTCGGCCCGTGTTATCAAGTTTTCAAATCAGTTATTTCTAAATTTACCAAAATTTACGGCTTTTATTTTAAAAATTTGATTTTACTGTTGAACATTTTGTATCTTTTTGAAACACTACATTAAAGTAAATTTCAGTAAAAGTCTTTTTCACTTTAGTTCGATAACTTTCACAAACGGGAGCTTTTCAAAAAAAAAAAAATCATTTTTTATTCTACTGTATATTAAATCGATCATTTTGCACATTGTGCCCCCCCCCCCCGCCGAAAAAACGTAATCAGCGGCCTGATAACCTCAGAGTTCTAGATTTTACGCCAATTTACTCAAAAAAATATATGGGTATGAAATTTTGCATTAATACACACTTTTCAACTTTTGAGGTTATTTTTATCAAACTATGGGGATATTGGTTAGAAGTATTACATAAATCAGACTATTCAGATACATAATTGATGATTAAATGAATCGATTTTTCAGTTATTGACTTCGTTGTACTACAAGTTTTTATGGAGAATTTTTTCGTGTACAATTTGGAGGTTAGAAAAGCAATTTTGCAACTTTCCGGCAGTGATGCGCTATAGTAGAACCCTTTCCGAGTATTTTGCACTTTGGTTTGTCTCATTTGTTTGCGAAATGCGTTGTAGACGGATTTTTGAACCCGACAACCCATTTTCGTCCCACTGTGCGTTGTATGGATTTAGACAAATCCGGATTTTTTATAAAATCTTAGAGGGCCGCTTTAACCCGGGCGCGATGGGATGCATGGCACCCGAGCGACATTCATTGAGGGGCGCCTTGACGCCCCCAGTAAAATCACAGAAAATCATTGGTGTGAAATTTGTTGCGTCTCATTTCGAACAATGGAAATTTTCATTGTGCTTTTAGTTCTTTTCGTGATCGAAAAATGTTGCAACTCAAGACTGTACTCGAATTTGGCGTACATTTGAGAATAGGCATTTTACAATGATGTATGTATAGATTTATGGAAAGTCGTAAGCAGAGTCTAGACCAATTTCCTTATCTGTAATGACCGTAGGAGGGCGGAGTTTATTAGTTTGGGTTTAGTACCCTCATCACTACGGAGGGTCTGCTTAGAAGAAGTAGATAGTAGAAGACTGGCCCAAGGAAGACCATATTTATTTTTCGATTTTAGAATTGATACTTTGAATTGAGGACAATCTATTTCACTGTTTCATACAAGGTACATAGGCCAAGGATTAATAAGTAACAAACCTCGTTTATGCTTGAGATTTGCACCAGAACAGTTCATCAAAGCTCGTCAATGTGAATCAGTGTATTGAAAGACCAAAGTGCGGTCAATGAAACAGAAGATATCGAGTCAGAGATCTCTGTTAGTTTTGTCTCTGTTAGCTAGTGAGCTACATGTTTCAAAGGAGGAGAACACCATGAATGGAAGCATTCCGCTATCAGATGGAATCGAAAAAGCTTACAAGTGGGAAGGTATTTTATTAAGAAGTGATGTATCGCATTTAAAATGCCCCAATGGCAAAAAATGGATTTTCAAATTGGCACTTTGGCAGCAAGCAACTCACCATTTGCCAAGGCACGAAAAATGTTCTCACATCAATCCGTACGAAACTCAATTCACTGTTCTTAGGAACTTAAAAAAAAGAACAATACACAAACAGGAACAAATATTTTAGGCTGTAAACAAATATTGGTATGCGGTAATTGAACATATATGCTACGGTTTACCATTCTTAGCAGGAAAAAATTTGACTCTCCGTGGATATTCTGATCATCTTTTTCATTCTGATAATATGAATTGTTTCAAAGTAATTGAAATGGTCGCGAAATTTTACCCCGTAATAAGTGAGCACATTAAACGTGTTCAAATTAAACAAGATAATAAAACTATGACAGCGTATTTAGGAAATATTATTCAAAATGAAATAATAACTTTTATCGCGGATGAAACTGTGTCACTCTTTATAATAGTGATAAAACAAGCGAAATACCTCTCAGTTATGCTTGATTTTACACCTAACAAAAGTCGTGGTGAGCAAATAACATTTGTAGTCCGATTTGTTGAAATAAATAAAGACAAAGAGTGCGAGATACGCGAGTGTTTTCTTGGGTATCATCAATTCACTGATCAGGCAGGTGAAGGACTTGCGCGTGTTATATTAAATAAATTACAGGAATATCGCTTAAGGGCATGCTCTACGGTGACCACGTGACCAAACCAGTCCTCGGTTATGAAATGTTTTTTTGGTGTTCACCATGTTGTTTTCCTACTTTAAACATCCAAGTATGGAAGTCATCATTTCTTAGTAACTAAAGTCACTGGATATTTTTTATTTAGATGCCAGGGTATGAAATCACTTTGAAATAAGCGAAGGAAGCGCGCATAGTACGGATATTATATATGTACATTTAATTCAAGGTTTTTTTATCATGCCTTGAATATTTAATCCGGAATGTCGACATTCCTTATGACTAAAATCACAAAAAGTTTTCTGATTGATCTATGAGGACAGGAATCATATTGAATTAAATAGGGAAGGCGGAGAACGACAAGGATGTCTTTGAATGTTTCTAGAGGGTTGTTTAATCATCTCTCACTTAGAGAAGCAGAGAAATTAACTTTTTGTAAGAAATAAACCACCAAAGATCAGGTCTACGATATCACTTTAAAACATACATATAGGAACTGTCCTTTGGGAGGACTTGCAATATAATTTATTTTCAGCGTAGTTTAATCATCCCTTAATTATCGAAACAAAGAAATCGATATTTGATACGGGATAACCCACACACAGATTTTTTTATTAACACATTATTAATGATTTTATTGATCAATGTATTAATAAAAAAAACTCTGGTCCTTTATCCTGTATAAAATGTCGATTTCACAGTTCAATAAATAAGGGATGATTAGACGACCCTGACAACAAATACCAATGCATTCCTTTTGAAAGACGCTTCCTGTGTATGTGTTAAAGTGATTTTGTTGATCAATAGTATGTTCATAAAACACATTTTTTTATTCCAAATCCTTCCAAAATCCATTTACTATAACAACAGATGCCTCAGGTTATGCCGTAGGTGCAGTACTGAGCCAAGAAAAGGAGGGAATAGACCTTTCTATTTCATATTTTTCACACGTGTTAAACGGTGCCGAATGTAATTACTCCACTACCGAGAAAGACTACTTAGCAGTTTTATACGCAGTACAACAATACCGACCCTATATTTATGGAAAGGAATTCACACTGGTTAGTGATCATGGACCTTTAAGATGGGTAGATTCGGTAAAGGACCCTGGACAACGTTTAATTCGTTGGCGATTGAAATTAAGAAACTGCGAATATTCCTTTAAATATAAGCTTGCTAGACATCCGATCTTAGAAAGCCCATCGAAAGACAGTGAAAAGAAATGTAAGGAAAACCCTGCCAGGTTATTACCGATGCAGGCCCGTCAAGCCAAACAGGGCAGAACGCAATCAGCGAACCCCCTAGCTAGAGCCATGAGCACCAATCCAAGGCCCAAACCTACAATCTTAACGAAGAAAGGACCATCAGCCAAAACTGATCCTCCTCAGCCTTCTACTTCAAGAATGCAATGTCCAACGAACCAAAAATCTTAGGACAGAAATCAATCTACTGACCCACTTTCCAAATCGTCTGATACTTTAAATGAAAGCACCATAGGTAAACGTTTGCTTCGTCGTAGGGTAAAGGAAGAAAGAAATCAACCCAGACCTAACTATCAAGATTCTAGTACCGATTCAGAGGATAATTCTGACGAGATCTATAATCATATCCCTCCCATACTTTGAAAGAAACGTAGTGTTCTACCCAGTCTAGACATACCATTAGCAGCCTTTCCAGCTCATATCTACTCATGAGTGCTCCTCCTAAAATTCCAGGAAAATTGCTGCAATTATTCGAAAACGAAGAAAATAAGACAGTTTAACGTATCCTTGCAAACTCACAAGGATTGGCTGAGAGAAAGGGAAGATGAAGAAAACACAAGACCTTATTAAGGGGTCTCAGCTGTCTTAGATGGAGAAACCAACTCCGGACTTCTTGAGGCAATTGAAGCAATGGAGCCCGAGAGCGAAACTGAGCTAGCCCAGAGGATGGATTCAGTACAATAGCTCAGATTCTTCTACGAAAAAAGATACTGCCTCAACGCAAGTGTTACCTGAAAACAAGCAACGTATGAGCGTAACTTTTGCACCTCAGACGGAATCCCTTTCTACTCCCGATATTTTACCAACCTACCGTCCTTCAGGCTGTGGACTACCACAAGCCGTATCAACACCATTCCAAAAATAAAATATAGATAATTTAAAAATTCCAGAAAGTCCAAAAACCAGAAATGAAAAGTACAAGCCTCGACCCGTGGAAATGAGCCAGCAAGAGCCAACTAATAGCGCGCCTACAGTAACTTTAACTGCAGGGAAAATTCAACTTATTTCAGGGGAAATTATGTACCTTTCCTTCAAGCAGATTGCGAATTCAGTAGACCAACAGGACGATTACTGATAGATATAAGAGCCATTGACCCACCAGAGATCAATGAAAAACGGTAAAATTTTAGACCCAATGGGCAGCGAGACATGGACATGTCAAGAAAAGGACAAGAGTAAAATTAACGCGATTGGCATGAAACCTCTGCGCACAATGTGCGGGAAAACACTGATGGACAAAGTCCGAAATGAGATAATCCTCAAAGAATGTGGTACAGGAGAGACACTAGTTTACATATGAGAAAGTAATCTGTTAAGATGGTTCGGACATGTTGAAAGAATTAAAAATGAACGACCGACCAAACAGGTGTATAAAGGTAAAGTAACTGGCAGAATCCCCAGAGGTAGGCCGAGAAAAGAATGGTTTATAGAATGCGCGAATGAGACATTAATTCGAAGAGACATAAGAAGCTATAGAAACACGAGAGCTTGCATGAAGAAATGCATGGACGTGCAGGAAGCTAGAGTAGTATGCCAGGACAGAAAAGTGTGGCGACAAATAGTTTATAAAAACAAGCGCCAGTAGAGTGCATGACGCCTGAAACAAAAGACCTCGGATACTAATGGGCCCAAGTGGGGTACCACTCATAACAATTTTGTGAGGCTCTTCGCGTGGGGTGATCGCTAGAGAGATTAATCAGCAGCCTGGGTCGGAGCAGTGTTGCGAAGTGAACGTGTTATTTAAATAAATAACACAAGAATTCTAGATCAATTTAAAATATCTATACCTTACACGTATATACCTATCGACCCTATACCTATATACCCATCCGCACACTACTACGTTCAAACCGAGAAATTCACGCCTACCCCGGAAGGGACACGGCTTAATGGTATAATAATAATAATAATAGTATATGCAGTCAGCGAGTATTTTTTCTAACAGTGAAGCTGAAAAGACGAGTTTTATATAAGAAATATAAATTTTCAACGAAAAAAAGTTCGCTCTTAACCAAGGATGACTTTTATACCATAAAAGATGGATTTTTGATGCAAAAGCACGAATTTTCTTTGAAGCCGTTGAATTTTAATCCGAAAATGATGATTTTGAGAAAATAGTTAAGTTTTAAACAAAATAATAAATTGTCCACCCAGAAAGGTGAATTTTTACCAAAATAGATGGATTTACTATCACATGAATAATTTTTTCACACACAAAGGGTAAATTTTCAAAGAAACATGGAATACTTAAATTTTCAGATAAAAGAATTTATTTTTAACTTAAAAAAAGAATTTTCAACAAAGTAGTTAAACTCTTAACAACCAGGTGGATCTTACAAATAGAATGAATTTTTAACATGACAATTCAACTTTCAATTATATAGTTGGACTTTTCACCAAAAAGTTACATTTTTAATTAAATAGTTTTTGAACCCCATTTTTAACAAAATACATGAATTTTCTACGAAATTATTGAATTTTTAAGCCAAAAAGAAAAATGTTTACAAAGCAGTTGAATTTTAAACTAGGGTGCGCGACTTTTGATTCTCGCGCCTCGCGCCCGCTAATATATTTATCTCGCTCTACATGTTTGGTGGTTCGCGCTGGATTTTGTCCAAAATGCGAATTTTACTACATTAGGTTCAAAACTATTATGTCAAACGTATATTACATTTATTTCTATACCTCGGGCTAAACAATCAATTTCGTTTTCAATCATTTTATTGCAACTTGAGTTGTTTTTCCATAAATTTCAATTGTTTATTTTCAATGTTATTTGATACGATTTAAACTAGAAATACGCAACCTAGCGTCAAGTGGTTCTAACTAAATTTGTATATATAATTTAGGCGAAAAATTTTGTTAAATATAATGTTATTCTATCTTGTGTCATTCTCCCAGAAATTTAGTTTTTTCATTTTTAATTTATTTTTATAACAAGAGTTTATATGAAATTTGCAGCTCTTTTTTGGTATTAAAACCTTTGTCTTTCCATTTTTTTCGTCTCTTGTGTCATTTTTCCAAAAATGTACTGTTTTGTATTTTAATTCTCATTTTTTACCATTAAAAGAAAAGCTACTCGTCCTTTCTATAAATTATGAATAGCGAATTTTGTAGATCCTTCTTGAGTTAACAACTTTTGTCTATTAATTTTTACATTCTCATCTAGAGCAGGTATTAGATTGGTGTAAAGTTTAACCCCCCACTCCTCCGTTTATTGTCAAATGTCCACGTTTTGAGACCCCCTGAACCCAAAAAACAGGTTTTCACGAATGTGTCTGGCTGTGTCTGTCTGTCTGTATGTATGTATTTGTATTTTGTATTTATTCAAGAAAGTCCCTAGGTCTAAATAGCCCTCTAAGGAACAGGATACTACAGAGTCATTACAAACTTGTGCAAGCACTGATCGGCAGTATACTTGATTAAACTTATAATTTAATCTATAAACTAAATATAATAAATAAATAACTCATTTCACTCTCACGCGTGCATCAACTATCATCCGTGCGAGCGATATGCGTCGCATATGATGACACATATGTCTGTATCAGTGACTTCACGCATGCGGAATAAATCCGTACGCGTGCGAGTTATATGCGTAGCATATGAGACTATAATTGTTATCTGGGTCCTTAAACGCTTGCCGCTATATCTTTCCTCCTCCCGATCTCCACTATGTTTTTTGCCTCTACCCATCTTAATATTTGCTGAAAGAAGGTTTTCTGAATCTGATTTTCTTTGTTTTTTATAATAATCTTGAGTGCGAATAAACTTTTGTCGTATAATAAAATCTCTAACATGTGGCTTAGCCTAGCACAAAGAACGTTATGAAGAGTGGCCACCAGGGCGCATGGAAGGAGCAAGGCGCGGAAAGCGCGGCTTTTTCAAATCTATTCTCTAAACTTGTGGTTAGAACTAGTCGAAGTAGCGGTACTGCGATGTAATGTCGAAGAATGAAAATCGAAATATAAATTATATTTATCCTAATTATACATTTTTTAGGACAATTTTCAGGTATCTGAAATCGACGAAACCCGTAGATTCTGAATTTCTAATTTTTGAATCTGTATATGCAACACTGAAAAAAATTTATTTTAAATTTTTAATCCTTTTCGGTGTGCCTACCTGCGGTCCTAGCCGATGAGCTACCTGATAAGATGTGAATTAGCATATCTTCAGAAATAGTCAGACTCGCCCGGAATGGTCAGGATGTTCAGAAATCGTCAGAACTTCTGACTATTTGTGACGATTCCCGACTTTTATTTTTAGTAGGGTCCCGTAGCAGTCGTACCCATTTATGTGAGGTTAGGTGCCGGTGCTGCGGTGCATAGTGCTCGTACGTTCTTTGTGATTTTGGTGAATGTCCATCAAGTTTATACGCTATACGCCTGTTGGCTAGCTACCACAGTGCCACCAATTTGGAACTATTGGGAAGAAATTTGAATTTTAATTCAATATTAACGATAAATCTTATAGTAAGAAATTAATTTTAAACCGAGGATTAACATTTTTGATTAAAATGAATTGATATTCAGTGTTTCTTTTATAAATATTGCCCAAATAGTTCGCGTGTCAGATGGCGCTGTTGTCAAAGTCACAGAGGTATCCTACAGGCGTATGAGCCATAAGAGAGGTAGAGTTCTGAGTCGGTTATATTACTTCGAGAACGTTAACGAGAATGAGAATATTACCGAGAATATAACCGGCGTATAAATTCTTTGAGAATTTATAGGAACGACCCAAAGTCAACATAACCTGAAATTTCAACTCAATTTGTAATAAAATTGCGGTAAATTCAAATTTAGATAGTTTGCAACACACAATTTTAATATTTTAATAGTACAACTTCTTATATGTATTTTTCTTTATTTATAAATATATTTATATAACTAAATAACTTATATGTAACTATGTACCCAGATAGCAATGTGAAACGCATATGCGACTCATAGTGCACGTATGCATGCATCTTACAACTATATATAATATTTTACCTTATATACATGGACGACATCGTTAACCATCATTGTTTATTTAATCATTGTTTTCTAGGTAATTTACTTATTACGTCATGTATTTTGTGTATACAAACGCAAAAATGACACTCGCACTCATGATGGCGAAATGCGACTCATTGCGCGCGCACCTGCTTATCCGTCACTTCAACGCGACAAGTGAAGGCGATATGCGTGCAACGTGAGTCGCATAGGGTTACTCGCATTGCGTCCGAGTAACGTGCGTCACATAATTGATATCTGGGTAAATAACGTAAACAATAACAATATTGTTGAAAATCAAAAATTCTTAGATTCTCTTAAATTCTCCTAAATTCTGTCATATTCCCCGTTATATAACCGGAATTTAAATTCTCGAGAATTTAAGAACTATATTATTGAAGCGAGCGCCGCCGAGGTTGGGTTGGCGAAGGGAGAACAGCCTCACTATACTACGTTGGACTGCGTTGAAATCCCGCTCACGCACGCACGACTGTTTATACCGCGCTCCTGATTGGTCCAGCTTAAATATTTTGCAACTCAAAAACTAAAACTTCAACTGATTTTTGGAAAAGGAATTTTCGTAATTAGACTCCAAAAGTTGTAGGTAAATTACATGAAGTAGGCAACAGAATGGCCTAAACGCCGTGTTTTGCATATTAAGTGTGTTGGTTAAATCCGAATTGGAATTTTTTTTATACGTACGGCACTGACTCAATATATAACATTTCTCAAGTATTTGAGAACGAAAGAAAGAAAACTTGTCAAATATCCGGGGTTTTGCGAGATCCTCGGATCAATAAAATTAACCCTACAGTACAGTCGCTAATGACCCTGGCAGTTGATGCGACTATAAACATTCAACTAATAAAAAAAAGATTCAGATTAAATTTCAAAAATATAAATCCACGGTATCATTTTCAATTCTCTAAATTAAAGAATCAATCAATGAACTTTAAAATTTTCGAAATTATGTTATTTTAAGCAACTTCAAGCTGGAGACATTGACAATTTTTTAGAAACACTGGAAGCGAATCAGAAGCGATCTAACCCGAATGTCCTGCGATATTTTTACAACTGATTGAAAATGACTGAAGCAGACGACGCGATTAACCGCCGTGGGCACTGCCTGCTTTTTTCATACACCCCTGCGTTGTTGCAGAGTTGATCTGCATTACATTCATTGCAAAACAAAATTTTTTCGGTAAAATTTTCGTTTGTAATTGTAAAAATTTATTAATACACATATGTTCCTCAGTCCCTTCTTTCCTCAATTCATCAGTTCGATATCTTATTTCGTGTGAAATGCAGAAATTGTTAAATGCGGTCAAAACAAAATTTCGGTAAGGTAGGAATCTGATGAGTATCACATGCCCTTAATGCAATTTAACCGAATTTTTTAAACCAAAAATAAAAATTATGCATGTAATTTTTTGATTCTGTTTCGCATTTATTGTTAATAATTGTAAAACAATATTCTATGAAATATGGGAAAGGTTTGATAGAAGGAGATATAGTGGTGACTTTAAAGAAAGGGGGATTAAGAATTTTTTTTACCTTGTACCTCACCTTATGTAAGACATAATAAAATGTTTGTCCTCTCCTCCATACCTAAAATACTTTACGTGTTCAGTGTACGGCCTCTTAGGCTTAGGAATTGGGAAAGGATCTCGGAAATGATATTTTAAGAAAGGATATTCTATTAAAATGATGTGTAAGTTTTACAGACAGTGTACAAAGTTTGAGCCTATTTTCTTGGTTATTGCTATATATTCAATACACTGGAACCTGGATTGAATAACGGTTTCGGTCATTGCGCTTGCAGTGGCCTTGTTACTATTACCAGGGCCTCAAAAAGTAAACAGGCAGGGCCACATGAATATCATTTCTGTTGGATTTGGATGGATGACGTAAACCTGATGGAAATAACGCGCTGGCTGCGGTCCTTCTGTTGTTTGTCACGCTTGACTGAGCCACTGCCTCCCCTCTAGTCCCCGCGACTCTCTCGTCACAAAAGCTCCACAGCATCAATTCTCAGAATATAGTCAATATCTACTGGTAACTAATCCTAGGTTCTCGTGTAATAAAATACTGTACGATTTTTGATTTGATTTTATTTTTCTTGATTTACTGATCGATGAATTGAAAGTTGTATTATTGCAGCAACCCTGAAAAAAGGAAACCTTCAACGCTGTGTCAGGAGTCGAACCAAAATCTCTCATTGCCAGTTGATTGCTCTGTTTACGTCTACTAAGCTACGCACAGGCGTCCGGCATTCCTAATTTCACAAATGCCACACAATCATTAAACTTTTATTTGTTATATTAATTAATTTTGTTATTAATTGAAAAGGTTTTCAAAATAATTATTTAATAATACAAATATAACAAAAGAATATAATTACATCTTACAATTAATAGTATATTACATCACAAGTAGTATTAGACATATCTTTACGGGAGATCTATGTTTGCAGGACGAGTTGTAAGACCATGGCCGAAGGCCACGTTAGTACCACTCGAAACTTCAATACTTGACATAGCCCTGAAAAAACACTTGCTTTTTATAGTGCGCACTGCTGCGCATATGCTTTACGTATAGTCACAAATTTTTAGTAATTAAATATATCGAGTGAAGTAAAATTTTTAAGCGAAGAAATCCGCCAATCACAGAAGACACCAATGATCAGCGGCCTCCCTACCATCACCTGCCATGCCTAGGATCAAAGATAATATCTTTGCTAGGATCTAGGATGTCGTTTGTGGATTTATTAATCTGTTGTTGGCCAAGCATACGCTCACTTACGCTCGATAACTTTACAGCGCAACTGACGGTTGCGTACTTCTTATCTTGGATTTGATTCTAGAAAAATCCGCAAATACATTTTCTAATAAAAATTGTTTAAATAATCAACATTTTATTGTAAAATCAGAATGAGCGCATGCATTGTAACCAAAAGGGGTACTTGTATTAATGAAAATGTGTTCCTACACTAAAATTCTTGGCGCAAACGATTTTTCTTTAATATCTCCGTTCAACTCTAGTAAAAATGACAGTTAGGAACCAATAGAAGCCGTTTAGAAAACGTATAGGATGCAGATGGCATCTTACATGGTCCTAACTGGTTTCTAATACTTGGAACACGTGTGCCGTTCTAGTGACATAACAGTTCTATCACTCAGTTCTATATTGGTTACATTACATAATTCTAAAACTGTTACTTATCCTTACAGTAACTGCGTTACAGAACAGTGTGTATAAATTTTCCCTCTTTATGATGTAACATTTACAGAATGTGTCTGCTGGCCAAGAACCTGTTACTTTCTCCCTACCAGATCTATCTCGAGGCTGATCATCTCTTTCAGCAACAGGAGCAGCACCGAGATGAGGTCCGAGAATATCCCCGATTGCATTTTTTGTTGGGTGGTGGCGCATAATGTTATTATTTGAAGAGCAGTCTTCGATGAAAGGTTTACATAACTCTTCACTCAATTGACCTAAGAAAATACGACTCTGCTCCAATTTCCATTTAAGACGTCTAAACTGTTCTACGTGTCTTGAAAATAGCCTAAATAGTTTCTACTTATGTTTATTTATTAAAATGAATCGTTTTGAGATGATTTTAATCATATTCTTGCACAAGAAGAAGAAAAAATGAGAGGTGGTTATTTAAAGTTTTAGTTTTTGAGTTATAAAATATTTAAGCTGGACCAATCAGGAGCGCCACATAAGCAGTCGCGTGTGTGTGAGCGGGATTCCAACGCAGTGTTATCGAAGCGAGCGCAGTTAGCGCAGGGTTAGCGACGGGAGAACACTACGTTGGACTCCCGTTCACGCACACACGACTGTTTATACGGTGCTCTTCATTCGTTCAGCTTAAATATTTTATAACTTACCTTAATAGCACGGAACGTTTCGCGGGCACCTTCGGAACGTTCCAGGAAAGTTCCCGGGAGGTGTAAAATGTCCGCCGGTTGGGAATGTGCCAGTGGAACGTTCCCAAGCGGCGGACATTTTACACCTCCTGGGAACGTTCCTGGAACGTTCCTTGCTATTAGGGTAAAAACTAAAACTTCAACTGATTTTTGGAAAGGGAATTTTCCATTTATTTATTTTTTTTATACAGCTATATAAGTCCGGACACTTGAGTCTGGGACACCCTGTATATATCAAAATCTAAGACACCCATAATAATACGGAAAGTTCCACGGGAACCTTCGGGACGTTCCAGCGAACGTTTCCGGAACGTGTAAAATGTCCGCCGATTGGGAACGCTCCAATGGAACCTGAGGGAACCTTCCGTTATTGTTATTTTTAATAACAATTATTTCGTAAACCGTAAGAGATAGGTAAAAATGGATTTCATTTTTAAGTTTGGAGTACCGGATATACTACATAATAATATGATATCCATATCATAAACTGACCTCGATTTTGACCTATCACGTACTGTTTACGCGATATTTATTGATAATAATCACAATAACGGTATTTTATGTTTTGGAACATAGTTCACCGCAAGTAATTTTTTATTAGCTTCAGTTTTGAAAATGACCTTTCACCTGAGGCTACAGATACAGGCAGTGCTAAAAGAATTCGTAGAAGTAAATAAAAGTAAATACTACACGGTAATTGCGGGAAAGAAGATTTGTCTAGATTCTGTTTATGACTTTCCATAAATCGATACATCACTAAAATGCCTATCCACAAAAATATGCCAAATTCGAGTGTAGTTTTGAGTTGCAAAATTTTTGGGTCACGAAAACAAACAAAGGCAAATCAACCTTTTTTTTTGTTCAAAATACGATGCAACAAATTTCACACTAACGATTTTCTGGGATTTTTCTGGGCGCGCTAAGGCGCCACTCGATGATTGGCTCCTTGGTGCCATGCATCTTTTCGCACCCGGGTTAAAGCGGCCCTATAAATACGTTACCTGACGTAGAAAAGTAGAGACCTTTTATCGTAGTAATATACTCGTATAAAGCCGCGTATAATAGCGAGATTTTGCATAGCATTCCTTGGGTTACGGTAAACGCTAAAAGGGAGATTTTGCATAGCGTTTCGTAGGATACGGTAAACAATACGCTATCGAACGTCGGATATCGGAAAATTTTAACCTTAAACTCGCAGAGAATACGCATAAACGTTACTCCGTGCCTTTAGCGTTTACCGTAAAGCGGGGAGCACATACATTTGCACAACGCATGGCGCAGAAGGTTCTCGACCAATCACAGGGCTCCATTTCAATCGCTGTGATGTTCGCTAGGGTTGTAAGTCAATGAAACGTTTCATTGAAACATTAAAAGTTTCATGAAACAATTAAACGTTTCATGGGACCAAAGTTTCTGAAACGTTTGAAAGTTTCACAAACGCATATGCGCTTGCGCACTCACGTCAGGTTGAGGTTAAGTAATATAATGGCGTTGTTCAATGGAATAATCGTGCTGAAACTTGAAAGCTTTTTACCATGAAAATCGACTAGTCGCCAATTTTCACTATCATATTCGTAATCAGCGCATCAAAATACATAAGTACACGAAGCCCGAAGAAAATCGGACATATGCCCTTTTCGGAAGTATATCCCTAATTTTTTATTAATCCGGTAAAATACTTGTTTCCATTCCTTCGAAATGATGCAGTGGGAATTTTTCCTGTTTAATAATTATAGTGTGACGCATTGAACATTTAATGATATGGTAATAAGCATTGGTTTATTTAACTGATAAAACTTGTTTTTTCTGACTAATTAATGAAAAAATTTACCTCTTCACCCTTTTTAAAGAGAATAGTGTTTACTAAGTACACTCTAAATCCAAAGTTTGGAATAGGTACTGTCCAATTGGTTATTTTTAATTAATACAATTATTAATTACACTGAAATTTGGAATTATGAACGGTTTCGGGCATCGCTTGCAGTGGCCTGGGACATAAATCCAGACACTCCGAACGTAAACAGGCAGGGGCGCGTGAATAATTCGTGTAGGATTTGAACGGATAAAGTAACGTGATGCAACTAACGTGCGGAGAGTGCGGCCCTCCTGCTTGTTTGTGACGCTTCACTGAGCAAGCCTCGCTTGCTCCACACATCTCCACATTCCGTGGCCATCAGTTCTCGGAAGGACATAAACTAGGATGCCATAATTCCAAGTTCCAATGCAATAAATACAAATATTTTACAGCTTCTAGGTTTTTTGAGTTACATTCATTTTTATTTTAAAGCTTATTTTTCATTATAAATTCTGATAGTTGGATTGCAATCCTGTAAAGCTTGAATCTTTTTGAAAATATTAACGACTTTTAATCTAGGCTTTCTTTAAAATCTAGCTATCAGAAAGGTATGTACTTTGATATGATAAAATCTAAAAATGTAAAAGATACAAAATTCTATGAATAATGTGTAATAAATAATAGAGATTAAATTTGAATTCTGATTTTAATGTCCATGATACTGACGATTTTTTTCTCGTTTTTTTTAGGTCTAGACTCTGCTTCCTGCAGCCAGTGCATTGCTCTCTTGCAGCGATTGGCAAGAGTTGAAAGACGTACAATTGTCTGTACGATTCACCAACCCAGTGCTCTTCTTTTTGAAATGTTTGACCAACTCTATGCCGTCGCCGAGGGTCACTGTATATATAGAGGGCCTATACATTCATTAGTACCACATTTAGCTTCTGTTGGAGCTCATTGTCCGCCCTATCACAACCCAGCCGATTTTCGTAAGTAAACTAATCTCATTGAATCAAAAAAATCTACTATAAAAAAATAATAACATCATAGAACTATTTCACCCCTCAGAACAACTGAACTTTATTACAACTAAATTAACAAGCATGTATAAATTTATTAATAAATCAATTTTAGTGTTTTTCTCATTGCTCATTATTTTTTGCTTATGATTTTTTTTTCATGAATGGAATGGAATGGAACTATTCCATCGATAGTGAAGCTTGTAGGGAGCGAGTTTGTATAATTGCGTACTGCCAGTTAAGATTGAACTAAACCAGGGGCACCGTTTTTTTTTTTTAAATCGACCCTTTTACGAAGTTAGGAAAAATAATTCTCGAATCCGTACTATTGCTACTCCGTGAAATTGTCACGTACTTCGCGATATTTTCCTTATTGATAATGTTGCATCGTTCTGATTTAAAGAGGAAATATCTGGGTTGAAAAAAGCAAAGTGTTTTCCGATAGAGAAATGAGTCCATTCATAGCTTGTTTACATGCACTCTAATATCCCGTTACTTTTACTCTGCAAATAGGATGATGTTTACAAAATTAATGCGTTGCTTTTTATGTCGCTTCAGTTACAATTACATAGTCAATTGACATAATTTTGCATAAATTTAACAATACTGATATTGAAGGATGTAAAACGAGTTGAATTTTAACCATAATATAATCCTTCAAAAAGAGTCGTGTGCCTTAGAAAATTGTTCTAATAATTCGGTCTAAGACTCTTTATAAAAATATTTTTTTTATCCTACTGTATAGCAACTTTTCTATCTAAAAAAGTGATTTCACCAAATATCTCGAAAATATCGCACACATTGTTGTTGCAAACCTGATTGGTTGCAAAACTGCGTGGATATGACTTTTAGGGACTGTTTCCAGTTTATTTATCTACTAAAAAAGATATATTTTTTTAATAAAATCGTAATCTAATTTATTTCTAAATATTTCTAAACATTATTGATACAATAGAACATTTGAATTGTAAATTATATCATTAAGCCGTTTCCCTTTCGGGGTAGGCGTGAATTGCTCGGTGGTAAAGTAGTGATGTGTGGATGGGTTCACAGTCATTTGTTTTGTTCGATTTTACGTCTATTTTTGCGTTTTTCGGAAAAATAAGAGCCAACTGGGTTATTATGGGCCCCGGATTTGGATTCAGCGACCCCAAAAACATATAGATATGCTGTTTAAGTCCACCGGGCATGAAGATCTTTTTTTTTTGTAAAAATATACAAGAAAAATCGCTGTTTTAGTCGATTTTATGGATATTTTTGCGTTTTTTGGAAAAATACAAGCTAGCTTGGATATTTGGACCCCGGATTCGAATTCAGCTACCCCAAAAACATATAGATATGCCGGTGTATTCCGCCGGGCAGACCACTTTTTTTGTGTGTTGGTGTTATATTTTTACATTTTTATCAAATATAAGAATTCATATTATATAATATAATAAATAGTATGATACTATAATAAATTACAAATATATTGAAGTGAAGTAAGCGGTCTTTTTTTGTTAAATAATTTCTTTATTTTATTTCTGGAACAATATTTGAAGTATACAGCATTAGAGAAGCAAAAAATCAAATTTTTTTAGGTG
The DNA here is from genome assembly GCA_011634705.1 of Andricus grossulariae. Classification (NCBI taxonomy): domain Eukaryota; kingdom Metazoa; phylum Arthropoda; class Insecta; order Hymenoptera; family Cynipidae; genus Andricus; species Andricus grossulariae. Next base: position 105,811,484 of record JAABKJ010075445.1, on the reverse strand, counting down.
AGCGAAATAACATTCTGTAAAATCGAAACCATAATTTCAAGTTAAAAACGAAAGTTTACTCCCAGACTGAAGTGTTTCTGAATTGAGGCCAAAAGAGTATAATTTAAAAAAATTTCCAGTTCCGAGAAATAAAAAGTGGAAGTTTACAATCTCAAAGTGACAGGAACATCAAAATGAAACAGGCTCGGTTGATTGTCACGATAAAAAGTGCAATTTTCATTTTGAAAAAAATAAATAAAAATTTTCTCCCGAGATATTGAGTTTCTAAATTGGGAGAACATGAGTTTTGCCTAGAAAAAGTGAACCAATTACGAGTCAATCATTCAAGAATTTGGCGGTTCTAATTTCATGGGTTTTGAACATCGTTTTTAGATTGCGAGTAAAAATCTATTTTTCAATTTTTAAAAATAATAAAAACTTGCTTCCGAAATATGGGGAGCCTAAATAAGAATAAAAAAGTTTTCATAGAAAAAACGTATTCTGTTCCGGGAAAATAAAGATTTAATATGGCGGCATCGTACTGTAACTGTTGTAAAAGTTATAAAAGTGGCTTTTGGTAGAAAATGAAGATTTAACATTTTATGTTGGAATTTGATTACGGTATTTTGATGCGAACAGCGTGGCAACTAGCTTTATTCAAGAGTTTTTTCTTTAAAAAAAGTATATTATCATTTTACAGTATTTAAAAACCTTTAATGAAGAGGAATATGGTCACATTAAAGTTTAGAAAAAGATAAGAGGTTAGGCATGTAAAAAAAAAAGAAGACAGCAGACGTGTGCAGAGAGTCAAGTATTCGGTTACAAATTACCAATCTTTTTATGACTCCAATAAAAATGAGATTTCGAACAAGTCCTTTAACAACATGTACTTGAATTTTTAATAATTTTAAATGCAAAAAGCTCATTTTTGCCACAAATGTCGGTTATCTAGCTTTGTACTGCAACCCTTTATTTTAAAAAGAGATAAACTATATCTTAGAAAAAGAAACATATTGTCATATTTGAATTTCGTGTTTTGTTTTCCATAAACCCCCAATGTTTTCTTTTAATCTCTATAACTTTTGACTTAATTGAGATATTCATCGTTTTATTTTCATTTTAATAGCGCTCATTATCTTTTTTTGTAATCCGCAAAAAAATATAAAAAAGCTGTAGTCGAGAATGGCGCGAACTCGCGAACTTATGGCTGTAATGCAGCACTACTGCGCTTGCCCTTTCATTAGTGGTAGCTTTCTGGTAGTCGCAGAAGGCTCATAGACTCAACGTGATTGGCTAATAACAGCGTCTCTAAGGGTATCATATATTTGACATTGCACGACGCATCTTATTTTGACTCTGATCTTAACTATACATAGTAATATATTTTGAATAAGATTTACTAAATAGGCGTCTTGTCCAAAAAGTACTGTATTGAAATGAATGAAAGTAAGATCTATATCACATTTAATTGTATTAGTCTATTAAACACTCGTTTATAGATATAGGAATGATGTGATCTAGTAATCACAACTCAACAGTTAAGAAAGGCTACCTGTGCTCGGGCAATAGTCACCAGTACCATAATAATCCATAATGCAATTACAGCACTCTTCATAAAAATTATTTCTCCATTTTTCTCCAAGTTTCGACATATTTCCAGATGGGGCCACATAAGATTCCGTCGGGAAAATAATTCAATTTTTTGCTTCCAAAGTTCGCTTCAAGGCCGGATGGATCCAGATAGAAAACCGTTTTTAGACTTAAACGAAAACAGTCTTCTAATGTAAGTTCCGACATAGTTCCTGATAGGGCCGGGTATGGTGGTACTGGGGGGGGGGCTTTAATGCGAGGATGGGGAGGGAAGAGGGCCCTTACAGGGAAGGGAAGAGCTTCGAAAGAAAATCGAAGGAGAAGTTAATAAATAAAGAGGGGGAGATTCTAAGGGACTGGATGGAGGATAGAGGTTGGGCGGTGGCGAATGATATGGCAACAGGGGATAAAGAGGGAGAATACACATATGTAAGTAAGGTAGCGGTGTCGGTGATACACTATGTAGTTATGAATATGCAAGGGTGGGAGGAGACAAAAAGATTCGCAGTAGAAGGGAGTGTAGAATCAGACGATCAGCCATTACGGCTGCGAATAAGGGGTGAGCGGCGGAAGGAAAGGGGGGAAGAAGGGTCGACGGGCGAGAGGGTGAGCTGGACGAGTGAGGCGATGGAGAGGTATAAGAAGCAGTTGGGAATGCTACGCTTTGAAGGGGAGTCAATGGAAGAGATATGGGAGGATTTGAAAGAGAAAGTGAAAGGTTGCGGACAAACGAAGGTATTCAAAAAGAAGAAGAAAGGAATGGATTAGTCGTAGTGGGATAGGGAATGTAAAAAGATGAAAAGGAAGGTAAAGAGGAAGTACAGGAAGTGGTAAGAGGGTACAGAGATAAATCAGGAGTACGTAGAAATGAGGAAGGAGTTGACATTGATGTATAAGAAGAAAGAACAGGAAAAGGAGAAAGATCCGAAAGAGGACTTAGGAAATGTTAAGACAGAGGGGGATGTCTGGAAGATAATAAATAGGTTTAGCAAGCGTAAAGTGGGGACAAGCGTGAAGATAGGGAGTGAGGAGTGGAGGGAGTTTTTGAAAGAATCATTTCAGGGCTCAGATTCAAGGAAGAGGGATGGTGGGAGTAGAAAAACGCGGGTGGCACAATGGAGGAGTTGGATGAGGAGGAGACAGAGAAAAAGATAAGGAAGTTAAGAAGGTCAAAAGCAGCAGGGCTGAATGGGGTAGAGAACAAACCATGGCTGTTTAGTACACAAGAGGTTAGGGAGAGGCTGAAGGCGGTAGTGAAGAAAGTATGGAGGGGAGAGGGATTCCCAGGAGGGTGGAGAGTAGGGTTAATAGGGCCACTGTATAAGAAAGGAGACAGGAACAGACGGGAAAATTACAGAGGAATAACGCTAATGAATACGGCGTATAAAGTATACGCGATGGTGGTGGCGGAGAGGCTGCGGAAGGATGTCGAGGGGAAAGGAATATTGCCGGAGACGCAGGCGGGCTTTAGGGCGGGTAGGAGTACTATCGACAATATCTACGTTCTGCAGCACGTGGTGGATAGAGAATTAGCAAAGAAGGGGGCGAGAGTGTACGCATTTTTCGTGGATCTCAAAGCAGCGTTTTCTTCGGTGGATAGGGGAAGGCTGTGGGAGGCGATGGAGGATAGGGGAGTGGAGAAAGGCCTAATCGAGAGGGTAAGGGAGATATATGAAGAGACCAAAGATAAGGTAAGAGGAGAAGAGGGGATTTCGGAGGGATTCTAGATGGATAGGGGGTTAAGGCAAGAGTGTCCGCTTAGCCCAATGCTTTTTGCGATTTTAATTGCGGATATGGAAAGTAAGTTGAAGGCCGGGGTGGTAGGAGGAGTCAGGACAGGAGGGGTTAGAATTTGGTCACTAGCGTATGCAGATGACATAGTGTTGCCGGCTGGAAGTGAGGAGGCGTTAAAGGAGATGATGAAGAGGTTGAGAAGATACTTGGATAAGAACAGGTTAGAGCTGAATGCGGAAAAGTCCAGGGTTATGGTGTTCAGAAATGAAAGTGGGAGGGAAGTGGAAGGGAGTGGCGGTGCAGGAGGTGAAAGAGTTTGTGTACCTGGGCTTTGTGTTTCTGAAGAATGAGGGAGTGGGTGGTCACATAAAAGAGAGAGTGAGGAGGGCAAATGTGGTGATGAGGCAGGTGTGGGGGTTGGGAAAGAAGTTGTTCGCAGATGATTTTGAAACGAGAATGAAATTGTTTGACTCACTAGTGATAAGTGTTCTATTGTATGGAGTAGAGGTATGGGGTGGAGCGAAAGTGATGAAGTAAATAGGACACAGGAGAGGTATGTAAAGTGGACATTGGGGTTGGAAAGGAACACGCCTAATTATATTGTCAGGAGGGAGACGGGGAGAACGAGTGTAGGAATTCTGGCGGGGAGTCAGGCGTGTAAATATGAGGAGAAATTTTTGGAAGAGTGGGGAAGTAAGCTGGTTAGGGAGTGTTGGTGGGAGAAGGAGAACAGGAGAGGGGGTGGAAAAATGGAGGCTGAAAGGGAAAGGTATTTTAGAACGAATGGACTACAGTTGGATGAAGTGAGAAGGATGCATGTACATCATCAACATCAAGCAGGACACCAACGTGGACAACATCAACATCGTCCACCACAATATATTGCACTCCAATATTATGGTTCCCAACCATAAGAAGAGCAATTATCAACATATCATGATCCACACTTTCAACAAGATCCATATCCTCCAGTTCATGCATTTTCACCACAACTTCGATACCAACCGAAACATCCAATACAAACGCAACTGATCCGAGAAGTGCCTGACTGACGGAAAAAATGTCTTTCTTGATTTAAAATAAAGTAGAGCCCACAAATATTGACCGACTTGAAGAAAGAAAATTTTGAAAAAAGGCTGATAAGATTTCTAAAAGGGATGTCGAGCCTGATATTTATACAGTTTTTTTTTTTTTACAATTTATAAGTAAAATATTTGTTGAAAGAATGTTTTCTACGATTTTCCATAATTTTACGTTTTTTCAAGTTATATTGCAAGAAATTTAGATAAAAACAATATAATAATGAGAAAATTTCTTCTTGAGATTATTTTTAATATTATACCCAAATTTAATGAACAAATACATTATTCGGGCATCTGTCGACGAAAAAATGTTTTTTTTTCCGATATCAGTTTTTTTTAATTGGGCACTTAATAATAATTTCATTAACACTCATTGAAAAAGACGAGTATTTCCATAGAAAAATGACCAAATAATGCATCTGTTTATTGAATTTGTTTAAATAAAACATCAAATTTATCAACTTATTACGGATGTTGCTGCAATTATCATTGAGTTTCCAATTAAAAAGACTGACATCAAAAAAACAAGAATTTTTCCGTTAAGAGATGCCCAAATAATACATTTGTTTAATAAGTTGGTTTTTGAAAAAGTGTAAAATTTATGAATGAATCATGAATTTCGCTGAAATTATGATAAAGTTCCCAATTAAAAAGGCCGACATAGAGAAAAAACTAATTTTTTCGTTCTCAGATGCCCGGAAAACGCATTTGTTTGTTAAATTTGTTCTAAAAAAGTATAGAGTTTATCAACTCATCATAAATTTTGCTGAATTGGTTATGCAGATCTCAACTAAAAAGTCTGACATCGACAAAAAGAAGCATGTTTCCTTCGATAGATGCCCCAATAATGCATTTGTTTATTAAATTTGTACTACAAAATCATGAAATTGATCCACAAATTATAAATTTTACTGAAATTATCATGAAGTTCTTAATTAAAAAAGTAAAGATAAGAAAGAACAAATTTTTCTGTTGACAAATGCCTAATTAATGCATTTGTTTATTACAGTTGTTTAAAAAAATCATCAAATTTGTAAACTAATTATGAACGTCGTTGAATATGTCATAACATTTCCCACTCTAAGGACTGGCACTGAAAAAATGAATTTTTCTGCCGACAAATGCCCGCATAGTGCATTTGTTTTAAAAAATCCGAAGATTAATAGTCAGCGTAGAGTATCGTAATGCTGCACATTACGATACAGCGGACGATCACTCTTCACATTACACTCCGCTGTATCGTAATGTACAACATTACAATACTCTACGCTGTCGCAACAAAACTTGTAAAGGCAACGTCGTCACATAAAGTAGTATATGTGCAAATGTGCACAATTCGTGTGACCCTAATTATGGACCTTGGCGCATAATATACTATTATAATATTAGAAGCAATAATCTCAAGAAGAAATTTCTTTATCATGGTATTGTTTTTACCCAACTTTCTTACAATATAACTTTAAAAAACGTAAAATTATGGATAATCGTAGAAAACATTTTCTCAACAAATAATTTGTTTATAACTTTTTTTGTTTATTATATAATATTGGAACAGAAACTGTTAAAAAATTTCTTGCATTTGTTATAAACAACTAAGTTAGTGTAAATAGATTCATGGGGATTGACAGTGATTCGTGAATTGATTTGCACGAAATGGGAACAATTTGGAGACAAAACCCGTTTTTTAATTGAATTCATGAAATATAATAAATAAATTGTTATTTTATAAACAAATTTCATGAACAGTCATCCATAGCAGGCGGTATTGTTGAAATAAATCAAGTTTTTGTTATTGAATCGGCCAGATATTACACCAAAAATTCACAAAATTATCAGATTTATTCATACAATGACACATTCAATAATTTCCATTGTTAATAAAAATTGTTTGAACAAATTTTTATCGAAATTTGCAATCTAAATAAATCCGAACTCGGATTGACCTAACCCGATATTCAATCCGAATGAATCCAATCCCATCCGAACATCGATTCATTCAAATTGAAAATTCAGTTTATATCGATATAAACTCGGATTGATTCGGATTCATTCAGATTGAAAATTTGCTATTTAACCAGATTCTTAAATCTTTGAAAAAATCCAAATTTTCAACAAAATAGTTGAACTTTAAGCAGATAGTTGAATTTTCAACCTAAAAAGATGAATTTTCAACTAAAGGTCGAGTTTTCAATTTAAAAATGATTAAAATTTAACCAAAAATAGTTGAATTTTCAACGTACAAAAATGAATTTTCAACAAAAAATGTAATTGTTGATATTTCAACTAAAAAGGGTGAAATTTCTACTGAGAAAGATATATTTTTATACCAAAAAGACAAGTTTTCCACTAAATACATGAATTCTTAAACTTATATAGTTGAATTTTCAACTAAAATATAATTTTTTAACCAAACAGATGCATTTTTAACAAAATGCAAGAAATTTCTGCTAAAAAGTTATATTTTCAACTTATAAAGGATAAATCTTCAAACAAAAAAGAAATAGTTGAATTTTCAGTGGAAGGAATTCATTTTTTACAAAAAAATGAAATTTCAACCAAATGATAAAAACTTTTAATGTATAGTTTAATTTCCTACCAGATAGTATGGTTTTCTGACAAAATAGGTAAATTTTAAACCAAAAACATGAAATTTCAAAAAAAAATTTATTTTACGAACATATAGTTGAATTTTATAACGAAGGCGACATAAAAATAGATTTTTTAAAAGCTAGTTTAACTTTAAACTTATTAGTTGATTTATCAATAAAAAAAAGAATTCTTAACAAACCAAAATGAAGAATTTTTAATTAGGAAAAATTACTTTTCAACGAAATGATAGAATTTTCAACTAAAAAATAATGTCAAAGAATAATGGAAAAGCTTAAATTTTTAGACCAAATGAATAAATTTCTAGATAAACAACCAAAATTCCAACCAAATACCATATTTGTAAAATTAATAGTTAAATTTTCAATTAAACAGTTTGATTTTTTCACAAAATAGTTGAATTGTGAGCCAAAAATATTAATTTCTAGCCAAAAATATAAATTTTTAATAAAAACATTGATTTTATATCAAATGGTTGAATTCAAAAGTCAAAATGACGAATTTTCTACAAAACAGTTTAATTTTCAACTAAAAGTTAATTTACGAACAAATAGTTGAATTTTACAGCTGAAGTAATGAATCTTCAACCAAAAAATATGAATTTTTTAGAAATCAATTCAACTTCAAACCAATTAGTTTATTTTTTAACCAAAAAATTATTTCTCAACGAAACATGTTATAGTTCATATTTCAACCAAATAAATTAACTTTCAAACAATAGTTGAATTTTCAACTATAAAAAATAAGCTTTCCAAACTGATGAATTTTTAACAAAATACAAGAATTTTCTGCCAAAAAGTTATATTTTCAACTTATAATGGATGAATTTTCAGTTAAAAGAATGAATTTTTTACAAAGATAATGAAATTTTAACAAAATGATAAAAACTTTAAATATATATTTTAATTTTCAACAAAATGGTATGGTTTTCAAACAAAATAGGTAAATTTTAAACAAAAAATATGAAATTTCAACAAAAAAGTTATTTTACGACCAAATAGTTGAATTTTATAACAAAGGTGACATAAAAATGGATTTTTCACACGCTAGTTCAACTTTAAACTAATTAGTTGATTTATCAATAAAAAAAATTATTCTTAACGAAACAAATCTTTAACAAAATAGTTCAATCCTCAACCAAAATGAAGAATTTACTATTAGGAAGGATTACTTTTCAAATGAATAAACTTTTACAAGAAAAAAAACCGAGATACCTAATTTTGCAAATAAATAGCTACATTTTTAACCAAATTTTTTGATTTTCTAACAAAATAGTTGAATTATGAACCAAAAAAATAATAATTTTTAATGAAACATATCTTTAACAAAATAGTTCAATTTTCAACCAAAATAAAGAACTTTCAATTGGGAAAGATTACTTTTCAACAAAATCATAAAATTTTCAATTAAAAAAAAATTGAAAGAAAAATGGAAAAACCAAATCTTTGGACCAAATAAATAAACTTTTACAAAAACAACCAAAATACCAAATTTTTGAAATAAAAATTTAAATTTTTAACCAAATATTTTGATTTTCTAACAAAATAGTGGAATTATGAAAAAAAAAAAAAAGAATTCTTAACGAAACAAATCTTTAACAAAGTAGTTCAATCTTCAACCAAAATAAAGAATTCTCAATTAGGAAAGATTACTTTCCAACAAAATAATAGAATTTTCAATTAAAAAAAAATTGAAAGAAAAATGGAAAAATTAAATTTTTAGACCCAATTAATAAACTTTTACAAAAACAACCGAAATACCAAATTTTTTAAATGAAATGTTACATTTTTAATATTTTACTTTTCAACAATAAACAATTATCAATTTGGAAAAAATTTGAGTTAGTTTAAGAGATATTCACAAGTTTTCAGAAGATCCAAACTTAATTTAAAATTGGAAAATATTTAAAAAAATAAACAAATTAATTCAGATTTTTGAAGATTTCGTGATAACATTGTGATGCTTTTCAAGAATCTTTAAAGGTTTTAAGAAAATAAAAAAATTTCTTGTTTGATGGGAACATTTGACTGATTTTTTATTCTGAAAAATTAATTTTAAGAGAATATTTAAACAGATTTAAAAATTTTTTTTGAATAATAAATGACAATTGAGCAATTAATCATTTGGAAAATATTCGAGAAAATTTGAAATATATTTCGAATTTTTAATAAGATACCAAAATAATTTAAAACGTGACAATATTTTGGAACATTTAAAACACAATGTAACTTTTTGAAGATGTCGAACACGAAATTGATAAGCTTTTTAAGCATTTTGAAAGTTTTTAAATAAATAAAAAAGATGTATCAAAATTCCCAGAAAAACCAACAATAATTTTTTTGTTGAAAAATCAATTTAAAAAGAATATTTGATAAGATCTCCAACATTTTCAAAACAGAATCTGGATGATTTCGAAGTATTTTTTTACTTTTGCAGGTTTTAAAAAAAATCAAGCAGCAATTTTAGTTATGCAACATTTTTCTACAACTTTCAAACGTAGTTTTAAATCAGAAATTTTATTTATTTTTCAAAATAATGTTATGTAAATTAATTCAGACAGGGAAATGCATTTTAATGGAAAAAAACCGCATCACTGTTGCATTATTAATAGTAATATAAAAGATTTGTAGATCTTTTTTGGTTAAAAAACTGCTGTCTTTTTTTTTTCGTCTCTCGTATCGTTTTTGCATAAGTTTAATTTTTTTGTTTTATCTTGTTTTTTAAAATTGAAAGAAATTCTACTTGTTCTATCTGAAAATTATCAACAACAAATTTGTAGAATCTTCTTCGCTGAACAACTTTTGTCGATTAATTTTTTTTCGTACCTTGTGTCGTTTTCCAAAAAAATCATTTTTTTTATATTTCATGTTATTTTTTACGAAAAAAACAAAAACCAAGCGTGTTATCAAAAAATTATTAAAAAGAAATTTGTAGCCCTTTTTCAGACAAGGAACCTTTATTCATTCATGTTTTCCATAGTTTGTGTCGTTTATCCAAAAATTAATTTTTTGGATTTTTAATGTCGTTCTTTGCGAATAAAACAAAAAGCACGCATCCTATCAAAAATAAGCAATAACACATTTGCTGCTCTTTTTTGGGCGAACAAATTTTGTCTCATTATTTTCTTTTTTAGCTTGTGTCGTTCATCCAATAATTCAATTTTTTTATTTTTAATATTATTTTTGATGACTAAAACAAAAACTACGCGTCCGGCAAAAAATTATTCATCATTAAAAATATACTTTCTTATTTAAAATTCATCTTTTTTGGTTAAAACTTCAACTGTTTTCTAAAATATTTAACATTCTAGCTTGAAAACTTAGATATTTTATTTAAAATTCATCTCTTTTCGTTCAATTCAACTGGTTGAAAAAGAAATTTTTTGTGGAAAAGTAATCTTTTGTACTGAAACTTTGACTGTTTCATGTTTGTTCGAAAACTTATCTTTTCTACTTTAAAATTCAAATATTTCGTTGAAAATTCACGTATTTTGTTAGAATCATCTTTTTAAGTCGGAAATCCAACAGTATTGTTGAAAATTTGTCTTTGTGGATTGAAAATTCATTATTCATGATAAAAAAAAATAATCTTTCTTGGTTGAAATTAAACTTTTTTGTCAAATACTGAACTTTGTGGTTTGAAAATTAAAACGATTTCTTAAAAAATTAATCATTTTAGCTTAAAAAAGCAACTGCTGGCTCAAAAGCTGAACTTCTTTTTTTAAATTCATTGCTTTAATTATAGATTCATCTCTTTGCTATAAACTTAGAATATTTTGTAGAAAATTCGTTTCATTTTTGGTTGACATATTTTTTTTTTTTAATTCATATTTTCGAGTGAAAAATTCAACTGTTTTCTAAAAAATTTGTCTTATTAACTCGAAAATTCATCAATTTCGATGCATATTAACCTTTCGGTTGGAAGTTCATATTTATGAGTTGGAAGTTCAATTTTTTTGTAGAAAATTGGTATTTTTGACTTCAAAATTCAATAATTTAATTGAAAATTCGTCTTTTTGTTGAAAAATTATTCTTCTCGATGAAAAATTAATATTTTTGGTTAGGAATTTAACTATTTGATTGAAAAATCATCTTTTTGGTGTCAAAATTAAGTTATTTCAACTGATTTTTCAACAAAATAATAAAACAAATTTAACCAAAAAGAAACGAATTTTCAACCAAAGAGATGAATTTTTAAACAAACAAAAAAATTAATTTTTAACAAAATATTTAACTTTTCCACAAAACAAAAAGATAAATCTTCACAAAAAGAAAATGCAAAGAAATACATGAATTTTCATTTCCATTTAAAAAACTAATTTTCAACCAAAAAGTTGAATTTTCAACTAAAAAAGATTTGTATTTCGAATTAAAAATTTTTTTTCCAATGAATTAGAAAAAAAAGTTGAATCCTCAACCAAAGAAGATTAATTTTCAGCCTAAAATTGCATAATTGTCAAAAAAAAATTAAATTTCTACCAAAATCGATGAAATAAAAAAAAACGAATTTTCATCCAAGAAAATTTTTTGATCAAGAAAGAAAAAAATTGTAACTAAATTGTTAAATTTTCAACGGAAAAATGCAAATTTAGAAGAAAAACACTTAAATTTTCAACCAAAAAGGATGATTTTTCAACAAAATAATAAAACAAGTTTAACCAAAAAAGACGAATTTTCGACCAAAGAGGTGAATTTTTAAACAAAAAAGAATAAATTTTCAACAAAATAGTTAACTTTTCCACAAAAAAAAGATAAATCTTCACAAACAAAATGAATTTGCAACGAAATACATGAATTTTGATTTCCATTTTAAAAACGAATTTTCAACCAAATAGTGGAATTTTCAACTAAAACAGATTTGTATTTCAAATCAAAAAATAAAAAAGTATAAAAAAATTTATTAGAAAAAAAAGTTGAATCCTCAACCAAAACAGATTAATTTTTAACCCAACTATTGCATAATTGTCCAAAAAATTCAATTTCTACCAAAAAATATGAATTTAAATAAGAAACGAATTTTCAACCAAGAAAAGTTTTCGATTAAGAAAGAAAAAAAGTTTAACTAAATTGTTGAATTTTCAACAAAGAAGTTACATCTCAACCAAACAGTTAAATTTTCCACCGAAGATTCAAATTTTTACCAAGGAGATAAATCTTTAACAAGAAATTTGAATTTTTATAAAATTTGTTCATCTTTCGACCAAATGGTTGAATTTTTTTACCAAAAAGATAAATTCTCTACCAAAAGATTAATATTTTTAAATCAATAATAGTTTAGTTCAACTAAAAAAGATGAATTTTCAACAAAACATTTGATTTTCACTCAACAAAATTTATTTTTAACAAGGTTGTTAAAATTGAATCAAGTAGTTCAATTATCAATCAAAAATGTAAAACAAAATTGTTCAACTTTCTGTCAAAGAGATGAATTATAAATGTAATAAAAACAACGAATTTTCAACAAATTCTTCAATTTTCACTTAATAATAATTAAATAGCTTTTCACCAAATAATTGAACTTTTAATAAAAAATTTTTATTTTAAACGAAAAAGATTAATTTACGATCGAAAAAGACGAACTTTCAACAGAATACGTGGACTTTCAACTAAAAAAGATAAATTTTCAACCAAAAATTCAATAGTTATATTTTTAATTTAAAAATTAATATTTTGCAGACAAAGAGAGAAAATAATTTTTAAAAAAATAGTTTCATTCTTAACGAAATATATGAAATTTTAATTGAAATACATGAACTTCAACCAAATAGTGGAACTTTCAACTAAAAAAGATAGATTTACAATAAAAAATAAAATAGTTAAATTTTCAGTTAAAAAAAAAATTTCAAACGAAGAGATGAATTTTCAAACAAGAAGAAAAATTGTCTATCCAACATGACGAATTTTTATCAAATTACTTGAATTTTTAACTAAAAGAGATACATTTGCAATTAAAAATGGAACAGTAATAGTTTCAGTTGACAAATTAATTTTTAAGAAACAAAAAAAAACGAATTTTCAAAAAAATTGTTTAGTTTTCAACGAAAACGATGAATTTTCAAGTCAGAATCCTAATTTTTTACCAAAAAACAAAATTTCAACAAAATATATGAATTTTTAATGAAGAAAGAGAAATATTCACTAAGAATGAATCAGTTAAATTTCTACTTGAAAAAAATGTAATTTTAAGCAAACAAACAAAAATTATTTTCAACCAAAAGGTAATTTTTAACCAAACCATTTTCAACTAAAATCATGAATCTTCAACCAAGAAAATGAATTTTCAAAAAAGTAGTTTAACTTTTAACGTAGTATTCAAATTTTTAATTGAAGAAGGTAAATTTCTAACTGGAAATAAAATAATTCAATTTTCAATTGAAAAAATTAACTTTCAACCGAATAAAAAAAGAAATTTCAACAATATAATTAATTGTCAACCAAAAAATGCCTTCTAGGTATTTAAGTCATTCGGAGTAGTATTCTGGAATAATCCACTTATATTTCAGAGTAATCCACTCATGAGCCAGAGCAAGCCACTCTTAATACCAGATAATTCACTTTTGTTCGAAGTAATCCACTTATGCGAGGGTGAAAGAACTCTAGTAATCCAGTATAATCCGAATAATCCAGATTAATCCATTTTAATCTACTTGTCATCCTTGCTGGTTCAAGTAATTAAGATTAATCCTAGTATTATGCAATAATCCACTTGTAAGCCGAAATAAGACACCTGTAATCCGAACTACTGCACTCGTAATCCAGTTATAATTTGAAGTATTCCACTTTAATCCAGCTAATCCACTTGTAATTTGCAAGACTGTAGGTAATTGGAAGTGATCCCAGTATTGTGGATTAACCCACTTGTCAGCCAGAGTAATCCACTCTTAATCCAGAGTTATCTAGCCCTAATGTGGATTAATCCAATTTAATCACACATGACCCACTTGTAATGCGGTGAAATTCAAGTAATTCGGAGTAATTTCAGTATTCCGGGTTAATCTACTTGTAAGTCGGAGTAATCCACTTGTAATCTAGAGTAATCCACTTTTAATCCAGAGTAATCCACTTATAATCAAAAAGTACTCAACTTTTCATCCAGAATTATTGCGATCTAATATGGAGTAATCCAGTTTTTATCCGAAGTAATCCACTTGCAATCCAGAGTAATTCACATATAATCCAGGTTTATAATTCACTTCTTATTCAGATAATTAAAAGCGATTTAGATAATAAAAGTAATTACATGAATTCCTTTCATTTAATTTATTAAAAATTTGTCTTTTTCGGTAGATAATTGATCGTCTTCATTCAAAATTCATGTTTTGGGGTGAAAATTCAACTATTTGGTGAAAAATTAATCTATTTTATAGGAAATTCAACAAATTTGTTACAAATTAATTTTTGATTGAAAATTCAACTGCTTTGTTGAAAAATCGTTTTTTTTTGTGTTGAAAATTAATTTTCGTAAATAAAACTTTAATTATTCCATTTTTAGTTTTAGACTTATCTTCATTAGTTGAAAATTGAACTACTTGACTGAAAGTTAAACTACTTTTTTGTTAGGTAAAAAAAGTTTAGCTGTAAATTTAACTTTTCCATATTTAGTGTAAAATTTATATTTTTGAGTTCAAGTTTCAACTATTTGGTAAAATTTTTTTTTATTAAAACTTCATATCTTTTGTTAAAGATTAATCTTTTTTGTAAAAAAATTATTCTTATTGGTTTCAACTGTTTTGTTAAAAATTCATTTTTTTGGTAAAGATTCATCATTTTAGTTAAAAATTTATCTCAACGGTTGAAATAAGTCAATTTTTCTTTCGGGTGAAAAATAATTTTTGAACTAAAATTTGATCATCTTTTTAGTTGATGATTGAACTATTTTATTGACAAATTTAACTTCTCTGTTAAAATGTTGGTTTTAGTTCAAAATGGATCTTTTTAACTGACAATTTAACTATTCCGTTTTTGGTTAAAAAATGAACTTTTTTAGTTGTAAATTTAACTAATTGACTGAAAATTCATCTATTTTGTAGAATATACGATCTTTCGTTAAAAAATTAA
Source organism: Andricus grossulariae (assembly GCA_011634705.1). Classification (NCBI taxonomy): domain Eukaryota; kingdom Metazoa; phylum Arthropoda; class Insecta; order Hymenoptera; family Cynipidae; genus Andricus; species Andricus grossulariae. The sequence goes on along the minus strand of JAABKJ010075445.1, from coordinate 105,796,435 downwards.
TCCTCTTGGCTGAAAGTCAAACATTTAGTAAAAAAGTCCTTTTTCTTGTCGATTATTAAAAGTCTTTAGTTGAAAATTTGTCCTTTTTGGTAGAAGATTAATCTTGTTGGTTGAAAATTAATTTTTTTTCTTCGAAAATTCAACTCATTGGTTGAAAGTTGAACTGCTTTGTTGAAAAATCATTCTTTTCTTAGAGATGCATTATTTTATTTGAAAATTTATCTCTTTGGTTCAAAATTGAGCTATTTTGTTAAAAATTCGTTTCTTTTTGTAAAAAAATCATACTTAAATTATAAAATGTTCCTATTCCATATTTGACTGCAAATTTTTTTTTTCAGTTCAAAATAAAACTATTTGGTAGAAATATCATGTATTTTGTTAAAAATTCGTCTTTTTCGATGGAAAATTAATATTTTTGGTTAAAATTTCATGTTTTTGCTTTGAAAATTCAACAAAGACAGATTATTAAAATTCAATTAATCAATTCGGTTAAAAAGTATCGTTTTTAGTTAAGGATTAAATTTTTTCGTTTGAAATTTTGACCATTTTGATTCATTTTGACAGATTGTGGTTTAAAATTTGAATCGGTTTTGGTTGAAATATCAACCAATCTGGAACTAATCCGATTATTTGAAATAAAGCGGTGCGATGTGAACTGGGTCACTAGTAGTGCTCGCACGCGCCTCTTCCACCCAAGTTTTTTTTTTTTTTTTTTTTTAAGGGAAAACAAGGGATGTTTTCTCAGATTCTTTTGCAGAAAATTAAATTCGAAGCAACCTCGTTTTTCTTCCATTTGCCACTTTTATTAGCATAGAAACCGTCAAGTTTTTCGAATTCATACTCATTTCTTTATCTTTGTTTGCATTTTGATACATAAGGCTAAAGAACATAAAGAAATTGATGTTATGTCTCGTTTTCACACCTTATTATTCTGAAGGCACCTGGGACAATAAGTATAACCTAATCAGTTGACTTTTTTCTTTCTCGGTAATTATGATAGACAAAATGAAGATAATTCCTTCTGTTCTACTCCTCACATGCGTAGGGTTCCTGACTATCGATTGTAAGTATAATATAATATTAAAACTAATATTTATAACAAATCATTCACTTATAAGTATATATACAATTTGAAAAAAAGGTTGAAAAACCACCAACGGGTCAAAACCGGAGCCACTGCCATCTAAAAATGACATCGGCTGTCAGTAGAACCGCGGTAAATCAAACTTATGGCCAGGTCTCACAACCGTTAGATGGGTGGTCCTATTAAATTATGATGATAGGCCGGTGAAACCTTTGTCTGTCTTGAACACATGAATCGACCCGAGGATGACAGCTTTCTGCATCCATCTCGCAAGTGCCTCGGCATATTTCGAAGATGCCAAAATGGCTTTTAGGTTACGAACCAGTAATAGTTTCGCACATCCAAGCGAACCGATCACAAGGACAATTATTTTAAACGAATATTTTTGGTACAGTCGTTGCAGCTCTTTTTCAGGATCTTGATATCTCTCCTCCTTTTCCTTATCCTTGACCGTGATGTAGCTATTGTCCGAAATCGAGAATTCGATCACGAATATGATTCTTCTCTCGAAGTCTTGTAGAACGATGTTAGGCCTCAAGTGTGCAAAGGAGACTGCTGTACGAAAAACGTAGTTCCAGAAAATTTGGCACTTCTTATTTCGGACAAATGACTTTATCTCCCTTAGAGCATTCGGCAGAATAGGGCCGTGGCCAACACCGTAAGAACAAGAGATATGGTAGGAAAGCACTCTACGGGCCGCATTATGTCTGTAGATATACGTACTTCCCGCGTGGGTGGACACCCAGATAGTATGTGTTCTACGTACTCAGCGTGTGCATGACACGCTCTGCACCTATCGCTGGGAAATTCTTAACATGAAATGCGGTTACGGTATACTAAGGTGAAAATGACACCATCCTGGCTAGCAAAAATGAAACCCTCTGCACATAAATTAAGCCCTGATGGTCTCAGGAAAGCATTTCTGTGAAAGTTTCCGTGCATTTTCTTGTCGAGTAGATGTTGGTGAAATTTTTCAACGCCTGCTTTCTTCACTCCGGCCTTCATAAGTGAAGCATCTAGATGGAGTAATGCACTTTCCTCAATTCTGATGTTAAAATTCAGGCCAAGGGTTTCGGCCGCTTGTTACGCGGCTTTGTGAAGGAACAATCCTTTGCCAATCATCCCGTGGTTTCTGATCATTTTGAGGAGAGAATCTCTGTCATTTGCAACAAGGTAGGCTGTACTCAGAGCAATTAGGTTATGAAGACGCTGGAGATTCAGGAATCTGTGTCCACCTTGACGGCGTCAGATGTATAATCGCAGAAGAGACAAATTGATGTTTCAGCTTCTATGCATATGTATGAACTTACGTGTGGTGATTCAACGCGACTTTATCTCGTTCTCTGCCTATTAATCCACTCCAAACAAGTAGAGTAGAAACGGGACGGCAAGCATGTTAGTTGCAGATACCTTGTTCAACGCCGAGAGATTAGAAGACCAAATCTGTCGAAGAAGATGGTTGTATCTGTTTCGGAGAGACTCCTTTACTGGTGTTAGGTCCTGAATGCGGCTCTGAGTTAACCCGAGGTATATATAGGTGTCTACAGTGTCCGATACAAAGTCGATCCCAATCTCTCATGTGTACTTTGCTTTTACTAGAGGCATGGATCTTCAGGATCTCCGTACAAAATGCGTGAATGACCTTAGGCTCGCGCTAATTAGTATCGTCACAGAGGTATTTAGAAGAATTTTATGATGCTAGGGATAGAGCCAGAAGTGTGATGCAAAAAAGCAAAGGAAAAAAGCAAAGGACTCAGGGTATTGCCCTGAAAGACGCCCCTGTCAAATGTGACGTTGTTCGTTGTCACACGATAATTTCCAGATGAGATCGTAAATCTAGTTTCCCAAAGAAGCATCAATCTCTCTATGCATCTCACTATGTGTGGATGTACCTTCAAGCTCTCCAACAGACAAATGATAAGTCTGTAAGAGGTTGAATCGAAAGCTTTTCGGTAGGTAATCCAGGCCATTGACCTTGCTTTGAAATATCATATTTTTTAAAAACCAAAATTGTTTCGCCCTTTCCAATGCAAATGTACTGTTTTTCCATCTTGAACGACAGCAAGGGGTTTGATGCTATTCTGTGGAGCTCCTCCTTTCGAATGCGGCCTTTATTCTAAGTTCTAAGATTCAAGTAGGCCTCTCTGTCCCAAAATTCAAAATGGGTGGAGTCGACGTCATCTGACCAGGGAAATTTTCCTGTCGAAATGGAATTTGGTTGTAATTCAGGATATATGATTGCTTCGTGATGAAAAAAAATCTCACCAAATACTTTTAGAAAATTCGAAAAAATGGCGGAGATATGGGACTTTGAGTTTTCGGACAACATTTTTTTGTAATGAAGAATCTTGGGTTCTAATAGACCGATTTAAGTTTTTGATTACAATATCTTTGGACCCAAAAGAGCCTCCATGAATTTATATCTTTATATCCAGATTTCGAAAAATTGAAAGGGGATAAATATACGAAAAAATGAATCACAAATTGTTTTTGGCTTTTTTTAGATTAAAAACAAAATTAAAAAATATATATTTCTGAGTATTATATTCTCAAAATATATAATTTCATCACTATTACCTCAAATTTTTATCAAAATTTAATTATCGGTTCCAGAAATATCAATAATAAAAAAAAAATCTAACCCCAAATTTCAATACGCCGCAACTTTTGTAATTTAAACAATGTTTAGAAATTCTTTGATACTTAATTGTTTCTTATATAGTATTAAAATTTGATTAACTATATAAGTTTTTTGAAAATTGATAATAAAACATAAACGGCGGGGTGGCCTTTTTTTGAACAAAAAATTAAAAAATGAGTTTTTGTCACATATAATTATATTTACACAAAACCATTCGATTTTTACTTGTACATTTAATTATTCACGCAGAATGTTTGAAAATTTAATATAAAAATAATGTTTATAATTAAAATATAATAAAATCAAATTTCAACAAAATAATTGATTTTTTTAATCAAATAGTTTAATTTTTATGCCAAAAGACCATTTTTCAATCAAGTAATTGAATTTTCAACTTAAAAATATCAAATTTCAACCCAAAAATAGAATCGCCAAATTTTCAATTTATAGAATTACTTTTCAATAAAAAAAAAAATAATTTTCAAACAAAAAAGACGAGTTTTTAACCGATTATTTGATGTCGCAAACAAGCAGATGAATTTTCAACAAAAAAGTTTATTTACGATCAAATACTTGAATCTTCAATTAAAATTATGAATCTTGAACAACAACAAATAATTTCTTACAAAGTAGAACAACTTTAAACCAAGTCATTGATTTTTCAAGCAAAATATGATATTCCCATTAAAAAAGATTTTAATTTGAAATAAAACACAGTTGGGTTCAACGAAAAAAGACGAATTTTCAACAAAGTAGTTGGATTATTAACCAAAACAGATTAATTTCCAACCGGAGTTGCATTTTTTAAACAAAAACGATACATTTTTAACAACAACAAAAATAATTTTCTACCAAAAAAGAGGAATTTTCAACAAAACACATGAATTTTTAACCAAATAGTTGAATTTTCAACTAAAAAATATCAAGTTTCAATTAAAAATATAAATTTTTAGTTAAAAAAATTATTTCACAGCCGAAAAAAACGAACCTTTAATAAAATAGTTAAATTTAGAACAAAAATAGTTCTATTTTCAACCAAATAATTGAGGGTCCGGATCAAAGAATGGGTTTCGTGCTCGAAAACGCGGAAAATTATTGTCCTCGGGTATCGTGATGTCCAAATTTTAAAGTTCCTACCCTAGCAATGCTTACAAAATGAAAAAACAATCAAAATTGCCTATTGTTTTATAATAATGAATTGCAAATTGAGACCGGTCGATAAGCATGTTTTTTTTAGTTTCGGCAAAGAAAAGTATCGAGGAAACTTTAGGAGTTGAAAGAACTTTCAGGGAGACATTTGTTACTCACTATTAAAGTAATATTTCTAGAAACTTTTTGATCGATTAATTAAAAATTAACGGAAATATCCATTATGTAAGAAAGCACGCGACGCCAGCTACGATTGCAAGCGCTTCTCAACATTCGCTTGTATTCTAGCCGGTACTCGCCTATAAAGGATGCTTTTCTAAATAATGGATATTTCCGTCAATTTTTAATGAATCGATCTAAAAATTTCCAGAAATCAGATTTTAATAATGAGAAACAAATGTCTCACTGAAAGTTCTTTCAACTCTAAAGTTTCCTCGATACTTTTCTTTGCCGAAACTAAAAAAAAGTGCTTATCGACCGGTCTCAATTTGCAATTAATTATTATTAAACAATAGGTTTTCGAGCTTGAATTGAGTTTAAACAAATTGTTATTGTTTACCACTGTTTCCTCCTATAGTATTAGTAGCTCTTTATTCGCTTGAGAATCATCTCATTCATACAAATAGGTTACAGTTCAATTCCAAAATTAACTGGTATTCTAATAAATAAAAATAAAAAATTAAATTAGAGGGTTATGGTAAACATTATCCCAGAGGAGATAAACCGTACTTACAACGTAAGCAAATCAAAAAACCGTTTACTATATAATTAATTATAATGGTCAATCGCGAAACTTACTGACAAACATAATAATTTATCTGAGAGATTTTTTATCAGGCTTATCTAGAATATTCAGCCAGGCATTTCTTATCTCACACAGATCGCTACTTTCTCCTAAACATGAAGCTCTTACCGTATTAAAAAATTGACATTCTACTACAAGATGGTACACAGGTTCTGTATTCAAACAATTTTCATAACAGCAGATACAATAACCATTAACATCCAAACAACAGGTTCCATTCTTGAATATGAGGCCAGGTATGAATTTATTTATTAATCCTAATTGTGATATAATTCTGATAAAACCCTGTGGTATTCATGACAGAGTTGAATATTTACGAAGTCCTTCTCGCAAGGTTCAGTGAGGAAGAAGAATTTGAGCAGAAGACGTGTGAGCTCTCTGTAAATATTCTAGATATCATATTTCATCATAAGCTCTTATCCATGTCGGTTTTTTCTTTTATAGAGAATCAAGAGGAAGAAACTGCCAATCGGCCTCTGTGCCAATCCTATTAAATATATTTCTAACCTGACGAGCCCTGTTCTGGGTTGAAAAATCATATTTAAATCTATCCAGTTCTCTCAATCTTAAATAACATTTCTTGGGATATCGATCGTCGGAAATATTTAGAATTTTCTCTATCCAACTGAGAATTGATCCAAAAACTCGAACTGCAAGTTGAAGAGCACCTATTCCTAACATAGTAGCATGTCCAGCAGTATTTTGTGGAACATGCAGGATTCTCTTATAAAACATGGTTTCAACTTTTTCTGTAAAATCTAAATACGTGAGACCCAATATATGTGCACCATACATTGAAACGCTGGATACAACACTATAGAAAAGTCGAACAATAGGTTTCCATGAATTAACTTTTAATCTGTAAATCAGAGTAATCGTAGATCCTACAGCGAGGCTAGATTTACGAATAGCTGCATCTTTCGCCCTGAAAAGAAGTGCAGATTGGGTGAATGGTGTGTCCAGGTAGATATAATTTTTGAAAACATCAATCTCGTAGGTTCCGTACATAATAGGTGGGTATTTTTTATTATTCCCACGACGTCCCTTTCTGTAGACTACTATTTTAGTTTTGTCTATGTTGACTTCAAGTTCTTTCATCCTACAGTAATCTAATAATCCTCTAAGTATCTTACGCATTCAAAGCAAAGAATCTGCAAAGAAAGCCAGATCGTCGGCGTGAGCTAAGAGCTATATTTCCAACGTACGTACGTCTAACAAATTAAAATTTCTACATAAAGTTTCCTTCTCTTATTCATTCATTTGTCCAGTTTCACGGTTTAAATCCCTTTCCACAATTATGGACTATTCCGGATATTTCAATGACGGATTAAAGATTATTTCGTTTATACTGAACAGAATATTTTCAAAATTAGAATCAGGGCTAGAGTATATTGTTCTAATAAATTAGAGTATATTGATCCAATAACTATCATAAAACTAGTACCTTCGAGTTTAACAAAAATGTCGATGTTGCGTTGAGGATGCGTGGTTTTAAGTAAGGAAGTAAGCCATGTCTTACTCACCCATATGATGTCATCAGTAGTAGTGTAGTGATAGATATCCTCTAGATTATTTGATCCCGTTGCATTCCATACGATTTGGGTTGCTGGCACTGTTGGCGAACCATTTATGAACATGAAATCTTTTTGGAGTTTTCTCCTTCTTTGATTGAATTTCCTTTCGAAGTATGCTTGATTTTTCTATTGAGATCTGTACTGGAAGAATGTGACTTTGTAGGAGGTCTTTTTGTTCTGTTCCTGTTAGAAGTAGAGCTTAACGAAGAAGTTGAGATTCTCCCATCAGACTCATAAACATCCTCACTCTTCTCTGTCACAATATTCGCGGCTAAGTATACATAATAATACTGATTATGCATGAATAGTCGGGTCACTTATGTACTTTAGGTAATTGTGAAGAAAAATCTTGAGGTCTAACTTGATTCACCCAATATTGACAATTCTGAATAAATTCAAATTTATTCAGAAAAAAAGGATCTCTCTCCTCTCACTCCACTGGGATTCGAACACCAGATCAACTGATTTTAAAGATTAATTATTTTTGTTGAAAATTCATTTCTTTGGTTGGAAGTTTAACTACTTAATTAGAAAACTTTTTTTTTTGTTAAAAAATAAATTTTCTAAGTTGAAAATGTAACTATTCCATTTTTGGCTGAAAATTCATTTCTTTTACATTTTTTTAATTTCAATCAAATTCTTGAATTTTCAAGCGAAAATGAGAAATTTTCTATAAAACAATTAAATTTCTAACCATAACAATCATTTTTTACGAAATTGTTGAATTTTCAACTAAAAAAGAAGAATTTTTTAACAAACATGATGAATTTTCAACTTATATAATCAATCTTCAACCAAAAAAATGAATTTCAATAAGAGGTCCTTTAACTGTCAAGGATAATAAATTTGAAACTTTTTAATTTAAATTTGAATTTTTTGTTGTTGAAAATTCAGCATTTTAGTTTAAAATTCATCTTTTTGGCTGAAAATTAATTTTTCAAATTGAAAATTGAATTATTCCAGTTAAAGATTAATTATTTTTGTTGAAAATTCATTTCTTTGGTTGGAAGTTTAACTACTTAATTAGAAAACTTTTTTTTGTTGTTAAAAAATCAATTTTCTAAGTTGAAAATGTAACTATTCCATTTTTGGCTGAAAATTCATTTTTTTACATTTTTTTAATTTTAATCAAATTCTTGAATTTTCAAGCGAAAATGAGAAATTTTCTATAAAACAGTTAAATTTCTAACCATAACAATCATTTTTTACGAAATTGTTGAATTTTCAACTAAAGAAGAAGAATTTTTTAACAAACATGATGAATTTTCAACTTATATAATCAATCTTCAACCAAAAAAATGAATTTTAATAAGAGGTCCTTTAGCTGTCAAAGATAATAAATTTGAAACTTTTTAATTTGAATTTGAATTTTTTGTTGTTGAAAATTCATCATTTTAGTTAAAAATTCATCTTTTTGGCTGAAAATTAATTTTTCAAATTGAAAATTAAACTATTCCAGTTGAAGAATTATTATTTTTGTTAAAAATTCATTTCCTTAGTTGGAAGTTTAACTGTTTAATTAAAAACTTTTTTTTTGTAAAATATTAATTTTTTAAGTTGAAAATGTAACTATTCCATTTTTGGGTGAAAATTCTTTTTTTTTTTTAATTGGAAATTCAACTATGTACTCTGGTAAAAGTTGAACGACTTTATTAAAAATTATTGTTTTTGTTTGAAAATTCGTCTCTTGGGTTCAAAATGGAAATATTTTATTAAAAATTCGTTTTTTTTTTTGGTTGAAAATTAATTTTTCAAATTGAAAATTTAACTTTTCCAGTTTAACTACTTCGTGGAAACTGATTTTTTGTTGTTAAAAAATTAATTTCTCATCGAAAAATGTAACTTCTCCATTTTTGCCTGAAAATTTATGTTTTAAATCGAAAATTCAATTAAATTGCTTAAAAGTTGAACCACTTTGTTAAATAATTGATCTTTTGAGTTAAAAATTCGCCTTTATTGGTAGAAAACTAATATTTTTGATTGAAATTCATATTTTCGGGTTCAAAATGCAACTTTTTTACAAAAAATTCGTCTTTGACTTACAAAATTTAGCAATAAAAAAGGCTTTATTTATTGAAAATTCGTCTTTTTGATTAAAAAATTTGAATTTTGGGTCGAAAGTTGAAATACTTGTCCAAAAATTCTTTTTTTTTAAGTTTCGTCATTTTAATTGAAAATTCTTCTCTCTGCTTGAAAATTTGTCTTGTTTGGTTGAAAATTTAACTCTTTTGTTGAAAATTTGTCTATTTGGACAAAAAATAAAATTTGTCCTTGTAGACTTAAAATTTATACTTTTTTTATGAATTAAGATGTCTTCCAGAAATTTAATTATTTCGTTGAAAATGCAACGGTTTTTGGTTCAAATTAATCTTTTTTCGTTTAAAATTCGATCATTTGGTTGAAAATTCATCTTTTTAAGTTAAAAATTCAACTATTTGGTTAAAAATTTAATTATTTTATTGGAAACTATATTAAAATTATCTTAAAAATTGATAACTGAGTCAAATTTCTACCAATTATAATTTTTTCAAAAATTTTGTTCAATTGTAGCATCATGATTTTTCACCGTCACAAAACAACAATCACCAAAAAACAAATTTTTGACCATAAAATCAGCTTTTTGACGCTTGTTTCGTGAAAATTATCTTTTTACTGTAAAAAAAGGTAAAGGAGAGTGGGGTATGGTGTCTCGCTTTGACTTAAATGCCCTATAAATAATGTTTGAAATGTGATTTTGATGTGTGTATTTTTTAAGGTGAAGCTTACATTGCAAGGGAACATATGTTATTACTCCGAACCTTTACCACCGAGCAATTCACGCCTACCCCGAAAGGGAAACGGCTTAATGATATAATAATAATAATAATAATAAAATACAAATTGAGACCGTCCGGGAACCATGTTTTTTTTTAGTTTCGCCGACCAAAAGTATGGAGGGAAGTTCAAAGTTGAAAAAAATTCCAGTGATGCATTTGTTCCTCACTATTCAGGAAACATTTACTTGGAAATTTTCAAATTGATTAATTGAAAATTGATGAAATTAGGTATTTTATGAGAAAGCTTTTATGCCGCCATGCTAGTTCCGTGAGCACTGAGTATTATCATCCAGTGTAGTCGTCTTTGGCAACATCGAATGTTTTCTAATAAAAGACCTAATTCCATCAATTTTTAATAAATTAATTCGAAAATTTCCATAAATGTTCTCTGAATAGTGAAGAGCAAATGCATCACTGGAAGTTTTTTTAACTTTGAACTTCCCTCGATACTTTTTATCGGCTAAACTTAAAAAAACCTGTAATGTTTAACTGAGTTATGATGATTTATGTCTTAAAAATTAACTGAATTTGAAGAAATTTTTTTCATTTTTTTCTATTTCATTATTTAAAATATTAAAAGGGAAAAAGCTTCAAATGGAAAAAAGTTCTGTCCCATAATTCTCTACAAGCCCGTAATATTCTTGTTCTTATTAACTTGAATCGAGAAGTATCATTCATTCCCCAAGTGTGTAATTGCCTAAAATTTAACATAATAGTTGACGCAGCAAAAATTTAAAAATTACCAAATTTAAGAAGGAAAAATATACCTTTTTATAATTTAATAAACTTAAACATTGTTTAATTCATTGAATCAATTCATTGAAATACGTTTTCTCACTCTTTATTTATTAGTGTAACATTATTCAGCATATTATTAAATATATTATAACCCCTTTTTCCAAACGCGAAGATTCGAATATTCCGAAGATGATACTAATAATATGAAGTTTTTAACATTTTACGGCAGCGAGAGAGTAATATTTGTAAAAGTTTATCTCTGCGGCATACCCAAGGGAGGTATTTTTTTGAGGGTGACATTTAAGGGGGAGGGGGTCTTAAGGTTAACTTCTCCTTCCACTGAAATCACCATTTAAATCGAAACTTTTGTTTGGGCGGGGGCGATGCATTCATCGCCCTGCTGCTGGATCCGCCCCTGATTCTTTTAATTGCTATTGGTAAATTTACCGTGATTGTATTGAAGATTTTAGCAAATAAAGTAAAATTAAATGCTTCTTGAAACTTACATGAGAAAAAAATGTCATGTCTCTGCCGAAAACCATTTTCAAATATATTACCTTATTACAATATTTTTTTTGTGATTTTACATGATATTTGATATTCGCGTTTCCTAAATGTACAATTACATTTAGAAACTGTAATTTCGAAAGAGATTATGATTTAATAAACGTAATTAAATTTACCCTTCTCAATGTTGCGTACAAAATAACACACTCTCAATATGACAAAAACACATATCACAGAAAAAACAAAATGTAATCTTTACAACGATTTCAGAGTTTCGATGCGACAAAATTTAATTCTATCTACTTGAAAAGTATCCGCAACAAAAGTTCACTTCTGTTTTTCTGTGATCGGGCAAGCATACCAAAAGTGTCGAGCGTAATTCCTTCACTCAGAATAGTAAATTCACAAGCTCATGTGATTTCTAACCTCAAATAGATATCGCGGCAACACCAAAAACAGGAATGTTACACAAAAATCTTGTGTAATTTTACTAGTCCAGCTAGTAAACTATTTTCGTTTTTTTTTACAGTGCAGTCATCACACATCTCCAAATACCTATCCTGGTCAGCCTCAATATCAGCAAATAGGTACTAGTCCACAAGATCAGATACAGAGGCATCAACAATCTCAAATGCACACCTCGCCACCACACACGAACCAACAACCGGCAGGATTCGATTTCAGTGGTGGAACTCTCATCAAGACTGAATTAAAGCCGGAATCCGAAGAGCGGGCAGCAGAGATTCTCGACCTTGATTCTCAAAAGGTCCAGACTCACAGGTACGAGGAAAATCTGATCAGGGCCCAGCAGCAGCAACAGGAAATTCAGATGCAGATGCAGCACCATGTTATGCAACATCAACAGAGGACGGCTCCACATTCGGTGAGTTCAATGTTGAGTAGTTGGCCTTCGCCACAACTTCAGGAGTATCATCCAGGAATTTCTCCTATGAGACCCGTCGACTCTCCTTCCCCAATGTCGGATCAGAGCCAGTTCATACGTGCGCAGCAAATGCCTCTTGAACCACCCAGACACGGTGGTTCGCCTATTATCACGAGCACACAATCACCATGTTGGTGTTATCATTGTTGTTCCCACGAGCATATATATATATATATATATATATGTAATATTGCAATTTAGTATACACCAAAAATCCAAGTAATTAACCCCTCGATGAGAACACATTTCAAATTTTGTTGTATTTTGAATATTACATCCTTTTGGATTTTAGGATTTAGTTTCAAAATTATTGATTTTTAAATTGCACTGTTTAAAAAAAAGCAATCTTGTTAAATTTTTAACTTTTGATGACGTCCAAAATTTATCATTATCCATTTTTACTAGAATTCAAATACTTTTAAATATTTTCGAAAATCCTTTCCCAATATTGATATTTTTCAAATGACTCTAAAAAACACAACTACATTTATATATTATATATATTATCATCAGTCATAAGAAAAGAAAAAGGTTGACTCGAATTTTATAAAATCAATCAAAACTATAATTGTGTGTACAATTTACAGGGGAAATGTCAAATGAGAATGAACAGGAAAAAATCTAATTACTCCATAATTGAGGATCTCAAGATTATTTAAAGAAATCCTCAAATGTATTAAACATTACGAAAAAGAGAGTAAATAAAAAAAATCAATAGACTGAAAATAGCCCTATTCTATAACCTCTAATGAGCCAAGTTCTTCAAAACGACTGCAGAGAAAATAAAAATTGCATAATACTATATATTGACTCTAATATTATAAAAAAGCGAAATTTTACATACAAATTTCCGAAAAACACTCAATTTTGCTCTAATTTCTTGCAAGCCCCTAAATGCTCCAAAAACTCGATTTGTGACTTTTGTGACCTTTTCGTACACACCCTCAAACGAATCTAATATTCATTAGTTACCTTTTTAAACGTTGCCTCGGAGTTTACACAATTATCTCACGAAAATAAACCAGGTTTATCAATATACAAGCATTTATGATACAAATTCTTGATACAAAACTTCAAAAACCCCGACAAGAACAGCCGCCAACGTTTACAAAACAAACATGGACGATTCAGTGTCTCAATCTGACAAGAAAAGCTGCACTTTTTTATTTAAAAAGAGAAAACCTAAAAATTTGGCTGTGAGAAAACGAAGGGGCGACGATAATGGTATGATAAAAATTTAATTTAATTGATATAGTTCATTTTACAATCCGCTAACTTAATTAAGTAAACTTGATTATAACTAGTTTGTAGGTTAGGCTGACAAACTTTCGATAATTAACGTTTGTTTCTAATTTGCTGGTTTAGAAAGCAGCGAGGATGATACTACTGTTATTAAAAAAGAGAAGAAGGTCGATTCTTCAAATCCGTTGAGGCAGAGTGTAAGTTTTTGAGAAAATTTAGAAAACCTAACCCCATATTGTTTTACTCGTTCAAGATTTATTTTCATCTTTTTATAAATTATAATCTTTCTATTTATATGAGGTTTTCTTCTCATCTTGGTATTTCAATCATTGATTTTTTAAATTTCTGATGTCAATGAATATTCTTAGAATTCCATGAAATTTGAGTCAATTGAATTTAATTTTCATGGCCCGTTTCTACAAACATGAAAATTTCAGGTAACATCATTTTTGCCGATCACCAAGTTTCAGATTTAAATTGTATAGTTTTAAATTAAAATCCTTTATGGCTCGATAATTTAAAAATAATGAATGTTAAAATTGGAATAGTGATCATGTTAACAAAATTCTAAATTATTCGGTTCTAATTTAAATAATTAAAAATTGTATAATTTTAGAAAGGAAAGCCTTTTAATACTTGACCAGCTATAAATTCAGAACACTGAAAAGACTTATTCACATAAATTGTTCAGAATTAAAGAATTTTCAATTAAACACCTTAATAACTGAAATCCATTTTAAACTAAAAACGAAACTAAAATGGTCAATGTAGGTGGCTGATGCTTTGTAAATGTGTAATTTTGAATGTTTTTCGTTTGAAAATTTAGACGCTGCATGTTGTACGCGAATTTTAAATGGAAATGTTCAGTTATATTTTCATAAAAATGTAAAGTTTATGGAAAAACCAAATTAAAATGCTTTAAAGTTTGAAACCATGATAATTAACTGCTAAAAATTGTAAGACAACTTTCACGTAAAGAAAAGTGTAAACATTTGAAGTCTTTCAAACCTATAAGCTTCAGATTTTCAAGCCGATACATTTTATCCTAATAGCACGGAATGTTCCGCGGGAACTTCGGACCGTGTCAAATGACCGCCGCTTGGGAAAGTTCCACTGGGACCTGAGGCGAACTTTCCGTTATTGTTATTTTTAACAACAATTATCTCGTAAACCGTAAGAGATAGGTAAAAATGGATGTCATTTTTGAGTTTTAAGGTTTTGTCAATTTTATAATGTTTGCTAGTAAATTTCTTCTTTTTATCTAAGCCGAGCACGATGTGCGAAAACCGAAAAAAGCCGAACGCGAAGTGCGAGGCCAAAAGTATCCGAGCGTGTAGCGCGAGGCTAATACATTATCGCGCTCAAACTTGCGATTAAAACGACGCGTTTCATAGAAAAAAAACAATTAATAACAAATTTGTAGCTCTTTTTTTGTTGAACAACTTTTGTTCCATTTTTCTCGTGGCTTGTGTCGTTTGTCCAAGAATTTAATTTTTTTATTTTCAATGTTGTTTTTTACGATTTACGAATGAAACAAAAACTACGAATCCCATCAAAAAATGATTGCAAACGTGTGCATCGTTTTTGTAAATTCATTTTTTCTCGCATCTTGCATAGTTCGGCGGTAAAATGGAATTTTTGATTTTTCATTATTATTTGTGCTATAAAAATTCGATGTTTTCATTTCTCATAAAAAATACAAAAGTTATTATAATAGTCTCGTAGGGCTTCCAAAAGCAATATTTTTGTTTTCTTGACTATTTTTCAATTCGTTCGTTGTTTGTCTTGAAATGTTCATTTTCGTTTTTTTTTTTGGATTTTGAAAATGCTGTGACTGTTAATGTTCCTTTTATCGAAAAAAGTCGTGAAGATAAATTGTTCAAGTATCCGAGTACTAAGAATAGCTGCACATAGAATTTTTAAATCTTCAAAAAATGTGGTCTCTAAAATTTTGAAAATGCTCTATCTTTTTGAATTTTAATTCAAAATGGCTGGCTAAAAAACTTAACCTTCAGCTTAGGACACTTGAAGAGTAGACAAAAGGCCAATCAAATAGATCAATTTGTTCAAAAGTTCTCGTGCTCAAAGGCCGACATACATAAATACAGGCAGACAAACACATTTGTAAAAACCTGTTTTTCACGTTAAGGGGGTTTCAAAACGTAGGCATTTGATAAAAACGGGGAGGGGGGGGGGCAAATTTCACACAAATCTAATACCTTCTCTGATAAGAATGTAATAAACACACTTCTAGATTCGTTTCAGAAATATCTAGATGCGTTTTTTTTTTGTTTTTTTGTTTTGTTTAAAGAATTTTTTAAATAATTGCATTATTTTTTATAATTATGCAATTGTTATAAACAAAGTAATTGTCGGATTGAAAAATGGAAAATACCATTGCATTCCTCTTTATTATATCTCGATGCGATTATTTTCTTTTCTAATCATTTGTTGAACAATTAGGGCATTTGTTGTTTAGCGTACATTTCCTGTGTGCCTGTAGATGTGGATTGAAAACTAATGTAATCAATTTAAAAAAAAACTAAGAGTCGTGTCGGAAAACTGGAATCACCTCTAGATTCGTCTCCGAAATATCTAGATGCATTTTTTTTGTTATTTTGTTTAAACAATTTTTAAAAAATTACATTATTTTTTAAAGTTCTGCAATTGTTATAACAAAAGTAATTGTCAGGATGAAATACGTACAATACCATTGCGTTCCTCTCGAAAATATCTCAAAGTTCTTTTTTTTTGTTTTTTGTTTTCTAACCATCTGTTGAACAATAAGGCATTTGTTGTTTAGTGTACATTTGCTGTGTGCCTGTAGATATGGATTTGAAACTAATGGAATTGAACAAAAAAAACTAAGAGACGTATCGAACAACTAAAAATACCTCTAGATTCGTCTCTAAGATATCTAGGTAATATCTAGACGAACTACTATCTAGATAAACTAATATCTAATATCTAGATAAACTATATATAAGTTTTTTACCTTGGCATAAATCTCACATTTGTCTTAATTTTGAATTTTTAAAATTACATTTCGAAATAAAAATAAAATTATTTAATATATTTATGTGACAAATAAGTTGAAAAAAACGTGATGATTCAAATATTTTACACCCATATCCTAATTTCAGGGTGCCCTCCATTTTCATAATTTCTATCTTCTGGCTTTCTCTCGATTCTCCGGCTTAAAACTAGAATTATCTTTTGTTTTGAAAAAATATGCTCTCTTAGTGTAATCTGCACTTTCTCAGATATGAAGAAATACAGTTGTCGATCAGCATCAGCAAACTTTGTGCAAGAAATCTATTGGCTTTTAACAATATATTAAGTATGATAAAGAAAATTGTTGTGTCTGATAAAGGAAAATACAGATATATCCTTTGTCGTACAATAGCTTTATAATTCTTAATATTTGAAGTATATTTAAATCGTTATTAATTCATAATTTTCAAATTATTGATAATACTTTTCAAAATTCAACCAATGTAATTTGAATTGCAAACTCAAAGTTTATGAAAAATAATTATTTTACAAAGATTTACAAAAACGTCTTTTTTTCTTATGGGAAATACATGTTAAACTTCATGGGGCTTGCGGCACCCCTGAATATCATTTTTTTCAACAGAAAAAAAATGGATGGCATTTTTGGGCCACCCTAATGTAAATACTATATTCGAGAATTTGAAAATTCGGTAATTTAAAAATTGGGATTTTAACATTTCCGGAATTTTAAATTTCGTGAAAATAGAACTTGTCAAGAACTTTTCTCCTACTTTTTACTTTTAGATGTAATAATTTGGATACACAAAAACTCTGACAAATAGAAATTTTTTAAATAATCAATCATGTAAAATGTTAATACGAAAAAAAATTATACCCATAGTAGTGCCTGAAAATAGAAATTAGTTGGTACGAAAATTATGTCTAAGG
Source organism: Andricus grossulariae (assembly GCA_011634705.1). Classification (NCBI taxonomy): domain Eukaryota; kingdom Metazoa; phylum Arthropoda; class Insecta; order Hymenoptera; family Cynipidae; genus Andricus; species Andricus grossulariae. The sequence continues at coordinate 105,778,994 of JAABKJ010075445.1, read as the reverse complement.
GCAAAATTATGTCAGATGCAGGTCGACAAAATAGGAATAACCAAAAAATTATTATAGGTTTAAATGAATTTCGCTAAAATAAAGATTGGTGAGAGAAGAATTTTTTTAATACTGATGTGTCTCAATCTTATATGTACTCAGAAGAATTATGGTCATTTTTGTTGCATGTAATTTAAAGAATGATATTAGGTGGTACTATAATTTTTCACTTTAGAGTTAAAAAAAATGATATCATGGTAGCATATGAAGCACATGGTCAAACTCTCGAGGTGTATCGTTAAATGCTACCGGACCTAAGTAGCATTTATAACGAATCATCCTTAACTAACGGTTGTCTTAGGTGCTTTTCCCGATCATTCTATTAACGAGCACGAACTCTAAACGAGGGCTCTAACCTAGTAAATTGATTCTAGGTCCACGTGCTAAAACACCCACATGCCATCTGGCGAAGAAGATAGACCCCTCTTCACTTTGTACGTTTCTAATCCATCACAATACATTTCTCTTCAAAAACCACTTATCCTACCTTTCTAATAGTACGAGGAAAATGTTTTCATAAAAGCGCTATCGACTCAATAGCGGGAGTAACGGAAATTCTCGATGAGCATATGAAATCTAAGATTTTTTCGAGAGCTTCTTTATAACCTTGTATCATATCATGTTTTCGTACCAGCTTGTGTGCCAGATTTGGTGGTCTATGTAATTCTTTGTTTTGGAATAAACTATTATAATTCAATATTACAATGTAGTTTGATCATCATATCATCTTTAAGTGAACTGAGTCTTTGGTGCAAACTCTACAGACCCTCGAATCTATTCTTACGAGGGTGGGTGGAAGGAAGAAGTTTGGAGGTGGGAGTAGAGAAGATCTCAATCAAGATATGCTACTGGCCACGAAATAGCAGTATCTTAGTACATTTCATGTTATCGGAAAGGGACAATCTTCATCCTCAATAACCTTCAAGGCTCGTCGTATTCCCGGCCTAACGGACATTCTAGGTTTAACGAACATGTCTGTCTCACAGCTCGCACGAAAGCTTTATTACATTGAGAATCCCAATTAAATTTCAAGATCGAGGTGACATTTCTTTAGTTCAAATTATCATTGAAGACACTTTATAAATTCGAATCAGTGTGTTTGAATGATTGCTCAGTGCGTTCGTACTCTTAACTAGTTTATTTTCAAATTAAATTATTTATTTATTTCAACCAAAAGAAAATCTTCTGCACCATGAAAGATGACTTTGCCATCTGAAGGGACAAATTGCAACAAAATATTTTTGATTTTTTTTAAAGACACTTGAATTTTTAATAAAAAATAAGAAGATATTTTCAATCCTAAGGGCGAATGTTCTGTCTAAATAGACGAATATTCAAAAACCCAGTTGAATTTTCGACCAAAAGAGACGACTTTTTTCTAAATACTTCATTTCTCAACAAAACAGTATAATTTTTACCCAAATACGCTGGGAATCCTATTTAAGTATCTTCCATCTAAGTCGTTCCTAGAATTCCAGCCTCGGCGGTTTCGTGATGAGAGGTGCCGCGGGGCTGAAAGAGGGGGCGAGCTCAGTCAAGCGTAACAAACAGCATGAGGGCCACACTTAGCGCATTAGTTGCATCAGGTTGCGTAATACGTTCAAATCCAATAGAAATGTTTCATACGGCCCTACCTTTTTACGTTCGGAGCGAACGAATGTTGTGTTCGATCTAAGTGAAGGCCATTTAGGACCCTGCCCGAAATCTAACTCGAATGGAATTCCCAGTGTACTTGAATTTTCTACCTACAAAGATGAATTTTCAACCAAATAATCCAAAATTCAAACAAAAAATTAAACTTCAACAAAAAACCGTTGCATTTTCAATCAAATAGTTGAATTAACTAATATATATATATATATATAATTTTGTTACGAAACAGTTGCATTTAAAACCACCATCGGAGGGGTGGTAAGCGGTAGCTAGCGGAAAAACGGGCAATTGAAATCATTTTTTATGGTCATATTCGGTTCCAGCGACTCCAAAAACTTAAGATTAGTAAGGTCTACCCTCTGGTTCATGAATTTTTTTTGTGTGCCGGTGTAATCATTAGCTAAAATAAATATTGAAATAGCTATATCGGCTTTCATGACCTTTTAATTTAGAAAGCGTCTCGGCTCACAGAAAATATTTGTGCTACACGCTCATCGAATGTTGGTAAATCTAGACGCAGCGTTTACCTATAATTTCAATCGACTTTCAGTAATCAGTAATTTTTATTTAAATATAAGATTTTATTCCAGCAGAAAACAAATATTTACATTTTTTCAAATTTTTGACTCTAACCTTTTGCACAATCCAAGGAAAAGATTGTAAAATTATGCTGTCAAGTTTCTGCCATTCCAAATAAATTCACCTTTAATGTGGGCCCAAAAACACTGCAAATTTTTTATTATTCCAGGAGTTATTTCAAAATTTTGAAAAACACAATCTGCTCTATTTTTGAAATACCTTGATAGGAAATTAACAAAACGACTTCATTCTGGGTCGTTTTATTCAGGATTTAGATAGCTTTCCACGTACTACTTGAGCGAAAGAAAGACCCCGCACGTTTTTTATTGAAATTGAGTTTCAGTTAAATTGCTCTATTACCAATAATTAACGAATCAAAAACGATTCCCACGTGTCTTAACTCTCCCTCTAGTTGCATCTGCTCAAAGTCTACTACAGCTCAAATTTCTGTAGCAGCCACGATGCACAGGACATAAGATAGATTCATAACTTTACTTTTTACGTACAGTATGGAATATGTTGAAGGTTGCAAAGACTTCTCGTGTTTGCAGTATTTTTGAAAATATGCGTTGCGACGTCTCTTTTGTACTCTTTCGATAGCCCCACACTATACTCCCTTCTTCGGTTCAGTGTCATTATCGATCGTTTGCGTTATTATGTATTTATATTACAAAAAATAAATTTAAAACGTAAACTAATTATTTTTCCTCGACATGTGCGTTGACTAAAGAAGATTAATGATGACGATAAATAGTTTGCGTTTCCTATGTATTTATTACAAAAAATAAATTTCAACCATAAACAAATTACTCTTCTTCGATTTGTGCGCTTTTTGAACAAAGTTAATGATGACGATAAAACTAGTTTGACACAAATTACAGATAACGACGAAACTATTGACAATGGTAATAAATTTTCTTGTTTTTCACCTGAATGAATTCGCTAAGTAATTATTTTAAATTAATAAGAAAATAATTTCAAATTGTTTATATTTACCTGCAAAATTTTAATCTCTTCAACATAAATATTTAAAACAGTTTTACATAACTACAAAAATCCAATTTTCCTCCATAAATATCTCCACATTCGAAAGCCTACAATTTTTCAAGTCTTAATTTAGAACATCAAATTATTTGTTTGATATGAAATTTGAAGACCATAAAGCTATTGATTACGGATTCCTCTTTAATTCAAAATATTTAGTTTTAAATGCTTTTAAATAATTAATTTTTACATAATGCATTAGTAGATGTTATTTTCAAATTTCTAAAATTCACTTGAAGAGAAAATCTTACATAACATTCTTGTAGTGTTCTTCTAAATTTTGTGGAAACAAATATTCAGAACACGTCTTTATGTTGACTCGTGAGAGGAATATAAGTTTTATTTCTTATTTGTCTGGTTTTGAGATCTGTACTTGTTGTGGGTGTTTTCCGACAATCTCATTGAGCCTTGCTTTGATTCATCCTGAATAAAAAATTTGCATTATAATCATAAATAAATACATTTTTCTTTATAAATATTTCAACATCCAAATGCTTTTCATTTTGTAAGATTCAATTTAAGGAACCAAGATATTTATTGAATTATTCGACTGCTTCAAAATTTCAAGACCAGAACTTTGATTCCAGATTCCTTTCTAATTTCAAATATTTAATTTGGAATGCTTCTAAATCATTTAGTTTTACAGAAATCTTAAACCCATTCTTAAATTTCAAAAACAAAAAAGAGAGTATCGTTCCAGCTGCATGTGTGAGTCGCAAAAATCAATTTGCAACCATGCAGAAGACAAGGACAACCCTTGATTTTTATAACTAGGTCGAAAGCGTCCAAAAGAAATTGAGGATATTATGCCCTCACTAAGCGAAATCAATTTTTTTTTAACCGTCTACACATATATCTATATATATATATATGAATAATTTAGATGGAAACACGACGACGAACCGGCGAAACGCCCACATTGAGTGGACGAATCAACTCAAGGATGACTTAAATAAACATACAAGTTTTGCAACCTATAATTTAAAATGATGTAAGCTTATGATAGAAAATTCTACAGTTGTAATTTAATGAAAGATATTTCAAATATTTTGGAAGATTTTTTTACTTTTATGCTATTTCAGGTTAAGACTATATTAATTGCGTAAGTATTACAATGTTTGCAGTTGAAACCAATTCATGAAGCAGACTTCACGATAGGAAGAGAATAATTGAGAAAAATTCATCTAAATTTCCATAAAAATGCGCTTTTTTCGCGAGCTTGGTAACCTCCCGGAGGAAGAAAAAAGATCAAAATTTAATTAATTGCACTGCCCATCTACATGTGTTTTATGCGAATAAACCGTCGTGGTTAAAAATTCATCTTTTTCGTTGAAAATTTAATTATTCACTATTATAGTTGCAAATTCATCTTTTTGGTTAAAAATTCAATTATTCGACTTTAAGATTCACTATTCCATTTGAAAACTCCTCTGTTTGGTTGAAAATTCAATTGTTTTAATATTCGAGTTGAAAATTCATCGTTTTGATAGGAATCTATTCCTGTTGAAAACTAATTTGTTTGGTTGAAAATTCAATTATTTCACACAAAGATTCACTATCTCCTATAGTTGAAAGTAGATCCGGCCAAGCTTTGTTACCGTTACCAGTAACCCCAAAAGCGTTACCTACTTAGTTTAGCATTAGCACGTATTCTACGAGAAGTTTTTACGAAAACTTTAAAAAAATTCAAATTATTCCAAGAGCCAAAATAAGTACCAATGATCAGTCGACGATCCGGGTACACCAGGTCGAGCACCAGGTAGTTTAGCACGTATTCTTCGAGAACTTATTTAAAATTTAAATTGTGCCAACATTCAAAATAACTAAGAGTGGTGAGTCGACGATCCGGGTGCACCCGGTCGTGCGCCAAGTAGTTTAGCACGTATTCTACGAGAACTTTTTTAAAATTTAAGTTGTTCTAACAGCCAAAATAAGTACCAATGATCAGTCTAAGATTCGGGTGCAACTGGTCGTGCACCAGGTAGTTTAGCATGTATTCTACGAGAACTTTTTAAAAATTTAGATTGTGACAAAAAATAACTAACAGTGGTGAGTCAACAAACCGGGCGCACTCGTATTTTGAAAAATTCATTTTCGATTTAACGTTTTAGTCATAGTTCATTTACATTTAAAAATGTTTGAAAATTTCCAAATTTTGTGTAACGTTTATATTTTTTAATTAACGCTTTTGACATTTCAGAAAATTTGTGATTGCATTTTTTATAATAAATTTGGTTAATTTTTTATTTAAAAACAAACTTTGAAATATGACGCAATTGAAAATCTGATTTCATTCATTTCAATACTTTTTCATTTCAATCCAGTCTATCCAGTTGAGTAACCATAAGGCGATCTGTGCGACGATGGGCGATCTGTGTTTATTTGAAATCGAGATGTTTGTTTTCATAAGAATCTTAGGGGAAGTATATGCATTTATATTTCGGTGTATATATTCGTATTTTGAAAAATTCATATTTGATTTAATGTTTTAGCCATAGTTCGTTTACATTTCAAAATGTTTGAAAATTTCCAAACTTTGAGTACCGTTTATATTTTTTAATTAAAGCTTTCGACATTTTGGAAAATTTGTGTTCGGATTTTTTATAATAAATTTTGTTAATTTTTTACATAAATCACAGTTTCGCTATTTATAAACGAAGAGGCTTACTTTGTTTAGCGGAATAAAATAAGAATGCTTTTCCGGTGACTGTTTGATATGAAACTTAGAAAATTTGGAAGCAACATCAATTATTTAAACAATTTTTATAAACAAATTTCAGAGTTTTTCTATTTTTCAACGAATAGGCTCAATTAAAAAAGATAAACTAAGAATGCTTTTACAGTGACTGTTTGATATTATACTTTTCAAATTTACACGTATTAATAATTATTTGAATAATTTTCATAAACAAATTCAGAGTTTGTCTATTTTTCGACGAATATGCTCAATTAAAAAAAGATTAACTAAGAATATCTTTGCGATGACTCTTTTCTACGGTGCTTTGAAAATTCCCAAGAGTTTTATTCAACCAATTTCTATAAACAAATTCATAGTTTGTCTATTTTCAACAAATAACCTCAGTTTGTTAAAAAAAATTAACTGGGAATATCTTTGCGATGACACTTTTCTATGTTGCTTTGCAAATTCCCAAGAATTAGGATTTAAATCATCTTTGTAAAGAAATTCAGAGTTTTCTATTTTTTAACGAATAGGCTTAATTTGTTCAAGGAATCAACTAAGAATGTCTTTTAGATGAGTTATTTTCATGATGTTTCGCAAATCTACAGACACAATGCGGCCCTAAGAGTGCTTTATAACCATCTTTGTCGCTCTTACGGTGTTGGCCGCGACCCTACCTTGCCGAACGCTCCAAGGGAGATAAAGTCAATTGTCCAAAACGAGAAGTGCCAAATTTGCTGTAACTACGATTTTCGGACAGCAGTCTCCGTCGCACACTCGAGGCCTGACATTGTTCTCCAAGACTTCGAGAAACTAACTATATTCGTAATCGAATTCTCGGCTCCTTCCGAATACAGCATCACTGCCAAGGGGAAAGAAAAGGAGGAAAGGTATCAAGACCTTATAAGGGAGCTGCAATGACTGTACCCAAAATATTCGGTATAAGTGATTGTCCTTGTGATAGGTGCTCTCACAGGTTCGAAACTATCACTGGGAGCAACTGCCATCTAAAAAATGACATCTGCTCCCAGTAGGACCACGGTAAATCCCATTCATGGCCACGTCTCACAACCGTGAGACCGCATTGGGTAGATTTCAGAAAACATTTTAGTTAAATGATCACAATTTTTCAATCGTTTTTTGATTTTAGAAAATATTTTATTGATTCAACAAAATTCTTTGGTTGATTCAAACAATATATTTTGTTAAAATTAGCTTACAAGTCATAGGCGTAAAGACACTTGGTACGATCGCGTACTCCAATTCAAGGTGATAGTCCACGTGTGGGAGTTCGTAGCGTCGCGTAAAAAACATAGAAATGTAATCCGTTTGTGTTTGAGCTCAGTGATTCCTATCAAAATAAGTGATTTGAAAACAGAATGAAGTTGGATTAAGTGATTACGTGAAAAATACGCGAGATCACTTGAATATGTGTGATTGCCTATGTCCTATAATATTGCGTGACTGAGCTTTTGATAAAACAAGAGAACAATTTTTTGAATCAAATAAACAACGGATACTGCAGAATTTTTATTGCAAATGGCTGGTTGATGTCATGGATTAGGATTAACCGTTTGTTATATATTTAAATAATGAGCCATTTCATTTTTTATTGTCCATCCATTTTTAAAGAAAGCAAAACCACAAATAAACAAATTCTTAATTTTTTGCGAACATAAGTCGTCTTTGAAATCCTTGAAATCTTTGTGAAATCTTGGATATATTTGTTAATTCGTTAAAATCTCTTGAATTACTTAAAATCTTTGTGAAATCTTGAAATTTCTGTGAAATTTTTTGAAATCTTCAAAAAAATTCTTTAAATATTTAAGGCCATGTGACGAGTAGTTCACGTGACCGGCTTCCTACCTTGCCGACACTTTTTTTATTTGTAAACTTATTTTCACACGAATAGCCACATCCAGTTGAAAATTTGCGATAATAAATAAAAAGTACTAAGAAACGCGGCTCTGGTCCTACATTTTTGTAATTAGGAAAAAAGTTTTTTTTTTGTGAATAATTTGTTTTGCTTTTTTCATCATTATAAAAATTTAGGACCAGAGCCGCGTTTCTTAGTGTTTCTTATTTATTATCCCAAATTTTCAACTCGATATGGCTATTCATGTGAAAATAAGCTTACAAATAAACAAAGTGTCGGTAAGGTAGGAAGCTGGTCACGTGACGCACTCGTCACCTGGCCTTAAAATCTTTAAATCTTTGAAATTACTGTGAAATTTTTGGAAATCTTTTGAAACTTTTATGAAATATTTATAAAAGCTTTCTTTAATCTTTGTTTGTGAAATCTTTTGTTTGAAATCAGTGAAATCTTTTGAAATCTTCTTAAATTTGTTGAAACCTTTTGAAATAGTTCAACATCTCTGAAATATTTGTGAAATTTTTCATATTTGTTTAAAATCATTGAAATACAGTCAACTTTCCTTTATTCTACTGGCCTTGCAACGTATACGTTCGGTTATTCTAGGACTGGAGGCGCCCTCACCGCTACCGCGAGTGGGCAGTTTTTTCTTATGAACGACGTTCATTGGCTGCCCCTTCTTGTATCGATGCTCCACCTGTCGCTGCTTTTTCAGCCGAAAAGCGCGGGTGATTTGAAATCAATAATAAATACTATCAATAATAATACAAATGAATACACCCGACATTGATAGAAGTGCTGGCCCACGCAGTTTCTCAGTGCGTAGGGCGAGAGACGGTTGCGACTCTCGTCTCGGAAGGACCGAGTGCACCAGTACTCTGTCGAGTACATATGTTGTGCAATATTATGGAAACGGTTTAGGCGAGTGGACATCCGGCTTATTGCGCAGTTGAAAAAGTCGCGGTCCGCTAGTTTTTGTTGTCGTTAGTGTTTTTGTTGGCGTACGACAATTTTCCAACTAAAAATCAATCAAAATATAGAATCAAAAAACGACGCAAAGTTACAATCTCAAAGTGACATGAAACTTAGTTCAAAATTTAAAAAGTTCAGTTTGGAAATCCGAACTGAAACTGGTTCAAAATTAATTCACAAATCCAAATAGATTACAGTTGATAATGTCTACGACGAACCGGATGGACGTAAGAACTTAGTTCAAGATTTAAAAAATTTAGTTTGGAAATTCGAACTAAGATCAATTCAAAATGAACTCCGAAATCCGAAATGATAACAGTCATGGAAAATCCGAACTGAAACTACTTTAAGATTAATTCGGAAATCCGATTAGATTACAGTTGATAATGTTCACATTGAACCGAATTGACGTAGTAATTTAGTTCGTGATTTGACAAATTCAGTTTGGAAATACGAACTGAGACTAATTCAAAATGAATTCGGAAACCCGATTAGAATACAGTTGGTAATGTCCACATTGAACTGGATTGACTTAGGAACTGAGTTCACAAGTTAAAATAGGTCAGTTTGGAAATCCAAACTGAAACTAGTTTAAAATGAATTCGGAAATCCAATTAGATTACAGTTGATAATGTCCGCATTGAACCGGATTGATGTAAGAACTTAGTTCGTGATTTGACAAATTCAGTTTGGAAATACGAACTGAGACCAATTCCAAATGAACTCGGAAATCCGATGAGATTACAGTTGAATATATCCACATTGAAACGGATTGACGTAGGAATTTAGTTCGATATTCAAAAAGTTCAGCCTGGAAATCCGAACTGAGACAAATTCAAAACGAGGTCGGAAATCCGAATTGAAGACAGTTATGGAAAATCCAAACTGAAACTACTTTAAGATAAATTGAAAAATCCGCATAGAATACAGTTGGTAATGTCCACATTGAACCGGATTGACTTATGAACATAGTTGAAAATTTATAAAGTTCAGTTTGGAAATCCGAACTGAAACTACTTTAAGATGAATTCGGCAATCCGATTAGATTAGATTCGAGAATATACACATTGAAACGGATTGACGTAGGAAATTAGTTCTATATTTAAAAATATCAGTCTGGAAATCAGAACTGATACCAATTCAAAATGAAGTCGGAAATCCGAATTGATAACAGTTATGGAAAATCCGAACTAAAACCACTTTAAGATGAATTCGGAAATCCGATTCGATTACAGTTGAGAATATGCACATTGAACCAGATTGACGTAGGAACTTAGTTCGATATTTAAAAAGTTCAGCCTGGAAATCCGAACTGAGACCAATTCAAAATGAAGTCCGAAATCCGAATTGATGACAGTTATGGAAAGTCCGAACTGAAACTACTTTAAGATGAATTCGGAAATCCGATTAGAATACAGTTGGTAATGTCCACATTGAACCGGACTGACTTAGGAACTTAGTTCAAAATTTAAAAAGGTCTGTCCGGAAATCCGAATTGAGGCCAATTCAAAGTGAATTCGAAAATCCAAACTATTGACAGACAAGGAAAATCTCAACTGAAACTGGTTCAAAACGAACCCGGAAATCCGATCAGATTACATGTGAGTGATGTCCAGATTGAACCGAATAGATTTTCTAATCGGCATTTTTTTCAATTCGGCAGCCGAATTGAAACTTACTGAACCAAACTGATACTGATAGAATACCAGTCCGGTTCAAATGGTCCTTTTACGTGGGGCTCATAAACTACAATCATAAAGTGAAATTAAACATGTTTTTTTTCAATTTGACTTTGAATAGGGTTCTCAAAGCACATACGGCCTTGACGATTACATTCTCGTTGCGAGACTTGCGCTTGGCGCTCAACAGCTAAGTTATACAGACAATTGCTTTTGAAAAATAAAACCATGTAAGCAAAATCAAAAGGAAAATTTTGTTTCCAAACTTGAAAGTGCTCTTACTTCCTGAATTTTGATCAAATCAAAAAAATTATGACGATAGTCTTGACATATATTTCATATGTAGTAAAAATTTTGATTGCATTTTTTAATCAATTAGAATTTTTTTCTTCTATTTTTTGGAAATTTTAAAAATGTTGAAAAGTATATAACATTTTGAATTTTTGTGTAGAAATTGTTGATGTAATTTGTTGGCTTTAGGGACAGGTGAATGGAAACGAATTAGGTTGTTTCAGACGTTTCAGCGCACAATGGTGGCCCTCTTCAGTGAGTTTTATTAAATCTGTGAAAAGTACATGATATCTTGTAGGTACGATGTGTTACGTTTGGAAGTGTTATTTATTGGTTAAGATCTAAGTTGTGAAGTTACAGAAATGATTTACTTTACAATTATTTGATTTCATTTAATTCTATTAATAACTATTGGTGAATTTTACAGTATTATTAAAGCATGGTTTTATCATTTCCCAGATATATTCGCAACAAACTAGGACTTATACTCCCACTTCACGAAAAACTTCACCAGCTCTTGGACTAGTAGCGTCGTATTGCTTTCTGCCATAGTTTTGACATTTTGTTCACCTTTTGGCAAAAGAAAAACACTTTCGTAATATTAGAATCATAACCCGAAGTACATCCCGGAGCTATACGCCGATTTTCGCTTTTTTTCTTCTCCACTACTCCCGTGTTCTTGATTTTCTTTCCTTTTGGAGGGTCTCTTTCCCTCTCAATTTCCTCCATAATTTAGACTTAAGATCATTTGTCAGAACACTTTCTAATTAAATAAAAATGGTGAAAAACAGAGCCTGCCTGTACATCTGCCATGTCTTTGTTGGCAAATTCAGGTTTACATGCCACCCAGCGCTAACTACAACTCAGCTTACACGAAAAAGCTGCGTGAACTAACCGAATTACACGGACGATGCATAGGGCTGACTAGTAGTTTAACTTTCCTCCTTTTGTCTCTAATAATTTTCAAGTCTATTTCTCTCCTTATCGCTAATTTCAAGATGGGCTTCCATCTCGCTCAGAGTTGGGGTACGAAACTATCTTCTATTGTTTTTGCCGCAAAATTGTGAAAACAATTGACAGCAGGTGACGCTTCGTACCCCAAGTCCGAGGGATACGATACCGTGTGTAATGGTACCATTCGCACTACCAAAACTAATTTTTGTTCCCGGGAAATGGTACCCTGAAATTAGCGTTAGATGCACACTTTGTTTTTTCTGTGCGTAGTACCGCACACTTCAGTCACACTCTTACCAATGACATCCTCGATCATAGCCGATGCGCCCTCTATATTTTTATTGTCCATCACCGACCAAATCTGGCTATTTATACCGAAATTTTAGTACAAATAGCCCCTTTTCCAGCTCTATATGTACCGAAAAATCCGGCTACCGTACCGAAATTTCGGTTATCGTAGTCAAGGCCTAAATAAAACATACTATAATATATTGAAGACGTATAAAATTATGAGAAATAATGAAATAAGTGTTGCGAGAGTTGAAACTGCAGAATCTACGAATGTTTGCGATCATATTCATCTCAAATTTATTCATACAAATCTCATATTTAATATTCATACTATAATAGATTATACTTACCCTGATTTCGCATAATAAATGATTTTATTGGACATATTCATATTTTTGAGGTAGAAATAGATATAAGCTGAAAGACAAATTAATTATCTCCACAGGGGACCTTAAATCAAAGGCCTGAAGCTATTTCGAATCCAGTGAGGGGTAGTGTCGCTGCACACTGGAAGGGGAAGGGTACACAGGCAGCTGTGGAGGAACTGATGACTGCCCATAAACTGCATTCTACATTCTAGATGATATGCCTGACTGCTCTAGTAAGCAGTACGATCTACTGGTTCGCACGTTAGGACTGAACTAACTTTTTGTCGCATCGGTTTTCACGGTAGCGTACTTACCGTGTATTATCCGTGGACGTATATCACTGACAGTGGAAGATGCAACTAAGAAAGCATCCTAGAGGCTTTTGTTGGTCGAAAGATAACTTACATTATATACTAACTTATGCAAAAAGCTCAACACTCTATATTCACCCCCTAAGATTTAACTTCACGGCTTTATCTTAAATAAATAAATAAAGCATAAATAAATACAGCGACAATTGAACCGCCGGATCGTAGAAGGGCATATAAAGTCTGATAGCTGGTGGCGGGAGGGCCCCTTGGCATTTTTAAGAACATTTACAAATTTTAATTTTTCAAACATATATTCGTATTTGAAATTTGAATGCGCATCTTTTTCTACTCTTAAAAAAAGTCTTAGCTCTGTTCATTCTTGAAATAATTGCAAAAAACACGAATTTTGAAAACTGAAAAATTCCGTTTTTTCTCACTTCAACACGCTCTAATTCACAGCATATTAAAGATTTTTACTTCAAACTTGAAGGAATTATCTTTCAAAGTATACTCTAAACGGCATAGTAGTTTAAATTTATTTGTTTTGCTATGAAAAATGGTTAATAATGTTTTTCTAGATAAGTATACGAAAATGGTTCCAATATTTTTAATCGCAAAGTCTATCGAGGTAAGTTCAAGCTATCAAAAACTTTCAGCGAATGAAATGTTCATTAGAATATTTAGAAGTTTTCTGTAAAGTTTTGCTTCAATTGAACAAAGTGTTAATAACCTACGAGTGTTTTATTCTCTCGAGCAACGCCGCGAGCACATAACTCAAAGGCGCCTTTTAGCTGGATAGGCACGGCCATCTACGAAAGTTGGAAAATTGTATTTTTCAACATCAATTTCTGTGTTAAAGTATAAGATTCGTCCTAGCGTTTGGCGCGGCTGTTGTACCTATAGGTACGTCTGGTGTACCAAAATTTTTTCCGTGCAGAAATCAGATAAAAATGCTGCAAAATAGTTGAAAACTACGTGAAAGCTGCAAATGTGTTTGTAGGTTTCAATTGTTTACAGGGGCTTTATCCATTTTCAGATAAGAATTATTTTTAGTATTTCTCAGTTTTGTCCCTGCTCACACAAATTATTTCCGGTCATTGCAAATTAAACTCTTTTGTATTTCAAACTTTTTAAATTGAAGCTTAAAAAATATTCAATTTTAAACTTTCATAAATTGAACAATTGAAAGATTTCTGCTTAAAGAATATAAAACCACGCTATCATTTTCATAACATAAATTGAAGAATCAATCAATCAATTAAACATTTTTTTTAAATAACATTATTTTAAGCAATTTGAACCTAGAAACATTGAAAATTGAACGAATAATTTTTTTTAACTGATTACTTCGTGAGTTAGAAGTTAAAGTATTTTTGTTTTCAATAGTTCCAAAATCCTTAAAAAGCTTACAAATTTTGTTTCAAAATCTTGAAAAATCTACCTGTTGTTTTAAAGTTTTTCAAATTAAAATTGTTTATAAACATTTTTTTAGAACTTCTAAATATCTTTTAAGATAATTACAATCCTGCAAAATTAAAAAAATACCCTTAAAATCTTCCAGATCCTTGTTCTACAATTTTGGAAATCTTTTTAATTCTTTTTAAATACTCTCTTCAAATAATTTTTCAAAATAAAAAATCATTATTACTATTCCTTGGAATCTCAAGAAAATGTTTTTATTCATTCGAAGCCTTTCACCATTTTCAAAAAGCTTATACATTTTTTGTTTGAAATCTGCAAAAATTTACAGTTAGTTTAAAATTAGGCCGTAGCTATTTGGACCAAAATTTCGGTACGAATAGCCGGGTATTGTCGGTAAACACTTTTCGTTTAAATTATTTCATATCGAAAGATTATTCATCGTAGCGTGCTATGCACCAGTTGATAGTGACCCGAGGGAAGTCAAATACGTCTTCTGAGACACTTTAAATGATACAATTATTACTTGCAATCAAGGTGAAAGAATAATTTTGCTAGGAGATATGAACGGATGGGTCGGCGTCCAACGTCAAGATACAGATACAGAAAGGGCTCTAGGTAAATTTGGGGATATAAGAAAAAATTATGACGGGGAAAAGTTAGTTAGCTTATGCTTAGAAAAGAGACTATTCATTACAAATACTTGGTTTCAACATAAAATGATCCACACATGCACCTGGTGGTGTAAAGGAAATAACCGCAGTATAATTGACTTCGTTATTGCGGATGAAAGACTAAGAGAACTAAAGTCGGCGTCAAAAGTACGCGACCTTCACTTTGAACGCTTACAACTCGTTCAAAAAAAATCGCAGGCAATTTTGGCCAGGCAAACGTGAAAGCTTAAGGTCTCCCGAATTGAAAGATATGTATATTGTTGTTCTAGAAAAATGTTTACGATAGCGCTGACGTAAAACATGCCAAAACCCAAGGTTTTTGAGGGACTTTTTTAAGCCGCCGTATAAAAAGTGTTAGAAAAAAATTATCCATTTCACAACAGTAGGGACCTCAGAAGGAAGGGATACCGATGTTCCTGCCTTTTCCCCTCCCAGCTATTGATTCTGGACACCTTAAGGATCGTCTGTGATTTTTTTTTTAAATTTTTCAAGACGTCCAGCTCGTTTTGGGATGCCTCGAAAGTCGAGGCTTAAGAAATGTGCCTCAAAAACCTTGTTTTTTGGCACGTTTTACATCAGCGCTATCGTAAAAATTTTTTAGAACAACAATATACATATCTTTCAATTCGGGAGACCTTAAACTTTCACGTTTACCTGGCCAAAATTTTCCGCGATTTTTTTTTAACTAGTTGTAAGCGTTCAAATTGAGGGTCGCGTACTTTTGACGCCCACTTTAGTTAAAGATACAAGAGTCATGAGGGGTTCAGAATGCAATACTGATCACTGCCTTTTAGTCTCCAAAATAAACGTAGGGCGGGGATGGAGAAGAAAGAAAACAACAAAAACGAAACAAACGCGACTCAAGATTGAAAATTTACAGAAACCGGAAGTGCGTATAGATTTTCAGAATAAGGTAAACGAACGCATAGATGAGTCAACTTTTGGGAGGCGCTTAGAATCAGTAAAGATATTGAGGGCGCGTGGACTGCGTTACGGGATATCATTATTAAAACTGTGATTGAAGTATGTGGTACGGCGGTTGTAGGAAGAAAATCTGGTGATGCATGGTGGAATGATGAAATTAAGGCAGCCCTGTTGCATTTTCTCCTTCAAAAGCTTCCTTTCTTTTAGGTTTACTCGGAATATAAATCGCGCTTAACCATTTCGTCACTGAATATAAAGCTTTTTGTACAGGTAAGTAGACTATGTTCGCTAAATCATTGAAGTCTGGATCAGACAGTTTGGAAAATCCAGCATACGCTTTCTTTCTTTCTATATTATCAAATGAGCCTATGGTATCACAGCCACTTACGGCGTGTAAAGTCATAAGAGATAAACTTTTCTGTGGTCCTAATTCCTAATACAGTTTATGAATAGGAATGAATCGACGGTGATCAATTTCACTTTCCGTTTTTTCTGTATAAAACCATATAAACGGTTTAGAATCAAAATACTTATAGTGTCTTTTACCCGTCGTTTCGTTCAACTTGTAGACTGTCGTCCCTGTCTTTTTGTGGCAGAGCTTCACCTTCGTTACACTTCTGCCCCTCGTTTTCACTCGCATCTTTGTTAGTTGTTGCTGCCTCGTGAGATTTACTGTCGTTCGATTCCCTGTCTGATCTGAAACTTCCCTGCGTTTCAAGTGATACACCTGTACCAAGAAACATAATCGTTGATCGTATATAACAGTCATTTGTCGTGATGATCAGTCGCTTGTCGTAATAATCAGTCGTTTTCCGTCGACGACCCTGTCGTACAGTCGTTACTTGTCGTTAGAATCAGAACTTACCTGCGTTGCCGTCCTTGTACAACATGTCGTTTGCTTCACCTACCAGTCTTTCCTATTCGCTATCCGATAAATCCATTCCTTGGGTTTTTGATTCGGAAGTGTTTTCAGGACTGTCGAGCGTTTAGGCTTTATCGCTGTCACCTGAGTCTGGTTTTGTGGCCTTTTGAGCATTCAAAAAGTTCAGACCTTGCCTTCTGCCACTCTTCCCTCAGAGTTTTCTTGGCTTGATAAGATTAAATCGTTGTGGATGAAAAGGTTTTTACCAGTCGTTAGTAGTTCTGTCGTGGTAATAACTGTTTTACGAGTCTTATACTTGATTGCTAGGACTTGCTTTAAAACTGTTAAGACCGAACAATGGTCAAAACGGTTCAAAGCAGATTGTCCCTTTTACACCCCTTACTATCGTGTGCTACAGGAACAAGCTTATCGTGAGATTACATTTCTTTGAATTTAACGAAGTCGAAGATAACGATTTTTTTGGCAGTTCAGAATGTGATGAATAGTAGGGATTCGTTTACAAGACTGACTTTACCGTAATCACGATATGTGATTGGACAACTAGTGCATTTCTGCACCTTTCCGCAATCCATTCGACCATCGTAGACATTTCGTTCTTGTCGAATTTCCAATCTAAAATTGTACATATATGCACATATATAAATTAATTTTTGAAACACCATTTGGTTTCGATTACGATTCCTTTCGTTTTGGGTTTCCATTCCTTTGCAATAGAACTGAAGGGCCTATAACAAAGCCACTGAACGCGTCCTCGGGTTGCATAGAGGATTCCTGTACCAAGGGTTTCTGCTGAATATGGTTACAATAATTCATAAGCACTCGCTGAAAATTGTCCAGGCATGGTCCCGAAAGAATAACCTCTAAGCGGAGGCGTAAAACCCGTGCCGAAAGCTTAATGGTACCTGGTTGACGTGTCATACACAGTGTCTCTGGAATACCGGGCGAACTCTCAGGTTATGCATCCTTATCCTTGCACGCGGGGTTCTACAAGGACGGACGAACCCCTTCCCTTGCTGATCGTAGGAACAACAATGACACCATCAAAACACCAAAAAGTTGTAGATGCGGTTCAAAGCGATCAAACGCGCAGACCACCCGACAATGGGCCGGGAAACAATGCCGATCATCCTAGAGTATGGAGTGCTAGAAATAATTTAGATGGAAACACGACAACGAACCGGCGAAACGCCCACATTTACTGAACGAATCAACCCAAGCATGACTTGCTAGACTGCTACGATGCCAGTATTATCCCTCTTCACCGAGGCTTTATGTCGCGTATGCATACTCTGTGGTGCCAGAAACACTCAGAGCTTTAGCACGTTTCGATCCAATCGTTGCGTAATCAACGTTCCCAACCGCTGCTTGACCACGCTGCAGTCGAAGATGACAAAGCGACATCAAGATCAGCCGCGGAAAGCAGGCATCTTCTGAGAGATGATCACGATTTTAGGACAAGAAGGAACAATAATATGCAAGTTCGTCCTAAGCACCAAGATCTGGCTGAAATGGATGCCTCCCTTCGTGGAGAAATCTCGCAAGAGTCCGATCTCTGGACCATCAATTGCTCAGTTTATGGTGCTGCGAGAGCTTTGGCTGATTCAAATCGAAGGCTCAAAATTACAGTTGTTAACGCTTTGATCTTTAATTTTAAAGAGTCTGTCCACAAATGTGTGGAAAATCCAAAGACCGAGCGCGTAGCGCGAGGTAAAGACATCATCGAGCGCGAAGCGCGAGATAAATATATTATCGAACTCGAAGCGCGAGAACAAACAGTCGCGCGCCCTAGGCACGCTCAAACTTGCGAGCGAAGTCCTTTGTACATGCCCAACTGTACACGTCGATGGTCGACCAGTTATCTGGTAAACGTCTAACTTTCAATATGCACAGATGGTACCCTTCCAACTGCGCACATATTACAAGCAGTTAATTACTATTATGAGATAACGCATATTATTCTCCAAATTCTGCAAAAATTATAAGTCTTAGAAGTGCCGTGGAACATTTCTTAAATATTTTTTCAGCAAAATTGGGCAAAATTTCAAATTGCAAAAAATCTAGCAGGTTACATTCCTGCGAAAAACCCGAACAGCCCTTAGTTTATAAAAAAACAAAGTGTCTAAGCACATCGAATTTCAGCAAACTTTGTCACTCTCCCCAATTTTTCTGGGTTCACCAAAAATATCGATCCTTTTCGTAATATTCTATTCCGAGAGAAGCCTTCTGGAAGGATTTTAGTGTTTTTTTTTATATTAAAACTTTTTTTGAATTTTTCTGGAAAAAGATGAAATAATTTTTGCACTGGAACATTACAGGTTGCTTTTTTAATTGGTATTAATATGTTAGTGCTCGAAAGGATAAAAATTATATTAAAATTGTAGTTGTGTTGTGATTGAATGAAACAAGATAGTTTGTAACACATAATATGAACAATTATTTTCATTATACCTTTATCGAAAGATCGATTTTCAATGCCTATAGAGCGATGCGAAAGTGACCAAATGCAGCCAAGTTTTCTTTTCCTCCCTAGGGAGGAAAAGTGATGGCGTGGCGGGATGAAAAGAAATAAAACGGCTCGTGATTGGTCGCAAGCAGAATCTCTCTATTGTGACGCGATCGTTCCCTTTCTCTTTCTATCGCCGTCATAATCGCATGAGCGCTGCAGCCAAGTTCAAGACCTTTACGATCGAGAGAAAACAATATCGATTTATATATTATTCTCATCTCTCTCTTTCACACGCGAACTTCTTTCCATTTCCGTCATAATCGCATGAGCGCTGCAGCCAACTTCAAGTCACTATTCTAACCTCTTGTCTACTGCTAAAGTATTATAGTCGATTATTCTGAACAAAATTAATTCGGTTCGCAAACAAAGGAAAATCGATATCCGATAAAGGTATGATGAAAAATAGCATGCACAACTCGGGTCAAAAGGATATATGATTGCAACAAGTGTGAGTTCTGCCCTTGCTTCGCTCGGGCAGCAAACTTCACACTCGTTGCAATCATAGACTTTCAACCCTAGTTGTGCAATATACTATTTGATAAGCATCTGGGTGAGCCGAAAAGTGAGATAGTTTGGAATTCTCTTTTTCCCACTGTGAATCTTTTTCATGCTCATTTTGCCTAAAATTATTGATGATAAAATAGATTTCTTTTCGATCTTAATTTAAAAAATTTTTAAATAGAGACACTAAACTCATGATTCGTTCCAATTTGCAGGGTTTACTTATGAATATTTTCCGAATTCTTTTAATTGATTCTTCATAATTTTACCTCAATTTCTTGAAAGAAATCTTTTTTTTATTTAAAAATTGTTGGAAGAAGAATGCATAAAATATTATCAATGGTAGAAATACATTAATTTTTTCATTGTTACTTTTCCTAATTGGAAAATGTAATGATCTAAATAGATTGGTTCATAATCAACCATAAACATTAGATCTGGGTACTATGATATATTTTCCTTAATATTCCTAATTTAAATATTTTCAGGCTTTAACAACAACAAAATTTTTCTACTTTTATACATGATATATGTCAGAATATTTTTCTAAAAAATGTCTTCCCGGTACTTATTGAAAAATAAGGTTGCTAATGGGATGTACATAATATTTAAAATGTCATCCTTGTAGTCTAAGGAAGATGCCATATATAAAATATGTTCATAATTGTTTTTATATACCACTGAGAGTACCTTCGTATTAATATTATGCTGAATTTTTTCTTAAATTTTTCTTTTTAATTATGTCTTTTTATTTTTACATTATTTTTGATAACTTGTTTTTGTGTTCATTTCTGAAAAATTGATAGAGATTTTCAAACGATTTCTTATAGTTTGGGTTTTACTTTAGATCTGTAAAAATTCTTTTAACATGTGCGTTTTACGATGTTTGGGTTATTTCGATGGGTTTCCTTGAAAATTGTGTCACTTGTCTTGGCAAGTGGGTTAAAGGGGCACGTCCCTGGTCAAAGCCCGGTGGCAAAACTTTGGAAGCACGTGCTGAGGAAAAGCGAGGACGATCTCATGAAAAAAGGCACCCCGCTGGGTGCCTTGCATTATCGCAATTTGCACGAAGACAAGAAAAAGCACATACTTCTTTCAAATTTTAAATAATTACAGATAGTTCAACTAACTATCTCCAATTTCAATCACTTAATTATCTTCATTAGAACTGAAGATAGCTCAGTTGCATATATATGTACAAAAAACAGACAATTTTTAATATTTTGTAAATGTTTCAAGAGCAATTTGTTGAGAAATGTTTAAAGTACCACCATGAATTTTTTCAGATTTTTCATATTATTTTTTCAATAAAAAAATATGCTCCAAAGTTCACTGTTTTTAAAAGCTGTCAAATTTCCTTACTTTTTAGCAGTTTTTCAGGTCTACAAGCTACAAAAAATGTTTCAGAATATTCTTTTTTGGTTCATTAACGTAGAACATTTCCACCTTTAAAATGATCCCTCATTCATCGAGCTAGCATTTTTTCTTCACATACTTTTTCAACGTCAAAGCCAGAGGACTCGAATTTTCTCGCCGATAGTAAGCTGCTCGCGAGATAAAATAGTGCGGTACGAAATGACAGCCGAATGGAAAACCGAAATCGTACTTCGTAAGCACAAAAGTTGGGTTAAGAGAAGAGACAAGTGTTGGAACATTGTGAAAGTTTTTGAAGGTAGACAGGTAAACTTTTGCATTGTATTTTAACAGTGGTTAAGATCACAAGAGTGTTATTTTTTATTATTCATTAATTGAACTTTGACACATACCTTTGCAAGAGAAATGTGTCAGAAATAAAAAAAAAATAAACTGGGTAGCTGTAGCAAAATTCTATTTGAAAATTCTATATTAATTATATTTTCATATAAAATTAAAAACTTATTTCGATAATAGAAGGTACTTGATTATTTTTGTTTAAAGTCAACACTTGATCGACTAAAGATTTGAACCAGATATAACAATTAAAAATCAATTTTACTGAAATCACAAAAACTTATTCTTATTTATTGAATATCAGGAGATCTACTCGGGACCTTCTGTGGTGTTTAACGATGCAAAATTCGGAACCAAAAATTTACTAGTCTCGTCAAACTTTTCAAATAGGAAGAATTGAAATTCAAACAAAGAGAGAGGAATTTTCAACCAAAAAAGATGACTTTCCTACCAAAAAATTAGCAACAAAACAGTGGAATTTTCGACCAAAAATGACAACTTTTTAAGACAAAAGTTGCATTTTCAACCAAATAATAAAATTTTCAACCAAAAGAGATAAATTCTGCACCAAAAATATAAAAGTAAACTTTTCAATTAAAAAAAATTAACTTTTAACCGTAAAAGATGAATTTTCAATATAACAAGATGACTTTTCTATAACGTAGTTATTCTTCGTGAATAAAATTAATTTGGTCATACGGTTTGATCATACGGTATTGACCGCATGACCAAATTAATTTTATTCACGAAGAATAACTACGTTATTTAAAAAAAAACGGTCGAAGAAAATTGACAGTGAGGAAATACTCCAATTCACTGAATATACATATACATATAAAGATGACTTTTCTGCCGAAATATGAATTATTAATGTAAATTCAACAAAACAGTTGAATTTTCAACAAAATAGTTTTATTTAAAATCAAAATAGATGCATGTTGAACCAAAAATATAATAGTAATCTCTTGAAATAAAAATAATTACCTTTAAAACAAAAAAATATGACTTTTGAAGAAAATTGTTGAATTTTCAACCAAAAGATAAAAATTCTGCACCGAAAATATAAAAGTAGACTTTTCAATTAAAAAGAATTAATTTTAACTGCAAAAATATGACTCTTTAGCAAAATAGTATAATTTTCAACAAAATAATTAAATTTTCGACCAAAAGAGATGAGTTTTGAACCAAAAATATAATATTATAAACTTTTTAAATAAAATATTACCATATTACATAGCTAACATATTATTATTATTATATTTTCAAGAATAGGTATGCCTGCTCCGAAACTTTTTTTAATAATAAAAAATTCTGCACAATCTTTGTCTTTTGATGTCTTCGTTGGGATGTTGGATTTGACCAATTAAAAATCAGAGACTTAATTTCTTTGAGGAATTATTTGACCGAAAAAGGAAAGCAGTTTTTTAAATCATATTTTGTATCATTATGACTATATATAATTCCATGATTGTACCGGCTGTAATTTACGGTAGCGAGATATGGACATGTCAAGAAAAGGACAAGAGTAAAATTAACGCGATTGGCATGAAACCTCTGCGCATGACATTTTAAATAATATGTACATCCCATTAGCAACCTTATTTTTCAATTTGTTTCAATATTTTTTTTCGAAATTTTTTGGTAATTAAAAATTTTACCATTTCTTTGCTGAAATATTAATCAACATTGGTTAATTAATTTTCAATTGTTCAAACAAATTCTAGTTGTTTAAATTATTTTTGTTCGAAAATTCGTTTTTTTATAAAAAATATTAATGTATTATCGTTAAGTGACATACATTTATTTTCAAATATTTTCCAATCGTTAAAGTAGTAAATTATTATTTATGTTTAATGAGTTTTAATTTGTTTAAACAATATTTTTTCATAAAATTGGTTAATTTTTCTTTTCTGTCATTTACATTAAAACTACTGATTGTTGGAAACAATAATTATGTATGGAAACAAATTCTATTTGTTTAAATAATTGAAAATTAATTAACCAATGTTAATAAATATTCCACTAGACCAATAGAAATAATTTCAACTAAAAAAAGAGAATAAAGTGCTCGAAAGGTCGATTTCATTCAGAATTGACATTTATAGTTTTAATGGTAGCTTCCAGGGACCCGTGGGGGTGTATTGGGGGTATCAAACCCATATGTATGATGCATGAAAAATCCTCGTTGGGTAATTCTCAACAACAGTCAGTATTTATTTTTCGAAGAACAAGAGTATTGAAATACTTTATGGGATCTTTGTAATTCGGTAGGAGATCTGTCATAGAATGAAAAATTCAAAACTCAACTTCGATCCAACCGTTTAATAAACTCGAGCAAAAGTTTTTTCCCCAACAAAATAGTTAAATTTTTAACTGGAATAGTTCAATTTTCAGTTATACAAATTGATTTTCCAAAAGGTAGTTAAATTTCCAATCAGAGATGAATTTCAAATTAAAATTCTGAATGTTCAACGAAAAAAAATTAATTTTTAACTAAAGAGTAATACTTTTAACTAAGGAGTTGAATTTTCAACTTTTTATACCCCTTGAAATATTACAAAATCAGGCCAAATCTTTACATTACATTGAAATCCAATAAAATCTCTTGATAAATCTGTGAAAAACGATGAAATCGTATGATCCCTTCAAATCATTGAAATCTTTCGAAACCTTATTAAATCCGTCAGAAGCTTTTAAAAAAATTTCGTAAAAAAGTATTGAAACAAATTCAATTTGTTTGAATAATTGAAAATGAATTAACCAATGTTGATCAATGACATAGTATCTATAGTATATTAAATGAACAAAATAGCAATATTTATCAAAAGGAAAATTTAAAGCAATCCTACATGTAATTATTTACTTGAATTTTTCACAGTGAGTGTCCCGTATCTCATTTCTAATTTATTAATATTTTTAACATAAAGAAAAATGTTAGAAAATTTGTAATTATAATTATAGATTTCCCTTATACTTATGTTTATCTTACAATATATTTCTTATTCAATAAACACCTGCAATTGAACGTCGTATGGGAGAGAACTAACAGATGTTTGCCTGATAACGCTGCATTAAATATTAGCCATGTTAGAAGTACATTAAATTTGTTATTGTTTCTTCTTCTAATTGGAAAATATTCTGAATAGATAGGTTCATAATCAACCACAAAAATTAGATCTGGGCACTATGATCTATTTTCCTTAATATTCATAATTTACATATTTTCAGGCTTTGACAAATAAATTTTTTTTTACTTTTATACATGATATATGTCAGAATATATTTCTAAAAAATGTCTTCCCGGCACTTATTGAAAAAAAAGTTGCTAATGGGATGTACATATTATTTAGAATGTCATCCTGGTACTTATCTAAAAATAATGTTGCCATATAGGATGTACATAATTTTTTAATTTACAAAATCACCCAGATGCTTATCAAAAATAAGTTGTCTGAGGAAGATGCCATATATAAAATATGTGCATAATTGGTTTTATGTACCAACGAGTACTTTTTTAATAATGTTATGCTGAATTTGCTCTTAAAATATTTTTAATTATGTCTTTTTATTTTCAGAATATTTTTGATATCTTGTTTTTTGTGTTCATTTTTGAAAAATTGATAGTGATTTTTAAACGATTTCTTATAGGTTGGGGTTCCCTTAAAGCTGTAAAAATTCTTGTAACATGTGCGTTTTACGATGTTTGGGTTATTTCTATGGGTTTCCTTGAAAATTGTGCCACTTGTCTTGGTAAGTGGAGGGCTAGGAAAAAATGGGTCTTAGTTAAATGCTTCTCTCTTTCTCTCTAAAAAGTGAGATGGAACTATTTCAAAAATCTGGCTATGCTTTGAGAGTTTTCGTTTCAGAAAGGAAAGTTAGTTGGCCTCGTGACTCATCCTTCATTATTGTGCGAATTTGTGGACCATCAAAAATACCTTCTTTCAGCTTATTGTCAGAAATCGCCGGGAATCTATGACCTAAATAAGCAAAGCATTGAACGTCTTTGTCAAGTGCTTTAACGAATTATTTCATCAATCCAAGCTTTATATCAAGGGGCGGCAGAAGGATTTTTGCAGGATCGACAAGTGGTTCGTTTAATCACATTGGGTGAGCCTGGAACCAACTCCGATCTTGGTGTCCAATCAATCGGCTTATAATGATTGTTCCTATCTCTAGTATCATAGAGACATAAATAGCATGGGAATTTAGTATAGCCCGATTGTTGCCCAAGAATCATAGACAGAATCTTGAGGTCCCCGCAAATCTGCCAGTTATGCTCTTCATACTTAATTTCCTTCAGAACTGATTCGATATTGACATATTCTTCTTTCAATACTGTAAGTTCTTCTTTTTCAACCTTGAGGCTTGTAACTCGGCTCTGTCTTTCGATAACCCTAAATCCCTAATTAAATCATTAAGTTCTTTTTGTGAGAAGGTTTATGGTACAGAATAATTAGATGGAGTGTCATCCTCATCATCTATAGAACTTGTTACATCATTCGTTTCGTAACATCTCTCGTACTCTTGTTCTGAATAGTCTTCACTTTTCACTTCACTGATAGATGCGACGATTTCAGATTCAACTTCTGCTATATTCTCATCCTTATCAGATAGAAGCGCCGGCTTTGTTGCGCTGAAAACATTTGCGTAAACTATTTGAGAAATATTGAGACTATTGAATCCTGCTACATTCGTCATACAGAAATAGCAATCTTTCTCGCCTTCCGGTTGCCTTCATCTGATGGGTGTCTTGAATTTTAGTTTCGCTCGATCCTCTTTTTCATTCCATCGGCTCAACGAAATACTACAAGTGCTACATATTAAATGCGGGACCCATTACATTTCTTGATGATTCACCTCAAAACCAAAGCAATTTCTATAAATACTTTTCATCTTGTCTGAAAACTTTATCAGATTTCTCTTTATTTTATACTCAACACAAATGTAGCAAAACGATTGACGCTTGCTATCACATTTGTGGAAAGTATTCGGGAGCACTTCACTGTTCGAAGGAGATTTTAAAGTTTATTTTGTTGGATCCATGAGAGTATGAAAAAGCCTGCACGTTGGGGATCCTGTGCCGATCGCAGGTGAGTCCACCGTCCTAGGGGTGATAACCCTCATACCTCCCTAGGTCTAAGTATGAGGGCTTTCCGACTTTGACGAGGACATTGTCAACTCGTCGTCGGACACACTACGGCTTCATTCTCGCACTCCAACGCCCCCTGTAGGGCAGCGTGCCTAACAACGCTGGTGGCTATTACCTTAGTGGACCGGAAAACAAATCATTCTACACATACCTTTTCAGGGCAGTTGTCATCGTCTCCAGCATCTTCCAAAGTAGCAGATTCAAATAACACTTGTGTTTTTTCAGCTGCAACTGTACCACTTGAAATTTACGAGAAACAGGGTTTTCTCTTCGAAGTTCAAGAATAGTCAGATATTCTTATCACGCCATCAGAAAATCTGTCCATTCGGATCTGTTCATTCGGTATTCCCAAAATACTTCTTTTTTATAATTCCACTAATAAAGGTGGTATTATACTAAAATAAGCTGGCTTTTAGGAAATTTTCTGGATCTCAGGGAAAACTTTGAAGAGATAGCGGAAATCTGAGTCATACTTCGTATTCAGAATCTAAAATACAGAAAGACACCATACTCAGCCGGCTTTCCAAATAAATTCATACCCAGTGGTAATTCGATTTCGATAAGAAAGGTTATTTCATACTCGACAAAGCTGATTTTATAGGGATTTGTCCGCGTCTAGGGCTAAAAAACGTCTTAAAAAACTTTCAACAGGTTACACATCTTCCACACCTTCCACGCCACAGTACAGTACGTCATTTTTACCCTCGTTGCGTTTTGAACTTCCCAAGCTTGAAACTCCTACATTTTCCGGTTCTAATGATACTTGGCTCACCTTTTACGACTCATTTAAGTCAATGTGTCATGACAACCCAGCAATTCCAGATTTACATAAATTTTATTATCTAAAGGCGTGTTTAACGGTTGAAGCAAGGGAAGTAATCGATTCTCATACAAACACAACTCGTCGGCGAAGAACGATTGTGGGACACTCTTCTTGTTTATTTTATTAAAGACAAACTAAATAGCTATACTAAAGTAAAATGGGAGGAAACAATGAAAGGTACAAACATTCCTTCGTTAGAGGACATGATTTCATTTCTTGAGCAACGTGCAATCATTGACTCTTCCCATTTCACGGACAGAAGGATGCCAGCCAATCATCGCTGGGTTGATAATCATTTCTGCCAGATCCAACAGGCAGGACGTAACAATAGATCGGCAAGATTCAAAAATAGAAAATGGAATGTTTCTCAAATCATAGGCAAGTTTATTGAGCTAAAAATAATTATGGGCGAATAAAGACGACGAAATAAATCAATTTTTCAGTGCTTTGATCAAAAGAAACGAGCACATGCTAAATCAATTGATTTCTCTCAAAGTTATGTATGCGTAAGTTTCGGGTGTTTCCTGCTTTGTCTCGCATCTTACATAAACTAATATTTTCGTGTACATGAGATAAGTTTGATTAGTTGTAACAGTGTAACCTGAAAATCGGAAAGAAAATAGGAAATGTTGGAGTCTACTTTCCCAGATAAGTTGATTATACCAATTTATATTTGTCAATTGATTTTAGCACTTTGAATGGAATTAATTAGTTAATTAATTAAGAAAGGGATTACTTTGATGGTTTTCACTGAATTTTATAATAATGCTCAAATATTTTTCTAATCAATTTATAGTGATTTGAATATCAAATTGTTGTTCTTTTTTAATTAGAGGGAGTTCTCGATTGGTTTGAATGGTTTGAGGGATGTTTCGAAGCTTTTCTTTTCCTCTTCTAAAATCATGGCATTTTTAGAACTTTTTGACAGGTTCCACAGATTATTTTCGTGGTTTTCACTGAATTTTATAATAATGTTCTAATATTTTCTGATTTATTTATAGTGATTTGAATTTGAAATTGTTATTATTTTTGAATTCTTGATTGATTTTAATGGTTTGAAAGAAGTTTCAAAGCTTTTTTTTCTCTTATAAAAACCATGGCATTTTAGGACTTTTTGACAGGTTCCAGAGATTACTTCAATGGTTCTCACTAAATTCTATAATAATGTTCAAATATTTTTCTAATCAATTTATTGTGACTTGAATTGGAAATTGTTATTCTTTTTGAATTTGAATGAATTCTCGATTGATTTTAATGGTTCGAAGGAAGTTTCAAAGCTTCTTTTTTCTCTTATAAGAACCATGGCATTTAAGGCCTTTTTGGCAGGTTCCAGAGATTACTTCAATGGTTTCAACTGAAATTTAGAATAATGTTCAAATATTTTTCTAATCAATTTATACTGATTTGAATTCAAAATTGTTATTCATTTTGAATTCGAGGGAATTCTCGATTGATTTTAATGGTTTGAAGGGAGTTTCGAAGCTTTTTTTTTCTCTTATAAAAATCATGGCATTTTAGGAATTTTTGACAGGTTCCAGGAATTAATTTAATGGTTTTCTCTGAATTTTATAATAACGTTCAAATATTATTCCATGCAATTTATAGTGATTTGAATTTAGAATTGTTATTCTTTTTGAATTCGAGGGAATTCTCTATTGACTTAAATGGTCGTAGGGAAGTTTCGGAGCTTTTCTTTTCCTCTCGTAAGAATCATGGCATTTAAGGACTTTTTGACAGGTTCCAGAGATTACTTCAATGGTTTTCACTGAATTTTATAATAATGTTCAAATATTCTTCTAATCAATTGATATTGATTTGAATTTGAAATCGTTATTCTTTTTTAATTCGAGGGAATTCTCCATCGATTTTAATGGTTTGAAAGAAGGTTCAAAGCTTCTTTTTTCTCTAATAAAAATCATGGCATTTTCGGATTTTTCACAGGTTCCAGGGATTAATTTAATGGTTTTCACTGAATTTCATAATAATGTTCGATTATTTTCTGAATAATGTATAACGATTTGAATGTGAAATTGATAATCTTCTTGAATTCGACGGAACTTTTGATTGATTTTAATGGTTTGAAAGAAGGTTCAAATCCTTTTTTTCCTCTTATAAAAATCATGGCATTTTAGGACTTTTGACAGGTTCCAGGGATTAATTTATGGTTTTCGCTAAATTTTATACTAATGTTCAGATATTTTTCTTATTAATTTATAGTGATTTAAATTTGAAATTTTTATTCTTTTTGAATTCGAGGGAATTTTCGATTGATTTTAATAGTTCGAA
Source organism: Andricus grossulariae (assembly GCA_011634705.1). Lineage (NCBI taxonomy): Eukaryota > Metazoa > Arthropoda > Insecta > Hymenoptera > Cynipidae > Andricus > Andricus grossulariae. Next base: position 105,749,385 of record JAABKJ010075445.1, on the reverse strand, counting down.
AGAAGGTTCAAAGCTTTTTTTTTCCTTTTATAAAAATCGTGGCATTTCAGGAATTTTTGACAGGTTCCAGGGATTGATACAATGCTTTTCACTGAATTTTATAATAATGTTCAAATATTTAACTGATAAATTTATAGTGATTTGAATTTGAAATTGTTATTCATTTTGAATTCGAGGGAATTCTCGATTGATTTTAATGGTTTGAAGGAAGTTTCAAAGCTTTTTTCCTCTTATAAAAATCATGGCATTTTTAGGACTTTTTGACAGGTTCCAGGGATTAATTGAATGGTTTTCACTGTTAAATAATGGTACTTTTGGTTGAAGATTCATCTCTGGTTGAGAATTTAATTGTTTTGTTGAATACGCGTTTTTTGTTGTTGTTAGAAATTTATTTTTTAACTGAAAATGTAACTAATCCATTTTTTTCAAAATTGATATTTTTAAATTGAAAATTCAACTTTTTTTGTAAAAAGTGCAACTGTTTGGTTGAAAATTACCCTGTTTTTATTGAGTATTCAATTATTTTGTTCAAAAATCATATTTTTGCTCGAATTTCACTGTTTTTTTTTTTTTTAAATTTTAAATGTTGAAATTTCTCTTTTTTAAATAAAAATTAATTCTCTTTACTACAAATTTAACTATTAGAGTTTAAGATTCATAATTTTAGTTGAAAATTCATCTCTTTGGTTAAAAACGGAACTATTTACTTGAAAATTCGTCTTTTATTTGAATTAAACTGTTTTTTATTCAAAATTTAAATCTATTTCGGTTGGAATATCAATTAAATTTTTCGTCGAGAGTTTATATTTTTGGTTAAAAATTCAACTGTTTTCTTTAGAACTTCATCTTCTTTTGAAAATTGAACCATTATGTTAAAAAGTCATCTTTTTTGGTCGTGAACTTAATTTTTTGGTTGTGATTTCATCTATTTTGTTAAAAATTCGTATTTTTTGGTAGAAAATTAATTTTCTTGGTTGAAAATACATCTTTATTGATTGAAAATAAATCTAGTTGATAAAAAGTTCAGCAGTTATATTAAAAATTCGTAATTTTGGATTGAAAATTCATCTTGCTTGGTTGAAAATTCATCTATTTTGTTGCAAATTTGTCTTTTTTTGGTAGAAAATACCCCTTTTTGGTAGGAAATTTCAGTGAAAAATAAGATATTTGATTGAAAATTTAATTTTTCATTAAAAATTATTTGTTCAACAAAATTCAAATTTCAACTATTTGGTTGATTATTTTTGGTTGAAAACTTATTTCCCTAATTGAAAATTAAACTATTCCATTTTTTGTTTTTTTATTTTTTAGTTGTAAATTCATCTACTTTCTTAAAAATTTGTATTTTTTTGGTAGAAAATTAATCTTTTTGGTTAAAAATTCAACTATGAGGTTGCAAATTTGATTAAAAATAAAATATTTGGTCGAAAATTTGTTTCTTTGGTTAAAAATTCATTTTTTTGCTGAAAATTAGTTTTGTTTAAAAAAATTCATTTGTTTAGTTGAAAATTTCAACCATTTCGTTGAATTCGTTTTTGCCTTAAAACTTATTGCTCTAACTGAAAATTAAACTATTCTATTTTTTTTTTTAGTTGAAAATTTATCTATTTTTTGAAAATTTGTCTTCATTTGGCAGAAAATTCAACTATTAGGTCGAAAATTTCATAAAAAAATAAAATAGTTGGTTGAAAATTCATATAGTTGTCGAAAATTCCTATTTTTTAGTCGATAGTTTTGGTTGAAATTTCATCTATTTGATTAAAAATTCGTCTTTTTTGGCAGAAAATTATTCTTTTTGGTTGAAAATTCATCTCTATTGTTTGAAAATGAATCTAGTTGGTAAAAAATTCAACAGTTATGTGGAACATTCGTCTTTTTGGATAGAAATTTCGTAACTTTTGATTGAAAATTCATCCTGCTTGGTTGAAAATGAACTTTTTTGTTGTAAATTAAACTTTTCGGGTTGTAATTCAAAATTTTTTCTGAAAAATTCCTCTCTTTGGCTTGAAAATTCAACTATGTTGTTGAAAATTAACTTTTTTGTTGAAAATTCGACACTTTGGTTGGAACCTTGTCTTTGTAGCTTAAATATTCTTTTTTATTTAGAAATTTGCCTATTTTATTAAAAATTGAAATATTTTTATTTATTTTTATTTTGAAAATTCGTCCCTTTTGCTTGAAAGCTCAAGTACTAGTATTTGTTTGTAAATGCAACTGGCTGGTTGAAAATTAATTTTTTTATATAAAATTCATCTTTTTTAGTTGAAACTTAACTGTTTTGTTAGAAAATTAATTTTTTTATATAAAATTCATCTTTCTTAGTTGAAACTTAACTGTTTTCTTTGAAAATTTATCTTTTTGTGTATAAAAGTCAACCGTTTTGTAGAAAATTCGTCTTTCTTGGTAGCAACATTTATTTTAATTAGAATAATTAATTTCCCTATTATTTTCCTATTTCTGTGAAATATCACCCTATTTCCCCTATTTTAAGAGCATTCCGGTCTGTAAAATCTGCTACTTCAAATTAAAATAATTAAATTATTAAATAATTAAAAATAATGTGGTTAAATCGTAAGAGAAGTAAACACCACTTACTAGATTAAATTTGAGCAATCTAAGTATCACTTCACATTATATGCCATGATATGTATCACATATACGCACCCCGTCAAGATATAAAAACCGACTAAATTACTAGCAAAAGCTCAGTATAATTTTCATTTCATCGCAGTCGGTTTAATTTTGAATCTCAATCACTTAGTTGACTCTCACAGTACAGTATACTTTTGTCATTCCGTCGCAGTCGGTTTAATTTTAAAACTCAGTCAGTCAATCAGTTATTCAATCAATTAATATAATTTTGATTCAGATGTACGAGTTATAACTCCGTGACACACTAGAATCACTTATTCTGTTATGTAGAACTGACTCGAAGGTATAATGCAGTGTAATTACGCGACACCAATTTTGGGTTATCAGTTTGTTTGGGTGCGTGTGTATATGTGTATTTCTGAATTAAGGAGCCTATTAGCACCAACCTGTGTCAAGTTCTCATGTGAATATAAACTATTTCAAAAACACTATTATTGACACGTCTTATTGTGTAAACAGTCATAGCCGCAACCGAGAAACAAGATCAACATCATACTTAAAGCATCATTTGGAATACTTTACTAATACTCAACCATAAACATGTTACTTAAATCTGGAAACAGTTGCGGAACGACAACCATCAAGTATTGACACAGTTTTAACGATATACAGCATTTCTAGAAGACCATCAACGTGTTATTTACATCTGAAAACATTTCTGGATCCACAAACATCAAGTATTGACACAGTTCCTACAGGACTCGTTATTATATTTGGAAACACCATTATACTATACCTGAGATATCATTTGAATGATCAAGCATTCATTCGACCAATTACGAAACTCACTTTGCCTGTATTGTTCAATGTGGAGCCAATCCGTGGAATTTCTCGAACTGCAGCTCTGACTAGTTGATTTCCAAAGACGATCACTTTTATTGTAAAGTCTAAATAAATTCCTATCATTGTTAAAATTAATAAGTCTTATTCGTTTTCTCATCCTGAATTGAAACTATTAACTCAACCATAGGCCTAGGGATTTCTTGCAAAACGAGGAATTTAGGGAACAGTTAAGGGTTTAATTAGCGAGATACGACGTATCACCATATGTTCAAAAATTCAAGGAGGGAGGTGTCACGACCTCTAAAGTATTATCACTATATTAATCATACTTATGTTATCAATAATTGCTATATTTATACCTACAATCTACATTATTAATTATGATAGACAAGAATTATGTTCTTATAAAAATGTACACACTCGTGCATATTCACATTTATCCATCATGATAAAATCAGTCGTCTAAACTCCGCAGTACTAACCATGCAGTTTGGAAATCTTGACTTTTCTATGCACCACTAAAATACAATGACTTCTTGCCTACAAATCTCCGAACGCAGATCATAAAAATCAGCCACGAAACATTAATGAGCGTGGCACAATGACCAGTTCTTTGGACTCAAGGAACAGCACCCCGCATTACTATGCCTTCAGATATAGACACCCGGATAGAATGAATTGATACAATGACTTTCCGCCTACAAATCTCCAAACGCAGCTCATAAAAATCATCCACGAAAACATTAAAGAGGTTGGCACAATAACCAGTTTCTTGCATTCACGGAACGGCACCACCGTGTAGTACGTCTTCAGATATAGACACCTGGATATAAATTGATCTCAATTGTTACGTCCTCTTGCTGTCAAGTTTTTGGTTGCCAAGTGTTTGGTTGTGATCATAATAAAATCTGATGTATATGCACCCAGGATGAGAATTACAAAATCAGTCAATCTCCAAATTTCAAACCGGGCGAAAGCTCTGCTCAAATGTACATCGGAAAGTCAGTCATTCTACAAACTTCAAATCGGGCGGAAGCTCTGCTTAAAAGGTCAAGTCAATATACAAAATTCAAATCGGAAGGAACCTCATCCTTAGAGCTCATTTTTGAGTTAACATTAAAATACCAGATAGACTCCGGTTATTTCGAAACCATTTCCAAGTGGTCGAAATACAAAATTAAAAAAATGAAAGTAAAATCAGTGTCGTGCTTCGGAAATTTCGATCAAACTAAAGTCGATTGTAAATTTCAAATCCCTTTCAATAAGTGAAACTGAACCCACAAGATCCTTTGACAAATCCATTGTCAACTATTATTACCATTGAGCACCAGCAGGAGACCTGAGCCTACCTGCCCACTAATAGACTCCTTTGGTAAATCCTCGCTGCCAAACAATCGCAACTGTGAATTACCAGAAGGACAATCAATGCTACCTGCACTAAAGCAATAACCACCTCTACCAGTACCAGTATCTTTCCAGTGAACGAGAAGAGGACTCAACCAAATAAAAAAAACAGTTTTGTGAAGGACAAATTTTTAAGAAAATACATGAATTTTCAACCAAATAATTGAATTTTCAAGTAAAAAGGATCAATTTTCAACCAGGAAGATTAATTTTCTAACAAAAAGATTAATTTTCTACCAAGAAAATTAATTTCCTGCCAAATGACAAATTTTCAACCAAATAGTTGAATTTTCAAAGAAAGAGGATCAGTTTCTTACCAAAAGACGAATTTTTAAGAACATACATGAATTTTCAACCAAATAGTTGAATTTTCAACTAAAAATGATGAATTTCCAACCCAGAAGATTAATTTTCTACAAAAATACAAATTTTCAACCAAATAGTTGAATTTTCAACTAAAGAGGATCAATTTTCTAACAAATTTTCAACAAGAAGATCAATTTGCTAGCAAGAGACGAATTTTCAAGAATTCCTCGCTTTTAATGAGTTTTTTTGGAATTTTCGTCATGAGTTTTTTTCAATTTCATTAGTTTCCAGCCAAATAGTTGAATTTTCAACTAAACAGGATCAATTTTCAGTCAAAATGATAAACTTTCTAGCAGAAGACGAATTTCCAATCAAAAAGGATCAATTTTCTACCAAAAGACGAATTTTGAAGAACATACATGACGTTTCAACCAAATAGTTGAATTTTTAACTAAAACGGATCAATTTTCTACCAAGAAGATTAATTTTCTACCAAGGGACGAATTTACAAGAATTCATTTTTTTCATGATATTTTTTCATTTTTTTTTTCATGAGTTTTGTTCAATTTCATCAGTTTCCAGCCAAAAAGTTGAATTTTCAACTAAAAAGGATCAATTTTCAACCAAAAGTATCAATTTTCTACCAAAAGACGAATTTTCAGGAACATACATGAAATTTCAACCAAATAGTTAAATTTTCAACTAAAAAGGATGCATTTTTAACCAAGAATATTAATTTTCCACCAAAAGACAAATTTTCAACCAAATAGTTGAATTTTTAACTAAAAAGGACCAATTTTCAACCAAAAGGATTAATTTTATACAAAAAGACGAATTTTCAACTAAAAAGAATGAATTTTCTACCAACAGACGAAATTTCAAGAAAACACATGAATTTTCCAGACAAATAGTTGCATTTTCAACTAAAAAGGATGAATTTTCAACCAAGAAGATTAATTTTCCACCAAGAAAAGAATTTATAACAAAATAAAGGAATTTTCAGCTAAAAAAGATAATTTTTCAACAAAAACTGGAACAGTTAAATTTTCAGTTAACAAAATTAATTTTCAAACGAAAAAAAAACGGATTTTCTACCAAAGAAATGAATTTTCAACTAAAGAAGTTATTTTTCAACAAAGTAGTTGAACTTTCTACCCAGTAGTTAAATTATTATCATACAAAGATGAATTTTGAAACAAAGAAGATTAAGCGTCAACCAAGAATTATTTCATTTTCAACCAAATAGTTGAATTTTCAACTAAAAATGATCAATTTTCTACCAAAAGACGAATTTTCAAGAATATACAGGAAATTTTCAAGCAAATAAATGAATTTTCAAGTAAAAAGGATCAATTTTCAACCAAGAAGATTACTTTTCTACCAACAGACAAATTTTCAACGAAATAGTTTAATTTTTAAATAAAAAGGATAAATTTTCTACCAAAAGAGAAATTTTTAAGAAGGTACATGAATTTTCAACCAGATAATTGAATTTTCAACCAAATGGTTGAATTTTCGACTAAAATTGATGAATTTTCAACCAAGAGGATTAAATTTCTACCAAAAGACAAATTTCCAACCACATAGTTGAATTTTTAAATAAAAAGGATAAATTTTCTACCAAGAGACGAATTTTGAAGAAAATACATGAATTTTCAACCAAATAGTTGAATTTTCAACTAAAATTGATGAATTTTTAACCAAGAAGATTAATTTTCTACCAAAAGACAAATTTTCAACCAAATAGATGAATTCTCAACAAAAAAGGATCAATTCTCAACCAAGAAGATTAATTTGCTACCAAGGGGCATATTTTCAAGAATTTATTTTTTTTCATGCATTTTTTTCAATTCTATGAGTTTCCAGCCATATAGTTGAATTTTCAACTAAAAAGGATTAATTTTCAACCAAAAGGATTAATTTTCTACCAAAAGACAAATTTTTAAGAACATACATGAATTTTTAACCAAATAGTTGAATTTTCCAGTAAAATGATCAATTTTCTACCGAGAGACGAATTTTCAAGAATGTACAGGACATTTTCAAACAAATAATGGAATTTTTGAGTAAAAAGGATCAATTTTCAGCCAAGAAGATTAATTTTCAACCAAGAAGATTAATTTTCTACCAAAAGACAAATTTTCTACCACTTCTTCAATGTATGATGGTAGATGCACTCTGTTTTTCCCATCAAAACTTCTTCTCCATTTCAGCCAGATCTTGGGGCTTGCGAGGAACCTGAATGTTAACGTTCTTCCTCATCCTGAAATTGATATTATCTCTGAAGATGTGTTAGCTTTCAGCGGTTGATCTTAAAGTCCCTTCCTCCTATTCATCTGCGGCTTCTTCACGCAGCGGTTGGAGTAGCGTTCGGCGTTCATATTCACTTTTCGATGGAATCATTGCAGTCCAGCGAGTGATCCTTGAGTCGATACGTCCACTCTATGTGATCAATTCGCCAGTTCGTCGTCATATTTCCATCTATATTATTTCAAGCTCTTCGAACTCTAGGGTGATCAGCGCTGCTTTACAACCTATTCTCACGTGTTCTACGCGTTCGATCGTTTTGAACCGCATCTACAACTTTTTGGTGGCTTGGTTGTGTCATCGTTGTTCTCATGACCCGCTACGGAAAAGGTTCGTCTATCCTTGTAGAGCTTCACATGTAAGGATAAGGCTACATACTCTAGGAGGTCGCCTGGTACCGTAGATTCACCATACAGGACACCTCCTCCAGGTGTTTTCAGTTTTCGGCACGATTGTTACGCCTCCGATTATGCGCTTTTTTTTGATACCATCCCTGGTATATTATCAGCGACTGCTCATTAATTATTGTATCTATATTAATTTAGCAGAAACCTGTGGTACAGGGACCCTCTATCTGCAATTTAAGACCGCTTTCGCTGTTTTTGCTATAGGCCCTTCTGGTTCGAGTCCAAAGATTTCAAAACGAAAAAATATGCGTATATAATATGCTATACATAGATTTTTTGTCATCATTGAAATCTTTGAAATTCTTCAAATTCCATTAGAGTGATCCATAATATCCTATAGGGATCCAAAAATCACGCTGGACAGCCCTATCAGGATCCAATATTCATCCTGGAGAGCCCGTTTATAGGGATCCAACGTTCATCCTGGAGAGCCTGTTTATAGGGATTTAACATTCATACTGGAGGGCCCGTTTGAAGGTATCTAGAAATGTATCCTGAAAAGCCCTATAGGAATCCAACATTCATACTCGAGAGCCCATTTACAAGGATCCATCATTCTCACAAACGTTAGTTTCAAGGACAACGACTGAGACCAACGATTCAAAATAGTAATTTTATTCACGATAGACTGTGAGAGACAGACGTAACCTCATACAAGTGCACGTGCATACATCGATACAAAAAAGGTCAAATTTGAAAGTGAAAAATTCAACTTTGAAAATTGAAAACTTAGCTTTCACCGTCAGCTGTCGTTAACGCTTGATGGCCATAGAAGTCGAGTTTGGCCGATATCATTTTTCACGCCCAGAAAACTCCGTCAGATGTGGCATGTGTTTAGTTATGCTGCCTTCTGAATTAGATGTAGCAAATTTTGAACTTCCAGCTCTTCCAAGATTTGTACGCACTCGCTTGAACGTTCCCAGTGGAGGAGAACACGACCAGGTGGAGGATGACCTTCTTCACCCTCCACATGGTCAGGATCTCTAGCTTCAGCTTCGAATATTTATGGAAATTCTCAGTGTATCGAAGCCAAATTTTATCGTTTATGGAAATGCTTATGTCTTTCATTCTTACATGTTGAGCAGGTTTTTATAACCATCTGCATAGTTGATATTCACTGCTCACCGTTTGTCGCAGATGTTCTTTCTGGCGAGCTGTTTGATTGGCGAGAGCTGTCTAAGCATCTCGCAGTTCACTTTCACCACCGTCCCTCATGCTGTGGCCCCCATCGGTGACGCCAGGCGCGCTACGACGCTCCTTTGGAAGCGACAAGCATTTCAAAAACTTTAATAGACTCTACATGATGATTCATCGGTTTGGGTGTTCCTCTTAGTCCCTTCCCTCTTCGTTCTCTGCTTGTTGGTGAGTATAGGTTTTCAGATTAATATAGAGAATTCTCTGCTTGATTATGCACGCAACATGTACGTTTCACTACAGTGCTCCGACCCAGAGGCGCTGATCAATATCTCTAGCAATAACCCGAAGTAAAGAGCTTCACAAAGTCACTATGAAAAGCTTTCTGAATGGTACCATTAGTATCCAAGGTCTTTTGTTTTAAGCTTCTCTCACTAAACTGATATTCTTTATCACGCATATAGCATAGAATATATGTCGCAATACTTTCTTTTCCTGGCATACCTCTTAAGCTTCCTTTACGTTCATACATTTTCTCATGCGAGCTCATTGGCCTCTATGGCTTCTCATATTTGGTCGAATTAAGGTCTCATTCACATATTTCTACCACTGTTTTATTGGTCTGCCTCTGAAAAAAATAATAAAAAAATATACAAAACTGTGAATTTGTTTCTTGATATTGTTTAAATAATTGCCATATAGCATCTATTTGCAATTAATCGTAAGGAAAAAATAATTTCTTTCACATTTTATAGAAAACTTTAAATTTGATTGAGCTAAACTATAGATTAGTTGGATTTTATACCAAACTGTTGCATTTTTGAGCCAAAAAGAGAAATTTTCTGCAAAACATTTGAATTTTTAACCCGAAAATATGAATAAAAAGAAAATTTCAACCGAAAAGTGGAATTTTAAACTAAAAATGATCATTTTTCAATTAGAAATGGAATTGCTAAATTTGCAGTTAAAAAAATTGATTTTTAACAACAAAAAAAGAATTTAAAAAAATTGTAATTATCAAACAAATAGCTGAATCTGTAACTAACAAAATGAATGTTTAACAAAGTAGTTCAACTTTCAACTAAGTAGTAGAAGTTTCATCTAAAAACGATTAATTTTCAGCCAAAAATGTTGAATTTTCAACTAAAAACAATGAATTTTCGAGCAAAAGTGAATTAGTTGAATTTCCAGTTGAGAAAATAAATAAATAAAATAATATAAATTTATTTAATGAATATAAATAAATTAAAAAATAAAATTAATAATTAAAAAAAAGAGTTAATATTCAAGCACATAGTTGAATTCTTAACAAAATAATTAAATTTTCATTTGGAAAAATTTACTTTTACCAAAAAGGAAAACATCATTCGACAAAATAGTTAATTTTTAAACCAAAAGGATTTATTTTCTAGAATAAATGGAAAGGGTATATTTCCAGTTAATAAAATTTATTTTCTACCAAATTTATTTTTCACAGAAAAGAAAACAAACTTTCAACAAAACAGTTAAATTTCCAGCCAAAGAAATGAATTTTGAAGTAAAATGATGAGAATCTTCTATCCAAAAAATAAATTTTTAACAAAATAGTTCAACTTTCGACCAAATAGTTGAATTTTCTACACCAAATTGTTGAATTTTCGAGCCGAAAATTAAAAAAAAATAAATATTTCAAGTCCCGAAAAATAACTTCTATTCATTAATTTGTTTATAAGGCAATAAACAATTATTTTAAATTATGCCTACCCATTGGAAATTATTTCTAGATATTTTCAGCACAGATATAAGAGCTTTTTTGATAAATCTGAATATTCAAAAAAATAGTACTTCTGAAAAGGTAAACAAAATGTAAATTTTCTTGTTAATTAAAAAATACCCAAATTTGTTATCGAAAATCCAAATAAACAAATATTTTTGAAATTTTAGAATTTGTTATTTGAAAAAAAAAAATTTCAAATCGAATGCATTGTGTAGGCTAAAAATTGATTTGCCCACAGAAACTTTTGTTACCCCATTGTGCATCGCAAGGTGGGGCAGCAGTTTGGGGTCCAATCCAGTGGGGTCCAGTTTTTTCTAGTTTTATCATGGCTAAAAAGGGGAAGAAGTAAGTTGGCGAATTCATGGCAGAAAAGAGAGTATTGTATTTGTATAGGTTTTGGAGGTATTTTAATTTTTATAAGTCGTAAGGCCCACATTTCGAAGCCCCAAGTCTCAAGACCCAAAAATATAAGGCCCAAAATTCCAAGTTCCAATTCGCGAAGCCAAAATTCAAAATTCAAATTCGTGAAGCCAAAATTCTAAATTCCAATTCTTGAAGCCAAAATTCTTAGTTCCAATTCTTGAAGCCAAAAATCGAAGTTCCAATTCGTGAAGCCGAAATTCTTGGTTCCAATTCGTGAAGCCAAAATTCTTAATTCCAATTCTTGAAGCCAAAATTCTCAGTTCCAATTCTTGAAGCGAAAATTATTATTTCCAATTCTTGAAGCCATAAATCGAAGTTCCAATTCGTAAAGCCAAAATTCAAAGTTCCAATTCGTGAAGCCAAAAATCGAAGTTCTAATTCGTGAAGCCAAAAATCGAAGTTCCAATTCGTGAAGCCAAAAATCGAAGTTCGAATTCGTGAAGCCAAAATTCTTTGTTCCAATTCGTGAAGCCGAAATTCTTAGTTCCAATTCGTGAAGCCAAAATGCTTAGTTCCAATTCGTGAAGCCAAAATTCTTAGTTCCAATTGGTGAAGCCAAAAATCGAAGTTCCAATTCGTGAAGCCAAAATTCTTAGTTCCAATTCGTGAAGCCAAAATGCTTAGTTCCAATTCGTGAAGCCAAAATTCTTAGTTCCAATTCTTGAAGCGAAAATTTTTACTTCCAATTCTTGAAGCCATAAATCGAAATTCCAATTCGTGAAGCCAAAATTCTTAGTTCCAATTGGTGAAGCCAAAAATCGAAGTTCCAATTCGTGAAGCCAAAAATCTCAAATTTGCTGGGAAAATTTTAGATGATTTTTTATCTTGAAAAATAAATTTTAAAAGAATTTTATTACTACTTTTGCAAGATTCTCAAAAGATTGTAGGAGAAATTCGAGAATTCGAGAAAAGTGGAAAAGATTTCGAAAAATCAAATAATAAATTTAGATTTTTGAAGATTTCGAAATAAAATTTTAAAGTTTTTCAAGGATCTTTGAAGGTTTGACGAAAATAGAAAAAATTTCTTAAATTTGCTGGGAAAATTTAAAATGATTTTTGAATTTGTCAAATTAATTTTAAAAGAATTTTATTACTACTTTTGCAAGATTTTCAAAAGATTGCAGGAAAAAAGCGAGAATTCGAGAGGAGTGGAAAAGATTTCGAGAAATAAAAAACTAAATTTAGATTTTTGAAGATTTGGAAATAAAATTTTGAAGCTTTTCAAGGATCTTCCAAGATTTGAAGAAAAAAAAAATCTTAAGTTTGCCGGAAAAATTTAAAATAATTTTTAATTTTGACAAATAAATTTTAAAAGAACTTTATTACTACTTTTGCAAGATTTTTAAAAGATTGTGGGAGGAATTCGAGAATTCGACAAAACTGGAAAAGATTTCGTGAAATGAAAAACTAAATTGAGATTTTTCAAGATTTCGCAATACAATTTTGAAGCTTTTCGAGGATCTTTAAAGCTTTCAACAAAATAATTTCTCAAGTTTTCTGGGAAAATTTAAAATGATTTTCAATTTCGAAAAATAAATTTAAAAGATTTTCATTACTACTTTCGCAAGTTTTTTTTAAAGATTGTAGGAAAAATTCAAGAATTCGAGAAAACTGGGAAAGATTTTGAGAAATAAAAAACTAAATTTATATTTAGGATTTCGAAATAAAATTTTGAAGCTTTTCAAGGATTTTTAAAGGTTTGTAGAAAATAAAAAAAAAATCTTAAGTTTGTTGGGAAAACTGAAAATCATTTTCTATTTCGAAAAATAATTTTTAAAAGCATTTCATTGCTACTTTTGCAAGATTTTCAAAAGATTGCAGGAAAAATTCGAGAATTCAAGAAAACTGGAAAGGATTCTGAGGAATAAAAAACTAAATTCAGATTTTTTTAGGTTTCGAAATGAAATCTTAAAGCTTTTCAAGGATCTTTAAAGATTTGAAGAAAATGGAAAAAAAATTAAGTTTGCTGAAAAATTTTTAAATGATTTTTTAGTTTGAAAAAATAAATTTTACTAGAACTTTCTTACTACTTTTGAAGATTTTTGAAAGATTGCAGAAAAAATTCAAGAATTCAAGATAACTGGAAAGGATTTTGAGAAATGAAAAACTAAATTTAGATTTTTGAAGATTTCGAAATAAAATTTCGAAGCTTTTTAAGGTTCTTTAAAGGTTTGACATAAATAAAAAAAATCTCAAATTTGCTGGGAAAATTTTAGATGATTTTTTATCTTGAAAAATAAATTTTAAAAGAATTTTATTACTACTTCTGCAAGATTTTCAAAGGGTTATAGAAAAAAATCGAGAAAACTGGTAAAGATTTCAAAAAATAAAAGAAATAAATTTAGATTTTTGAAGATTTGGAAATAAAATTATGATACTTTTCAAGGATCTTTCAAGGTTTTTGGGGGAAAAAAATTTTTAATTTTTCTGGGGAAATTTAAAATTATTTTTTATTTCGTAAAATAAATTTTGAAAGAATTGTATTACTACTTTTGCAAGATTTTTAAAAGATTGTAGGAAAATTCGAGAATTCGAGAAAACTGGAAAAGATTTTGAGAAATAAAAAACTAAATTTAGATTTTTGAAGATTTCGAAATAAAATTCTGAAGATTTTCAAGGATTTTTAAAGATTTGGAGAAAATAGAAAAAAAATTCTTAAGTTTGCTGGGGATATTTGAAATGATTTTTTATTTTTAAAAATAAATTTTAAAATAACTGTATTACTACTTTTGCAAGATTTTTGAAAGATTTTAGGAAAAATTCGAGAATTCAAGAAAACTGAAAAAAATTATGAAAAATGAAAAACCTAATTTAGATTTTTGAAGATTTCGAAATAAAATTTTGAAGCTTTTCAAGGATCTTTAAAGGTTTTAAGAAAATAAAAGACGTTTCTTAAGTTTGCTGGGAAAATTTAATATGCTTTTTATTTCGAAAAATTAATTTTATGTGAATATTTAAAAATATAAAAAGAATGCTTGAATAATAAATGACAATTCAACAATTATTATTAATTTGGAAAATAATCGAGTAAGTTTAAAAGATATTTAGAAATTTTGAACAGATAACAAAATAATTTGAAACGTGAAAAGATTTGAAAACATTTAAAACGTAATGTAGCTATTTTGTTAAAAATATAAATTTTTTTGGTTGAAAATTATTATTAAACTCAAGATTGAACTATTCGATTATTGGTTTGAATATTTGTCATTTTTATTTGAAAATTAAACAATTTGGTAAAAAAATATTATTATGTATTTTGTTGAAAATTTGGCTTCTCAGATTGGAAATTCAACAATTTGTTTTCATTTTTTGGTTGTAAATGAATCTGTTTTGGTTAGGGATTGAACTGTTTTTGTTTTTCTTCAATTCTTCCTCTTCGGTTCAATTTAACTATTTTTGATTAAAATGAAAATATTTTCATAGACAAAATATCAGCTATTAACATTTTTAATTAGAGTTCGTCTCTTTTGGTTGAAAATTTGACTTATCCTTCACCCGATTCATGTTTTTTATAATAAAAGGAGTTAGTTCCATTAATTATTTTAATGAATAACTCATTTGGCTCAACAGAAAAAAAAATTAAGTGAGTGTAAATGAATAAAGAAAAATTAACGGGCCCAGAATATAATGAAGTATTATTACTATTGTTATGTTGATACGCTCATGTTTATTATTCAAAAAAAATAATACGCCTGCCTGACTGAAAAAAAAGATTAGTTTACAATACTCATTTACTTTATCATCAAACAATAAATTATTCATCAAAAAACTTGTGTATACTTCTTCTTTATAATAAAAAACATGTTTATAAATTTTCTACTATTCGCACCTTGCTTTATTTCCTTTTATATCGTACATTTTATCAACTGCAAAATAAATTAGTAAAATATCAATCTTATATACTTGGTTAATTATTCCCTCGTAGTGTTTTTGATGGGGTTTTATTATTTTCCAAACCAATTGTAATAAATCCACCTACAACAATCAATTTTCTCACATATTGGAATACGAGCATAAATCTACAATCGCCTTATTCTTAAGTACTTTTTTCATTTTTATATTTTTAGTTTCACTTTATTTTTATAATTGTTTATAATTTTGAACAGTTATCTCTAAAAATCTGGAAAAAATCAGTATAATTTAGTCGATGATAGGCTTATGCCTACATATTTTGGAAATTTTCATATTTTTGTTTATAAAGTCAAACATAACAATATTTATGCAAAATTTCACCAAAATCGACTGAAGTGTTAAAAACCTTAAAAAATACTAAAGACTAAAAAAGTTTAAATATAAATCCATGGTTTTTGAATTCATAAGAACCGTTTTCAGAATATGATAATATTCTGATGACAATTTGCAAAAATTTTATGTTTTTTTTTTACATTCTCATGAGAGAAGGTATAAGACTTATGTAAAATTTGACCCACCTCAACAAACAAATTTTTGAAACCATCTTTTTTTCAAGATTCAAAAATTCTATGTACACTGTATACAAACAGTTCATCCTGATGACTTTCTTGATGAGAAGAAAATTACCAGAGTCATAGCATTTAGGAATTTTTTTTTAGGACAATTTAGGAAATTTAAAAAAACGAAAATTGTATGCCAAACAACGCCAAGATCGAAAATTCAAATTTTTGTCACCCAAAAAAATAATTGAAAATCAAAAATTTCATTTCAAGAAATAAATAAGATACAAAAAATGTGAATAGACTAAAATTGGGTATTCAAAAAAGTCTACAAATTTTTCATTAATCAATTTTTTATGGGACGCGTAGGTTTTGTTTTAATCGTAAAAAATAACATTAACAATAAAAGGATCGCATTTTTGAACAAACGACACAAGCTATGAAAAAAATTAACAAATTTGTTATGAATACTTTTCTGCTAGGACGCATAGTTTTTGTGTTCATCTTCAAAATTGCATTAAAAATATAAAAAATTATATATTTGCAAAAACCACACGAGACGAAAAAGAATAAAAGAAAAAGTTGTTCAACCAAAAAAGGTCTACGTTATAAAATGTTGTTATGAAAATACATTTAAAATTAACAATTAACTTTTTGGAAAAAACGACACAAGCTACAATAACATTTTATTTAATGAAATGTTTAGCTCAAATTATATCTACTTTGGACCCCACACCAAATGTACAGTAAATAGCTTTCGTGACAAATTTTTATTCTAATTTTTTGTTGTGTTTTCGAACCTACAGAGTGAGAATTTGAAAGAAAAAGGTACAACAAAGGGACAGTTTTTTAAGAAATACTTGTCAAAGTTTCAATTTTTACATGTATTTTGATAGAAAAATGCTTATTTTAGTGAAACATTTTTTTCATAACCTCTTTAATAGATTTTGCTGAAAGTTTCACATTTTAGCAGATTATTATTTGTTACCTTTGTGAAACCAAATAATATGTCGCAAGATATTTTAGTCAGAATACTATTTATATTTTTTATTTGAAAATGATTGTTTGTCAAACATTCATCTTTTTCGTTTGAAAATACAAATATGTTCTTAAAATCATCTTTTGGTCGAAATTCTACTGTTTTGTTGAAAATTCGTTCTTTCGGATTGAAGATTCCTCTTTTAGGGTGAAAGTCATCTTTTTGTTTGAAAACTCATCTCTTTTTGCTGAAAATTAATTTTTTGTTGAAATTTCGTCATTTTATTTTGAAAATTCAACTATTTTGTTAAAAATTCGTTCTTTTGGATTGAAAATTCATCTATTACGAAAGAAAAGTCATATTTTTGGTTGAAAATCTATATTTTTTGTTTGAAAATGATTGTTTGTCAAACATTCGTCTTTTTGTCTTAAAAATACAAATATTTTGTTAAAGTCACCCTTTTTGGTCGAAAATTCAACTTTTTTGTAAAAAATTCGTTCTTTTGGATTAGAAGTTTCTCTTTTATGGTAGAAAAGTAATCTTTTGGGTTGAAAATTCATATTTTTTGGCTGAAAATGATTTTTTTGTCGAATATTCATCTTTTCGGCTTTAAAATACAAATATTTTGTTAAAGTCATGCTTCTTGGTCGAAAATTAAACTGTTTTGTTGAAATTTCGTTTTTCTGATTGAAAATTCCTCTTTTGTGGTGAAAAAGTAATCTCTTTGTTTGAAAATTCATCTCTTTTGGCTGAAAATGAATTTTTTTTGTTTGAAAATTCGTTTTTTATCGCTTGAAAGGTCCATTTTTTTGTTGAAAATGCAACTACAAAGCATATTGACGCTCCCTAAACTGAAAAAGTATAAATGACAACGTAGACAAATCAAATTTTGATTAAAAAAAGAAAAAATTCAGAAGTAAAGGGTAGATAAGAAGACCATATTTGGTGTTTATTCCGTGCAGGAGATTCCAAATTTACTCGCTCAGAATGAGCAGGAGACCGCGAATCATCTCTCGTTCTCGTTCGTCTTATAATAAACTGTTCACCATCCAAGCTTCTTAAACGGTCCGAAATAGTAGGAGGAGCTAATTATGATTTCCTCTTTTTACTTTTTTCCTCTTAGAAGTCTCATTTTTTGATAAAAAAAAACATGTTTAAATTATCATTATTGCTATTTTCCATTAGCGGTCACCCTTTTATCGATACAGATATGGATTATCTTCTAATTATTGCATCTTCGTCCCAAGATATTCGAATCGTAAACAAGTCGACAAAACTTGTCGCATTCCATGGCAGATAAAAGGAATTTCAAAAGAAAATCTAAATCAAGTTTTGCGGTTTTCTTTTTTTATGGTTTTTTATCTTGTGTATTTTAAGCTACAGGTATCTGCTTTCATATATTTTTAAAATAATGCTTACAAATTTAATATAAATCGAATATAATGAATAAACAATGAATAGTAAATAATAAAAAATAATGAATACAGGTATTGAATTCACATTGCCAAAGATTTCACAAACATTTCAATGATTTCCCAAAGATTTTAAATATTTAGCAAAGATTTCGGATAGATTACAAAGATTTCAATGATTTCCCAAAAATTAAAAAAATTTCACAAATATTTCGCAAAGTTTTTGGATAGATTTAGAGGATTTCACAAAGATTTAAATAATTGCACAAATATTTTCAAATATCGGTAAGATATTTCAAATATTTCACAAAGATTTCAGAAAGAGTTTAGAAAGATTTCAATGATTTCACAAAGATTTCAATAATTTCACAAATATTATGAAATATTTCGCAAAGATTTCTCAAGTTTTCAAAAAGAGTTTACACAGATTTCAATGATTTCACAAAGATTTCAATAATTTCACGACCATTATCAAATATTTAAAAAATATTTCAAATATTTCGCTGAAGATTTCCAAATATTTCAGAAAGAGTTTACAAAGATTTCACTGATTTCACAAAGATTTCAATAATTTCACAGATGTTATGAAATATTTTTAAAAAATATTTTTAATATTTCGCAAAGATTTCTCAAGGTTTCAGAATGAGTTTACACAGATTTCAATGATTTCAAAAAAATTTCAATAATAATTTCATAAATATTATCAAATAATTCGGAAATATTTCAAAATATTTCAGAAACAGTTTACAAAGATTTCAATGATTTCACAAAGATTTCAATAATTTCACAAATATTATGAAATATTTCGCAAAGATTTCTCAAGGTTTCAAAAAGAGTTTACACAGATTTCAATGATTTCACAAAGATTTCAATAATTTCACGACCATTATCAAATATTTTTAAAATATTTCAAATATTTCGCTGAAGATTTCCAAATATTTCAGAAAGAGTTTACAAAGATTTCACTGATTTCACAAATATTTTTTATTTCAAATAGATCTATTACAATTATATAATTTTTTCAATGTTTGTGATGTTGTGAAATGAGTATCTGAATTCAATTTTCAAAATTATGTGTACATATGATTTAACTTTTTCGAAAATTAGTTTAGAAGGTTTTTAAGAAATTCTTAGTGTCGCATAATGTGTGAAGTATTGAGTAATAATTGTTATAAAAGCTTGTACATTTTCAGAAATGAAAGTGGAAATTTTGGAAAAAATTCAAAGTAAAAATGATGTGAGCGTTTGAATGAAAATTATAGTATGTGGTGGACAGATTCATTAATTATTGACTGTTTACTTTTTTAACATTATTGAATTACATAACGATTAAATTTTAATTGTTGTTAATTAAGTAACATAAATTGATTATTTACTCTAAGATTATGTAATTGAATACTGGCTATTGTATAATAAAAGTTTATTTGTTATTTAAAATACATCTATTACAATTATATAATTTTTTCAATGTTTGTGATGTTGTGAAATGAGTATCTGAATTCAATTATTAAACTTATGTGTACATGTGTTTCAACTTTTTCGAAAATTAGTTAAAAAGATCATTATAAAACTTAGTTTCACGTAATATGTCGAGTATCGAATAATAATTATTATAAATGCTTGCAAAATTTCAGAAATGAAAGTGGAAGTTTTGAAAAAATTCAAAAAAAAAATGATGTGAATGTTCGAATGAAAATTATATTTTTATTTTCTTTATGTGGTAAACAGATTAATCAATCATTGACTGATAATTTTTTCACACTATTGAATTACATAACGATTGAATTTTAATTGTTGTTAATTAACTAAAATAAATCGATTATTTACTCTAAGATTATGTAATTGAATATTGGCCATTACTCGTATAATAACAGTTTATCCTCATATAAAATAATTCTATTACAATAATATAATTGTTTAAATGTTTGTGATGTTGTGAAATGAGTATCTGAAAATATTTTTCAAAACTATATGAAAATATAGTTTAATTTTTGTGAAAAGTGTATGAAAGGTTTCTAATCAATCAAAATTTCAGAAACTAAAGTGGAAATTTTGAAAAAATTCAAAGTAAAAGTAATGTGAATGTTCAAATTTGTTTTTGTAACTGAGAATCAGTTGTATTTGTCTAATTATTGAAATTTAGAGAGCTTGGCTGCTCTTCTGAGCGGGCGCTTCGAGGCGCGGGCGAGGGCACATAAAATAAGTAAACTGTAAAGTAAAGGAAAAGATTACAGCAACGCCTCGTCCATTAGTATGTAATATATTGCTTATAATCTTATATACTGCCACACGGAAATAAAACTGTCATCTCGAAAGTTGGCCTACTATCTCCGGCACGATAGCCAACTCTCCTTATCTTTTGCAAGTTGAGGTTCAGGCCTTTTATCACGTAAGTGTAACAAAGTTGAGAAGCGAGCCATTTCATTTCGAAAGCCCGACACATAATCCTCTATCAATTCAATCTTCTCTGCCTGATCCTGTTATTCTACGGAATGGGAATAACGAATATGTTAAGAGAATATATCTTACACTTACTTATTCTCATCTCACTTCCTTATCAGTTCAATCATTCAGAGTTAAGTTCAGCCACTCGAACTTCAAAACAAAATTCCAGGCTATTTCCCACTTTTCCGGGTCAAAAATTACATTTTCCCCCTTGACTTTCAAGCATTTATAATCATTATTATTCGATACTCCACATATTACATGACAATAAGGTTTATTAATAACCTTCTAAACTAATTTTCAAAAAAGTTAAAACATATGTATACATAATTTTGAAAATTGAATACAGATACTCATTTCACAACATCACAAACATTTAAAAAATTGTGTAATTGTAACAAATGTATTTTAAATAAAAAATCAACTTTTCTTATACAATAGACAATATTCAATTATATAATCAGAGTAAATGATCAATTCATGTTGCTTAATTAACAACAATTAGCATTCAGTCGTTATGTAATTCAATCATGTGGAAAAATAAACAGTCAATAATTAATCAATCTGTTCACCACATACAAAACACTATAATTTCCATTCAAACATTCACATCATTTTTACTTTGAATTTTTTCAAAATTTCCACTCTCATTTCTGAAAATTTGCAAGCATTTATAATAATTATCATTCGATACTCGACATATTACGTGAAACTAAGTTTTATAATGATCTTTTAAACTAATTTTCGAAAAAGTTGATACACATGTACACATAATTTTGAAAATTGCATTCAGATACTCATTTCACAACATCACAAACATTGAAAAAATTATATAATTGTAATAGATCTATTTGAAATAAAAATTCTTCATCCTTCATCCTTCATCCTTCATCCTTCATCCTTCATCCTTCATCCTTCATCCTTCATCCTTCATCTTTCATCTTTCATCTTTCATCTTTCATCTTTTATCTTTTATCTTTCATTTACATTTTTTTCTTGTAGAAATTCCCTGATTTGCACTTTTTTTTCAAAATTCAATTGATCCATTTACGAGAAAAATTTCTTTTCCGAATTTCCTTTCCCCGTCTATAACTTCCAGAAAAATGAAATTGTAACGTTGAAATTTGCAGGAGTTTTCATTTACACAGATGCCAATATATGGTGCCAACATAAGCTTGATACGTGATGTGGTAATTAATTAATACCCTCAATTCCCTTTTTATTTCGTATTAAAATATTTTTCTCCTTAAATTGATGATCCTAGTGAATATAAAATGTACTTTTGCTGTTTTGCTTTGATAAATATTTAACTTTTAAAATATAAGTTCTATTTTCTGCAGTTGTTGATCGATCGTCCCATTTACCCTCATAAGCTATTCCCTCTGTCCACATTCCCATTCCAATCCAAAAATTTCCACACATGGCCCTGACTACACGAATCTAGTCGGCCGTAAGTTCTAGAGCCACTCGAGCGAACTGAGATAATCCGCTGCATCGAATCGAGTATCCCTATCCTATCACTGAATTGCTCTGAAGCACTTGAAATCTCAAAGATCAAATTCCAAAATCAGAGATCAATTATTATTGTCAATTCACTATTTATCATTACAATCAGGGCTTTTGACTGATTAATCAGTGAGTTTGACTTTTTTTGACTGAATTGGTTCAGTGACTTACTTCTCACTAGTTAAAGAGGGTTGAAAAAAAAAAATAATTTCGTAGCCTGTTGAGACGAATTAAGTCGTTAAAACCTTTCCTCTATAACTACTAATCCCTCTCTCCTCTCTTTTCTCCTATCCTGTCATATTCGATCCTAATCTGTCCTATCTGATCATATCTTATCGACCCCTCCACTCTCCTCGACTCACCCCTTACTCCCCTACACTTAAAAGACCCAACACTTCCCCCACTCTCCTTATACTTCATCCACTTTCCTCCCTTCCACGCCCCTTCGCGTTATTTACCCTACTTCCTCTCCTACTTCCCTTATCTTACTAACCTTCATAAACTCTCTTCTACTCACTCCTCACCTCCTTACCTACCATCATCCCCTCCTCTTAGTATAGGACTGTACCCACCCCCTACTTCCCCTGCCCTACATTGTTCATGCTCCCCTTACTTCTTATCCTCCCTTTCACCTTGTCCACTGCCCTACTTCCCTCTCTTACTTCCCTTCTCTTACTAAACTTCATAAAACCTCCTCTACTGACTCCTTACTTTCTTACCTACCATCATCTCCTTCTCTTATTATACAACTGCATCCACTCCCTACATCCCCTACCCTACGTTGCTTCTGCTCCCCTTACTTCTTCTCCTTCCTTTCACCTTTTCCATTTCCCTACTTCCCTCTCCTACTTCCCTTCTCCTACTAACCTTCATAAACCCTCCTCTACTCACTCCTTACTTCCTTACCTACCATCATCCCCTGCTTTAACTATACAACTGTACACACCCCCTACTTCCCCTATCCTACGTTGTTTATGCTCCCCTTACTTCTTCTCCACCCTTTCACCTTTTCCACTTCCCTATTTCCCTCTCCTACCTTCCCTTCACCAGTTTCCCTACTTCTCCTCCTGGAAAAAAATTAAAACAGATAGATGTCATAGTGGTTCAGAATTAGATTTTTGCAGATAAATCTGTCTGGTGGTCACAATTTTTATCCGATTTTGACTTTTTGTTCAGGCTGATTTAATTCCTCAGTGATGCCTTGAAACTGATTTTTGACCTTTGTTTTTGCACAATTCTATGTATACAACAAACATAGAAAAAATGTTGTTTTTGAGAAAACACAACATTTTTACCCGCAAAAAAGAAAGTGCTTATGGTGGCTGGTATGAGAAGGAAAGTAAGGAAAGTGAGGAGGGAAGGAAATCAGGTGAGTGAAAGTGATGTCAGTGATGGGGAGGGTCGGCGAAGGAGAGGGAAATGAGAGGGGATCATGAGGCGAGCCGATGGGAGTGAAGGCGGTTCTAAGATATGGTCGAATAAGATAGAATAGAAACGAATTGTACAGGTGGGATACAAGACTTGAGACTGGAGGGAAATGATGAAATATGATCGGATGAGATAGAATAGGATCGAATAAGACAGGATGGGATGAAAGAGTGGAGAGTGGGAAAGGAAAGAGGAAGAGGAAGAGGAAGAGGAAGAGGAAGAGGAAGAGGAAGAGGAAGAGGAAGAGGAAGAGGAAGAGGAAGTTAATTTTTCATTTTCCTTGTCCATTAATATTTAAAGAACTAAATTCTAATCTTGTAACATTGTTGATATAAAAAATCGTATACATGAAATAAAACAATTTTACATTTAAATTTATAAATGTTTAATTTATTATTCTCAGAGCTGCCACGGCCTAATTTACTTATAATAGTAAAAAAGTGACCTATGTAAACCCAAAAAGTGACTAAAACTCACTATTGTTCTTTTGAATTTCGCAGAATTCCAAAGAATTCGATTCATAAGGCCTCAAAACAATTCAGTTTAAATTTAAATCTTTTTTTTTTCAATTATTGTTATTTTAAATTCAAAAAATTATTTTAGAAACTTTGAACATTAAAAATAATTTTGTTTATAAAGATATTTGATTATTGTATTTTTAATAAATGAATAATATGTATCAAAAAATTGTTTAATTGTTTAAATTCGGGAATTTTGTAGATAGGATATTTTATAATTCGGCAAGTTTCTGCCGGGAATTTTCAAATTCGGTAATATTATAAACTGTTCGGGAATTTTATTATTCGGGAATGTTATTATTCGGAGATTTTATTATACAGGTTTAATCAAGAGAATTCCAAAGAATTTAAATGTATTTAAATTTAAAGAATGAAGGATAAATCAAAACCAATTGAGGGTGAATTCCAAATGAATAGCAAACAATATTTGAAAATCCCTTCAAATCTTTAAACCCTACGTTTTCCCTCACTTCTTTTGAATAAATTCTTTGAAGTCCATTACAATATTTGATAAAATTACGTAAAATTCTATAAAATTGGATATTTCCTCAAATCCTAGAAAATGTGTTGAAATACCTCGAGAACTTTTGAAATCCCTTGAAACTTTTTCAAGCTCTTGAAAACGTCTTGGAATCTTTTAAAATGCCATACAATATTTCAAATCGTTGGAAGTTGTAAAACTATCCTAAAATCTTTAAAATATTTTGGAATCCCTTCAAATTATTAATATCAATTGAAAATTACTTGGAATCTTTTAAAATAGCCTAAAATATTTCAAATCCTTTACAAAATGTTGTAAGCCCTTTAAAATACTTTGGAAGCCCTTGAAATTTTTTAAACCTCTTCAAAATTTCTTGAAATTTTTAAGAATACCCTAAAATATTTATAATCCTTTAAAATCTTTTGAAATCCCTTGAAACATTTTCAATATCTTGATAACGCCTTGGAATCTTTTTAAATGGCCTAAAATATTTCAAATCCTTGGAAGTTTAAAAAATACCCTCAAATCTTTAAAATCTTTTGGAATTCCTTCAAATTACTGAAATCAATTTAAATTTACTTGAAATCTTCTAAAATACCTTAAAATATTTCAAATCCTTCAAAATATTTTGGAAGCTCTTGAAATTTCTTGAACGTCTTGAAAATTTCTTGGAATTTTTACAAATATCCTAAAATATTTCTAATCCTTCGAAATCTTTTGAAATCCCTTGAAGCTTTTTCAAGCTCTTGTAAAATGCCTTGGAATGTTTTAAAATACCCTAAAATATTTCAAATCCTTTGAAATCCTTTTAAATCCCTTGAAACTTGGTAATGCCCTTGAAAATTCCTTGGAAGTGTTAAAAATACCCTCCAATCTTTAAAATCTTTTGGAATCGCCTCAAATGATTGATATATGTCAAAGATTCCGTGGAATCTTTTAAGATACTCTAAAATATTTCAAATCTTTTAAAATTCCTTCAAATTATTCAAGTTGATTACAAATATCTTGGAATCTTTTAAAATTCACTAAAATTTTTCAAATCTTTTGAAATCCCTTAACATTTTCCTATGAAATCACCTTTAAATTATTCAAGTAAATCTTAAATCTCATAAAAATTCCTTGGAATCTTTTGAAAGCCCTAAAATATTTCAGATCCTATAAAATCCCATTAAATTACTAAAATCAATTCGCAATTCCTTGGAATGTTTTAAAATATTCTAAAATATTTAAAATCCTTTAAAATCTTGTGAAATCCCTTGAAATTTATTTAAAGCTCTTGATAATTTCCTGGAATTTTTACAAATACCTTAAAATATTTTAAATCCTTTGAAATCTCTTGAAATATTTTAAAGCTCTTGAAAATGCCTTGAAATCTTTTAAAATATTCTAAAATGTTTTAAATCCTTTGAAATCCCATTAAATTACTAAAATCAAATGAAAATTCCTTGGAATCTATTAAAATATTCTAAAATATTTATAATTCTTTAAAATATTATGCACTACCTTGAAATTTTGTTATGCTCTTGGAAATTTCTTTGAATTTGTATTACAATTATTCTAAAATATTCCTAATCCTTTGAAATCTTTTGAAATCCCGACGGTAATGAGCTGCCGAAGCTGAATGAGTTGTACAAATTCATCCAGTCAACAGTTTTCAAACTTCGCTTTCTGGATAGGGTTGCTTCGAGTGGCCGTGGGGCCGTAGAAAGGGGGGGGGGGTTTAAAGACTCAACTAGCCTTCTCCAAAGGTCAGAAAGGTCGAGGGAAGGTCGCTAGTGACTTCTTCCTCATCAATCACAAACTCCGCTTGTATCCAGTGCAAGGGAGAACATCGCTTATACCAATGTCTTGTTTTTAATAAACTTCAAATCGCGGATCGTTCGATTGTGGTGAAAAATCACAAACTCTGTCGTAACTGTCTGAGCACACACGTCTTTCCGTGTCCAAGCAAACAACACTGCAGGAAATGCAATAGGGATCATCACACTTTGTTACATTTAGAAAGAGCTTCCAAAATTGGGAAATCAGACGGTTCTCAAAAGAAAAGAGTTTTGAAAGGTTCAAATGTTCCCGCCCCGCAAGCATGACTAAGCAGTCACACTTTAGCTTTGGAGGCTTTTCCGTCAGACTCTTAGCTTATGACTACCGCTGTTTTGAAAATTCAAAATAATCGAGGAAATGATTTGATGACTAGGGCAGTATTAGATTCTTGCTCAACGATCAATTTAATTACAGAAAAATTTGCATAGTCATTATATTTCACTAAACAGACTTGTTCAATCAACATTGGAGCAGTTAACGATTTATACACTATTTCCAAAGACTATATTGAAGCCACTTTTCAATCAATTCACAGAAATTTGAAACGAGAACTGAATTTTTCAATAGTACCGAAAATCGCAGTTCGTGTGCCTAATGAAAAGATTCCTCGAAAATTGTTCGACATTTCAAAAAATCTACAATTTGTTGTTCGACAGTTTTATGTGCCTAAGTCGGTGAACATTTTGTTTGCAGCAGGTGTTACACTTTCGATGTTGTCGATAGGTCAAATTAAACTTCAAATCCACGACTATGAAATCATTTTACAAAAAACTACTATTGTTTGGATTGTGGCAGAGGGATCGGATTTTCTTTCGACATTTGCAAATGCTTCTTGCAACGCTGTAAAAATAGAAAAACTTCTCGCACGTTTTTGGGCAATTGAGGATTTTGATCATTAGCCGGTTAAATCTCGCGATGAAGTTTCGTGCGAACAGCATTATGCAGATCACACTCAACGGGATAAAAGCGGGAGATATATCGTATGACTTCCTTTTCGAGAGAGTAAATTCCAGTTGGGTTAATCGAGAGGTCAGGCCCCAAAACGATTCTACGTTCTTGAGAAAAAGTTTGAGTCCGATCCGTACTTGAAAACCGAGTATCATAAAAATCCTTATGAATACGTTACCCTTAATCATATGACGCTTTGTGACGAAACGAAGGAGGGATGTTATCTTCTCCATCATGCAGTAATAAAAACGTCTAGTGAATCTACTAAAGTCAGAGTAGTATTCGATGCGTCAGCGAAAACTTCGACAGGTATTTCACTTAGTCAGGTTCTGTTAGTCGGTCCTACTATTCAGAATACAATTTTTGTACAGGTTCTTCGATTCCGTACACACACATACGTGATCACAGCTGACATCAAGAAGATGTACAGGCAGGTTCTGGTTCACTCGAATGAAAGAAAATTTCTGAAAATGTCGTGGTACCATCAAGGTAAAATTAGAACCTTTCAATTGAATACAGTTACGTTTGGAACTGCCTGTTACTGGTTTGGGGTGGCGTCAGCATCAGGCAATGGGCTTCTAGTCATCCTTCTATTATTGATAACATCAAAAAGAAAATTTTCAACTTAGATTGTGTCGTTGAAGAATATCCTGTTCAGAATACTCTCGGAATTATTTGAGATTCCCAATGCGACATCCTCAGGTACACGGTTCTAGCTGTCGAAGCTCAAACCTCTTCCACCAAGAGAAAAACTGGTGTCGCAAATTTCGAAAATCTTCGATCCTGTCGGAATTTTGGGGCCGGTGGGACTCTACGCCAAAGTCTTGATACAGGACTATTGGAAAACTCAAATCAACTGGGAAGAGTCACTTCCTCAAGACATCCATACCAAATGAAAGGCATTTACTGATCAACTCTCGTGTTTGTAAAACTTTTCAATTCCGCAAAAATTCTTATGCGAAAATCCAATAGAAGTCGTTTTTCATGGTTTTTGCGATACATGCCTTCATGGCTATGGAGCATGTCTCTATGTTAGATCTCTTAACGCGGAAGGTAGTATCACAATTAACTTGATTTGCAGCAAATATAGGGTGTCTCCATCAAGTGGTGTCACAATTCCACGCTTATAACTTTGCGCGGCATCAATTCTCAAAAAACTAAATCCTTGTGGAGGCGGTAAATAGGTACTCTGAAGCGATTGGCATGAGCTTCGGACTGGACAAGTGTGCCTGCGTCTACCTACACCAAGGAAGACTAGAAACTACACCAACGCGTGACGATCAGGGTATTCAACTCATTGGCGGAAGATTCGATTTTTTTAAATTAAATTTTGTCAACGAAAAATGTATGTACTTTGTTGAAAACTGTTTTTTTTTGTTTGATTACAAATTAATTTTTTTAACTGATAATTTAAGCGATCCAGTTGAATATTCCACAATTTTAGTTAAAAATTTATAAATCTCTTCCGCAGTTGAAAATTCAACTATTCCAGTTGAAGATTTACCATCTTAGTTTAAAATTGATCACTTTAGTTGAAAATTTAACTACTTTGATGAAAATTCGTTTTTTTGTTGTAAAAGTAATTTTTTAAACTGGAGATTTAACCATTCCATTTTTGGTTAACAATTTTTTTTTTATTTCAATGTTTACCAAGTTGGTTGAAAATTTATCTTTTTTATTTAAAAATTCAAGTGTTTCGTTGAAAATTCGTCTTTTTTGATAGGAAATTAATAATTTTGGTTGAAAATTCAACTATTTAATTAAAAACTAAACGTAAATTACCTAAAAATTCGATAACTCAGTCAATTTCAACAGATTCTAATAAAAAAAGTTCATTGCACGCGGAATTGAACCTGGAAAAGTCCTTGAATTTTTGTTAAAGAAACGCTAGACACCCTGTTTTAATAAACATTTTAAATAATAAACGATTTTTCAAGTTTATTGGGCTTATTGTGGAGGTGAATTTCTGTAGAATCACAGCAATAGGTCAGAATAATTGTACAAGTTTTTTCATGCAAGGTACAAACAGTTAAAGTTGAAACGAAAAAGTTTTGAGAATTCAAAGCCAGTCTCCTTTGTAGGAAATAATAATAATGAATGTACATTTCAAAGAACTTTTATAAATACCCAAAAACATTAAAACTTTATTGTTATCTCAGATGTTATTAAAAAATTTTCAAAACTATCTGCTTTCTTTTTGCAAAACTTTCCTAGAAAATTGACAAAATGACTTCGTCATAAGCTCATTTAATTCAGAATTTAGATAGCTCTCAACGTAGGTAAAAAAAGTTGAATAGATATAACGTGAAAACGAATTCAGGTTAGATTTGGTGTATTCGATTTGCTGCCATTTTCGAATTGGACCTTTAAATTCAATTCTGCAATGCATTAGCCTCTATTCGGCCGAGTTTATTTAATGAAATAAAGGGAAATTATAAGTTTTTCTGAAAAAAAGTTGACTAAATACATTCGTGCGGTTTGGGCAACGGATATTAATTATTTAACTGAACGGATTGATATTAACCAAACTTTGATTCCAATTCGGCAATACACATGATTTGACAGACTCAATTCTGAAAGATGCAGGGCGATGAACGCGGTGGGTTACCAACTGTCGGCAATGAAGTTACCAGTTACCCACCGCGTCCATCGCCTTGCACCTTTGCAGAATTGAGTCTGTCAAATCATGTATTGCCGAATTGTAGTCAAAGTTTGGTTAATATCACTCCGTTCAGTTAAATAATTAATATCGCTCGCCCAAACAGCACGAATGTATTTTGGCACCCTTACGAAAATATATGACAGGAAAAAAAATGACAGGCCTGTCATTTTTTCCCTGTAGTTTTTTCGCGACCACAGGAAAACGACTGGCCCTAATTGGCCATAATTTATAATAATATTGGCTAAACATTATAAATTAACGACGACTTGCAGATTTATTAGTGAACTATTTGAACTTTCTTGTAAAGCTTAAAAATCATTAGCAAAGGAAAATTATTATGGGAATTTTCATGATGAAACACCTTTTTCTAGTCTATGTCCAATTCCGAATTCTCTTCCAACACAACATTTGTGGAATGAGTTCGATATGCCATTTTAAAGCTTTCTTATTCTTAACAAGCGCTTAAATTGAATACCATGGGAACAATTTCGGGCTATTTTCAACTTTCTATTCCATGATCTAACAAAGTATGGTCTCGCCACGCGCATCTAAAAAAAAGTGAACCAATCAAATGGTCCGCCGATTGCGCGTAGCGACACCATACTTTGTTGGATCATGGAAATGAAAGCACGCAGTGAACTTGTTAAGGGAATGAAGCAAGTTGAAAACAGTCCAAAATTACTGCCCGTGGTACTCAAATTTAGCGCTTTGTAAGGATTAGAAAGCTTTGAAATGGCAAATCGAACTCATTTCACAATTGATGTGTTGGAAGAGAATTCGGAATTGGACACAGGTTACAAAAAGTGTTTCATCATGAAAATTCCCATAAAAAGCGAGTGCGAAGCACGAGACACGTGATGAGAATGTGTTCGTTGAAGCCGAAGGAGCTTTAACAAAAGATAATTCGCAATCACAAAATTATAGTTGTTGATGATTTAACCTTTAATTTTAAAAGTGGGAAAAATACAAGGGCCGAGCGCGTAGCACGAGGTACATACGTTATCAAGCGCGAAGCGCGAGATAAGTATATTATCGAGCGCGAAGCGCGAGAACCAACAGTCGCTCCCTAGGTGCGCTCAAACTTGCGAGCGTAGCGCACGATGTGAATGTGCCCGCGCAGCGGCAGATTTTTTTCTTTTGTTTCAATGATGATATAAATGTAGATTTTTTATTTTGATTTTTACATTTATCAATTCATTGACCTTCTGATTGTCCCTCTGATTTTCTGGAAAGGGGCCGTTGGAGCTTTTTATTTAATTCGATCCAACGAACTAAGGAGATTCATATTTAAAGAACGTACACGGTAAGAACTAGGAATCGATTTGGGACTAAATTCAGTACTAAAAAATTTCACGCAACAAAACAATCTCGCTACAGTTTGATCAGACAATCTGATAAAAGAAGTTCGATTTTTGTATCGAAATAGACACGACTTGATGATGATCATCTTTCAACAACTAAATGTGATAAAACAAATGCTCAACTGAAGGGTGGCAGTCAGAACTAGATAATCTATCAAATGCGAATCTTTCAGGCTAGCGAAAAGACATTCTATAAAATAGAAATCACCATTTGAAGATAAAACAAAAGTCCACTCCTGTTGCGATAAAATAGATGTGTCATTAAAGTATTATATTTCTATATTTGTAATAACACATAATATCTTTTAACGTTTAAATATTACCTATTTTTGATCTTTAACAATTTCGTATTTTTGACCAAACCCAGGCCCTATTATTAGCAACGTTAATTTTGTATTTTTTTTTAGTTTTCAAGTCTGAGATAATTACTATAGATTTTTCAGAAACTTGACGCCGTTTTCATTCAGCTTTCTTAGTTTCGAAACTCTGGGCAAATAAAATACGTTTCTTCTTTTGAAATTGTAATTACTAAAAATTTGAATAAATATATACGTACCTAAAAGTATAAGTTTCCATAGTTTTTTATTCACTTTAATTTAATGATTTCCTTCATTCTACTATTTTTTATTTTTCGAGAAAAACCAGTTTAAAATTTAATTCTTAATACTTCCCCTTATCTTGAACTTTAAAAGTTAATTTATTTGTTAAAATTTTTTATAGATATTTCAAAATGAGAATATAATTAGAAAATTCCATTTTCAATATTATTTCATTCACTTTCATTGTACTGTTCAAAAATGTAAATGCTTATGCATTATAAATTAATGAATTCATTTACAAAAAAGGTTTTTTTGAGAAAATTAACGACAATTATGCGGAAAACCCGAGTTTTTCATTCAAAGAAAGAATTTACAATGTTTATTTTTGCATAATTTAAAAAAAATTTTGAAAGAAATTAAATGTTCAAACAAAATTTAGAATCAAAACAAAAAATACACTATCTGGCAATGTCTTGTTAGACTTATTCTTTCAAAAATTCTATACTCCTTTCCAAAGGACGTTATTAAAAACCAAAATTAAATTCCGTTCTTTCATATTTTTTTGAAGCTTTTTTCTAACTGTAGTTCATCAAGCATTAGTCAATTACACATAACGTGAAAATTTCAATCAAACATGACAACTCAAAACTGTCATCTAGGAACATGTAATTAAAATAAATATTTATTATAAAAATATATGAATTTTTATTTTTATTTTGAGCCTATCGAATTAGAAAAAAAAGATAGTATAAAATTATTTACGCATAGCCATCTGAAGCTTAAAGCTTCTTGTTCTTTAAAAATCAATATTTTTCAATCGATATTCTTTTTTACTGCTCCAATCTTTTAAACATTTTTCAAGATATTTCTGATTTTGTGTTAACATTGCGAACTCTCGAAAAATTGGCGTCAATTGAAAGCCTTTGACATTAAAACGTTTTTATATCGAAATAACTGTTTAAGTTAAAACGCTGCTTGGAACAAAAAATTGTAGAACCATGTCTTTGAAAACTTCACACTTTTCCAATAAAATTCAAAACTTGAAATACTTCCAACTGCAAAATTCTAATTTCAAATCAAAGGCAGTAGTCACCCTCACAATTGCTTCAAAAATAATTTAAATTCCAACCTTTCGGTTAAGTTTTTCATACTATTCAATTCAATTTGATTGATTTATTAGAATTTTTATTAAATTCAAATTTATTCAGAAAAAAAGGATCTCTCTCCTCTCGCCCCACTGGGATTCGAACACCAGATCAACGGGAAAAATGAGATGTAAGCCAAATTTTGTAAAGAAAATTAACCTTGGTCGACCTATAAATATTCATTTTATTCCTCAAAAGATTTAAAAAATGAATGAATATTGTTTATAAAAATAAAAATAGTATAATCATTACATACATTTATTAAAATAAAAAATTACTAACGAGATTTGTAGAAAATCTTTCATGGAATAAAATGATTGTCCCGGAAATTAGAACCGAAAAATTACTTTGCCAAAAAACTAAAAGTTGTGCTAAATTGGACTAGATTCGCGATCGCGAAAAATCGGGAAATGAAAGTGTCATATTAGATCATTTTAGAACAAATCTGAGTAGGTTCAAGAGATATTCAGAAGTTTTGAAACGATTAAAAAAGAATTAAAACTTATAAAGTTATTTAACATTTTTTTGAAGTTTCAAGAAAATAAAAATAAATCATTAGTTTTCTAAGAAAAATTTAAATTATTTTTTTATTTTGAGAAATTAATTTGAATAGAATATTTTTAAAAATTTGAAAACATTTCAAAACATTTCGAAAGATTTCTAACATTGTCAAAGAAGAATCTGAAAGACTTCAAATCAATTTTTTTAATTTTGCAGAATTTAAAAGAAATTCAGAAAAAAATTTGAATAATTTTGAAAGATTGGAAGGTTGAGAAATTCTGGAAAGATTAAAAAAAAAAGAATTTTCTTAGGATTCTGAAGGAAATTTTAAATAATTTTTTCTTTTGAAAAATAAACTAAAAAAAATTGAAAAATATTTAAAAACATTTTAAACGATATCCTAAAATTTCCAAATAATAGTGGAGAATATTTCAAAGCAAAACGTTTAAATTTAGTAAGATTAAACAATAAAAAAAATCGAGTAAATTCAATATATATTCAATATTTTTCACAATGATAATAATTATTGATTATATAAACAATTTTTTTTATATAATTAAAAGTTTCTGCAATAATGAAAATGACAGCTAGGAGTCTTTGGCAAAACATTTCAAGTTGAATCAACAAAAACAAATCAAGCCTATTCATGATAAAATAGTTAAAGTGTGGATTTGTTTATAAAAGTTGTTTAATTTATTAGTAAACAGCAGTTTTTCTCAAGTGTAAAAAGTGTAAATGTCTAATGTAAGCAAATTTTACAAAGTTGAATATTATTTTTAATACTGTGTTTTATTTATAATTTTTTGCATGAAAAAAGCTATAAAAAATATCATATTCTATTCTAGGAAGATAATATATTTTTTTATTGAGCCACTGTTCTGTTTGAAAGTTTGGATTAAAAATAACATTTTTCGTTTAAGAAACTTCACACATACTTTTATTTTTATATATAATTGGTAAACATTATGAAAAAAATGAATTACATTCATAGAAAATAAATTTGTTGCGAACATTTTAAAGCCAATGTTCTCAAAAATAATAGAAAAGCGAAACTGCTTTGGCAAAATAATACTCAAAAATGATAATTCGACATTTTATCTGGAATGTTTCGGAAATTATTTAAAACCCTGTTGAATTAGTTGCATAAACTTGATAAAATTATAATTATCAAGTATATATATTATAAATTCTGGTTTATCTTGAACTGTTGGAGCTATTGGAGAATGGACCTCCCTGAAGTGCCTTTGTAGGGTATACTTCGTTGCCAAACTTTTGTAGCAACATTTGTACTGAAACTTTATTTTTACGCAATTCCCCTGCTTTTCTTCTGAATCCATTTTTTATCGAAAATAAACGTATGCAAACATAAAAAATGAGCAGATTGGAGCTGACAACTAATTTCGAGCTGGATGCTGGACTGAGAGTTGCACACGGTGCGCGTACGCG
Organism: Andricus grossulariae; assembly: GCA_011634705.1. Classification (NCBI taxonomy): domain Eukaryota; kingdom Metazoa; phylum Arthropoda; class Insecta; order Hymenoptera; family Cynipidae; genus Andricus; species Andricus grossulariae. The sequence continues at coordinate 105,714,609 of JAABKJ010075445.1, read as the reverse complement.
ATAACGAGTGTCTAGGCTAAAGAGTAGGGGGTGAAGGTGTGCAAATGATCGTCTCCAGAGCCACCTGGATTTCTAGAAAACTAAAACATTTACTAGGCTGGTAACAGTGGGAACTGAATGCACTTCAGAGTAGTGAAAAATAGTGACAGTTTCACCAAAGATATTATACACCTAGATGCGGCAAGTGGCGGCGGAGTGGGGAACAATATATATAGCAACTACTTGCGTGCGGTCCGTAGCTGCTGCCCTCTTCATACTACCTTCCTCTACTCTTTCTCTATAGGTAAAATCGTTTCTCTACGGCTCTAAGGGTATTGATTTTAAATCTATAATTCTTGCAGCTTCTCCCTGCTATAATTAATAAAATAAGACTAATTTTCAAACCAAAAAAAGGACTTTTCAAAAAAAGAGTTTAATTTTTAACCAAGAAAGATTTTTCAGTCAATGAAGAAAAAAAATCTCAGCCGAAATGTCGAATTTTCAATCCAAAAAGACGAATTTTCACATCGTTCGTGGCAGTTTCTTAAGAGGAAAAGAGACAGACTATTCTGATTTCTATCTCTTTCACTCTTGTTGATATATATATATATATATAGGACAATATGGCAACCCTAGTTTTACAATAACACATAATTCACAAATAAGCAGACGTGCCGCGGGCAGCCAGGAACAGCTAGAACTTTATTATTAGACCATTTCTAGCCCGCCATGCTAAAATAAAATACGCAGGGAATAAGTAAAATCGTAAATACTATATGAAAGGTCGAACTACACGGGTTACAAAATAATTCCGGTTAAAATTTCAATGGGTATATATTATTCTATATATATCAAAACACAGGGGAAAAAGACACCTCAAATTTCCTTGATATACGAATTTAACAAAAATCTGAATTATTGCAGATTTTTTATTTTTAATTATCATCCATTGCATTCGAAATTAAATTTGAACAAAACAGAATGAAAAATATTTCAAAGATTATAGTAAAGAATTTCGGGACGATATATTATATATATATATTGTGCTTTACATAAATAAATCCATATACGTAAATACATATATTAAAAGTTAGTGCGCGTGCTGTAAAAACTAAAAAATTTGATTTGCTGGTCAATTTTTATTTTGAAATAGCCCGAAAATGTTCAAATCATCATATAAAAGTAATTTTTCCAATAATTATAATAAAAATTATTTTCTGTAGACTATTATTATAGGGGCATTCAATTTGAAAAGGAAAAAGTGAGTAATCGATTTCCTTTCTTTTTTGATATTGCACAGAGTTTGGAATACTAAACAATGTGGTCGGAGAGTTTTTAAAAATGTTCAACAATTTGTCCGAAATAGTTAATTGAAAATTGGAATATAATTTAACAATTTTTATCTCTATTATTATTGATCGGACGAGAAAAATACTTCTATACGAATGTACGCAGAAAGTGTGTGAAATAAAATAAAATAAAATTGATCGAAATTTCAATGTATATATTGTTTATTTAATAAACAATTGTTAATTTTTGTTTCTGACGCCAGGAATACCGCGAAATTAAAAACGAAATAAATCAATATAATGTTTGAAGTGTCTTTAAGTTAACCATGAATATGATATATATATATATATAATTACGACTTTTTACATATCAACTATTTTTTTAAACATTATTGTCAATTTTAATAATAACAAAATTAACTTTTTAGCTGTCATTGAATAGATAAGCTTTCTGTTTTTCATGTTAAAAAATGGCTGAATTGTGAATTTCTTCATTAAATTGTTTAAACTATTAACAAGTTTTACCGAAAAATAAAGTAATGTTGAAAATAGTTACTGAAAAGTAATTTTTATTCCATTCTATGAAAAACCGAAAGTCTATATCTATTCAATAAAAGCTAAAAATTAATTTGTTTATTAAATTTGATAATAATGTTGATGAAAATAGTTAATATGTAATAAGTCTCCAATTTTCAATTAAAAATATCTGCCAAAATATGTAAAACTTTCCAAAACCATCCGACCGCATTATTTAGTCCTCCAAACACTATAAAACTTTAAAAAATAAAGGAAATAATTGATGACACACTTTTTCGTTTTGAAATGGAATGTCCCACTATCCTCATATATATTTTTAAAAAACAAATCTTAACTTGCGAACATTTTCTGTAGATAGAAATTTGAAACTGAACAAGTAGGAAATACTTCAAATAGAATAATTACTAGTTTGTAATGTTTAAATTTTAATTTTATCAGTCTATTTTAAAGAATTTTGAATTTGAATGGGAAAAATTCAAAATTGGAGAGCTGACAATTGAATACTTTCGTAGCGAATTCTGGATGATCTGCGTCATTATCTGTACAGGAAACTGTTTCAAAATCTTTTGATTTGAAATAAACATCTATGTAACTGAAAAATTTTACATTAAAATAAAAAATCAAATTTAAAATAAGTCATACATATTTAATAAATAAATCATAAATAAAATGTTCAACTTTTGAACACTGATCTATGAGTTTGAATAGAAAGTTTTTGTGAAATCATATGTGCTTCAAAGAAATTTTATGCTGAACAAAAAATAATAATTAAATAATGAGTGTAGGACTTCGATTTTTCGAAAATATATATAAAGAAAGTTGAGTTTCTGGTATCAAAAAAAAGCGCGCTTTCTTTAAAATAGATTTGGATTTAATGCAGGACTATTTATAGAACATAAGTGAAGTTTAAATAATGCGTAAATAGGTACATACCCCAAAATGGCCCCCCAAATCCAATGACTGACGTTCTATCATTTTGAATTAATTTCTTCTCGTTGAAATTAATAAGATGAAGATCGATCATATATAGGCTGCTGTACAACTCGGTCTTGACTTCAATGTCAGGTGTGAGCGAAATGCATCAAATTTTATCCATCTCGAATACTCACTTCTGAAGGCCCGGATTGAAAAAGTACAAAAGAAAAACTTCCGTGAACAGCTTCTTGACAAGAAAATGCACGGCATCTTCGACAGAAATGTGGAGGATCTGTCGATGTCGTATGAGTTAACGTTTGCTTTCCTTAAAACACCCGGATTGAAGACGCGCACGAACGGTTTTATTTTGGCATATCAAGACGGTGTCATTTCCACACTAGCATATTGTCTCCACATTTTGAGCCGAAACAGTCTCGATGATAGCTGCAGAGCGTGTCATACACACCCCCAGCATCTAGGACGCATAGTATCTAGCTGTTCAACTCATGAAAAAACGACCTACGGTCACTCTTACGGCATCAATTGGTTCTGTTGCGCACTCGAAGCCTGATATAGTTCTTCTTGACTTTGGAAAACGAAACATGTTCGTAATCAAATTTTCAGCACTAGCTGAAAAAACGTCAAAGTCAAGGTGAATGAAAAGAAAAAGAGGCATGAAGACCTTATAAAGGAGTTGCGACGGTTATACTCAGAATATTATGTTAAGTTAATCGTCTTGATCATTTGCGCTCTTGGAGGTGCAAAGGTTTCCCTGAGTAATGGCCTGAAAAGCATCCCTGCTTTTGCCGGAACATCGTATTGAGTTCGTCACAGATTGTAACCACCTATCGCACGAACGTAAGACGTGGTTACTGCTGAAATTTTGCAGCGATTGCGCTGGGAGCGGGTGCAATTTTTTAGATTAGCACATGCTTGCAGCTCAATCCTACGGTTGTCCTTATGCCAAAACCCTTAACTATATATAATTGACTAGGTTTCACAACGTCCGCAGGGTCCCACTGACAGGAACTGTCATCGAAAAAGGACACTGGCTTCCAGTAGAACCGCGGTAAATCACGTTTATGGCCACGTCTCACAACTGTGAGATGGTTGGTTACAGAAGACGACAAAATCACAACGACAGGCCGGCGAAACCCTTGTGTGTCTTGAGGGCACGAATCAACCAAAGGATGACAGCTTTCTGCGTCCATCTCGCAACTGCCTCAACATATTTTTCGCGCGCGGGAATAGCTTTAAGGTTACAAACCACTGACAACTTCGCTCCATCGAAAGATCCCACCACAAGGACACTCACTTGTACTGATATTTTGGGTACAGTCGTTGCAGCTCCCTTCTTTGGTCTGGATACATATCCTTCTTTTCTTCTTCATTGACAGTGATGTGGTATTCGGACGGAGTTGAGAATGCGATTACGAATATAGTTCGTTTCTCAAAGTGTTGAAGGACAATATCAGGCCTTGAGTGTGCAACGGAGATTTTTGTCCGAAAATCGTATTTGCAGGAAATTAAGCACTTCTTGTTTTGGACAAGTGACTCTATCTCCCTTGGAGCGATCGGCAGGGCAGGGTCGCGGCCTAAGGTAGGTAAAAATGGCATCGACCTGGCATGCGGAAATAAAAGTCTCTGTACCTGAATTAAGCTCTAATGATCCGACGAAAGCAAAATCAAAAGCAAAAAGTCCGTGTCCGCCTCGACAGCGTGAAATGTATATTCGCGAAACTGACGAATTGATATTTAAGCTTTTATGCATATGCATGATCGTACATGTGGTGACATCGATAGCCCTAAGGTCGTCCTTCGTCCATTGAACCACCCCAAATGAGTAGAGTAGAACCAGGATGGCAAGCATGTTAGTCGCAGATACCTTGGTGAACGTCCCCAGATTGGATGACCAAATCTGTCGAAGAAGATGCTTGTATTTACTTCGAATCACGCCCAGGAATGTAGAAGTCTCTCCAGTGTCAATATGTCTAGTGACTTTTATATCCACAAGCTCAGGATCCCTGGGAACGCCAACAATCTATCCTTTCTGCACATGAATTTTGCCACATTTATTCAATCCAAGGTTCATCACAATCTCTCCTGATTACTTCTTGACGATATTAATGACAGTGCGAAGTTTGCTTTTACCAGAGGCATAGATCTTCAGGTCATCCATATAAAATACATGAGTGACCTTATGCTTCCGCTTGTTAGTGTCGCCATAGAGGTATCCAGAATAATTTTGTAGTGTGAGAGGTAGAGGCAGAACTGTGATGCACAAAAGCCAAAGGATCATAGTATGGCCCAGAAAGACGCCCCCCTGGAAGGTGACGTTGTTCTTTGTTACACGATAATTTTCAGATGAGATAGTAAATCTAGTTTGGCAAGGGGGCATCACTCTCTCTATGTATCTTACTATGTGTGGATGCACCTTCAAGCTCTTCAATTTCTAACGTTTTGACATTGTCTTATTTTCGAAATTTAATCTAAAATAATTCAATTTCGTGATTCTTCAATTTTAAAAAATGCTTAGTTTTTAGCGCTTCGACTTAGAAATTACACAATATTATTCCACTACTTTTTCTAATTGAATTGTCCAAAATCGTTCTGAATATATTTTTTCAAACATTTTCAGTTAGAAATGATTAATTATTGTTTAAAAAATGTTTAAAACATAATATTGAAAAATTGTTTCAATAGCGGATTTTTAAATTGTTTATATGATTCAAAGTCAACAAATTTCTTGAAAAAAAGTTTGCTGATGCTTATCGAGTATATGTTTTTTTCTAAACCGGGAGAAATCACAAATATTAACCGGGAGAACCGGGAGAAAGCCGGGAGACAAAAATTGAAAAAATAGTGGCCACCCTGAATTACTGTATTGAGGAGTGTATTCATTATCGACGGTTGATCTAGTTTCGTGTGTATCGAAAGAGAAAAGCAAGTGCAAGGAAATCAGATAATTACACGTCCCATTAATTAATTAATTACTCAATTGATGTTTATTCAATTTATTTGTATAGAACTGAGAAGTATTAAGTAATTAATAATTGAAATAAAAAATTACCTAATTAAGTAATTGATAATTACAAAATTAATTACGATATACAATAATGATAATGGTTCATTACTTAATTAACAATTGCTGCATTCGCGTGTGTGTTCATCATCGATGGGTGATCTAGTTTCGATGTATCCAGAGACAAAAGCAAGTGCAAGGAAATCAGATATTTAAATTAATTACTCAATCGATGATTAATCAATTAATTATTACAAAATTATGTAATATTAGGTAATCAAGTAATTACCTAAATAATTATATACTTAAGTGATTGCTGACTGCAAAATTAAATTTTTTATGAATAAATTATGATGATTGATTCACCAGTTAACAATTACTGGATTCGTGTGTGTATTCATTATCGACGGGTAATCTAGTTTCGTCTTCATCGAAAGACAAAAGCAGATTCAAGGAAATTAGATATTTACATTAATTACTCAATTGATGATTAATCAATTGATTATTATACAATTAGATAATATTCTGTGATTAATTTATTACCTGAATAGTTACTTACTTAATTACTTAGGTAAGAATTTGTTTATTTAATTAATTAACATTACCTAATTGTGTATTTATTAATTGATTAATCATCAATTGAGTAATTAATTCATTATTCCGATGTGTAATTATCTGATTTCCTCGAATCTGCTTTTGTCTTTCGATAAAGACCAAAGTAAATTACCCGCCGACAATGAATACTGTTACAATCTCTAAAATTACGCAAAACATGGATCGATGAAATTTTTTTCAGCTGATGAAATTGAAAAAAAAAATGAAAAAAAGAGGATTAGAAAAATCGGTCAATATTCTCAATATTGAAGGTAATCTTCATAGGCGAGCGGTGCACCCCTAAAAAGACGCATAAAAAAACGAGTTGACCGACCAGATAGTTTCGCCAGAATGAAACCTTTTCTAATCGATGTATTATATTGTGCCGAACAAAAAACCTTTGTCACATTTTTTCGTACCAATGGTCAGTAATTTTTTATTAACATAAAACTTGCAAAATTGAAAAGGATCTAAAACTCAATACATTTATTATTATTATAAATACATCTATATTATTTTCATAAATTTTTTTCTCGGTTTCTAAAGGAGCTTTTTAAATTTTCTTTATTCGAGGTTACTCGTCGAAAGTTATATTTTCATGCAAAATTTTTTTGATCATGGCGACTTTCTTTTCCCTTTCAAGATTGGCGATCAAAAACTCGTGAAATTCACCGATTCTCCACGAGCGGGCGAGTAGCCGGAAAAGAAAATATCGATTCGCGAACTATTGATATAGTAACTGTATGCTTTTTAATTAATTATAGTTTTGCATTGTTATCTAAGATTATGAATTATACCTTACATTTCAATCAAAAATAAAGAAATTTAATGTTGTTACAAGAAATGCATATAATAATAGCTATTCATTTATTTATTTATTCTTACAAAAAATATACTTTTGTATTTGAATATAAACTATGATCACTGTTATATAAAAAAAAGATATTCAATCAAAATTTAAACTAACCGCGATCTTGCAAACTTCCGCGTGTGATGTTCACTTGTTATGACTTGTTTAAACAAGCGCAGCGGATTAGACGGCAACGATTCGTGAATCTCACACGCCGTTACTTCTTTCTCTAGTGTTTTTAAGGTAATAACAGCAAACAGTTTATCAACATAGTGTAAGAAATAGTGAATATTCGCTATAATATTAGCGCTGTGTGTGTGTGTGTGTGTGTGTGTGTGTGTGTGTGTGTGTGTGTGTGTGTGTGTGTGTGTGTGTGTGTGTGTTGGGCTTCCAACCCGAAAACGCCCAATGGGCGTTTAAACCGCCCGCACCTAGGAGTGGGCATTTTTAAATGTCCCGAATTAAAGTCGGCGTCAAAAGTACGCGACCCTCACTTTGAACGCTTACAACTCATAAAAAAAAAATCGCAGAATATTTTGGCCAGGTAAACGTGAAAGCCTAAGGTCTCCCGAATTAGAACATATATATATTGTTGTTCTAAAAATTTGTTTACGATAGCGCTGACGTAAAACGTGCCAAAGAACAAGGTTTTTGTGGCACTTTTTTTAAGCCTCGACTTTCGAGGCTTCCTAAGACGAGCTAGACGTCTTGAAAAATCTAAAAAATGCACAGACGATTCTTAAGGTGTTCAGAATGTAACGCAGTTATCCAAATTTTGAAATATGAATTTGTTTACCAATTACAGACCGTTTTCCACAAACATATCATCTTGGACAAAAATAATGATAGCAAGTAAACCGAAATAAACCTTCACGCATATTTCGCGAAATATTGATCTAATTACATTTTTTCAAATTCTACATCAATCTCGTTACAAAACTGCACATCCTAAGCCATAAAACAACTTCCTATCCTTATTTCTTTCCAAGATGATATGTTTGTGGAAAACGGTCTGTAACTAGTAAACAAATTCATATTTCGCAATTTGGAAAACTGCATTTCATTCTGGACAACTTAAGGATCGTCTGTGAATTTTTTTAGATTTTCCAAAACGTCAAGCTCGTTTTGGGAAGCCCCGAAAGTCGAGGCTTAAAAGAAGTGACTCAAAAATCTTGTCTTTTGGCGCATTTTACATCAGCGCTATCGTCAAAAAATCTTTAGAAGAACAATATACATATCTTTTAATTCGGGAAACCTTAAGCTTTTACGTTTTCCTGGCCAAAATTTTTTTTTCGGTCATACGGTTGAATATTTTTGACTGATATTTTGCATACCTCATCTGAATATTGGTCTGTTTTGCCGGCTAGATTCGGGACTCGGGAGCGCATCGAATTACCCGAAACGAATCACCCTTTCATTGTTATTAGATGCAGGCTGGTTCAAAAAACTGTAATTATGAAAGCATCGCGTGATTCAATTTTAATTAGCAGAAATATTTTATTCATGTAATTTCAAGGAAGTGAAAAAAAGGTTCACGAAAATCGGTTAATATTCGCAGTAATAATAGAAATGTTGAATTGCACACGATAGCATGCACAGATACACCGCACTGTGGTAGAAAGCGCATTTTTTCGTTCAAAACAGTCTACAGCCTTTAATATTTCCCTGATCTGCAATTATTTTAATTTTAAATGAAGTGCGCTAAAATTCCAAGAGCACATACTTCGAGTATGAGAAAATCGAGATTTTTCACAAAATTATTATTTACTTTTGAACAACGGTCTGCATATAATGAAAATCATCTCAAAGCGATGCAAGAGTACTCCCAGAATACAAGTGATTTGATTATTATCTGTTTTAATTGTTATATCAAACGACATTACCAAAGAGGCAAATAGTGCAATTTTTGTTGAAAAAAAATTGTTTTTGGATGAAAATGCTTTAAATTATAGTGAGAGTGACTGTTAGTCATAATTTTTTTGAAACATCAACAATTGTAAATTTTGTAAACAATTTTTTGCAAAAATTCGGAATTTATTTCTTCCTTCATTATTTGAAATTATGTAGATATTCGGAAGAGTGGTATATGTTTCATTATGCGTGTTCAAATACATCAGTTTTTTATTTTGTAAACATATGAAAGAAGTAAATTTAAAACATTGTCCTGGAAAATAATTTTTGTTAAACTGAAACTGCTTCGAACGTTTGTGAGAGAGATTTACAGTAACTGTTTCTATTTGAAATTCACAATAAACAGTTGTTATTATTTAATACCAAATATTACGATTCGTAGGTATTTAACAATATTGTAATTTTTCTTCAAAAATGTTTTTTCCTCTCTGGAAATAGTTTCAATTATCGTGAGAGTGATTGTCAGTAACAATTTCTATAAAAAACATAACACCATTTTTTTTTAAACTTTGGAATTTGTGCTTTTTCAATTTCAGATTTTCCTTCATCATGTGAATTGCTGCAGATATTATTGAAAAGAACATAGGTTCAATCATATTTGTTAAAATACAAATGCTAAATAAATGAACTAAGTAAATACATTCATTTATTTAAGAAAGCCATTTATTGATCCATTTTACCAGATCAATTTATCGGTTACCTAAGGCTAAAAGACACATACAGCCTACAATTGCTATGGATAACTTAACTTGAAGTATTTACTTAATCTATAATTAAAATTTGTCCGTAAAATGTGTTTAATTAAATTTGGTAAATCTTTTAAGTTTATACTTTTGATAATACAGGTCAACTTCACTCTCCGCAGCAGTATAACCTAACTTTAAAACTTATTTCACTTCTTTTATATCATGCAGACATATATTTCATTATTAGATTAACTAGTTTATTATTTATTTATGGAAATAATAGTGAAGAATATGATGAAAGTCAGTTAATATAACCCTCAGCAACAGCATGTTTTTGAAATTATTTAATCAGCAGTAAAACTTATATTCCTGACAAATTGCGGATTATACTTTGAAAATGTTTAGAATTATTAGTGATAGTCTCTTTCAAAGCTAAAGAATGTATTTTTTTCTAAGAAAATCGAAAAATGAAGAAATTGTTTATTTAAAAATGCTGTTTTCGACCGAACTTTTGTTCTTATTGCTTCTTACCGCATTTTTAAAAATAATGCGATTTTACCTAATGTGGTGACTTATTTTTTCGGGGAAAAAATTCTCTACAATCTGACTTCATTCAATTGTACATAATGAATAAATTATCATCAAATATAGTTATATGTTCATACAATTTTTCGTAACATTTTCTTTATGATTAGAACCATTAAAAATTTTATTTTTAAAAATTGAATGAGTTGACGTTGTACCAAATCATTTTCCCGAGGAAATAAGCTATCATCAATAAAAATCCTACCGTTTTGCTCTTCCATTTCAATGGTAATAACAAAATAATATGAACTCAAATTCACTTCTTCCTGATTCACATTTGGCGCCAAACTTTCCTTGCCTCGTTTAGCGCAGCAACACCTTCCTCTACACTTTCCTAAACTCCGCCCCTTTTCCTGGTTCACACAGGTGGTCGTCTTGAACGTACCCCAGCAGGGTTGCACGGTTACGCGTAACTCGAACTTTTATACGTATTATACGTAAAAAATGTAATAAACGTAGAAAATGGCGGACTTGAATGGTGGGTGGCGGGTGAGGGAAAAGAGCATAATATAACCTCACTTATTCCAGAATGCATTACGTACGAGATTAAATAAATTATTTTTCATAAAATTTAAAAAATGAGTCAATCAAAAGATTGCACCCGGGGCAAAAAGCAAAATTTTGGCCATTTTTCCTCTTTAAAATAACATTTAACTCCTCCCAAAAGGAATTTCTGGGTCTGACACCTCTAAACATTTTTTAATGAATTAAGCTATCAAGCAAGTCAGTCAGTGTCTTCAGTGTATTAAAGAATGAGGTTATGTCTACTTGCTATATAAGCGCAGTCGCCATCTTAAAAACGTAAATTACATGTAAAAAACTACGTAAATTACCTAAGATATATCACGAACGCAACCCTGATCACCAGTAAGCCGCAAAATATATTAATGCGCATTCATATGTCACACAATTTTGCAATACAGAACAAAATAGTTGAGCAGCCCTTCGTGCTCCGAGCTGCCGAGCACGCTCAGAGTGGAATGTCGAAAACACCCCTAGTGATGGACGTTTACCACTTTGCTCGTACTCGAGCATAAGCATGAGCAAAACCCATGACCGAGCAGAGCGAAGAAGAACCAAAGATATATAATATCTTTGATTTTACCTAGATGGCAAGGGCGGCGCTACCTTCACTTTTGTGGCTTCGGCTTTATTCGGTACTTTTCGGTTAAATTCGGCATTGCCGCTTCGTTTAAAGGGATTGTTTCGACCACATACCGCAAGGCAGCGCAATAAACTTCGAGCGGATATTAAACCCTATAATTACGTCCTATAATATAGGACGTAATAAAAAATGAAGAAGTCATTGAAAATAATAATTAATTCAGCATTTTATTCATTACAAAATACAAACCTGTAAATTATAGGACAATTTTACCATTGGAAAATAAATTGCACATTTTTTCATTTTTCTCATTAAATATTAGAATTAGAATTAGTTAGTATTAAAAGTATGATGAATAATGAAAAATAATTTAAAATTAGATGCCGAGTACACAAGTCAGCGTAAAAAAATTTCGAAAATACAAAGTGACGAATAATAAAATTTCAGGGCTATAATATAACGATACAAGATTGTTAATTGTTGAAAAAAATCCCCAATTTAGGAATATCCGACAATATTGGACAATTATGTATAGTTTCGTAAATTTTAATTTCGGATATTATTGAGATTTTTATATTTGCGTTAAATTTAAAATCCTGTCATTTTTAAAATCAGAGATTTTATAATTCATGAAATTATATTTTCGGAACCCGTTAATTTGTGTATTTATTATCTCTTCACTTTTTATCAGCCAAAGCCCTCGCAGCACCATAAACTGAGCAATTGATGGTCCAGAGGTCGGACTCTTGTGAGATTTCTCCACGGCCACTGCGGAATGAGTGTCTCCGACTTTAGATATGAGGTGAATATGCAGGCCAAATGTTGGTGTGTAGACGTAAACTTTTATATATATTGTAATTCACCATAGAAATGAGTCATCGAGAAGACATTTTTTGTTGATTCCGTAAAAAAATTGAAGCTTTTCACTCAAAATAGCCAAACTCTGAATATGTTTATGAAAAATGTTTATGAAATTTATATATGTATGTTTATGGAATTAATAATTCTTGTAAATATGCAAAGTATCTTAGGAAAGAGTTATTGGCAAGACATTCTTTGTTGAGTCCCTGCACAAGTTCAGCCTATTCGCTGAAAAATAGCAAAAATATTAATTTTTTTAATGAAAATTCTTTGAATAATTAATAATTCTTATACATTTGCAAAGTATCGCAGCAAAGAGTTATCAAAAGCCATTCGTTCTTCATTCCGTAAAAAAATTGAGCTTTTTCGCTAAAAAATAACAAACTCTGAGATTGTTTACAAAAATTGTTTGAAGAATTGCCAAATAGTATCTTTTTTCAATTAATAGTAATGAAACTTTTCTTTCTCTCACTTTATACCAAACTCTGGATTGCAATTTGCTAAACGTTTCCAATCCCGAAAAAAATTTGTTAATTAATTTGTTTATAATGTAATAAATAATTTTTGTAATTATTCTCATCAACTGGAAACTATTTCTATATAGTTTTAGCACAGATATATAACCTTCTTTCATAAATCTTAAAATCTTTTCAAAAATGGTACTTCTGAAAAGTTAAAAAAATGTAAACTTGTTGAGCAAAAATTTGACAATAATTATTATAAAAAATCTCAGCACAAATCTTTCCAAAATCTCAAAAGCTTTTATTGCAAGAAAAAAATGATCCACAAATCTTTGAAATTTTTTAACATTTTGACCTATAAATGAACTTTTAATGAAAAGCCTTCCTTTTATATATATCCGAGGCACCGGTCTCGGGTCTGATAGGCACAGTAACGAGGGAGTTTTTTCATGTCAACACTGAGGACCACATATATAGTCTCTGACGTCGGAACAGTTCATGCCAAGAGAGACACGATATAAACAACTTCTGACACAGCACTGACTGCCCGAGCGTATAGGCTGTCAAGGGACGCTTACGGGGTAATTGGAAGAACTGGGAAACGTAACGTCTACCAAGCTACTTTTAAATATAGGAAAAAATATTGCAGTAATGTACGTTAGTTATAAAAGTGCCTGGATAGATTCAGAAATTTTTCTCTATTGGTACAAACAAGTGTTTTTGCCTACAGTCAAAGAACATCGAAGAGCTATAAACAGAAGCTGAAGTAGAGTTACTATAAAACGAACTTTCCAGGTCTCACTTCTATCGTGTGTTCTACCATGATGATTTCTGTAAATAAATTAATGAATTTTAATTCTGTTGAAATGGGTAGAAACTAAGGGCAAGTTAACTCTGTTTAATGCTGTTAGGTGAGAACGATCGTTGAAGTCTATTGAATTCCTTCCGTTAAGTATAATTGTCAACATTTTAATCCAGAAGAATTATATTTGACACAAAGTGCATTTAACTCAATCCCGAACAATACCTTCCACGAACATAGTTACACTTTGAAATCAAACGAATGTCGTTTTTTGCCATATTTGAAATCATCTTAATCCACATCAAAGGACATCTTCTTACAGGGTCACTGATTCAACCGATGAACTAAGTTGCAATTATAATTTGTCAGGCTGTTAAATGAATTAAATGCACAAAAATCATTTTAATTTAATCCTGCCTTGAAACTATTATTAAAATGAAAATAGATTTATTCACTTTTGTTTCAGTGAAGGCATATTTCACTGATTATTCATGTTCTAGGGATATAAATTTAACATATAAAACTTTGAAAACAAAATTTTTTAGTTTTGTAAAATTACATAGTATAAGAAAAACAGGGATCACAGTCCCTATTCTTTCTAAAGTAGAGGAATAGAGGACTTTTTCTAAAAATAGAAGACTTTTGGAGGACGTTTTTTTTTAAATGAAGGACAGTATAAGAATCAAGGTTAATAAAAATGTTATTAGTGTTCGGATGACCAATTATATATTATATTATATGAGAGAAGTTTTAGGCTCCGGAAGCTACGATCATGGTTCCTTAAAGCAACCAATCCCGATGCAATTGTAACGTGTTCGACATCCACTTCTGCTCCTTCTGTCCTAGAAGGTAAGCAAGAGAGGGAAATTTACGCGAGAAAACATCGTTCAACACTGGAGCACATATGTCAAGCCGAACAATTTTGTATCATTTTTTTCGTTCCTCACCTTTGAGTATAGATATAAATAATTTTTCTGGATTTTTGACATAGGTGTTTTTACATTTAGGCGCACAATACCAATGTTAGTGCTGTTTTCTTTCCGTTTTTATGAAAAAGCGTGAATCACCCGGCTTATTTACAAGCGTTTGGCGGCTTGCTACGTCATATCAAGATGGCGGAATGGGCGCGAGAGATATAGGAATTACAAATATGTACAAATTTTTTTTGTTCAAATATAAATTCGAAGAAAAGTTTTTTTGCACTATGGCAGTATTATTAGTAATTCTAGAGCATATACTTTAGTATGCAAAAATAAAAAAAAATTAGTGGATGACCCTATTCAGAGAATTCCAAAGAATTCACAGATTTCAAAAGAATTAACAGAATTCAAAATAAATTTAGATAATTTAAAAAATTTATATAATACAAAAGAATTCATAGAAATAAAAATATGTCACAGAATTCAAAAGAGTTCAGACATTTCAAAAAGTATCAGAGAATTCGGAATGATTCAGGAGAGTTCGTAGAATACAGAAGACATGCAGAAATTTAGATCAATTCATTGTGTTTTATAAAGATTTCAAGAGAATTGAGAACAAAAACTTTAAAATTTCTGTAGAATTCACACCAATTCTATAGAAATTTTAAAGTTTCATAAATAAAAATAATTCAACGTGTATTATAATGATTTCAAGATAATTGAAACAAATTTTAAAAATTCAGTGATACCGCGAATTCAACAAATTCAAAACAGTTTAAAGAGTTCCGAAAATTTAAAAACAATTCAGTGAATTCAGAATAAATCAGGGAATACAAAGAATTTGGAAGAATTCAGAGAATTCGGAAGAAATCAAAGAATTGTGTAACAATTCATAGAATTAAGAACAATTCAAAGAATTAGAAAGAATTTAGAAAATTCAGAAGAATTCACAGAGTGCAAAAGAATACACAAACTTCAAAAGAATTCACAGAATTCAAAAACAGATTTATATTATTTCAAACAAATTAAGAGAATACAAAATAATGCAAAAGATTTTAGAGAATTTAAAAGAGTTCAGAGAATTTAAAAGAATTCAGACAATTGAGAAGAATTCAGAGAATTTTGAAGTATTCAGAGAATTAAGAAGAATTTAGAGAATTCAGAAGAATTCAAAGAGTGAAAATAATGCACAAATTTCAAAAGCATTCGCAGAATTAAAAAAAAATTATAGAATTTCAAAAGAATTTAGAGTATACAACAGAATTCATAAAATTAAAGAGATTTCAGAGAATTTGAAATTGAGAGAATTCAACGAATTCAGACAATAGAGAAGAAATCAGAAAATTCAGAAGATAATTGCAAAAAAACTTCAAAAGAATTCAAAGGACCACAAGTGAATTTTAGAATTTGTTTGAATTTTACACAATTAGAAATACTCGACGGAATTAAAAATAATTCAACATTTTTTCTAAAGAAAAAGATATTTTCTAAGAATCTCGTATCTCAGTTGCCGTGTAAAGTTGCACCATTGGTATTTACAACCTCCTGAAAATTTAAAATTACTCTTTTGCGCACGCACCCTCATCAGTGACACATAGACTGTCGTCCATCTAACGCATGCTTCCGATTGTTAAATCTTCAATTGTTAAGTACTCATTAATTATTAACTTTGAAACAAACTTTTGTTATTATTTTCAACTCCATTTTTTATGAGGAATTTAAAAATATAAAAATGTACCTTGAGTACTGGGACACACTGTATATTGAAATTTTAGCTTCATTTGCCTTATTTTTACTTCTACTAATAGCTCCTACATTCCCGAGAACCATCCTGCCCTCGTTTGTATGCCTGGATATCTCTTCATCTGTCTTTACATCATTAGTAAATAAACTTCCAAGTTACAAGTAATTATTAACTTGTTCTGTTACCTTCTCGTCTAGGATAATGTTGCATATTGTTTCCTCATCTGTTCTTTAAATACAATATTTTTTGCTTTATTTATGTTAGTCTTAAGACCCATGGTCTTTATGCTAGTATTTAGTCTACTCAACATTTTTCGCAAATCATGGGTAATTTTGCCATAACGATCCTATCATTTGCGAACGCTAATCCACGCACTTTCACAGTCCCGAGATCGACACCTTCTTTTCATAATATAGCCATTCTTATACCATGCTCTGCTACCATTCGGTTTCGGTTTCTATTCCTCTGGAATAGAACTGGAGGGCCTATGACAAAGCCACCGAACGCGACCTCGGGTTGCGGATAGAGGGTCCCTGTACCAAGGGTTTCTGCTGAATATGGTTAATATATATATATTTATTTATTTATTGGAAAAGTTGAAACCTATCATACAAAACTTTTTTGTTTGTACTTGAAAATTTCATTTTTGGTACTTATCCATATATCATTCTCATGCTTTCCTATTAAAAAAAATATATTGTATTTGATTTATATTTAAGGTGGTAAATCCAAAAATGTATTCAAACCAATTTTGCTTTATTGATGCACTAAATCAACATCACTTGAGGAAGTACTAAGAAGCTTAAATTTCGGACATGCCCTCTCGAATGGGTGGGCAGTAGGGCGTATCGAAAAAAAAAGTTGTTTGCTCGTAGTTCTAATAGCAATGAAAACTTTCTTTTGTGAGTCAAAAACACTTCCCTAAAGTTTCATAAAAAAAAAATCCTTCTGTCTCGGCATCGTAGATATAGCTAAAAATCACAAAAAGCGAAGCACTTCTGCAAATTTGAAGAGCAAACAATTTTTCTTTGAGATTTGCATTATCAATCAAAATAGTTCAAAGCAACTCGATTTATACCTGTATAGCGATAATTCCATTAAAATATTTTTCACCCTCCCTAATTGTCTTTGAACTTTCAAAAAATCGAAAAAGTCAACTTTTTCGCTATTTTCTTAGAGTTACGGTGAATTTCTGGATTATTTGACCATATAATGTGTGATATACGTCGATGAAAATATATTTTTTCAATATGTTGCAACAATAACATATGGGGAGTGTTGACATTAAAATAATTTTTATTGACCTTGAATTACAAGAAAATATTTAAAAGTGATATATTGCTCCTTATTTGATAATAAAATTAATTTTCGGTACATTAGTTATTACAAAAAGTAGTTTAAAGCAAGTAGATTTTTACCAACATAGCAAAAAATAATTCAAATATTTTTGACCCTACCTAAGTGACTTCGAAATTTTTAAATATCGAGAAAAAAAATCGACTTTTTCGCTATTTTCTTAGAGTAACGGCAATTTTTGCGACTATTTGACCATAAAATGTTTCATATACGTTAAGATAAATATATTTTCAATATGTTACATCAATATTATCTGCAGAATGTCGATATTAAAATCATTTTTGATGATTTCGGATTACAAGAAAAGATCTAAAAGTGATATATTGCTCTTTTTTCACAATAAAATTAATTTTCCGTGTCTAAATAAGGTAAAAATGTTTTCGAGTATATCTAGATTTACACTTTTACAGTAAGGAGGTAATTTAAATAATTTTCATCCGGCCAGAATAATGTAGAGGGTAAAAAAAAATGCAGAATTAAGTTTTTTGCTATTTTCTTAAAGTTATATAACTTTGAGAAAATAGCGAAAAAATTTTATTCTGTTTTTTTTTTTAATCCTCTACGTTATTCTGGCCGGACAAAAATTATTCAAATTACCTCCTCACTGTAAAAGTGTAAATATAGGTATGCTCGAAAAGATTTTTACCTTATTTAGACACCGAAAATTAATTTTGTTGTGAAATAAAGAGCAACATTTCACTTTTAGATATTTCATTGTAATCGAAAATCAATAAAAATGATTACATTATTGGTGTAACATATTTAAAATACATTCTTCTCAGCGTATATCAGACATTTCATGGTCAAATAGTCAAAGAATTGCTGTAACTCTAAGAAAATAGCGAAAAAGTCGACTTTTTTCGATTCTTTGAAACTTCAAAGTCAATTAGGGAGGGTGAAAAATATTTTAATGGAATTATCGTTATACAGGTATAAATCGACTTGTTTTCAACTATTTTCATTGATAATTTAAATCTAAAAAAAAATTTTTGCTCTTCAAATTTGCAGAAGTGCTTAGTTTTTTGTGTTTTTTAGCTATATCTATGATGCCGAGACAGAAGGATTTTTTTTTCATGAAATTTTAGGGGAGTGTTTTTGACTCCCAAAAGAAAGTTTTCATTGCTATTAGAACTTCAAACAAACAAATTTGGGCAGGTATACCTGAAGTCTTAGAATCCATATCCATTGTATTTACTATGCCTTTGTATTGAATTATACATATATACCTATGACTAACCTAATTTGGCAATATGGATATCAATTTCAATATTATTTGCTGCTAACTGCAAATAGTCTTTATAGCTGTGTCAAGTAATTGAAGTTTAATGAAACTTTAAGGCAGTAGAGGTAAAATTATATATTTAAAGAATAAAATTTGAAATGTTTGCAAAAAGAAAAGTCAAAACAACTTCTGATTCCATTTTTTTGTAAAATACTTCCCATTCAATTTTATTTTGATCAAGATACAGTCCAAACTCCGAGCAATGCCATTTTCGGGGCTGTAGGGGAGTATAATTCCAAGAAGCCATAAACCCCCACTTCGAGGAATGGGCGCAGTGCTAATGCAGCAGGTACCAGAAGGATCACGCAGGATCATCAGCTACGCCAGTGCCAAGTTCTCTCCAACCGAAGCAGCCTACCATTGTAACGAACAGGAGTGTTTGGCTGTCATCTGGGCCATAATGCGTTTCCGGTCATACTTAGAAGATCAGAGGTTCACCTTGCGCACAGATAGCAAAACTCTAACATGGTTGGACAGGCAGAAGGACACCCGAGACAAACTCACCAGGTGTCATGTGCTGCTCAGTCGCTTCACCTTCAACATTGAGCATTGCCCAGGAAAGAACAACGAATTGCCCGACGCCTTATCCCGTAATCCAGATCCGAATTCGCTATCACCAGGGGAGCCGGATCTGGAGCAAATGGTGCCACCAAGACTCCATGACAACCCAGAATCCACCGAGAAGAAAACTTCGTCAACAATCACCGATTGGATGAGAAGGGGTTCTGGCGCCTTTCAACCGACCACACAAAGTGGTTACTACCAGCACCCAAAGCCCTACGTCAGCGGATAATATGGGAGTACCACAACGCACCACTATCCGGCCACCCAGGAACAGAGGAAACCATCCGGGCGATTAACGTACATTTTATCTGGCCCTGCATGAGTAGAGAAATCAAACGGTACGTGATGGGCTGTCATCTATGTGTATGCTGCAAACCCGTACGTGCCAGGTATCCGGACAATCAACGTCCTCGTTCAGCACATACGGCTTGGGACGCGATCGCGGTCGACCTAATGGGTCCTTATCCTCGCAATAGTAGAGGAAACACATTCGTCCTTGTGGTCACGGACATGTTCTCCAGATGGGTGGAGGCTTTCCCAATGCGTTCATCCACCGCACCAAATGTCATTAAACTCCTGGAGGAAGAAGTTTTCTCACACTGGGGGTATCCACGCCGACTGTTGAGTGATAACGGGACTCAATTCACTGGTCACGCATGGACCGAAGCCAGTCGACGTTGGGATGTGGCACTTTGGACTACGTCCGTCTACCATCCCCGAGCAAACCCCACCGAGAGACGCAACCAAGAGATAAAAAAGGGTTTGCGGCTTCGGTTGGGACCCAGGACGCAGCGCACCTGGGATCAACATCTACCAGACCTTCTTTTCGGTCTCCGCCGATGTCGAAACGCCGCCACCGATGAAACACCTAGTTACCTTCTTCTAGGAAAGAACATTCCTCTCCCCGGAGAATGGCGCATACAAGCCCAAGAACCACCTCACGAACTCAAGGATCCAGCCGAAGATCGGCAGAGAAGAGAAAATAGGGCACGGGAACGTCAGCACCTCTACCAAAAGAAGTACGTGGCAGAACCATCTGCGCCTCGTTATACCGTTGGGGATTGGTTAGTGACCACTAACCATCACCTCTCAAATAAGGCCGCAGGTTATAATGCTGCTCTCGACCACCGTCGTTTGGGACCATACCAGATCACACAACATATATCTGGAGATGTTTATTGGATCCAGGAGGACGGTCATCAGCAGAAAGTCCACGGGAAGGACCTTTGGCCCGCACCTCAACAAACAAACTTTCAACAACAAGCCTAAGTCCACCCGGAGTCGAAAGTGTCGGCGAACAGCCGCACCCATCAAAGCTCAATCGAGCCCATCAGGTTCCAGTTGAGGCCCAACCTGCCCGAAGTGTCGGCGAACAGCCGCACTCATCAACGCTCGACCGAGCTCATCAGGTTCCAGCTGCACCACAACCTGCCTTACATGTCGGCGAACAGCCGCAATCATCAACGCTCGACCGAGCTCTTCAGGTTCCAGCTGCGCCACGACCTGCCTTACATGTCGGCGAACAGCGGCAATCATCAACACTCGACCGAGCTCTTCAGGTTCCAGCTAAGGCACGGCCTGCCTTACGTTTCGGTGAGCAGCCACGCTCATCGACGTTCAACAAAGTCCGCCAGGTTCCAGTTGAAACACAGCCTGCCATACATGTCGGCGAACAGCTGCAACCATCCAACCGAGAAGAAGATGACAGCTCAACATCCTCGAGTCAGGATCTCGTTCAGCAAGGTGACGCCAGGGGGCGCTACACACTCCGAAGACGTCGTCCGACAAATTATCGAGATGAAAGACCCTACAATCATCGTGTACATAGATATTAGTAACATGTAATCACAATTTGAGGGACAAGCAAGGCTCTATCCGGAAGGGGGGCGAATTGATAGACATCTTCAATATATAAAAAGGGAGAGCTGTGCATCCCGCATCATGAGAACTATTACTTGTGATTCTCACAAGTATTAGTTCGCTGATCTGAATTCCCAACTCTCACCTCGACGAGCCTCGCTTTGTCTTCTGAAATGATCATAGGATTATTATGCTTTTTCACATTTCAATCGCCCGGAAATAATCGCTAATCATCTGAAAATTCAGAAACTTAATATCAGTATTGACAAAACCTTCACCTGCAACATGCATGTTGTCTCATATTTTTAGAATTTTTTTTCACTGAAATTTTCATGAAAATCTGCACAAAAATCGAGCTGCCTAAACTTTTTTGATTTATAGTATTGCCGGTCTTTCCGTGGGTGCAGGTAGAGGAAGGGGATGGGTTTCGCGTACAACGACGCCCACTCGACCGGGTCAGCTGCTTTCGATTTGGATAGCAATTATAGCGTCTTGGAACGCAAAATAGAAGCGTTCACTACCCGAATCGATGATGTAGTTTCTCAGCAGAATGTTTTGCTAGACGGGTTATTATCACCGAGTCAAGATGAAATTAGACAAAGTCACATCACCAATCGTGACGACCCCCTCTCACATTCTTCGCGCAATCTGGGGCCTGAGGAGGGAGATAATTTGTCAAGTGTACCTGACAATAGAAACTTTCCAAATGCTCTCGCGGACGAAGAGTCAAACTCAAGTGCCGTTCAGAATCACCACCGTCGGAATCCTAGTCTCCTTTTAACAGACCCTCCGTTCGAATCGGGAGCTTTTGCTCGTTTCGATAAAAACCGGGACGTGACCATAACCTCGAGACTCAGGCCGATCCGTGACCCTCCAACCGAAAGAAACGAAATGGGTTCGGTGGAAAGGGAATCCAGGCACGTGCGGTTTGAGAATGAAGATCCAACGTTTCGGTCGGTAGTTCCAACCGTAGATTCTGGATTTCCTCGCGAAAATAATTTTTCACAATATAGAGACGTAAATGATTTCGACCTAGACAGCCAAAACACAGTTCCGCGATTAATTAGGGTTTTACTTGGCGAACCGAATGTCAACGGGCAAGTAGTCAACCGGGCAAGTAGTCGAAGCGTGAGTCGTGCCTCCCTACGTTCAAACGATTCCCGCGGTTTCACATTGTCCTGTCTGGATTCGAACGTATCGTCTACGCGGAGAACGGGTTCCTTGTTCTTCTGGCGTGAGGATGACTCAAGCGAAAGCGACAGTCCTGCTCGATTTCATTCGAGTCGAAATCGGAGTGCATCGCCAATCCGTGGACCCGGCGGTGGTCGTTCCGGTTTTGACGGTGACTTGCCAATGAAAATCGGTCGCATAGTTAGCTCTTCGAAAATCTCTTTTCCAAAAACCGAGAGAGATCCAGAACAGTTTTTACTGATTCTCAAAGATTATTTGAGTACCAGCGGGATACATAGAGACTTATTCGTTCCGTGTTTGTCGATGATATTTGAGGGTCCGTACAGGTCATGGTGCCTCGTTAACAAAAACACGTGGCATACATGGAGAGACTTCTCAAGTGCTTTCCGATATGAGTGGGGTGTTAAGAAAGATGACGCCAACCTTCTCCTCGAAGTTCATGAATTGAAGCTCGAGAAAAATGAAACTCTTGCGGAGTTCGCGTGTAGAGCTAGACTCGTGTTTGAACGTATGCAGTTCCCGCCAGAATTTAGACAACAACTAAAACAGATCCTCACAAAATTTAATGCGCTACTGACTTTCGAGATTTTGAATCGACCCCTTAAAAATTATACCGAACTTCTGCATTATGTCAACGAACGTAGTTACCTCTATCAGAGATCGGTTGAGTCACTAAAGGCGCGTCCGAGGTCTAGCCAAAGAGACCTAAACTATGTGCAAGGAAAATTTGACTCGGTTGACGAGTTTGACGAATTAGGGCCAAGTGATGATAATTCTGAAGGCGAACAAGTCGCAGACTTTAATGCTTTTCAAATTAAATCAACCACGAACCCTAGAAAAGATCTCAGGGTTCAAAACTTGAAATCTATGACTCGTCAGAGACTCGACAAAAACTTGGACAAGTTTCAGAGTAAGTCAAACCAAACAAACACGACCAATAAAGTTGTTGATAACACCCCGGTCGACGAACAACCAAAGTCGGAAGCATCAAAACCTCCTTTCGACCGATCTAAATTGTTGAGTTTCAATTGCGCAAAATTGGGGCATACAATACGCGTCTGTACGTCAGAGCCACAAGTGGTCAGTTGTCTTTGTCGCGCAACTGGACATTTCAACACTAGTTTCTCAAAATACCAGGGAAACGCCAAAATCCCTTAGTAATTTCCCCTCAGATTACTGAAACCAAGGGCACAAGTGAGGATGTTCAAAGCTCTTCTTCATCCGAAAGGATCGTTAGTACACAAAGACTAATTAATATTAACCAACCTAAAATGTTGGATGACGTCGACGGTGACAGGAATAACATACACTGTGTACACAAGTACTTTACGCAGCACGTTAGTGAAGGACGTGTTGTTGAAGTTAAATGCAATTTTTACACGTGGACGAATCTAAGAAATACGACGAGAATGATTCTTCATATATAAAAGATTTATGTAAAAAGTACCCAGCAGTAGTTAAATAAGAAATGAGTACAGAAACGTGTACTCCTAATCCTGATCTAGCTGATCTTTCTTATGCAAATATGCACGGAGAAAAATGAAAGGTCAGTTGGGCCATCTAGATGTGCAGACAGACTATATTGCAGGGTCAACTATACGACATCCCTTGAAGATGGCTAAAGCGACTATCTCTAGAAGGTTAAAACAATAGGTCCGAATCGATCATCTGAGAGTGTCGACTTGGTGTCATCTTCTTCTTCTTCTTTGTTTTTGGCCTTTTGAAACTTGGCGTCATCTTGAACGGTCGACTCAAGCGTCATTGAGAGTCGAACTGATCATCACAGAGGGCGGACTGATCACTATAAAGGGTCGAATCGCTCATCATAAAGGGTTGATTTGGTCATATAATATTGGTCGACTTGATCTCCTCGGACAGGCTACCTGGCCATCAGGCTCGGTCAACTCCCGTGCAGAGAAATGGCGAAATTCAGCGCCGTCTGCGATGAGCCAGAGAACTACAGACGCGTGCATGTGTTGATCTTTATATGTGTATGCCGCTTCCTTACATGCCTTGAACACTAAAATAATTCAACAAAAAAAGAATGAAGACAAAATAAAGCAAATAAGTATCGAAAAATAAGAAATTAAAGATAATTATCATTCTATATCGCATTTCACGTTTCTCATTCACTTAATTTTGCCTTTATTTGTAGGATTTCAGTACAGAAGTACATGACCAACAAAATCGGAAATTTTCAGGAGACTGAAATAATATTCTGTAAAATTGAAAGCAGCATTTAGAGATCAAACAAAAGTTTACTCCTGAGCTGAAGTTTTTCTGAATTGAGACCAAAAAAGTATGATTTAAAAAAATTATCTAGCTCCTCGAAATAGAGTGTCGAAGTTTACAATCTCAAAGTGAAAGGAACCTAAAATTGGAACAGGCTCGGTTGCGGATGACAATAAAAAGAGCAATTTTGTGTTTGAACAAAAAATAAAAACTTAATACCGAGATATTGAGTTGCTCAATTGGGAGAAAGTGAGTTTAATTAGAAAAATTGAACCAATTCCGAGTAAATCATTCAAGAATTTTGAGGTTGAAATTTAATGGATTTTGAGAATCGTCTTTGAATAGTGACTAAAAAACTATTTTTCAAGTTAGAATAATAATAAAAACTAGCTCCCGAGATATGGGGAGGCTTAATAAAAAAAAAATTCATAAAATAAAAATGATTCTGTTCTCGGAAAACTAAAGATTTAGTGTGACGGTATTACAGACGAGTTTTTGATGGAAGGTCTATATAAAAAAAGGAAGGTATATATTTCTTTATAAATGAACGATAATAATTTTAAAAATAATCGTTTCTAATCATACGGGAAAAAGTCAAGTGAAAAAAGCTTATAAAAGTGACTTTTTATAGAAAATTAAGATTTAATATGTTATGTATGCTAAATCATTTCAAAATTTACTTTTTCCAACTAACATTTTGGATTTTTGGAACTAACCATTTTCATTTGCAACTAACCGACTTAGTTACAGCTAACCGTTAGAATATACCCTGGTTTATTTAGGGGGTTTTCTTTGAAAAACGAATATTTTATTATTTTCCTGTATATTAGGAACTTTTAGGAAAAGAAATATGATCAGAAAACGGTTTTAAAAAAGGTAAGAGGTTGGGCAGTTGCATAAAATAGTACAAAAAGAAAAGATGCGTGACAAATACAGTATCAGTTATCTGGTCTTTAATTACCAATATTTTTATTACTACATGAGAAATGAGGTTTCAAAGTTTAACTTAAAATTTACAGTTTTTGTTATACGTCAAAGCAGAAGAAAATTTTATACATAATGATAATATTCAGGTATATGATTTTATCACGTTATCAGGGTGGCCATTTTATTCGAGGAAGAAAATGCTCTAAGTGAATGAACAAATTTGTAAATATTCTAAATTATATCTTGCTAAGCAATTTTAACTCATAAACATTAAAAATTGGAAGATTCCAGTTTGTTTTTTAATTTGAACACTTCTATGAATTATAATTTAAATTATTTTAATTTCAATTCGTTACAAATTAATGTTGCGAATTTGTTTTTATTGTCTTGAAACCTTTCAAATTTCTTAAAAAGCTTTGAAATTTCATTTCAAAATCTTCAAAAATGTACATTTTATTTTACATTTTTTAGAATCTTTCATAAAAATGGCTTCTCACAGGTTAAGTGTGAAGGCCACACAATCAGAGACAAAATAAATATACTTAGTAACTTTACTCTTAAGACACGAAAAAACAGGTCCTATGAAAAATATTTCATTATACATTTCAAAAATTTGTAAAAATATTTTCCTTTTTAAAGGACCTCGCACCAAATACACGGTAAAAAAAGGTCCCGGTGGAATTTTTAAAGTTTCTGATATTTCTTAGTTTATGCTCTCCTGATCAAAAAATCCTCATGTCAAATTTTGGTACACATTTTCACCTGTACTGTGGGACGGGATATATTACAGATTTTTTTCTCCACCCTTTGCATTGCTCTCGTGCAAGTCTATGTAGAAAAAGAATTACACAGACTTTTTATTAAAATGCGATGTCCTTGCGTTAGAAGTGATAAGCTTTAAGCGTTCGAGAGATGTGCTAAGCGCTTTGGCAACGCCCAAAGCGTTCATATAATTTCATGTTATCGAGCATTAAACTGGAAATTCGATTTCTATTGTCAAGAGGCATTTGGTTGTCTGAATCGGTGATACAAATAGTTACTTAACAAACGCATGACCAACGCTACTTGTGATTGAAAAATTGCATCCCAAGTTCCTCGCAAAGCGTTTAAGTTGAATGGCCAGACAAAAGAATCGATACCCAGGGTTGCAATTGGGCACTCATCAACCAGTATATGTCAAGCACTATAAAGTACCTTTTGAAAATTCTCCTTTTGTGCCAACGCCTCCATCCTAACTTTGACGCTAAGCGTTTAATAAAAGCCCTCAGACAACATAATAAACTCCCAGCGTTGCTGTTTGGCTTTGAATCGCCAGTTTAAGTCAAGCAGTCTGAAACACTTCATAAGGAATGCTTATTTCGTTTTAACGCTGTGACTTTAACTTCATCGCTAAGCGTAAAAGGTAAGTATGTACGTAGATCACAAAACCAACCCCCAGCGGTGCTGTTTGCGTAACCAAATGATTATTGCGGACATGAACTGACTGATCAGCACCAAACAGCAAGGCTGGGAGCTGATTTTGTTGTCTGAGTGCTTCTATTGAATGCTTAGCGTTGAAAGTATGATGGAAGCGTTGTCAAAAAAGGAGAATACTGTACAAAATGCTTTAGAGTGCTTGACATAAACTGGTTGATCAGTGCCAAATTGCAACGCTGGGTATCGATTCTTTTGTCTGGCCATTCAACTTAAGCACTTTGCGACGAACTTCGGATGCAATGTTTCAATCACAAGTAGCGTTTGTCATGCGTTTGTGAATTAACTATCTTTATCACCGATTCCGACAACCAAACGTCTCTTGATAATAGAAATCGAATTTCGCGTTTGAAGCTCCACGACATGTAATTATATGAAAGCTTTGCGCGTTGCCTATACGCTTAGCGCATCGCCCGAACGCTTAGCGCTTCTCACTTCCAACGCGGTTACATCACATTCGTCCGTGCAATTCTTTTTCCGCATAAACTTACACGAGAGCAATGCAAAGGGTGGAAAAAAAGTATGTGATAAATTCCACTCCACAAGTAAAAATATGTACTCAAATCTGACTTTTAAATCGTGGTAGCGCAGAAACCGTTCATAATTTGAGCTTTTGCCATAAGGATTTTTTTATCAGGAAAGCATAAACTAAAAAATATTAAAAACGCTGAGAATTCCACCGAAACCTTTTTTTACCATGTACTTGGTGCGGGGTCCTTTAAAAAACTTTTTGTGTTTTTCAAAAACAAATTTCAAAACTGAGTTTTTGGAAAAAATCCACTTTCGATTTTCCTTAATTGTTTTTATAGATAGCTTACAATGTCCTCTAAAAGCCCTGTAAATGTAAAAATGGGATCTCTCTTAGTTTTCGAAAAATAATTACTGCGACATGATGTGCCCAACGCCCGAGAGTCTGAACTCTGAAATTGAACCGCCGCATGCAATAAGGGGGTATACAATTTTTGTGCACCATTCGGTTGGCCACTTAGCGACTTTTTTTAAAAATCAAAATTTTTATTTATAAAACATATATCCTCATAGGAAATTTTATTGCGCATCTTTTTTTCCTCTTGTAAAAAGTTGTCACTTTTCTTGTTTCCAAAATGAATGCAAAAAACACATTTTTTGAGAAACGACGATTTTCAGTATTTTTTCACTTCAACTCGCTCTAAATCCCAGAGTTTTCGATTTTTTCACTTTAAAATTTCAGGAGTTATTCATTATACTATTATTAAAGTGTTAGTAAAATCAAAATTAACATCTATTTGTATTTAAAAAAGTTAATAATTTTTTTCTGAACAGTTTTATAAACATCGTTTGAATATTTTCAATCGCAAAGATTCGAAAATAATTTAAATATTGCGAAAAGTTCAAAAATTCAAAAACAAAATGTAAATTTTTGAAGACTAAAAAAAAGCCTTTGAATAGCTTTTAAAGATTTCAACAGGATAAATTCTTTTAAGATTGCCCGAAAAAAATGTATATGATTTCTTATTTTGGGAAATAAATTTTCAGGAAAAATTGAAAAGATTTTTAAAACATTTCAAATGATTTCCTAAAATTCCGAAAACAAGTGTGGAAAATCTTAAAGAAAAATTCTTCAACTTTGCGAGATTACAAAATTTTAGAAGAAATTCCAGTTAGTTTATGATGGTTTGAAGAGAGAAAAATAATTCTTTTTGAAATTTCTAGACAAATTTCAAATGGCTTTTTACTTAAAAAATTTATTTTTAGACCTAATTTAAAAAGATTTCAAAATATTTCGAAAAATGTTGAAACAAATCAATAATATTTAAAGGGGCTTTTTTAATTTTAAAATATTTTACAAAAATGTCTCTTAAAATGATTTCAGTCAACTCAAAACTAAATGTAAAATTTTCGAAATTTTGAAATAAAAGTTACAAGCTTTTTGAGAATTTTTAATGGTTTTAAGCTGATAAAAGATTTTTCCTAAGATTCTTAAAGAAAGATTCAATCTTATTTGATTTTGAAAAATTAATTTTAAAAGAATATTTAAAAAGATTTCAAAATATTTTAGAAGATTCCAAAATTTGTCAACAAAAAATCTGAAATATTTTGAGGTAATATCTTAAATTTGGCAGAATTGAAAAAAATGGAAAAACCTAAAATCATTTTGAAAGGTATTGAGATGGTGCAAAAGTTTGTAAATGATTCAAAAATAATTTAGAAATTGAAAAGATTTTTAAAAATTCAAAGTAAGATATAAATTTGTAAAAATATCAAAACCAACTTTCGAAGTTATTTAAGAAAAAATCAATTTTTATAAAAAATATTAAACCTTTAATCAAGTAGTTGAATTGACAACCAAACAAGATCAATCCTCAATCAAAAATGTAATAATTTATATTTATACTAAAAAATATTTTAACATTCAATTTTTTTTTCAGGCTGACGCAAATTATTTCTAAAACTTTGAAATTTTTTGTTTGAATTAAAGAAATTGCCTTGAAATCTTCTAGATTCAAAAATTATTTAGAAACCTTTTCAATTTTTTTTTAAAATAGATCTTCTAAAATAAAGAGTTATTGAAAATTTTTCCAGCAATCGCCAGAAAATTCTTCTATCTTATTTTAACCTTTCAAAATTCTTAAATAGCTTCGAAATTTTTTCGATAC
The DNA here is from genome assembly GCA_011634705.1 of Andricus grossulariae. Lineage (NCBI taxonomy): Eukaryota > Metazoa > Arthropoda > Insecta > Hymenoptera > Cynipidae > Andricus > Andricus grossulariae. The sequence continues at coordinate 105,684,827 of JAABKJ010075445.1, read as the reverse complement.
CTTCACAAATTTACATTTTGCTTCACATTTTTGAAAATTTTTTCAAATATTAAATTATTTTTCAAACTTTTAAAAAACGTTTCATCTTATAAACATATTTTTTGAAAACTTGAATTTTTCTCAAAATTCTGCCAAATTAAAACAATTGCCCTAAAATCTTCCACTTTCTTTTATTACGGTTTTTGAAACCTCTTGAAATATTTCTATATCTTTTTAAATATTCTCTTTGAATAAATTTGTCAAAATGAAATATTATTTTAAGTTTTTCTAGGACACTCAATAAGATTCTTTTATTATCTTGAAACCTTTCAAAATCCTTCTAAAGTTTCAAAATTTGATTCCAAAATCTTCAACAATCTACACATAGTTCCGAATTTCCTGAAATCTTTTTAGACTTTCTACAGAAATTCCGTTTTAAAAATAAAAAAGCATTTTAAATTTTTCGAGGAATCTCAAGAAATATTTTTTTCTCATAAAGCATTCCATAATTGTTAAAAAATCTTCTACATTTTTGATTCCACATCTTTAAAAATGTACGTTTCAAATTTTTTGAATTTAAAAAAATTTTTAATCATTTTTCCAATCTTTTGAAAACTTCTCAATATGTCCTACACTAACTCGAATTTCTTCAAAAATTTTGTAATCTTGCAAAATTGAAAAATTTTGCTTCAAAATCTTCTACACCCTTTTTCGAAAAATCTAAATATCTTTGAAAATAATACAAAATTGATGAATAAACAAACCTAATGAACAAATGGATTATTAGGCTATTTCAGTGCGAATATTTCTTTTAATTTTTTTTATCTGAATTGAACAGTAGATTGATTTTTTTGTGTGAAAATTAATGACTTTTGTTGGAAATTAGTCTTTTTTGTTGAAAATTAAACTATTTGGTAAATTCGCGTATTTTCTTGAAGATTTTTCTTTTTACGGTATGAAATTATTCTTTTTGGTTGAAAATTAAGGTTTTTGTTTCAAAATTCAATTATTTAATTGAAAATTAATCTACTTTGTATAAAATTAAAAAAATGTGTGAGTTTAGGTTATTTTGAAAGATTTTACGGAACTTCCAAAAGAGAATTGAAGAATTTAAAGTGTTTTTGGGGTATTCAAAAAGATTAAGGATTTTTTATATATATTTTTAAAATTTAAAGCAGATTTTAAATATTTTAGGGTATTTAAAAACATTCCAATGAATTTTCTAGAGCTTCAAGAAATTTCAAGGGATTTCAAAAGATTAGAAATATTGTAGGGTTTTTTAAAAGATTCCAAAGAATTTTTAATAGATTTCAATAATTTGAAGGGATTCCAAAGAAATTTAAAGATTTAAGGGTATCTTTAAAGATTCCAAGAAATTTTCAAGAGCTCTAAGAAGTCACAAAAGATTTCAAAGTATTTCAAATATTTTAGGGTATTTTAAAAGATTTCAAGGAATTTCTAAGAGATTCGAAGACTTTAAAGGCGGTTTGGGGTATTTAAAAAGATTGTAAGGGATTTTAAATATATTTTAAAAATTTAAAGGGATTGTGAGTATATTTTAAAAATTCAGAGGGATTTTAAATATTTTAGTGTATTTCAAAACATTCCAAATAATTTCCAGGAGCTTTAAAAAATTTAAAGGGATTTTCAATGATTTTAAAGATTTTTAGCTCTTTAAAAATATTCCAAAAAATCTGCAATAGATTTCAAGAATATAAAGGGATTTTAGGGTATTCAAAAAGATTATAATGGACGATTATTATATTTCCAAAATTTAAAGGGGTTTAAAATTGTTTAGGGTATTTTAACGGATTTCAAGGAATTTTAAAGAGAATTTAAAGAGTTTTTGTGGTATTTAAAAAGATTATAAGGAATTTTTAATATATTTTAAAAATTTAAAGGGATTTTAAAATATTTTAGGGTATTTTAAAACATTCCAATGAATTTTCTAGACCCTTAAAATGTTACCAAAGATTTCAAAGGAATTTAAACATCTTAGGGTATTTTAAAAGATTTCAAGGAATTTTCAAGAGATTTTCAAAATTTAAAGGGGTTTTGGGATATTTAAAAGGATTATACGGGATTTTAATATATTTTAAAAATGTTAAGGGATTTTAAATATATTTTAAAAATTTAAAGGGATTTTGAGTATATTTTAAAAATTCAAAGGGATTTCTAATATTTTAGGGCATTTCAAACCATTCCAAAGAATTTCCAAGAGATTAGACAAAAGGGATTTTCAATGATTTTAATGATTTTTAGCTATTTAAAAATATTCCAAGGAGTTTTTAATAGATTTCAAGAATTTAAAGGGATTTTAGGGTATTTAAAAAGATTATAATCGATGATTATTATATTTAAAAAATTTAAGTGGTTTTAAATTGTTTAGGGTATTTTAAAAGATTCAAGGAATTTTCAAGAGAACTGAAGAATTTAAAGGGGTTTTGGGGTATTTAAAAAGATTATAAGGAATTTGTAATATATTTTAAAAATTTAAAGGGATTTAAAATTTGTTTAAACATTCCAGGGAATTTTCCAGAGCTTTAAGAAATTTCAAGGGATTTCAAAAGATTAGAAATATTTTAGGGTAATTTAAAAGATTCCAAAGAATTTTTAATAGATTTTAATAATTTGAAGGGATTCCAAAGAAATTTAAAGATTTAAGGGTATCTTTAAAAATTCCAATGAATTTTCAAGAGCTTTAAAAAATTACGAAATATTTCAAATATTTTAGGGTATTTTAAAAGATTTCAAGGAATTTTAAAGAGAATTGAAAAATTTAAAGGGGTTTTGGGGCATTTAAAAAAGATTATAAGGGATTTTAATATATTTTAAAAATTGTGAGGGATTTTAAATATATTTAAAAAATTGTAAGGGATTTTAAATATTTTACGGTATTTCAAAACATTCCAAAGAATTTCCAAGAGCTTTAAAAAATTAAAAGGGTTTTTCAATGATTTTAATAATTTTCAGCTATTTAAAAATATTCCAAGGAATTTTCAATAGATTTCAAGAATATAAAGGGATTTAGGGTATTTAAAAATATTATAATGTATGATTATTATATTTCCAAAATTTAAAGGGTTTTTAAATTGTTCAGGGTATTTTAAAAGATTTCAAAGAATTTTCAAGAAAATTGAAGAATTTAAAGAGTTTTTGTGGTATTTAAAAATATTATAAGAAATTTTCAATATATTTTAAAAATTTAAGAGAATTTTTAATATTTTAGGGTATTTTTAAACATTCCAATGAATTTTCTAGAGGTATAAGAAATTTCAAGGGATTTCAAAAGATTTGAAATATTTTAGGGTATTTTAAAAGATTCCAAAGAATTTTTAATAGATTTTAATAATTTGAAGGGATTCCAAAGAAATTTAAAGATTTAAGGGTATTATATATAAAAAAAAAAACAGAATTTTCAACCCAAAAATATAAATTTTTAGTAAAAGAGTTAATTTACAACCTAATAGTTACATTTTCAAATAAATAATTTAATTTTTAACCAAAAAGAGGAAATCTCAAACAAAATAGTTGAATTTTCAACCAAATAGTGGAATTTTCTACCAAAATAGTTGAATTTTCAACAAAAAAGTTAATTTGCAACCAAATTATAAAACTGTCAAATAAATAGTCGTTTTTGTTACAAATTCAACTATTCGGTAGAAAATTCCATCATTTGGTTAAAAAATAAACTATTTATTTGGAAATGAAACCATTTTGGTAATAAATTTATTTATTGTTGTTGAAAAAACAGCTACTTTCATTTTTTAAATGTATGTTTTATTTTTCAACAAAAAATGAATTTTCTAGCAACTAGTTACATTTTCAAATAGATAGTTTAATTTACAAACAAATAGTGGAATTTTCTAAAAAAAAAGTTGAATTTTCGACAAAAAGTTTATTTTTAACCAGTATAATTTTCTACAGACTAGATTCATTTTTTACGAAGAAATACGAAAAAAAAATTGGTGAATTTTGAAGCCAAAAAGACGAATTATCTCAAAAAAAAACCCTGAATTTTGAACAACAAATTATGACTTTTTATGAAAAAAATAATTTATAAAGAAATAGTTACTTTTTCGAATAAATAGTATAATTTTCTACCAAAAAGTGGAAATTTCAAACAAAATGGTTGAATTTTCAACCAAAAAGTTAATTTTAAAACAAATAATTAAACTATAAATTATTTGTATAGTTTTCTAGAAAAAAGAGGAAATTTCAAACAAAATGGTTGAATTTTCAACAACAAAATTAATTTACTACCAAATAGTTACTTTTTCGAATAAATAGTTTAATTCTTGAACAAATAGTGGAATTTTCTAAAAAAATCGTTGAATTTTCAATGAAAAAAGTTCAGTTTTAACCAGTTTAATTTTCTATGTATTAGATTCATTTTCTACCAAGAAATACGAATTAAAAAGAAAATGAAACAACAAAAAAATATGAATTTTCAGGAAAAAATTAATTTATAACCAAAAAGTTACAGTTTCAAACAAAAATTATAATTTTCTACCCAAAAGAGGAAATTGCAAACAAAATGGTCGAATTTTCAACAAAAAATTTAATTTTCAACTAAATAATTGAACAGTCAAATAAATTGTTTAATTTTTAACCAAATAGAAGTGGCATTTTCTACCAAAATAGTTAAATTTTCTACCTAATATTTACACTTTCAAATAAATAATTTAATTTTTAACCAAAAAGAGAAAATTTCAAACAAAATAGTTGAATTATTAGAAGAAAGTTAATTTTCAAACAAATAATTATACTTTCAAATAAATTGTTTAATTCTCAACCCAAAAGTGAAATTTCCAACTAAAATAGTTAATTTTTCAATAAAAAAGTTAATTTTAAACAAAATGAAATATCAAAAACTGTAAAATAAATAGTATAATTTTCTAGCAAAAAGAGGAAATTTCAACAAAAAAATGGTTGAATTTTCATTAAAAAAATTAATTTACTACCAAATAGTTACTTTTTCAAATAAATAGTTTAATTTTTAACCAGACAGTGGAATATTCTAAAAACATAATTAAATTTTCAGATGAAAAATTAAATTTTTAACGAAGTACTGGAATTTTCTACCAAACTAGTTGAATTTTCAACAAAAAAGTTCATTTTCAAACAAATAATTAAACTGAGAAATCAATAGTTTATTTTTTTAGCTAAATAGTTTAATTTTCTACCAAAATTGTTAAATTTCCAACAAAAAAGTCAATTTTTAAATAAGTAGTTTAATCTTCTACCAAAATTGTTAAATTTTCAGCAAAAAAGTTAATTTTTAACTAAGTAGTTTAATTTTCTACCAAAATTGTTAAATTTTCCACAAAAAAGTTAATTTTTAACTAATTAGTTTAATCTTCTACCAAAATTGTTAAATTTTCAACAAAAAAGTCAATTTTTAAACAAGTAGTTTAATTTTCTACTGAGAAGATTGATTTTCTATTAAAAAAAAAAAAAGTTCAACAAAATTTGTGAATTTTAAAGCCAAAAAGACGAATTATCTAGAAAAAATTGAATTTTTAACAAAAAAGTTAATTTTCAACCAAATAATTAAACTGTCAAATCAATAGTTTAATTTTCAACTAAATAGTGAAAATATCTACCAAAATTGTTGAATTTTCAACAAAAAAGTTAATTTTCAACTAAGTAGTTTAATCTTCTACCAAAATTGTTAAATTTTCAGCAAAAAAGTTAATTTTTAACTAAGTAGTTTAATTTTCTTTTTTTTAGGTGAAAATTTGTCTTTTTTAGTTGAAATATTATATATATTTTTGAAATTTTTTTTTTTTTTTTTGGTAGAAAATTAGGATTTTTGCTTGAAAATTGATCTTTTTGTTTGAAAACCTAACTATTTTGTTAAAAATTCAACTATTTCGTTGAAAATTTATGTATATTGTGAAAAATTCGTCATTTTGGTGCAAAATTCGAATTTTTGTTTGCAAATTGAACTATTTAGTTGAAATTTATCTTCATTGGTTTAAAAATGAAACTATTTTTTGGAAAATTCGTCTTTTTTGGTTGATTTTAACTGGTTTTGATTTGAAATTAAAACTATCACAGTTTTCTTCGAGAATTCATCCTTTTTGTTGAAAATTAATCAATTCTGTGGAAAATTCAACAATTTGGTTAAAGAGTCATTTTTTTGGCTAGAGATTCTTCATTAATGTTGAAAATTAATCTTTTTGAATAATTTATTCTTTTGATTGAAAATGTAACTATATTATTTGAAGATTCGTTATTTTAGTTTAGAAATCATCTCTTTGCTTGAAATTGTAACTATTTTGTTACAAAATTTTTTTTTGGTTGAAAATGAATTTTTTCAACTGAAAAGATAATTATTCCATTTTAAGTGAAAAATTCATCATTTTCGGTTTAAAATTCATCTTCAGGGTTGGAAATTCAAATATTTTCGTAGAAAATTTACTCTTTGTTCGAAATTCATATTTCAGTGTTAAAAATTCAACTGAAATCTTTTTTTGGATGAAAATTCAATTATTTTTTTTCTTCAAATTTGTCTTTTTGATTTAAAAATTCATCTATTTTAGTAGAATTTGCAACTTTCTTGAAGAAAAATCCAACTGTTTGTTTGAAAATTCAACAATTTTGTGAAAAAGTCATCCTTTTTGGTAGAAAATTCATCTGTTTTGTTAAAAATTTACTTATTATTTAAAACCCGTTTTCTAATATATGAATGAATGAAAAATAATAGTATAAATAAATAAAAATATATAAAGTCAAACTAAAATCTTTTTTGGATGAAAATTTAACAATTTTTTGAAAATGTTTTTTCTAATTTAAGATTTCATATATTTCAGTAGAAATGGCATCTTTATTAGATAAAAATTCAACTGTTTTTTTGAAAATTTGTATTTTTGAGTTGACAGTTCAACTATTTTCGTAGGAAATTAACTTTTTATTCAAAATTTACATCTTAGTGTTGAACATTTGACTGAAATCTTTTTTGGATGAAAATTCATCTATTTTAGTAGAAATTGCACCGTTTTGGTTGAAAATTCAACTGTTTTGTTGAAAATGAGTCATGTTGGTTTGAAAATTCAACTATTTTCGTAAAAAAATTTATTTCTTGTTCGAAACTCATATTTTGATATGGAAAAGTCAATACAATTTTTTAAAATAAAAATTTCATCTTTCCTAGATAAAAATGAAACTGTTTGGTTTGAAAATTAATCTTCTTTGCTTGAGGATATAACAATTTTGTTCAAAAATTTTGGTTAAACCACTTTGTTAAGAAATCACTTTTTTGTTGAAATTTTTAGTTGGAAATTCATTTCTTTGGTTGAAAGTTGAACTATTTTCTTGAAAAGTGATCTTATTTAATTGAAAATTCAAATGCGTGAGTAAGAGTTGAACTACTTTGTTCACAATTTTTTATTTTTTGTTTAATGAAGGTTTATCTCATTGGTTGACAATTAAACTATTTTATTAAAAATTAACTTTTCTCTGAATCTTCAATTGTTGCACAGAAAATTCGTCCTTTGGCTTGAAGGCTCGACAATTTAGATGATCTTTTTTCTTTCTTTCATTACTGAAAATTTTTTATTTGTTGAAATATCGTCTTTTTGGTTTCAGATTCATGTTTTTTGATGAAATTTCTTTTCGTTTGATTGAAATATCAACTATGACACTTTTTTATTGTGAATTTATCTTTTTAGGTGGAGAATTATTGTTTTGTAGAAAATTCAAGTTTTTCCAAGTAATCCTTTATATTAGAAAATTCTCTTCTTTACAATAAATAAATAAATTTGTAAATTTTAAATTTGTATCTAAAATATTGTTTTATTTCGTTCATAAAAGACCCTATTTCGAAAAATATTAAAAGATTAAAATGCTGGTATTTTAATATTAATGGTCAGGGGAAATGAGAAATTGGTGAAGAAAAAATAAAAAAATTTCGCAAAGCATCTATTATCTTACAAATAAAAAGTTTACATTAGTTTCAAGTCTCATATCTTATTATTTCTCGAAACCATAAATTACGTACAAAAAAAAGGGGGGGAGGGAAGGGTAGAAATATTTTCTTACGGCTCGTTACAGTCTTCTTTTTTGGTTCACTGCGACTGTTTTTGATTGAAAATTAAATTATTTTTTTGTTGAATTATCAAATATTACACTTTTTGTTAAGAAATCATTTTTTTATCGAAGATTCATCACTTTGGTTGAAAATGTTAAATTAAATAAATTGTTAAAAATTCCCTATTTCTTAGTTGAAAATGATTTATTTCAACGAAAAAGGAATTCTTCCATTTATTATTCAAAATTAAAATTTTTGAGCAAGTTTTATTCATCAAAAATAATTATTTGAATTTAAATAATGCAATACAAATATTGGCAAATGGTAATTTTTCACCTATTGCAAAAATACAAATTTTAATTGATATTTTACAATAAAATTAATTTTGCTCATGTCAAATAAAATTCTTAATTCTGCGGCATATGTCTCGTTTTTATTGAATAATAAAACTTGACATTAATAAATCTAAATTTTTTTTTCAAATTACACAAGTAGTTGAATTTTCAAAAAAAAAGTGAATTCTGAACAAAAAATTTGGTAGTTGAATTTTCAACTAAAATCGAACAATTTTCAGTCAAAACTGGATTATTTAAATTTGCAGTTAAGAAAATTAATTTTCAACTGAAAAAAAAAAATTTTTTTTAACAAACTAGTTGAATCGTCAAATGAAGATTCGAATTTTTAGCCAAGAAAGATAAATTCTGAACCAAAAATATGATAGTAAAATTTTTAATTAAGAATAATTAACTTTAAATTAAAAAAAGTTGGTGAAATGTAAAATTAAAAATTATTTTTTTGTTTTTTACCAATGTGGCTTCGTAATTAAGATTTTTACACTTTGTAACAAAATCGGCTCTCGTTTTTCCATTATTATTCGTCACGTAGAAAAACCTTTTTCCTTTTTCTTTCAACTTGCTGACAGCTTTTGGCGATCCTTCAATCACTTTCGTTTCTCTCCACAGAACTCCTAGTAAAATAAAAGAAAAATTCGAGTTAAGACAAAATTAGAACACATTTTTCAAAAAAAAAATTTCAAAAACGAAAAATCAAAATTTAGAAGAAAAAATAATTTATACATAAGAAATGAGTCTCAAAGAGAGAAAATAAAACGCAGAAAGAAAAATTAAGCAAAAGTCGAAAAAAAAAACAGAGAAAAAAAAATCACAAACTTGAATTTTTTCATTCCTGCACATTCCAAAATTCAAATTTAAAAAATTGCTTATTGGTATCATAAAAATAAAAAACAAAAATAAAAATTGAATTAAATTTTCAATTAGATTGATGAATATCCAACAGGAAAACGATTTTTAATCAAATATCTGAATTTTCAACCAAAAAGATTAATTTTGAACAAAAAATTTAATAGTATTTCAACCAAAAATTTTTTTATTTTTAAATCAAAAAATTTTCAACGAAATATTTGAATTTTTAACCAAAATAGATTAATTTTTAACGAAAGAGTTGTATTTTTAATTTAAAAAATATAAGATTTCTACAAAAGAGATGATTTAAAAAAAAAAAGGAAGAATTCCCAATGAGAGTTAAATTTTCAACCAAGAAAAATTTTTCCGTCAAGAGAGGAAAAATATTTCAACCAAAATGTTGACTTTTCAAGCCAAAAATTCGAATTTTCTGCAAAAAAGTTGAATTTTCGACAAAAAAGTTCATTTTAATCAATAAAATGAATATTTAACAAATTAAAATTAATTAGATGAAATACAAAAAAAAGAAATACATGAATTTTCAACCAAATAGGTGAATTCTCTATTAAAATCGAGCAATTTTTAACAAAATAGTTGAATTTTTAACTAAAAAAGATCAATTTTCAAATAAAAACTATTAATTTGCAAACAAAATTAAAAAAAGAATTTTTTTAACAAAAAAACATGAATTTTGAACTAAATATTTGAATTTTCTATTAAAAATCGATCAATTTTCAATCAAATAGTTGAATTTTAAACTAAAAAAGATCATTTTCAAATAAAAAATATTAATTTGCAAAAAAAAACAAATTTTTTAACAAAATACTTAAATTTTCAATTAAATATTTGAATTTTCGATTAAAATCGATCAATTTTCAATCAAATAGCTGAATTTTCAACTAAAAAAGATCAATTTTCAACTAAAAATATTAATTTGCAAACAAAACAAAAAAAACTAATTTTTTAACAAAACACTTGAATTTTCAATTAAATATTTGAATTTTTGATTAAAATCTATCAATTTTCAATCAAATAGTTGAATTTTCAACTAAAAACTATCAATTTTCAACTAATAGTGGAAACGTAAAATTTCAGTAGAAAAAAAAATCAACAAAATACATCAATTTTCAACCAAGTCGTTTAATTTTTAACCAACAATATCTTTCCAATGACTTTTTGCTATGATGGCTTTCAAATTCACAATAATTTATAATTGTTTAATCAATTTTTATAAACAAATTCTGTTTGGATATTTTTTGATGAATAGGCTCAATTTTTTACGAAATCAACTAAGAATTCTTTGGGATGAATATTTGCTATTTTACTTCCCAAAATAACAAGAATTGTTAATTACTCAAACAATATTCATAAAAAAATTAAAATTTTCACTATTTTTCAAAGAATTACTAAAACTATTTTTATTACACAACAAAAGTATTATAGCAAAGAGCTGTCGGATATATATTCTTATTCGACTGCGTAAACAAAAATTAAGCCTTTTCGTTAAAAAATAGACAAGCTCTGAAATTGTTTATGTGAATTGTTTCAATAATCCATAATTTTTACAAATTTAAAAAGTGTCACAATAAAGAGGCATCGAAAAGACATTCTTAGTCAATATCGTAAACAAATATTGAGCGTATTCGTTAAAAAATAGTCAAGCTCTGAATTTGTTTATGAATATTGTTTACATTATCAAAACTTTTTCTGAATTTACAAATTATTATAGCAAAAAATCATCATGAAGATATTCTCAGCCGATTTGTAAGGAAAAATTAGAAGTCTTCGTTAAACAATTGCCAAACTCTGAATTTGTTTATGAATATTGTTTATATTATCAAAACTTTTTCTGAATTCACTAATTTATAGCAAAAAATTATCATAAAGATATTTTCAGCTGACTCTGAAACAAAAATTAAGCGTTTTCGTTGAACAATTGCCAAACTCGGAATTTGTTCATAAAAATTGTTTATAAAATAAATTATTCCTGTGAGTTTGCAAAGCATTCTTTTGAAGAGTAATGGGAAAAATATTCTTTGTATATTTCGTAGAAAAATTCAGCCTATTCGTTGAAAAATAGCCAAACTCTGAATTTGTTTATGGATATTGTTTATATTATCAAAACTTTTTCTGAATTTACAAATTATTATAGGAAAGAATCATCATGAAGATATTCTCAGCTGATTTGTATACAAAAATTAGGCGTTTTCGTTGAACCATTGTTAAACTCTGAATTTGTTTATGAATATTGTGTAATGTATCAAAACTTTTTCTGAATTTACAAATTATTATCATAAAGATATTCTCAGCCGATTTGTAAACAAAAATTAGAAGTCTTCGTTGAACAATTGCCAAACTCTCAATTTCTCTATGAATATTGTTCATATTAATTAAACTTTTTCTGAATTTACAAATTATTATAGCAAAGAATTATCATAAAGATGTTTTCAGCTGATTTTTAAACAAAAATTAAGCGTTTTCGTTAAAAAATTGCCAAACTCGGAACTTGTTTGTGAATATTGTTTATATTATCAAAACTTTTTCTGAATTTAGAAATTATCATAGCAAAGAATTATCATAAAGATATTTTCAGCTGATTTTCAAACAAAAATTAAGCGTTTTTGTGAAAAAATTGCCAAACTCGGAACTTGTTTATGAATATTGTCTAAATTATCAAAACTTTTCCTGACTTTACAAATTATTATAGGAAACAATCATCATAAAGATATTCTCAGCTGATTTGTAAACAAAAATTAAGAGTTTTCGTTAAACAATTGTCAAACTCTGAATTTGTTTATGAATATTGTGTGAATTATCAAAACTTTTTCTGAATTCACAAATTATTATAGCAAATAATAATCATAAAGATATCCTTAGCCTATTTGGGAACAAAAATTAAGCGTTTTCGTTAAACAATTGCCAAATTCAGAATTTGTTTGTAAAAATTGTTAATATAATAAATTATTCCTGTAAGTTTGCAAAGAATTCTTTTAAAGAGTAATCGGAAAAATATTTTTGGTATATTTCGTAGAAAAATTGAGCCTATTCGTTGAAAAAAGGCGAAGCTCTGAATTTGTTTATGAATATTGTTCAAATTATCAAAACTTTTCCTGAATTTCAAATTATTATAGGAAAGAATCATCATGAAGATATTTTCATCTGATTTTCAAACAAAAATTGAGCGTTTTCGTTGAACAATTGCCAAACTCGGAACTTGTTTATGAATATTGTTTATATTATCAAAACTTTTTCTGAATTTACAAATTATCATAGCAAAGAATTATCATGAAGATATTTCCAGCTGATTTTTAAACAAAAATTAAGCGTTTCCGTTGAAAAATTGCCAAACTCGGAACTTGTTTATGAATATTGTTTAAATTATCTGAACTTTTTCTGAATTTACTAATTATCATAGCAAAGAATTATCATGAAGATATTTTCAGCTGATTTTTAAACAAAAATTAAGCGTTTTCGTTGAAAAATTGCTGACATTTAGGATATTTTATTTTATTTCGTAAAACTGAAAGGTCGTGAATCGACAAAAGAATGGAACATGACTGAGGAAATAGATTCTACACTTGAGAAATATTACTATTTGTACATTTATGACTTACATTGAGAATATTTTCACGAAAAAGTCGTATGACGTACTACCATGACGTCATACTAAAATACTCAATTCAAGGCTTCCCGCTCTTCGGGCCTCTTTTTAATCGGTCAGCCACGGTGCGAAGGAGAATATACAGGGACCGTGGTGGAAGGTGCTGGAACTGCGCAAATAGAAATAACCGTGTACAGCCGACGGGAAATAGAGGAGACGGGAAATAAGGGAGATGGGAAATAGGTGAGACTCCGCTGTATTTGCGTGACTAAACAAAAATTTAAAAACCTTTTTTTTCATTTAGAAAACGTCTATTATGTCCGAAGGAAATGTTACGGTCTGTTACATGAGGGACGGGAGTCATGGGGAGGTGTAAAAAAATGTTGACAATGACGTTACGTAATATGTGAACGCTCCCAAATGCGAGCTGAATTAATAGAACCCAATAAGAAAATTTAACTATTTTTGATTGAAAGTTCATTCTTTTTGGTTAAAAATTCGACTATTTGGTCGAAAATTTAATTGTTTTGTTGAAAATTCAACAATTTTGTTAGCGTCATCTTTTTTGTCGAAAGTTTAACTTTTTTTTAAACAATCGCCTTTCTCATTACAAAATTCTTCCTTTTGGATTGAAAATTCCTCTTGTACGGTAGAAAAGTAATCTTTTTTGGTTGAAAATGAACTTTTTTGTGAAATTTTAACTATTTCTGAAAAATTCGTCTTTTTGGCCCGAAAATTCAACTATGTTGTTAAAAATTCATCTGTTTTTATAAAAATTCATCTATTTTCATTGAACATCCAACAATTTTGTTGCAAATGTAACTGTTTGGTGAAATATAATTTTTTTTTAAATACAACTATTTGATTACAAATATATATTTCTTGGTTGAAAACAATCTATTTGTTGAAAATTCAACTTTTCAGGCTGATAATTCAATCGTTTTAAAAAAATCGTCTCTTTGGCTGCAAAATTTAACAATTTGGTTGAAAACAATCTATTTGTTGAAAATTCAGCTTTTCAGGTTGATAATCCAATTGTCTTGAAAAAATTCGTCTCTTTGGGTGATAAATTTAATAATTTGGTTGAAAATTCAACTGTTTCTAGGTCAAGTTTAATCGCTTTTATTTTAAAATTCAACTATTTGGTTAAAAATTCATCTTTCTTGGATTAAAATTAACTTTTTTGTTTAAAATTTAACTATCGTCTAAAAAATTCATCATTTTGGACCAAAAATTCAACAGTTTGGTTCAAAATTCATCTATCTTGTTGAAAATTCGCCTATTTTATTTGATAGTTGAAGAATTTGGTTGTAACTGTTATTCTTTGATTGAAAATTAATAATTTTTTGTTGAAAATGCACCTATTTTATTTTTAAAAAATCGTCTTTTGGTTGGAAAATCTAACTATTTGATTGAAAATTAAACTGTGTTTAGTTAAAAATTTAATGTCTTTTATTTGAAAATTCATCTTTCTTTGTTGAAAATAATCTTTTTTGTGAAAAATTCAACTTTTCAGGTTGATAATTTACTTGTCTTTTTTGCTTGAAAATTCAACTATTTGGTTGAAGTTTAATTTTTTTGTTTGAAGTTTAATATTTTTGTTTAAAGTTTAATCTTTTTTTTCATAATTTGACCATTTGGTTAAAAATGCATCTTTGTAGGTTGAAAATTCAACTATTTGGCTAAAATAAAAGTTTTCAGATATTTTGTTGTAAATGTAACTGTTTGGTTGATTTTTTTAAAATTATAATGCGTAATTGGAAATCAATCTTTCTGATTTAAAAATTAAGTGTCTTCTCAACCATTCGACTTTTTAACTTGAAAACTCAACTCATTTCTTAAAACTTCGTCCCTGGGTTGAAAATTCGTCTTTTAGTTGCAAATTCAACTATTTTCCTAAAAATGCATTATATTTATACTTGAAATCTTAGGAATTTAAAGCATTTCATACTGAATTCAATATTGCATTTATATTAAATTTATTTAAAAGAATTTATTCCTTTATTATTCCCCTTTTCGTAAAAAATAATTCAATTTTCCCTGTTTCGATAGCATTTAAAGCTGTGAAGGCTGAATTATACAAAAATGAAAATTTTCATATTTAAATTTAAAGCCTTAAGGCCATGTGACGAGTGAGTCACGTGACCGGCTTCCTACCTTACCGACACTTTTTTTATTTGTAGACTTATTTTCACACGAATAGCCATATCGAGTTGAGTGGAAAATTCAAGGATTTCATGATATACAAACAATTCAAGAAGTTCACAAAATTCAGGGATTTCAGAAAGTGTAGAAAATTCAAGGATTTCACGGAATCCAGAAAATGTAGAAAAATGTAGGATTTCATGAAATTGGCAAAATTTAAGGAATTCAGAAAATGTGGAAAATTCAAGGATTTCATGAAATTCAATTCAAGAAGTTCGGAAAATTCAAGGAATTCCAGAAGTTCAGATAATTCAAGGAATTCAGAAAATGAAAAAAATTTAAGGATTTCATGATATTTAAAGAATTCACGAAGTTAATAAAATTCAAAGAATTCAGAAAGTTCAAGAAATCCAGAAAGTTTATAAAATTCAACGATTTCATGAAATCTCGAATATATAGATAATTCAAGGATTTCAGAAAATTCAGAAGATTGAACGGATTCAAAAAATGTGTAATATTCAAGGATCTCATGAAATTCAAAGAATTGCAGAAGTTCAGATAAATCAAGGAATTCAGGAAATGTAGAAAATCCAAGGATTTCATGCAATTCCAAGAATTCAATGAGTTTAGAAAATTCAGTGAATCCAGAAATTGCAAGAAATTTAAAGAATTCAGAGAATTCCCAGAATTTAGAGAATTCACCGAATTGAGAGCATTCACATGATTCAGGGAATTGAAGAAATTTTTTTTCAAACCCGAAGGTATCGAATTGAAAAAAAAAATGTTCCGTTTTGGAGATTCAGGAAGATCAGGTGAAGTTTTCATAATGTTGGATAATTTCTTCTGAAAATTGTGCGACTTGTTATGGAGTGACACGACATTCTGAGTGACGTCGTCAAATGGAAGTTGCAACACATTACGTCTTACGAGGTACAAGCAACACGTAAGGCGACTATCCTTGACTACTTCGACAAAACTTTTTAAATCTAGTGATGATTATTTCTACCTTCTACCTTCTACCTACGATCGCTCGAACGAAGGTAAAGCCAATAAAGTAGGTATTTCACTCAAGAAATGAGAAATCTTCCAAACAATCTTTTCAATTAAGGCTTATTGCATACCTCATTCCAAATTCAGATCCCCACTCTACATTTCTAAATCAGTCAAAATTTTACTTATCAAATCATTCAAGAATTTTTCTACTGAACAATCAGTGATTTCTGGTGACAAACCAGTTTTCACAGATTAATCAGTCATTTAAAATGATTGAGTCATTCAGTCACTTGAATCATCTGATTTTCAGTCCCTCGATGAATTTTTTGGAAGACAGTTCATTAATTTTCAACAAAAAACGAATTTTCCACGGAATAGTTGAATTTTTAAGTGAAAAATATCAAGTTTGAACCAAATAGTTGAATTTTCAACAAAACAAAAGAATTTTTAACCAAATAGTTGCATTTTGAACTTCAATTAAAAAGATTATGTTTTAATTGAAATTATGAATCTTCAACTGGAATAGTTGGATTTTCAACTAACAAAGATGAATTTTCAACCAAAAAATTGATTATTTCAATTTTCAGTAAAGTAAGCGATTTATTTAAAAAACAAAAATTTCAACAAAATAGTTAAATTTTCAACCAGAAAGATTAATTTTCAACTTAAATTATGAATCTTTAACTGAAATAGTTGAATTTTCAACCAAAAGAATCAATTTTTAACCAAATAGTTGAATTTTAAACTTCAGTCAAAAAGATTAATTTTTAACTGAAGTGATGAATCTTCAACAGGGATAGTTGAAATTTCAACCAACAAAGATAAATTTCCAACTAAAAAATTGAATAGTTCATTTTCCAGTAAAAAAATATTATTTTAAAAAACAAAAATTTAAACAAAATAGTTTAATTTTCAACCAAAGACACTAATTTTTTACTAAAATAATGAATCTTTAACTGAAATAGTGGAATTTTCATCCAAAAGGGTCAATTTTCAACCCAGAAGATTAATTTTCGACCAAATAGTTGAATTCGCACCTAACAAGGATCAATTTTTAACGAAATAGTTGAATTTTCAACATAATAAAAGAATTTTCAACCAAATAGTTGAATTTTAAACTTCAATCAAAAAGATTAATTTTTAACTGAAATAATGAATCTTCAACTGGAACAGTTGAATTTTCAACTAACAAAAATACATTTTTAACCAAAAAATTGATTATTTCAATTTTCAGTAAAAAAAGTGATTGATTTATCAAACAAAAATTTCAACGAAAAAGTTCAATTTTCAACCAAAATTATTAATTTATCACTAATATGATGAATCTTCAACTGAAATAGTTGAATTTTGAACCAAAAGGATCAATTTTCAACCAAGAAGATTAATTTTGACCAAATTGTTGAATTTACAATAACCAACTTTTGCCGATACTTGTAACTGAATTTCTCGTTGGAATTCTGATTTCGTCTTTGTTGTGGAAATTGTTGTTACAAATATCATAAGAAAAGAAAGAGTTTAAAATAGAGAATAAGTCACTGCACATAAAATAATTTTTTGTGTATTGTCCTTAAAAAAAATAATACAAAAAAAATAAATAAATTATTACTTTTTTCGGTGAATTTAACGAGAATTGCTATAAAGTCGCTATATATAAAGATAAAGTTATAATGATATTTTCTGTTTGACAACTAATATAACGTTCTATGAAAAGTCAATCTTTTATGAGAAAAAAGGCAAATCAAATTCTCTATCTGAAAAAAGTGGTGGAAGAAAATGTCTGAATAATATTACGCTGATTGTTTTTGAAAACCTGATTGGCTTTTGAATGACTTCAAATGGCTTCAGATTTTATAAAAAAAATTCGAATGAAACATGATTATAAATTTCAGTTTATTTACAAATTTTAATTTGAATTGTGATTATTATTATGGCAAAGTATATCATTGTTCTTGCTCATACTGATTAAAAATTGTCTACTTTGATAATAGAATGAAACCTAATGTCAGTAAATGAATAATAATTATTTATTGCCTAAATTTTGAGAGCACACCAGATATTAAGATGACAAAGATTTCTTAATACTTCACAAAATTTTAAAAGATTTCAAAAGACATCATTGGGTTGTAAAATGTTTTAACTTTCAACGTTTCCCAAATGTTTCAATTGACTCCTGATTATTTAAAGTCATTTTTCAGATTTTAAAAGATTTCGCAAAATTTCGCAGCATTTCAAAGAAATTCATACCTGTTTCAGAGATTACAAAGAATGTTATGGTTTTCACATTCACAGTTGTTGCTGTTGTGGGTGGCATACGCCCCCCACCTTGTTTCCTATCGATTAGATATGAAATAAAAAGCGATAAAAGGAAGGATTTAAGAAAAGTGAATAATTATTTATTAATTTGGAATCCCGTGGTATGGTAAGTACTGTAATTCCGGTCTGATGACTTAACCTCCCATTTTTTTACACGTGATAAGTTTCCTTGCTTTTAGCTAATTTGATTTGTAGTTAAATAACCAACTTAGTTTGTTAAGAGTAACAATGACTTGACAAGTTACTGAGTAATGTATTTCAAATTAAATATTAGCCATCGAACTCTCATATTCCAGGCTAATATTTTAGCTATGATTGTCAATTTTATTGAAATCAGCAAAATAATTTCGAGTAAGTTAATAAAGTACAATTTAGAACTAAAATTTCTTTTAAAACACTAGCCGTAGAACTCTTATATTCTGAGCTAGTATTGTGACTGTTCAAAGACAGCTCATGTATTTTGATTCGTTAGTCTAAACTCATTTCCCCGGGGAATTTCGGATGTAATTGCCCAGAAAAATATGAGTTGTGTCATGTTAAAAATACAATCAAATTGATTTAATTATAGTTTTAAAGGTGTCGAAGGAACGGCTTTAACTGCGACTGTGGATCGCTTACCTAATTCAGCTCATTGCTAAGCAATGTAAGAAAAATAAAAGCAAATTTCTTAGTTAAAAAACAGACATCAGAGGTCGATGTTACAAATTTTCATTTTTAAAACGTTTCTAAACGTAATTTCTTTGTTAGTAATTGCGTTGGGTAAAATTCCTATGAACATAAAACGCTGCTAATTATTAACAAAGATCTATACCAAAAGGAAGCAGAAGTCGAAACAATCCATCCAGCACTCAAGCATGTTAAACCAATCATGTAAAATTACAAACTACTCTGCCTGGTAACTTATTCATAAGGCCATGTTGGCGTACAGCGTCTCTGAAAAAATCAATAATATCGATCCCTGCTAGCCATTCCAAAATACAAAAATATATCAAACAATTCTCGTTTTTACGTATCTATTTACAATCTCGGGAGAATCATCATATAAAAGTATTAAGTGATAAACATATTTTCTTTATTATAAACATATCTCGATAATTATTGTGAAATGCCAAAAATATGTAGACAATTTAATGTTTTCAGTTTGGTTTTATGCATTTCAACTTGAAAAATACCTAATTTTTAAAACGGTACTTCGAGAAATAATTAATTTGTTTCCAAATAATAATAAATAAACTACAATTACGGACTGATGACAAAATAATTTACGAATTACCATTACTCGTGCGAATTACTTGTCTTAAGTTGAAGACTCGAAGTACGTATTGAGGAAAATATAAAATTTTCAGGTTGACGACTGTCGAATTCAATTAGTTTTATATAACTTATTTATAAAACTTATCCCTACTGCAATAACGACCCCAAGCTCTCAAATCTTAAAGTGAGTTGATATTTTATTTAATATAGAAAAAATAATTGCTTGAACATTTTATCATTATTTTTATTATTAATAATTTTTTTGTTCATTTTGCAGTTTATTAACAATTTTGATTTTTCAGATATAAAAATAATATTTTTCATTATGAAAGAACAAATAAAAAACTATCGATTCATGTAAAAAATTAAAAATTTTCAGTCCAAAAGTGCCTCAACATTCTCAGGGCACAAGTGAATAAATAAATATTCATTATGGAGCTACTAAACAACAATTTAATTAATTTCAAATATCGATTTAATTATTAAGTTCTCAGTCTTCGATTTTGATTGCAACATTTAAAAATGAAAGCTTTTTATGTTCTAAGCTTAAACACTTTTCAATTTAAAAAATTAAAATTGAACTCCATCAATCTGAAAAAATTAAATTTTTTAATTTTTAATAATTGAATTAATTGAATTGATTTTTAGTGCTCTGAGTTTGAGCTAATCCTTCTTCTAATTCAGTAGAAAATTAAAAATTAAAAGTTACACCTTTCATCTGAATGTTAAAAATTCTAAATTTGAAACCATCCACTATTTAAGAATGTTAGAAAGAAAAAATTAGTCTCTTCCAGTTTAGAAAAACTTGAAAACCAAAATTCGATCCCTTCCAGCTTTATTTAAAATAAAATAATAAATTTAAAATAAATAAATGCTCTTGCATTCAGTATATAACGCTTTAAATTCCTAAGATTTCAAATTGAAATATATTGCATTTTCAAAACTTTCAACCAAAGAAGATTTTTTACAAAATATTAATTTGGAATCCAGAAAAACGAATTGTCAAAACAAAAAATTAATTTTTATCCAAAAAGTTTAGATTGGCAACCAAGTAAATTAATTTTTAAGAAAATGGGACGAATTTGCAACAAAATTGTTTAACTTTCAACCAAATTTTTAGGCTAAAAAGACGATTTTTTAAAAAAACTAATTAATTTTGGATAAAAGAATGACTTTATCAAAATCGTTGAATTTTCATCCTATGAAGATGCATTTTGTACCAAATAATCGAATCTTCCAAAAAAAGGATTAAAATTGAAGATTTGAATTTTCAAGCAAAATAGGCGATTTCTTAACCAAAGAAGATGTTTCAAAAGATATTAATTTGCAACCCAGAAAAACAAATTGGCAACCAAATAAATGAATCTGCAAGAAAATGAGACGAATCTTCAACAAAATAGTTAAACTTTTTATCAAATTTTCAAGCTAAAGAGACGATTTTTTAAACAAAAAAGACCAATTTTCGATAAAACAGAAATAACTTGATCAAAATCTTTGAATTTTCATTCTCTAAAGATGCATTTTGTACCAA
Organism: Andricus grossulariae; assembly: GCA_011634705.1. Classification (NCBI taxonomy): domain Eukaryota; kingdom Metazoa; phylum Arthropoda; class Insecta; order Hymenoptera; family Cynipidae; genus Andricus; species Andricus grossulariae. The sequence continues at coordinate 105,663,774 of JAABKJ010075445.1, read as the reverse complement.
ATAATCGAATTTTCAAACAAAACGGATTAAAATTCGACATTTGAATTTTCAAGCAAAATGGGCGAATTTTGAACCAAAGTAGAGTTTTTACAAGAGATTAATTTTCAACCCAGAAAAACCAATTTTCAGAACAAAACGAATCAATTTTTAACAAAAAGTTTAGATTGGCAACCAAATAAATGAATTTTCGAGAAAATCAGACGAATTTTCAACACAATTGTTTAACTTTTATCAAATTTTCAAGCTAAAGAGACGCTTTTTTTTAACAAAAGAGACGAATTTTCGATGAAACAGAAATAACATGATAAAAATCTTTGCATTTTTATTGTCTAAGGATGCATTTTATACCAAATAATCGAATTTTCAAAAAAAAATAGATTAAAATTGAAGATTTAAATTTTCAAGCAAAATAGGCGGATTTCTAACCAAAGTAGATTTTTTACAAGAGATTAATTTGCAACCCATAAAAACGAATTGTCAAAATAAAAAAATTATTTTCAACCAAAAAGTTTAGATCGGTAACCAAATAAACGAATTTTCAAGGAAATGAGACGAATCTTCAAAAAAATAGTTAAACTTTTTATCAAATTTTCAAGCTAAAGAGACGACTTTTTTAATAAAAAAGACAAATCTTTGATAAAACAGAAATGACTCGATTGAAATCTTTTAATTTTTATCCTCTAAAGATGCTTTTTGTACCAAATAATCGAATTTTCAAACAAAACGGATTAAAATTCGAGATTTGAATTTTCAAGCAAAATAGGCGAATTTTGAACCAAAGTAGATTTTTTACAAGAGATTAATTTGCAGCCCATGAAAACGAATTGTCAAAATAAAAAAATTATTTTCAACCAAAAAGCTTAGATCGGTAACCAAATAAACGAATTTTCAAGAAAATGAGATGAATCTTCAAAAAAATAGTTAAACTTTTTATCAAATTTTCAAGCTAAAGAGACGACTTTTTTAATAAAAAAGACAAATTTATGGTTAAAATGCATGTATTTGGTTTGAAATTCGTTTGAACAAGTTGTTGAAAAAGTTGATTTTATTACTTGAAGAGCCATCTCTTTGGTTGAAAATTTAACTATTTTGATGAAAATTCGTTTTTTTTTTGTTGAAAGTGAATTTGCTTAACTAAAAATTGTTGAAAATTAATTTTATTGTTGAAAAATTAACTATTGTGCTCTTAGATTGAAAATTGAACTATTTTGTTAAAAATTCAATTTCTTTTCGGTTGAAAATTAATTTTCCTAACTCAAAATTGTTAAAAATTCATTTTATTGTTTAGAGATTAAACTATTTTGTTGAAAATTGATTTTTTGATTAAAATTTTTTTTTTCAACTGAAAATTTATCGCTTGTACCTAGTTGAAAGTTCAACCATTAAATTTTTCATAAGGATTTCATGTTTTTTGGTCGAGAATTCAACTACTTGGTTTAACTACTTTTTTTTTTAATTAATTTTTTCGGTTAAAAATTCGTTCTTTTATTGGTGAAAATCAATTTTTTTATCTGAAAATTTAACTATTCCATTTATGGTTAAAATGCATGTATTTGGTTTGAAATTCGTTTGAACAAGTTGTTGAAAAAGTTGATTTTATTACTTGAACAGCCATCTCTTTGGTTGAAAATTTAACTATTTTGTTGAAAATTCGTTTTTTTATTTGGTTGAAAGTGAATTTGCTTAACTAAAAATTGTTGAAAATTAATTTTATTGTTGAAAAATGAACAATTGTGCTCTTAGATTGAAAATTGAACTATTTTGTTAAAAATTCAATTTCTTTTCGGTTCAAAATTAATTTTCCTAACTCAAAATTGTTAAACATTCATTTTATTGTTTAGAGATTAAACCATTTCGTTAAAAATTGATTTTTTGATTAAAAATTGATTTTTTTTTCAACTCAAAATTTATCGCTTGTACCTACTTGAAAGTTCAACCATTACATTTTTCATAAGGAGTTCAAATTTTTTTGTGGGAAATTCAACTATTTGGTTGAAAATTTATGAATTTTGTGGCAAATTCATGTTTTTTGGCAAAAGGTTAAGCTTCTTGGTTGAAAATTGAACTATTTGGTAAAAAATACATGTATTTGGATTAAAATTCGTAACTTTTGGTAGAAAATCAATGTTTCTCATTTGAAATTAAATTCTTTTGTGGTTTGAATATTAACTATAACATTTTACATTTTACATTTTTTAACTATTTACATTTTTGAAAATTCAATTATTTCGTTAAATGTTGAACTACTTAGTTGAAGATTTATGATTTTAGTTCAAAATCCTTCTTTTTTTAATAAATGGTTTTAACTGAAGATTTAACTATTGAAATGTTTTGTTGAAAATTTAGCTTTTCTAGTAGAAAATTCAACTATTTGATTAAAGATTCATCATTTTAGTTCAAAATCCATATTTTCGTTTGAAAAATTTACTATTTTGTTGAAAATTCTCATTTTTTTTGTTTTAAAATAAATGGTTTTAACTGAAAATGTACCTATTTCTTTTTTTTTTCTTTTTCTTTTTGAAAATCTAACTTTTTCAGTAGAAAATTCAACTATTTGGTTGAGCATTCACATATTCTGTCGAAAATTTGTGTTTTTAGCAGAAAATTAATCCTCTTGTATTAAAATTTAACTATTTGGTAGAAAATATATGTATTTTGTTAAAAAATTTTATTTTTCGGTAGAAAATTAATTTTTTTGGTTAAAAATTAATTTTTTTGGTTAAAAATGTAACTGTATGGTTTAAAATTAATCTGTTTTAGTTGAGGATTCAAATAGTTTGTTGAAAATTGGTATTATTTGTTTTTATTCAACTATTTTTAATTTAAAATAAAAATCTTTTGGTTTCGATATTAACTATTACATTTTTTGGCACAATTTCAACTATTTGGTAGAAAATGCAACTGTTTTGCGGAAAATTGATGTACTTTTGAAAGAATTCATTTTTTTGGTTTGAAGATTTAAATATGTGGTTGCAAATTCATCATTTCGATTACAATTTTATGTCTTTCTGGAATACATTTTTTTAAATTGAAAATTTAACTATTTTATTGAACATTAAAATATGGTTACAAATGCAACTGTCCAGTTAAAAATTGATCTGTTTCGGTTGAAAATTACTTTTTTTTTTAAATTCACATTTTCGGGTTGAAAATTAAACTGTTTTGTAAAAAATTCGTATTTTTGGCTAAAAAATTAAAGAATTTGGTAGAAAATTTAACTATTTGGTGGAAAATTGATGTGTTTTGTTGGAAATTCGTCTTTTTTGGAAGAAAAACAATTTTTTGGTTAACATTAAATTATTTAGTTGAAAATATCGATATTAGAGTTCGGCGCGCAAATTCAAATTTACATGAAACTAAATGAAAGCAATGGAGCCAGACGGTGTTGACTTTTTGGAAATTTAAATGATTCGATAATATAAATTGAAAAAAGATGATCGTGACAGAACTGGTAAACGTTGGTTCAAACTACATTTAAGATATAAACCCTGTTGTAGCCATAAAATAATTTTCCAAGTTGGGGCCAAACTTGTAACTGGACAAACATTTGGCAATTTCCACACGGGTAGACTTAGTATTGTAATATAATTAGTATGTAGAGTTTTTTGGGGTTGCTGATTACAAATGTGCTATCAGGCTTCCGAAATTTGAGAATGCTGATTCAATATGGCGGAAGAGTTTTGAAAAAATTAAGGAATTTTTATGAAACATGGCACCTATGGGTTTTTTGGGGGTTTCTGATAACAAGTATAAAGTCGGTTTTCAGAAATTCATAATGAATGGTCCAATATAGTAGTGAAAAAAACTGGTGAATAATCCGAATTTATAGTCAGCAATCCCAAAAACCCCTGAGTGACAAGTTTTATGAAAATCCAACAATTTTTCAACATTTGTTCACCATTTTGAATACGCCATTTTGAATAAGCCATTTTGAATTTTAAATATCTGACTTCAGATTCGTGATCAGAAACCCCAAAAACCCACAAATGCCAAGTTACATGAAAACCATTAATTTTGTTAAAACTTATTAGCCATATTGGATCAGCCATTTTGCATTTTGTAAATCTGACTTCATATTTCGTTATTAGAGGAGCGGGTTTTTCAAAAATTTTCCACTTTTTGTCCAATTTTCAATTAGAGAGAGGTTCATTGATGTTGGCGAACATAATTGTTTGAACGGTTAATTAGGATTATTAATAATAATATTTTTGAATAATGCTAGAAATTGCGGCTTTTTCTGAAATTTTCAACTTTTTCTTGCGGTTTTTTTTTCTGAACTTTTTAACCATTTGTCTATTTTCCCCTTGGGGTCACTCAATAATTATTTAAGTTAAGCAAAAATAATTGTTCAAACAAATTATTCTTGTTAATTACTATCTTCATCTATATGATTGCCAGATAGTTGCAGTTTTTTCTGAAATTATTAACTTTTTGACCACTTTCCACTTAGTGAGGTAATAATTATGGCAAGTTGATAAAAATAGTTGTTTGAACAATTTATCATTGTTTCTAACTATTTTTTTTGCAGATAAGTGCTAGAAAGTTGCGGTTTCTTCTGAAATGTTTACCTCTGCTTTGCCTTTTTAGTTACGAACAAATGTTAAATAAACATTAAAAAGAAACATATTTTTAACAATCTACTTTTTTTCGTGAATATATTTTTCTGGAGGGGGCTGATATCAAAATATGTTTAATTTCAAATTTTTCTTTCACGCTTCGCAATAATCTTTTTGTTGTAATTCAAAACGAAACTTTCATGAGTCATTTATACACTTACTTTTTTCACCTACTCCTAATTATTCCATTCTTTGTTTTTGTCTCTTATGTAAGATAACTGTTTATTTTTCAATTAATTTGTTTAAACATTGGGTAAAGAGCAGGAATAATTAATTGAAAACCTGAACAATTATAAATTATAATTATAGATTGTTCAAACAACTATGTTTGTTAACTTGCATTATTTACTACATTACTGAGTAAAAAATGGGTAAAAATTTAAACATTTTAGAAGAAACCGCAACCATATGGCATTATTAAAGACGAATATAGTTATGAACGAAAATAACTTGTTTAAATAATTATTTTTGCTGAATTGAATCAATTATTATTTCAACCTATGTGAAAAGTAAACAAATGGTTGTAATTTAAGAAGAAAACGGAACTTTCTAACAATATTCAAATTGAATATTATTAATAGTGATAATAAATTGTTAAGACAAATAGTTTTGTTAACATTAATGAATTTTTACCTCTCTTTAATTGAAAAATTGGACAAAAAGTGGACAATTTTTTAAAAGACTGCGAATGTAATTAATCTTTATTTATTTATTTAAAAAAATTTTTTTTTTTTAATTAATCTTTTCAATGTAATTAATGTAAATAGCATATTGAATTCATTATAAACATTTCAAATTTCTAACATTTCAAGATTTTTTACCAAAGAGATGAATTTTTAAAGCAAAAAGTTAATTTTTTCCAAAAAGACGAATTTTGAACAACATAGTTGAATTAAATTTTTAACCAGAAAAAAGATCTCCTCCTTTCACTCTGCTGGAATTCGAGCACCAGGTCAACTAATTTCCGGTCAGGTGCTCTAACCACTGAGCTACAGAGAGATCAGAGGAAGAATTCTTTTTTCTGAAATACTCATCACAATTCACAACTCTTATCGCAGTTCACAATTCTTATCACAGTTCACAACTTTTATCACAGTTCAAAATACTTATCACAGTTTACGACTCTTATCGCAGTTCACGACTCTTATCACAGTTCACAACTTTTATCACAGTTCATAAATCTTATCACAGTTCACGAATTTCATCACAATTCACAATTCTTATTACAGTTCACAACTTTTATTACAGCTCACAATTCAATACTCTTATCACAGTTTACAACTTTGATCACAGTTCAAAATACTTATCACAGTTTACGACTCTTATCACAGTTCACGACTCTTATCACAGTTCATAACTTTTATTACAGTCCACAACTTTTATCACAATTCACATCTCTTATCGCAGTTTACAACCCTTATCACAGTTCACAACTCTTAATACCGCTCAGAACTCTTATCACAGTTTACAACTTTTATCAGAGTGCACAACTCTTATTACAGTTTACAACTCTCATCACAATTCACTAGTATCATCACAGTTTATGACTCTCATCACAATTCACTACTCTCATCACGGTTGACAACTTGTGTCACAATTCACTACTCTTATCACAGTTCACAACTTTGATCACAATTCACAACTCTTGCCACAGTTCATGACTATTACGATAGTTCACAACCCTCATCACAATTCGCTGCTCTTACCACAGTTTACAACTTCTATAACAGTTCGCAACTATTATCACAGTTCACGACACTCATCACAGTTAACAACTCTTATCACAATTCACTACTTTTATCACAGTTCACAACTCTTATCACAGTTCAAAACTCTTATTACAGTTCTCAACTCTCATCACAGTTTACGACTCTTATCACAGTTCACGACTCTTATCACAGTTCACAACTCTTATTAAAGTTCACAAATGTCATCAAAACTACCCTCACAGTTCACAACTCTTATCACAGTTCAAAACTCTCATGACAGTTCACAATTCTTATTACAGTTCATAACTATCATCACAATTCACTACTCCTATCACAGTTAAAAACTCTGATAACAGTTTACAACTTTTATCACAGTTAAAAACTCTAATAACAGTTTACCACTTTTATCACAGTTTAAAACTCTTTTCACAGTTCACGACTCTTATCACAGTTCAGGACTCTCATCACAGTTTCCAACTTTCATCACAGCTCACAACACTTATCACAGTTCGAAACTCTTATTACAGTTCACAACTCTCATCACAATTCACTACTCTTATAATAGTTAACAACTCTTATCATTGTTACCAACTCTCATGACAATTAGCAACTCTTATCACAGATCACAACTCTTATCAGAATTCAAAACTCTTATTACAGTTCACGACTCTCATCACAGTTTTCAACTCTGATCACAGTTCACAACTCTCATCACAATTCACTACTCTTATCACAGTTTACAACTTTCATAACAGTTCACAACTCTTATCGCAGTTCACCACTCTTATCACATTTCACAACTCTTATTAAATTTCACAACTGTCATCAAAACTCTCATCACAATTCACAATTTTCATGATAGTTCACAACTCTTATCACAGTTCAAAACTCTTATGACAGTTCACAACTCTTAGCACAGTTCACAACTCTTTTTACAATTCACTACTCTCATCACAGTTCAGAACTCTTATAAAAGCTTACAACTTTTATCACAGTTCAAAACTTTAATCACAATTCACAATTCTTCTCACAGTTCACAACTCTTATTACAGTTCACAACTCTCATCACAATTCACAGCTCTTATTACAGTTCACAACTCTCATGACAATTCACTACTCTTATCACAGTCCAGAACTCTTATCACAGTTCACAACTATTATTACAGTTCACAACTCTCATCACAATTCACAACTCTTATCACAGTTAACAACTCTCATTACAATTCACTATTCTTATCACAGTTTACAACTATTATAACAGTTCGCAACTCTCATCACAGTTCGCGACTCTTATCACAGTTCACAACTCTTATTAAATTTCACAATTCTCATCACAACTCTCATCACAATTCACAACTTTTATAATAGTTCACAACTCTTATCACAGTTCACAACTGTCATGACAGTTCACAACTCTCACCACAGTTCACAACTCTTATCACAATTCACAACTCTTATCACAGTTTACGACTTTTACGACAGTTCACAACCCTCACCACAATTCGCTACTCTTATCACAGTTTACAATTTCTATGACAGTTCGCAACTTTTATCACAGTTCACGACACTCATCACAGTTCACAACTCTTACTAAAGTCCACACATCTCATCACAATTCACTACTCTTATAATAGTTCTCAACTCGTATCACAGTTAATGTAGTCCAAAAAGTTTCAGGTGAAACATTTTTGAACTTCAAAAATAAATGTAAATCTAGTCGAATCCAAGAATGTAATTTTTTTCATTAAAAAATAATTTATGTAATGACTCGTTACAAATTTAACTGTTTTGCAGAAAATTCGTCCTTTTACTTTGGAAATTCCATAATTTGGTACAAATTTACATTATTAAGATGGAAATTCAACTACTTAGTGGAAAATGAATTATTTTGTTGGGAAAACGTATTTTTGTCATGAAAATTCAACTATTTGGTGAAAAAATTTAATGCTTGGTTAAAAATTAACTTTTTTTTTATTAAAAATTAATATCTTTGCGTTGAAAATTCGTCGTGTTAGCTGGAAAATTCCACGATTTGACAAAAAATTAAACTTTCGGTTCAAAATTAACTTGCTTGTTGGAAATTCATATTTTCGGGATAAAAATTTAATTATTCTGTAGAAAATTCATCATTTTGGCTTAGAAATTTAAGCTCTGTGGTTAGAAAGGAACTTTTCTGATAAAAGTTAACATCTTTGGGTAGGAAAATGCACTGTTTCATAGAAAATTAAACTATTTGAATGAAAATTGGGCCAATGGTTTAACAATGAACTTTTTTCTTGAAAATTTGTATCTTCGGTAGTAAAATCGGCTATTGAAAGTTTTAGTATTTGATTGAAAATTAACTTTTTTATTGAAAATTATTTTTTTTCGTTGAAAGTTCCACCGCTTTGTAGAACACTCTTATTTTTTGCTTGAAAATTCAACTATTTGAATGAATATTCAACTGTTCGTTATGAGGAATTCTTGCCAATGTTCTTAAACTGATTGCAGCGTTTTTATTTACTTTCTGATAAGAATTATCCCTGGAGTTTTCTTCGTTCGTTCAATATCAATTGAAATTTACTAAAAAAAGTTTTAATTGAAAAGTGTTAAAAACATTCATTTGATAATGTATATTATCAAGCGATTGAATTGAAAATTGTTAAATTAACATTTTTAAACTTCAAATTTTAAAAGTTTGAAGTTCAACAGAATTCCAGATTGGGTGCTTTAATTTGCAGTTCAGTTTTGCTCACTTCGAGTGAAAAAATTTCTAGCAATAAATTTGTAAATTTTCAACAATCATATCACTTCAAGTCATTTCACGTAAAAACATTAAAAATTGATGAATTTAAATTATTATTGTTCAAAAGGAACCTTTTTTAAATACATGATAGAGTATTTTAAAATTAGGTCGTTCTAAAATAATAATTTTTTAAGTCATAATTCGACACTTTCTGTTACAAATCAAAAACTAAAAAAATGTAACAATTGAAATTTTTAAATTTCAAACGTTTTTATCTTTAAATTATTAACGTTCTAACAATTTCGATTTGAAATTACACTAATTTTAAAACCATATGTATTTCAATGTTGCACTACAATTATTCAATTTTGAACCCTTTCCAACTTTTATTTGAAAATTATTTAGATTTAAACAATTTGAGAATAAAATAGTTAAATTCTAAGCACTTGCAATTTCGGTTTTAAATACCTCATATTGAATACATCAAACTTTAAGTCATTCAAATTGAAATCATTTAATTTGAAACGTTAGAATTCTAATTAATTTAAGAGAAATTCTAGGCAACTAAATTTATTTCTAGTAATTCAAACAGAATCCTTGCAAGTAAAAATAATCCAAATCCATTTTTTTTAATCGAGTGGAATTCTAATCAATTATAATTAAATTTTAGCATAGTTGTAGCAATTTAATATTTGTTTAATTCAAATTCAAGTTCTAGCAATTCAAATTGAAATATTGAAATTCAAGTAGTAGTCTAGCTCATTTAAAATTAGGTTGTGTATACAAATCCGGTACCGATGAAAAAAAGTTACCGGTATCGACATTTTTTGCCGTTTTTTTTTTAACATATTTTAGGGCTAGAACTAGACTGCCGAAAAAATATTTAAAACTTAATTTTCCTACCATGTGTTCAATGCTACTGTTTGATCCTCAATATGGGCCATCTTGCTTGTTGACGTCCCATACTGAAAAACATTGGAAAAGGTTAGGGGTAAAACCAGCCTCCTGTCTCCGAGAGTTGAAAATGGTCCATGTGTTGAAAATGGCCATGCGGTGGCGCTAGTAGTAAATTTGCTCTTGTCGTTTTGACGGTTATTTGGCTTTCATCATGCAGAGTCGTTACAAACTCTTAAGAATGTCACAATAAAACGATTTCTTTATGCAATTATTGTAAAAATGGCCCATTGAAGTTTTCTACTAGTGTTTTATGTGTGTTTATCGCATTAATTATGCAGATGTTGTATCGCTCCGGGTTGCAAATCGAATCTCGAAATGATAAATTCTCCACAAAAAAGTTAATTGTTAACCAAGAAAGTTGATTTTTCACAAAAAAATGTAATTTTCAACCAAATAGTCGAATTTTTAACCAAAAGAGATGAATTCTGAACCAAAAGTATAATAAATAAACTTTCAAACCAAAAAGAATTATTTTTCAACAAAAAATAGTTGAATTTTTTTATTGGATTCCAATTCATTTCGCATTTAAGAAAAAAAATGAAGAAAATTTTTAAATTTCTAGAAAATAGGGGAAAAATAAGAAATCTTTAAAAAACGGAAACAGTTTCCTCGTGAATAACTCGAAAAATATTTTTTTCAGCGATTACTAATTACTGCTTCAATGAATATTGTCCTGCATTTCAACATTCCTCAATAGATTTATTATAAAATCTACAGACTTCGAAAGTGGTCAGCTGAAATTGGAACAAGAAGTTGGAGAAATTTACATTCAGTTTTATAGCAATTGTTTTCTTTCTACATTTTTATCAAGGAAAATTTTATAGTCTCGGTTTCACTTCTGTGAAGCGCAAGTCGAGAACAATCAGGCAAGTTTCGAATTTACAATTGTGAGAACTTTTTATTCGTTAGAAATTATTTCATCAAGGTACCTCGATAATTGATTTTATTTCTCAATTTTACTTTCATTATTTCGTATTAATTACAATTTATTTTCTTGTCCTTTTGATTTACTTGAGGCAGTTATTTCAAAAACTAGGTCCATGAAAAAAAACTTTTTCGACGATTTTAAGAATTGAAATGATATTATCAGTCATGTATTATGAAAGAAAAAAACATTATTTTGTATGACATAAATTAAAGAGTTAAAAAAATATATTTTAACAATATTTTTTGTAATTAAATGTTTTCGAACAACAAATTCTCTAAAACTCTACTGTTTTTTATTTGAAAATAAGCAAATAATCTTCAAATATATTTATTTGTTTAGAAGAAGTTTTCTTTTGAAAAATTTTGTTGAACGATTTTTTCCAAATATAATTTTTCTCAAATATTTCGTATTTTTTAAAACGATCGACTTGGAATATGTACACAGTTTCACGAGTTCATTACAAATAATTTTTTTTCCAGTTTTTAGGAATCAATTAATAGGTTTAATTTAAAAAGCAAAATTATATTACAAGATATTTTTAATGAAAATGCACCATCGATTAATTAAATAATTAAAAAATATTAAAAACATAAGTAATTTCATGAATTTGTCTCTAAAGTCCATGAATTTGAATAATAATTCAAATTATTATTTCATCTTCTTATACTTAAAATGCAGTACATATTCAGGTAACATTAATGTCCTACAATTTTCAATTTAATTTAAACCGCTTCCAATTCCTAACTTTTCTAGTAAAAATATTGCATTTTCAACAAGATAGACTAAGTTTTGACCATATAGTTGAATTTTCAACTAAAAAAAGTTAATTTTTTTAACCACGTATGGGATTTAAAGCATTTCATATTGATTTCAAAATGATATCTACATTAGTTTAATTTAAAATAATCAAAAAAAAATAAATATAATTCTTAATTTAGTCATTTAATTTTTCATTTAGTAATTTAATTCTTAATTGATTAATTTATTAATTAAAAAATAATTGGCCTTATGCAATCAGGAGGATGGAATTGAATAATGATCTTTATCGGAATAATTGGTGTGCAACTTTGAAAGGAGTCATTGAGTTAACTTTATCGATAATGCCTCTCATTATCTGATTTTTTTACTTGTCAATTGTGATCGAAAAAAAAAGTGACAAACGATTTCAACCTCGGAAATGATCCACTAGCTGTTTAGATCACAATTCAAAAGTTATCTAATCATAGAACGTCCTACCTGCCATCAGGTCGCGAGTTATAAATTATCTGCGCCCACTTTATTTCTGGTTGAGGTTCTATCCTAAGTGAAATACTCTTTCTTCCTCTCCAGAAAATTATTATTATTACAAAAACAGTTCATAAAATTTATGTCAACAAAAATATTTTCAGGTACTACTGATGATGTCATTTAAAATCAACAACATCATTTTTAATCAGGGTGTCTACTCAAATCCGGGACAAAAATTCCTTGACAATTCCAGGCTTTTTCCAGGCATCTCAAGTTTTTTCCAGTTCTCATTTTTCATGGAACGGAGTCATTCAAATATTTCGCATTTTTTAAAACAATCAATTTTGAATATGTATACAGTTTCGCGAGTTCATTATAAATAATGTTTTTTTTTCAGTTTCTAAGGATGCAATTAATATGTTTAATTTAGAAAGCTTTGACAAATTGTAATCAAAGATATTCTTTAATATATTAGCACCATCGCGTGCTCATTTCACCAGAACTTTGCTTTCCATTAGCGAATGTATTTGCTTCCTCATAGAGTAAGCATTTGTCATTTTTCAAATAATAGACAAACTAGAGTTTTCATTTTGATCAATTTAGGAATAGAAATTCACAAAATAATACAAAAAAAATTTAAATACAATGACAAATTAGACAACTTAAATTTTGTATTTAAAATGGTAATTTTTCGAGCTGGAAAAGGAAAGGGGAAAATTCTATCGAGACCTTTTTTTTTGCCAGCTTCAGGCTAAGCTAATTTAAGTTGAGATTTAAGTTTTCAATTTAAAAAATTAGGTTTCAACCAAAAGGTTGAGTTTTTAAACAAACAATAGTTTTATTTTCCAATGAAAAAGTTGTTAAATTCAATGAAAAAAGATGAATTTTTAACAAAAATTCAAAACCGATTTTGAATTGTATTGATGAAAAAAATTTAACTATGAAAAATCTTTTTTTTTTATATTATACATCACCAGCTTTCTTGCTGTTCATTAAAATGTATACATATTATAAGTCAATCGATTCGTCTTGAGCCAAGGAATCTTTTATGTTCTTGTATGAACTTTGAATTATGTTAATACAAAAATTTTTACTATAAAAAATCGATTTTTAAAATATATAAATTACCATAACTTTCCACTTTGCAATAAAATGTATTGATATTATAGGTCGATCGATTCGTCTCAAACCAATGAATCTTTTATTTTCTTGCATCAACTTTGAATTATCTATATGAAAAAACGTTGACTGTTAAAAGCCGATATTTAAAATATTATTAAGTGCTAATAACGATAAATATTTTAAGAGATAATTTTGTCAGTTTTAACATATTAGTAGTGAAAATAAGCCCTCCAAATTTCATAAATTTATCTGCAACCGTTTTCAAGTTATCGTGTTCACAAAAAAGTGTGACATCCACACACATCCTCCATGGGGAAGCAAAAATTAGAAATATATTTTCTTATTTTTTTCAGTTAAAAAAAAAGAAAAATCTACCATACTACTCTAATATCGCAATCTTTAATTTTCAATTTCTCGGAACCAAATAATTTTTTTGTATCAAACATTTTTAATTCTAATTCAGCATCCCCATATCTCGAGAGAAAATTTTTATTTTTGCAAAAAATTTTAATTTGTATCACTATTAGACGTTTGTTTCATATTAAATAGGGATTTTGAATTTGATATATTATTACGTTGTTTAAACTATTTTTTATTTATATATTAGTTATATAAATGAATGTTGCGTTTTCAATAAAGTGAGATGATTATAAAATAAAATTACGAATTCAAAAAATGTAACTCGAAAACAATTTTTCAACTCTTAATTTTCAATAATACAAAATATGTATTTTAAAAAATTTTAATGGAATTAAAAGAAAATTAAGGAAGCTTCAATCATTTTATGATAGTACATATAAATTACTAATAATATATTTACTTTGTGAGTTAATACTTCGAAGGAAAATATTTTTCCCAGGCTCTATACAAAATATTAGATATCTTCTGTCAGAGAATAATTTGAAAAAAAAATTAATTAACATTTTTAAACCTACCTGTTAGTATGTAATATGCATAAAAAAATTACTGATAAATCTGAACACGAAACATATATTTCTCAGCTGGCCGCGTTTTTTTTCAGAGAAAACGCTTGACTGAGAGTATGTCAAAAATATCTAAGTGGTTCCGTGGATCAGTTGACTAATTCGTGCGCTAGACTTAGATTTTAGGACAGGTTTTAGGTAGTTAGGTAGGGTTCGATTCCCCAGCGGGTGCGATTTTTCAAAGCGTTTTAGCGAGCGGTCATATGTATAAAGTCTCTGTGTGTGCAATTGTGTAATAATAATCGTAAATCAAGTGCAGTAATCATATATAAAATCTTTTTTTTTTTTTTAAAACAGATCGACATTTTACATAATTTTTGTTGTCGAAAGTTTCGAGCTAATTTATTTATAAATCGTGTATAGAACGCGTACAGGGTCCCACTGGGAGCAACTGCCATCTAAAAAATGATATCGGCTCCCAGTAGGACCGCGGTTATTACCACTCATGGCCACGTCTCACAACCGTGAGATGGGTGGTCACAGGACACGAGGAAATCAGAACGACAGGCCGGCGAAACCCTCGTGTGTTTGGAGGACACGAAGCGACATGGACAATTACTCGTACCGAATATTGTGGGTACAGTCATTGCAGCTCCCTTTTAAGGTCTTGATACCTTTCCTCCTTTTCTTTCTTCTTGGCAGTGATGTATTCGGAAGGAGCCGAGAATTCGATCACGAATATAGTTCGTTTCTCGAAGTCTTGGAGAACAAATCAAAATCCTTCGGAAATGTTTGGTCTGCTTTCTGGCTTTTGACTTTTGTCAAATTTTGTCGGCCTGTGTTATTTTCAGTTATCCTCTCTTTCTGGGTAATGAACGATAAAGTAGTTCAAAAAGATATTAATAAAGAAGTAGTACTACAAAAATTATTACTGTTGTATACTACCCTACAACGGAAAACATGTTAAAGTGACATTTTTTCAAAAAATGAGTTCTTTGTATCAATGAAATCGTGAGAGTGAGATGCGTGTGATTAACATAATTGAAATTATAATTCTCAATTATTTATAATAAAAAATAAATGTTTAATATTTCAAATATTAAAGAAATTGATCAATGGGGGAATATATGGAAAGTGCTTTACGGTACCCGAAATTTGTATAAGAGAAGTCGAATAGTTCACGAAATACCAGGGAAGAATATGCGCAAAGTACTTTGCGAATCTTTTGTCTGGCAAAAGTGGTCGAGCACGTTACTTGTTACAAAATCAAAACTCCGCATGTGCTGTACGTAAAATGTTAAGTTGTAAATATAGAGCAAAGATGTCCAAGCCAAAAAATCCACAAGCGACACCATCACCGGTGGTCACCAGCTCCCCACCATCACTCTCATGCCAACAATGTCATTTGCTGATTTCTTATGTTGCTGTGAGGACCGTCGTTCGATAACTTTACAGCGTAAGTGACTTTGCGTATTTCTTAACTTGAATTTGATTTCAGAAAAATCCACAAGTACATTTTCTAATAGAAATTGTTTAAATAATCAATTTTTTATTGCCACATCAGAAGGAGCACATGCGTTTTACCAAAAACTCCAAGCGGGGTACTTGGCTGAATGGAAATGTGTTCCTATACTAAATCGTTTTAGTTTAGACGGCAGTATATGCCTATAGGGGTCAGGATATATTTAAGAAAAGAATTTTCACGGAGAAACTTTTTAAAAGAAGATCTTATTTTTTCTATGCTTTAAAAATTGATTATAATGATCATAATTTATTCATTGCATTATAATGTGCATAATTGCGGACAGAATATCAATGTAGATACTTATTCGTTGACTCCAAATTGATTTTCTGGCTTCTGATTACCAGGTAACAGCTAAGAACACAAAAAAAACATTTTTGTTGCAGCAGATTTTGATAGGATATCCAGATGACAATGAACTTTTGCAAATATAAAGTATTTTTAATTTTTAATGTGAACTGATATAATTGATGGAAAATTCCAGAAAAATATACGATTGCATCACCGTTTCACCTGTTATACTAAGTAGACGTGTATCAGAATGGGCTGGCTCGTATTCTGGTCTTGGTCCGGGATATGGTGTAGGATCGAAAGGTGGTCCGGTGAAAGTATGAACCCCTGGCTCGTCAGCTGGTCTCGGAAAAGGTAAAAGGCAAGCTGATGTTACTGCTAGTATCAAAGAAATCAGAATAAAAATAGACAAAAGAACCCTCACGTTGTTGAATGTTTCTCTGTAAGTAAAATCAAAACACACTCTTAAAATCTGGTTTCTGGGTCACAGAATTTACTTCTTTGATTCGTATTTGGCTATTATGATGCACAAAGTTTTAAAGTAATGAAATTAACTATTTACTTTATAAGCTATCAGCTCTTTCTCTATTGTTAATTACCGTGGCAACAATAAGTAATGGCAGCAAACACCGAACCCCTACCCCTTTCCAGCCTATCGTGGGGCGGAAAGGCACCCCTGTGACAGGGCACAAAAAATAACTTAAGTCACACACGACCCTTTTCCAGTTGTTGTGTGAGCGGGAAGGCATCCCTGTGACAGGCCACATAAATAACTTAGGTCGCACATTAGATTAGGTGTACAACTTTTGTTTCCAATATTTGATAATATTGTGCGTATTGGCTTAAATAAACGCAAAAAACGTGACCCAACGCATTTCCGTAACTTTCTTAGTCTTTTTCTTGTTTTTACAACGCAATCCTCTGTTTCTAAAAAAATAATGGTTTCAGGCAAAAAGTGTATTGTGCAAAAAAGATGTATTTCTATACTAGCTAAAACTTTTGTTTGAAACGTTTTCCAATATTCTGCGTATTTACCGAGATAAACGCAAAAAGTATGATTTTTATGGTGTTTTTTTATGGTTTTCTCCATGAAAATCTTTTTGTCGCCAATTTTCACTATCATATTCATAATCAGCGCGTCAAAATACATTAGTATACGAAGTTTAAATAAAATCGGAAAATTCAGCTATTCGGAACTTTATCCATAATTTCTAATTTATTATTATATCATTAAGCCGTTTCCCTTTCGGGGTAGGCGTGAATTGCTCGGTTGGAAAGTAGTGATGTGTGGTGCCCGGATTTTGTGCATGGCACAAATCCAGAGCACTTAATTAGCACAAAATTCCTGCGCAAAGAAGAATTTGATATTTCTAATAGTTTCCGAGTTTCGCATAGGGGAGTTGTGCCTTCAGCTGAAGCTAGCATTACTACATGTTTTTGACCAAAATTACTGGGCAAATAAGCACTAAATTATGGCATAGTGCCCATATCGATATGACAATGTTGTAATTCCAGCTTCCGGAACCTACCAGTTTCCGGTGTAAAATAAATTTCTTAGAAATTTCAAGTTCTCGAAACTTTATGATTTTATATTAAGATTCTTCTTTGAAGATACTAATGTCCAGCGAAAAGCTTTAACATAAAACATTTATAATATTTTCAATTATTTATTAGATAATTTGAAAGTTTTAATTAAACCGCGCAAGATTATTAAGAAGCACAAATGTTTCGCAATTCGCATAAGGTTTCCTATTGTTTTTCTTATCAAAAGGGATTATTTTTTGTAGATTTAATGTTCAACATTTTTAATTTAAGATGTAAAACAACTTCAAGTAATAAACAAAAGCCAATCAGATTTTAAAAACAATAATTGTTAGTTTTTCGAGATGTTTCGTTACACCACTTTTGTTATATATTTCTCTTTTAAAATGAATTTCTCTATTTTGAAGATCTCCGTGGAGCAATGCGTACGATCCACCTTTAGAGGACGGATCTATGCCATCGGAAAGGCTAAGAAAACTAGAAGTAGATGCGAATCTCGCCTTCGACCAGTATCGAGAGCTGTATTTTGAGGGTGGAGTATCCTCAGTGTATTTGTGGGACTTGGATCACGGTTTCGCCGGCGTTATTCTGATAAAGAAGGCCGGTGACGGATCGAAGAAAATCAAGGGTTGCTGGGACTCCATACACGTCGTAGAAGTGCAGGAGAAATCAACGGGGAGAAATGCTCACTATAAACTAACCTCGACGGCGATGCTCTGGCTCCAAACAAATAAACACGGATCGGGAACGATGAATCTAGGCGGCAGTCTCACGAGACAGGTTATCTATGTTATTCTTATTATTAGGATCCGTCGATTGAATTGTATTTGATTTATTTTCTGAGGCGTATGAATATTTCCTAAATTCTACTTTTCCTGTTTATTTTAGCGAAATTCATTTCACCTAGTAACAATTTACTCTCATTTCTATTTTTCTCAATTACCGGTTGACCTCATTTTCATTTTACTGAATTTTGCTGAATAATGCCTGATTTTTATTATTCCGTATTCCAATTGGACCATTTTCATATTAATTAATTTCTGTTTTCACGAATGGCCATTTAGCATAATTTTCATTTTTCCTAATGACAGGGTGTCTAGCGACCCGGGAAATCCGGGAATTCGTAAGCAGGTCCGGGAAATCTGTGGTTGTAAATTTAAATGATACATTTTTATTTTCTGCCTAAACTTATTATTAATATAAAATGATACGATTCAATGATAAAAGCGTGTGACGAGTTGAACGTCGTCGATTTATTATCAGCTAATCAGAAACTGGGATATCTTTAAAATTTACTAACAAAAACATGGCACAGGTAATAAATATGTCTGCTAATGCCAGCATAAAAGTCAAACTCATAAATAAATCATAAAATATGTTTCATGGTCACGGAAATTAAAAAATTGTACCCTTAATGTTGAAAATTTTTTCATTTGAAGTATTTAAATCAAAGCAGAACTGCAAATTATAGCACTGAAAGTAGAACTATTTTTGGATTTTGAACTTTTAAAATTAAAGCTTAAAATGTTTTAAATTTAAACGCTAAATAATTAAAGTATTTCAGATAAATATTACTCATTTTAGTTGATAATTCATCTATTTGGTTGAAAATAAAACTACTTGGTTGAAAGTTGAACTCTTTGGTTAAAAATTCATAACTTTGGTTGAAACTTTTTTTTGTTGGAATAGTAATTTTTTGACAGAAAATTAAACTATTGCATTTTTGGTTGAAAACTGATTTTTTAGATCAAAATTCAATTATTTGGTTGAAAATTTTTCTTTTTTAGTTGAAAATTCAACTACTTCGTTGAAAATTTGTGTATTTTGTTGAAAAATCGTCTTTTTGGTAGAAAATTGATCTTATTGCTTAAAAATTCATATTTTTGGTTGAAAATTCATGTATTTCAGTTAAATATTACTCATTTCAGTTGAAAATGCATCGTTTTGGTTGAATATAAAACCACTTGGTTAAAAGTTAAACTCTTGTTAAAAATTCAACTTTTTGGTTTAAGGGCATGTGACACGCATAAATACCTACCTTACCGGCCTCACTTTTTCAATTTTCTGAAATTTTTTCTGAATTGATAAAAATTAAAGCATGTTTTTGAAAGAAAACAATTTATAAAAGTAAACTTGATAGTTTAATGAAATAGCAGGATATTATTTTATTCATTTCAATTTGAAGTTTCTACATTTTTAATGAAATCGCTTTATAAATAAAACATTCTAAAAACTAAATGCGGATTAAATACGACATTTGTTTTCATTTTATTGAAATCAATTTTCAAATCTTTTAAATAAAACATTGCAAAAATTACATGGTATTAACATTTAACGCGTGATTTATTTATTTAAATTAGTTGAAACGATTTGCTTTGAAATACAAAGAATACTATTAAATGTTTATATTTAATACCTAATATTATTTATTATATTTTGAATTTTCCCGCCCTAATGTTCGAAACTTTGGAAACTTTGAAACGTTTGCAAAGTTTCATGAAACTCTTCAACCCTAGCGATTCTAAGTTTTTTGTTAATAACAAATAATTGATTAAGATTGAACCTTGAACTTTTCAGGACTTTAAAAGGACTTCCAAGCAAATATTTCAAGACAAAAATCTCCATTTCTCTGACTTGTTCCAGCAGATGGCCTTTTTTCGGTTAGTTTGAGTGAAACTGGAACGAGGCGGGCGGGATATTAATACTTTTTTTTTGAGCCTATTCGATTTCATTTAATTAAAATCTAAAATAAGTTTATGATTCAGAAGTGTTCATTATTCCTATTAAGATTTGTGATTGTTGGTAGTTTGTCCCTAACGATATTGTTCCGCGCGGTCACTTGTGTCTATCTCTCGAGACCTTGCGACCGTTGGTGTAAGGCGGTCGTGTTGTTATGGTAGCTCGCTCGGTTGGCTGGGCGTTAACCAGCTTCCTCTTTGGCTGTTCTGTTTCGACTTTCGTGCTGCGCCCTGGTGAACTCTTTATGAGACCAAGTTCAACGCACATTATTTAAAGTGATATTGATTGAATTCTGACCTGTCAATTCTAAAGTCATAATGCTTACTCTAACGCAAAGTATTTTCCCCCTTTTGGATTAACTGTGAAGTGAAGTGACCCAAATAATAATCATAATACGCACATCACCCGCATTGTGTGATTCTCATACCGTGCGTGCGAGACAGCGTCCAATTCGCCATCATGGTATGAAGGTCACGTAGCTGCGAGAGTTATGACTCGCATTTCGCCATCACATATGCCTTCACAAAATGTGAGCAAAATGCGACGCACGTGTGACGCACATGTGAAGGCATCATAAACAACAATATATTACTGACTTTTTAAATTAATAAAGGTCAAATTTCCAAGCAAAATGAAAATAAATCTCCGCAATATTATATAAATTTAGATATTAATGTTTAAATGTAAATATAGTATATACATCTGAAATTTTATTATTATGTAAAACATACATAATTATAAAGAAGATTTATATATTAATAGAATTATTACTTTTTGGAATAAAAATTACCAAGTGCACGTACGAATTTGAATGTAGCGCGCGCTTAGCAGAATAAAGAAGTATGTCAAATTAGGTATTTTCACTTCAACCACCGGCTAACTTCACTTCGTCGAGTGCTGAGGGGAAAACAATGGACCAAATACATGGGATTCGGTCCACTTTGCCCTATTTTGCTAATACCTTCGTAAAAGCTAATTTTTTCTATGTATATGTTTTGGAAAAATAGTTTTTATTTTTTAAGAATTATTTAATTACAAAATAAAATGATAATAATTATTGATCATTACAAAGATATTACAAAAATTAAGTTTTGTCCCATGCATTGGACCCTTGTTATCCCCACAGAAATCAACGAAGTGAAGTTAACTGGTGGTTGAAGTGAAAATACCTAATAGTGGGAGATGGGAGGTTGATTTGACCAACGAAGTTGAACGCTGGAATTTTTATGTTGACATATTTTTGTTGACATCGACCCGGCAAAATAGCCCTAATAGCAACCAGCCCTATGCATTGACGTTAGTTCACGCAGCTTCTTGGCGTAAACTGAGTTGTAGGTGGCGCTGGGTGGCATGCAAACCTGAATTTATCAACAAAGACATGGCAGATGAACAGATAAGCTCTGTTTTTTTACAATTTTTATTTAATTAGAAAGTGTTTTGACAAATGATGTTAATTCTAAATTATTGGGAAAGTTAAGAAGGAAAGAGGCCCCCAAAAGGAAAAGAAACTCAAGAACACGGGAATAGTGGATAAGAAAAAAAAAAGCGGAAACCGGTGTATGCTCCGGGATGTACTTCGGGTTATGATTCTAATCCTATGAAAGTAAGTGTTTTTCTTGTGCCAAAAGGTGAAGAAAATGTCAAACTATGGCAGAAAGCAATACGACGCGACGATACGTAGCTGGTATCGTTGCTGATTGGCTGCATTTTTTTTACTTGCGCGTGGCTAGACCTGGTGTGGGTTGGATCATGGACTATAGGTATTTTAGGTTGAGTGGGAGAAATCCAAGATGTCTGCACGCTGAGGGCTAAACAATAATACCTATTGCATGGGACGAAATTTAATTTTTTATTAACTTAGAAAAAATAGACTTCTCACCATAAGTGTATTTGGACATTATTTTTCATTTTTTAAATGCTATTCAATTAAATAATAAAAGTAATCACAACATTTCTAACGTTTTCAAAATTTAATTGAATAGCTTTTTAAAAATAGGAAGTAATATCCAAATACACTTATGGTGAAAAATGATTTTTGTCCAAGTCATAAAAATAAATTAGGTTTCGTATCATGCAATTGGTATTATCTCTTGGCCCCCAGCATGCAGACATCTGCCAGCAGACGTTATAACATGAAATAACTAATGTGATATATTATTTCGATGATAAATTCAAAATCGAGGTCCGTGAAATTGTACCCTAATTGGAACATGTCTAGTTGTGTCATATCTTTTATCATATCTGTATAACCCCATGAAAGTAAACTATCGATAATGACACGTTTGAATAGAATTGATTACTAAAATTTCGAATTTTCCGCGCATTGTTGACGTCCTACCGGCAAGGTGGTACGCAATCCCTGATTTTAGTATTGTAGACCCCCTTTTTGATCAGAGCACTGCGCAGTCGCAGCAGGATCTTCTGGTTAGAGTATCCATTTTGATCACATGTGAGTATCTTGAGTTGTTCTCAATTTTAGTAAAAATTGATGGTGCTAGTTGTTTGAACGTGCCAAAGAACATTTCAAATTTGACAGTAAGAATCGGACTGGTTTGTATCTTTAAAGAAAGTGCGCGTCTCTTTTTTCGAAATGCCTCGTTCCATGGGGTCGGTAATCGTACCGATGACAACGGGCCACTGGCAATGTGGCCAACGCTCTTTCGCGCCATCTTCACCCTTATTTTCTTGCAATACTGTGCTAAACCCAAGAAAGTGCAAACCCCCTTGATATCGGAAGTTTTTCTTTCTCTACCCGCTATTTAAGTTTGCCCAGCTGAGTCTATTTTATTACAGGTTAAAGATCGCCGCTTTCATTTTCGTTTTCTTTGGTTAGTCCCGCGGACTTCCGTGTTTTCCACTTTTAGCGCTCGAATTACACCGACTAGTTGGGCTTTCTGTTAGACTTTTTCTATTTTCATCAGGATCACACGATTCTAAAATTAATTTTTTATTTAGCTGCATTCAGCTTTCGATCTCTGCTTCTTGCTCCCAAATGTTAAGTTTCTTGCCACATGGTCATTCGCCCCGGTATTTGCCAGTCACTCGATTAATAACGATAGGCACACGCCTAATCCTCCCTTATTTCACCTTTAGCCGATCTGCCTCTTGTAGAATCCATGAGCAGGTTAAGAATTGTATGTTGCTGTGAAAATTGAGTCAATAAACAGACCAAATTTCTTTATAAATGGAAAAGTCGAAATCCTGATTTCCCTCTGTCCACGCAAATTAATTTGTGCAGCTTTTAAATTCTTTCTTTTTTCTTAGATGAATCTGTCTCTTATTTGAACATGATTAGGCAGTTTTACAAATCGCATAACCATTTAAAGTTAAGCGAATATCAAGACCATCTGGGGTTTTATACCTGTGCACCCGTCGTTACATCTGGGTGGAATTTGTAGGCTGTGACTACTGAGTGAAATTATAAGGCACGTGAAAAATCCAACTTGCCCGAACATTAAGACAAGAGGCACGGGAAGTTGGTTCAAAATACCAGCATTTTGAACATATTAAAAAACTTTGAAGATTTTAAGAAGTTCGTCAACATAAAGAAAAAAAATCAGTTATTTTACAGAATTGTATGTTGATCTAGAATATTTCTAAGAGCATATTTCAGTGCGGTTTTGAATCCGTAGCTTTTTCTTATTGAGAACAGAAAAATTGTGCTGGTCAGTTCAAAGTGGGTAAAAATTAGTCTAACCCTTCTCAAAAATAGAACAAACCTCAAAAGCCCAACAATCTTGACCAGGGTGGCCACTCACCCGGGATAAAGCCGGGAGAAAAATATTACACCTGGAGATTTCCCGTATTTTTTATAATTTGCGCGTTTTTTAAGTTTTTAGTAAAAATTATTATTATTTTTTTTTTTTGAGAGAGAAAAGTCACATTTTTTAGTGAAAAAATCGATGCAGTCTTTTCGAATGTCACTTGATACCACATTATATGATACTTATCAATAATATATTTATCGTCTTTAAAATTTCTATAATTTTAATTTAAAATTATGGTTTTGTTCATTACACAATCGTTTCCCGCCTCACTTTCGCTTGAATCTTTATTATGAGATATGGAGAGTATAAGGAAATTGAAGCGAAACTTTTGACTTTGGAGTTAAACTCTCACCTCAATTTCTCTACGCTATCGAATACTAGTAATGTAGAGTGTAAGGAAATTAAAACGATATTTAAAACTTTGACTCGGGTAGTATACTATGACCACATTTTACGTCAAGAAGTTCCCAGCGATAGGTGCAGAGCGTGTCATGCACACTCTGAGTACCTAGAACATATACTATCCGGGTGTCCCACTTACGTGGGAAAGACGTATCTTTGCAGACATAATGCGGCCCTGAGAATGCTTTATTGCCATCTTTGTCGCTCTTACGGTGTTGGCCACGACCCTGCACTGCCGAGCGCTCCGAGGGAGGTAGAGTTAATTGTCTGAAACGAGAAGTGCCAAATTTTCTGCAACTACGATTTTTTGACAGCAGTCTTCATTGCACACTCGAAGCCCGACATTGTTCTCCAAGACTTCGAAAAACGAACTATATTCGTCATCGAATTTTTGGCTCCAGGCGACTACAACTTCACTGCCAAGGAGCAGGAAAAGGAGGAGAGGTATAGAGACCTTAAAAGGGAACTGCAGCGGCTGTACCTGTAATATTCGGTTAAAGTAATTGTCCTTGTGATCGGTGCTCTCGGAAGTGCAAAACTATCACTAGTTAGTAACCTCAAAGCCATAACCGCGTGCCAAAAACATGGCAAGGCACTTGCGAGTTGGGTGCAGAAAGTTGTCATCCTTAAGTGGCTCCGTTTCCTCAAGACACACGAGGGTTTCGCCCGCATGTCGTTGTGATCTCGTCGTGCCCTATGTCCACACATCTCGCGGTTATGAGACGTGGCCATAGGTTTGATTTGCGTAGTTTAAGTTTTCTCGTTTAAAACTAGGAACTTTTAAACGGTTTTAATTAAAACAACAATAATAAATAGTAAATTCAAACAAGGTACACTAACTCCCGAGATAAGCACGGTTTCGGGCATGGCTTGCATTGGCTAGTAATAGTTTAATGAGACGTGTAATAGGAGCGTTTCTATTTTTTAACTTACCTTCTGCGAGATATATTATTGTAATGGAATAATTAAATAGTAAAGAGTCGTACCAATTCGTGACTGACAGCAACGATGGAATCCAAGGACACGCGTCGATTGAAAAGGTCGATCCTTTTAAGAGGCCCTCATTGCTCGCACCAACGCGACGTTTTCCATTCATAGACCTTACTTCGTTGTATACTATTGCCAATTTAGTGTTTGTATACCCCTTGATGATTATTAAATCTTTTATTCACACTCTCGTACAACTTATAAGTATTGTATTTTTCACTAAAAGTATGACAGATATTCTTCCTGGTCACTCAACGTCGCAGTAAGTGGATCAGAAGATTAAAGCTTCTTTATAATCATTTTCTTCGCATATCTTCCTAACTATGCATAATTATATTAAGACTTATGAGAAGAAAATACTCATTTTAATAAGTGGCATCTTCTATATTTTGTATAATTTTGCTTTATAATCTGCCGTTTTCGGGAAAAATTAATTTGTCTGTAAAAAAAGACATTTCGCGATGAGCGACCTCTAGATATCATCCTATTTACATCTACTTTCACGTGGTTCATTTTTAACTCAAAAAGATGAAAAAAGTCGAAAATGTGACTTGAAATTCGGACTTCTTTTGTTTTTTGATCTCCCCTACTAAGGGTTCATTCAAAATATACGTAACGCTTTTTCTGTAATAAGGGTATGTATCATTAATATGAACGGAAAAACCTAGAGGTGACCCCCCCCCCTCCAAAAAAAAAAGTAAAAACTTTACGTATATTTTCAACAGTCCCTAAGCATTTGGACCAACTAAACATTTTCTTTAGTCAAATGAAAAAACAATATAGGGGAGAGTGGGGTATGGTGTCCCGCTTTGACTTAAATGCCTTATAAATTATGATTGAAATGTGATTTTGATGTGTGTATTTTTGAAGGTGAAGCTTACATTATAAGGGAACATATGTTATTACTCTGAACCGCTTTTTAATTATTTCATTATTTGATATTTAATTAACTGATGCATGTTGCATTTCAGTCAAGGTACCCCATACACTGGGGTACGGAGACCGCCATATCACTGCCGTTTATCTAAACAATATGAACATTGTAAAATAAAAATTATATAATGTAATAATTGTGGAAAGTGTAATGTAACGAAAAAATATTACTCCAGGAATTTTCAACACTAATTTAATGTTTTATTATCAATCAAAGTAAAGTATGTGGCGAAAGCAGTTATAACCTCTTACTAATCAAATTATACGAAATCCTGAAGAATTATTAAATGAAGAAATACGAAATCAAGAAGAAATATTAAATCAAGAAATGAAAAATCCAGAAGAATTAACAAATCAAGAAATTTGAAATCGAGAAGAAATACTAAATAAAGAACAATTAAAGAGAGAAATTACTAAAACTAAAATAAATATTACTAAGAAAAATAAGAAAAAATCAAGACACTCATCAATGAAGAAATATTATGATCCAGCCTATGATCATCTGTTAAACGATTTTAAAGAAAGCATTCAAAATCCATAAGTAAGAATATTAAAAGAAATGAGTTCAATAATTACAAATATTGTAATTCAGTTAAATACCAATGAGGAAATAAATAAAGTTATTAATTTAAATAAACAAGAAGACTCGAATTGGAATACTATGTTAACAAGAAGTAAATTAAGAAAAAAGAATTCAGAAATACATGAAAATTATGAAAAAGAAAACCAAAGCATTGCTGAAAATGCTCAGGAAGAAGAATCAAAAGAAGAATTTAAAAATACAAATTTGGAAATTAAAAAGCGAGGTAGACCACGTGAGGCTATAATCGACTCACATAAAATAATCCCTGCTCTTGAAAACAAAAAGGGAGGAAGCTTAAAAAACAAAAAAGATAATTTCGAGTCAGAATATTTAGAAATTAAAAAGCGAGGTAGACCACTTAAGATTATGCTCGGAAAACAAGAAGTCATAGGTAGTAATAGTTAAGGAATAGGATCGACATGAGTTATGTTTACTAGAAAATAAGGAAAACCCGAAATTTTCTAAATTAACGACTTCCGTTCGCCAAGCGGGCGCCTAGAATTCGGGGTAAAATAGAGTTAGTAAGGATGATTCAGATTGTGCAATTTTGAATCGATTCAAATCAAGTCACACGTTCGACTCAGACAAATTACGTGAATATAAATCGTGAGATAGCCAATACTTAATTGAAGGGCTGGAGCGAAGAATGGGATGTGCGCTCGACCGCTTGAAAGTGCCCCTGAACGTTATGCAATTTCCCGACAATCCCCGCTTGTGCCGTTCGCCCGTGTTTACATTAGAAAAAAGGTACAAATCGTTGATTCTCAGAGAACTTCCAATGAGAAAGTTGTTCCGCAGGGGTTAACGAATGAATCTGCGCAAACAGCCTATTATTTCGCTTTGTATATCACAAGATATCACGAGCTTAGTAAAACGAAATGATGCGCGCCGTGGAAACAGTCGCCGCCAGTGGGCTGAATCGGGAATTTACTATTCAAAATCACCTACAGCTTACAATTCTTGACCGATTTTCAAATTTTTGGTTTAGAAGTGATCAGCAATAGTTGCATAAGAGCATCTAGAATTCAGATTTGTCAATTTTCATCATTTTATATTTTATATATAAATAAAGAATGAGCGAAAATGAGACATTTTTTAATTATTATTTTTTATCTTTAAATAAATAACTTAATTAATTCCGTTGTCGACAAAAATGAATGTCACA
Organism: Andricus grossulariae; assembly: GCA_011634705.1. Taxonomy (NCBI): domain Eukaryota; kingdom Metazoa; phylum Arthropoda; class Insecta; order Hymenoptera; family Cynipidae; genus Andricus; species Andricus grossulariae. The sequence goes on along the minus strand of JAABKJ010075445.1, from coordinate 105,635,636 downwards.
TTATCTAAAGAATATGAATAATTGACAGAATATCGAATCTAATTGTTATAAACAAATTATATTAACAAAATGTCAATATCGTGTAAATTTTGCTTGCAAAGTATATTTTTAAGTTGAAATTGCTTGATTTTATCGACAGGGTTGTCTGGTATAATTTGTTCATTTTATAAACAAATTATATAAACAAATGCATAGTTTAGGCATTTATTGGCAGAAAGTCATCGTTTTTCTTTCTTAGTACCTTCAAATTATATCAGTGGTAATATTTAATGATAAAGATTGGTCATTCGATATTATTCGCTCATTTTATAAACAAAGTTTATAAACAAATGCATAGTTAGGTCATTTATAGGCAGAAAGTAATCTTTTTTCTCTCTAATTGTTTTCAAATTTAATAAGGGCTGATGTTCAGTGACGAAGAATTGTCAATCGATATTATTTGTTTATATCAAAAAGTTGTTATAAACAAATGCATACTTTGACCTTTTTTAGATAGAAGCTATCCGTTTTTCTTTCTGATCGTCTTTATATCATATGAGTGGTGCTTTTAGTGATGCAAGCTTGTCATTCGACATTATTTGTTTATTTTATAAACAAATTTTATTTAAAAAATGCATAGTTTGGCCATTTATAGACATAAAGTAAACGTTTTTCTTTCTTATCCCCTTAAAATTATATTGGTAGTGATGTTGAGTGATGAGGATTTTTCATTCGATATTATTTGTTTATTTTATAAACAAAAAAATAGCTGAGCCATTTGCAGACAGAAATTAATCTTTTTTTATTATTGCTTTCAAATTATATCACTGGAAATTCGAGAGCACTTTCGTGTGTTGAACGTTTTTTGAGACTTAGGGGTTGAAAACGACTGCGTTCCGGAGCAGCTAGAGGGATGAAACTTTTTTTACAGCTATTAACTACCAAAATCTACATTATCCATGTCTAAGATTTTGTGTAAGGAAAATTTTATTTTGTTTTATTTTTCGTTTCACATAAACCTTGGAAACTTCAGTTTCATAAAAAGGAAGAGAGGGAGCTAAAGGCCTACGTCCTGTGATATAAACTTTTGGATTTTGAATTAGGCTTGAGAACTTAGTTATTGTTTGAAATTAAAATAACAATTATTATATAAGAATTGTTTTAAAAAAAGTATTGTAAAAAAAAGTGCGCCACAAACGAAAAAAAAAATTTCTCCCTAAATGTTCTCTGAACCTAATAATATTTTCCAAACAAACTTTGCAGGAATAAATTCAATTGACTGATCTCTTCTATAGTCATGGATTCCTGCGACCTAAAAATTTCAACTACAAGCTTCAATTCGCGCCGTCAAAAAAACAAACACCTACTACTTCCTGAGGAAGGGAAAAAGTTATTACTACCAATTTCTTCAGAAGAAGCCACGGTGGTCCTGAAGCAAGGAAAAGTGGACCCAAAATTGATCCAAAATCGGCTAACGCAGAAAGTTTCTATATCTTAAATATAAAATTGAAAATTCTAGCTGATCGGTTTCGCAAGTTATGGACGTCTTTGTATTTATACTATGCACCCTCATGAAAAGCAGAGTAGAACACTAAGGTACACACATGCAATCGGCCTCTTAATCCCAATATGAAGAAATCGAGTATGTTGGTATGATTTATTGTTGAAAATCTTGTTTCCTTTCGGAAATTTATTGATATTTTTATCTACCGGCTCTCTGAATAATGCCACTTTTTCAGTATTTCCGTTTTCGCAACATATCTGAAAAACAGATGATCTGATTTAAAAATTGAATGATTATTAGCTTTAAAAGTATAATTTTTAACACAAGATTGTAGAAACCACTTTTAGCTTGACCCAGGATCAATGACGAGTACGTAGTGGTTAACTAATCCCTTTTTGATGTGTGAACATCTTAAACCTCGATATGGGGAGTCGCGACTGAGTCGAGCGAAACTATGGCTTGAAAGTGTAACGCAAGCCTCTTACCCATGCGTCGTGTCGCGTGGAAGAGACCGGAGGCTTGCTTATATATATAAACACACACACACAATTTTCTTTTCCGAACTTATTGATATTTTTCGGAAACATTGAAATTTGATGTTTTTTCAAACAACTTCTAATAAAATTAACACATACTGCCTTTCATTTATGCCCATAAAACGTGTACTTTTATCACCTTTCATGCAATAATTGAAAGAAAATCTACAGTTTATTATTATTAAAAGTAGGGTACTTGTTCAACCTATTGGAAAACAGAAGTCTGGAAACTTTTGCACGGCATTACATAAGATTACGAAGATGTTTACATATAAGTATGTCTTGGGTCGTAGTTTAGGACACACGTGATGTTGTTTTTCTGTGTATTTTTTTCTTTTTTGATTTTTTTTCATATATATATATATATATATATATATATATGTGTATTTTAAATTATTTTTTTGTTATGAACTTGAAAAAATGATGAAATAGTTCCTTGAAATAACGATAAAATTATAAATAAGAAATATTTTTTTATTAAATAATAAAAACATAATTTTTTAAATGCTAAAGAGTTAAAATTAAAGATGTAGCGATGAAAATTCAACTGCAGCTTTCAGTAGATTTGGTAGGTAAGTATCACGATGAAAACTGGTTACTCTTTTAAGGTTCCCAAAACTTTAAGAAATCACGGTGTATTGACTCACCACTCTGCTCGGACCAAAAACCTAAGCCATTATTTCGTTCAATTTATTGTAAATCTTTTTTTATGTGTGAAAGAATAACGCGACTGAAAGTTTGGCAATACTTTTCAAAGCTTTATTTAATTCTTCAATATAATCATCAAGGGAAGGTCCTACTTTGCCAGAGGTGAAACAGCAATATACGGCCTTGTCCATCGCTTTGAAAGCTGCAATATAAGGTTTAACATCCAGAAGTGTTAAATAACAAGTTCTACATATTCTTAAGCAGTGATGCTAATAGACCGCGACTTTTTCAACTGCGCAAGCGTGGCATTGGAAGGGGAAAGCCACGTTATTGGCAGCAATACGCGCGATTATTTTAAATGCTTCAAATTCATTTTTATATTAAAGTCGAAAAATTATAATAATTTATGTTAATATGGTTCATATTAGTTACTGCAATAACTATAAGATCCATGATAATACAGTATTTTATTATTATTACTATGGAAAATGTAATGTACTTAATTTACCACACAACTGTACGTGACGTGTCCGTGAGTTCCACTGGCTCGTGGCTAAAAGTGTGTGGCAAGTGGAGGGAGTACTTTTCGTAGACGCATCCCTACTACTCCAATGCTGGCTTGCGGGCTCTGCTACGATCGTCCGTCCTGTAAAATTCAGCTTTGACGACGCATTAGGTCCCTTTCTTCGCGGACGGTCAGATATAATAAAAATCATCTTAAATCAACGTAAGAGTACTCTTAGAATACAAATAATTCGATTATCGTATGTTTTAATTATCATAAACAAATTACATTAACAAATAGCCAAATATTGTAATTTTTGTTGAAAAAAACTTGTTCTTGGATTTAAATGCTTAAAATTTTTGTGAGAGTGACTGTTAGTCACAATTTTTATAAAAAATCAACAATTGTAATTTTTATGAACAATTTTTTACAAAAATGTGGAATTTGTGGTTTTTTTTCTATTCCGGGTTTTCCTTTATTATCTGAATTGATGTAGATACTCGGGAAAATAATAAATGTTTCATTGTATTTGTTAAAATACAGCAATTGTTGATTTTGTTAACAAATAAAATAAGTAATTATAAAACTTTGGCCTTTCTATGTAAAATTGACAATAAACAATTATTATTTATTGTTATTATTTAATTTCAAATATTACCAAATTTGTATGTATTCAAAAATATTGAAAAAATTGTTCTTCTCTGGAAATACTTTGAATTATTGATTATTATTATTAATTATATATAATTTCAATAATAATATTTTCATTATAATATAATATTATTATTATTAGTTATTATTATTATCAACATTAACGATTACAATTGCTATAAACTATTTTTTTAGAAAATTTTGGAATTTGTGGTTTTTCAATTTCGGATTTTCCTTCATCATCTGAATTGATGCAGATATTTTTAAAAAGAACACAGGTTCAAGTATATTTGTTAAAATACAACAATAGTTGATTTTGTAAAAAAATGAAATAAGTAAATATAAAACTTTGGTTTGTCCCCTGCAAAATATTTTTTTTTGCACTAAAATTGCTCTAAATTTTTGTGAGAGAGATTTGCAGTCACTATTTCTAGGTAAAACTGACAATAAATAATTTTTGTTTCCTATTTAATTTTGAATATCACCAAATTTTAATGTATTCAAAAAGACCATTTATTGATCCATTTATTCGTTACCTAAGTCTAAAAGACACATAAATCCTATAATTGATATCCACTTGCTATTGAAAAAAATCTTCAAATTTCCAAAAACCGATTTTTCTAACGAAAAGATGTCAAAACTTTTCATTTATTCATTTCTATTCCTCATAAAATGAACAAATAGAATTACATATGTGACTGCATATCTTTCTTACAAAAACTTGAAGCAGTTTGAGTGAACGAAATCTTTTCAGGCCAAAGTGCCAAAGCTTTGAATTAATTTCTTTAAGTTGTTTACAAGATTAACACTTGTTCTATTGCAACAAATATAATTAAACCTATGTTATTTTCAAGAATATCTGCATCAATACAGATGATTTAGTAAAATCCGAAATTGATTGATTGATCTCTCTCACAAACATTTGCAGCAGTTTCGTTGCATACAAAATTATTTTCTAGGCCAAAGTTTTATATTTAGTTATTTTATTTGTTTACAAAATCAACAATTGTTGTATTTTAACAAATATAATCAAATATATATATATATATATATGGGCAAGACAGAATGCGTCCCGTGTCCAATGGGTAATTGACTACATAACAACTGGTAGGCCGTTCACAGAAATGGTTCGAAAGTTCGCCCAAGAACTGAGGATCTTGAATCACACATTGAACAAGTCAAAGCTGCTGACAAGCAGCATATTGTTGACAAAATACGGCAGTTATCTGACGCAAGGAGGAGAACACAGAAGAGGGAGAGGTGCAGCAAGGAGAATCAGAAGTTTCTCGCTGAGCCATTTTGCCTCTTTAGTAAACATGCTGTTTCTGCCAAAAATCCACCCGAGCCCAACGAGGTAGAGACTTTTCGGAGAGAGTTATACCAGATCCCGAAAACACTAAAGTTGAAAGAAGATACTCACAATATCATCTGCTTCAAGGAATTTTGCGACAACCTCATAACATCTGAGGAGGAATGTCCATCAATCACTGCCCAAGAGGTGAAAAACGCACTCAGAGGCACAAAGAACTTCTCTGGTGCTCGACCAGATTGTATCAAGAACTTCTGGTGGAAGAAGTTTACTTCTACACACCAACATTTTGCCAGCATATTCACCTCATATTTAAAGTCGGAGACGCCCATTCCGCAGTGGCTGGTGTTAGGACGCACTATACTCCTACCGACACAGTGTCTACAGAGTAGAAGAAAAGCTACTCGGAAAAGGAGAAGAGACACTAGCGAGGCGGACAGAATGGCTGCAGTATGTAAAGAAACTAGAAAAGAGCTTCGGAGGGCTACCAAAACAAGCAAGGCTCAGAGCTGGGGCGGATTGGTCCAGGAGGTGGACAATGATCCCTGGGGCTTAGGCTACTAAATAGTCACACGTAAGCTGGGAGCACTGACAGCGTGCGCAAACATGGAAGCTGAAGTGATGGAGAATATAGTTGATGGACTCTTTCCAAATCACCAGGTGAGAAAAGATGACAAAGTCAACATAGGAGACGCCGATATACCACTCTTTAGCGAGGAGGAGCTGCTTATAGCAGTACGATCCATGCAGAACAAGAAGGCACCAGGACCAGGCGGTATCCCAGTAGAGGCTCTAAAAGTTGTAGCTCGAACCAGCCCGCAGGTCCTGCTTAATATGTACAACTGCTGCTTAAAAGAGGGAATCTTCCACAAGAAGTGGAAGATGCAGCGGCTAGTGGTTATAAGCAAAAACAAAGAAGACCCGAATTCACCTGGAGCTTACAAACCACTGTGCATGTTAAACACAGTGGGAAAGCTCTTCGAAAAATTGATGAAACCTCGCCTTACGTCAGCTATACAGGCAGCTGGTGATTTGTCTGAGAGGCAGTACGGTTTTAGAAGAAGACGCTCGAGGGTGCATGCTATCCGAGAGATAGTGGACAGAATAAATCAGACATAAAAGTGCTGTTGAGGATGATGCGCACATCCTGGTTGGAACATGGAACATAAAGCCGAACCGAAGAAGAACCAATGAGGGGCCTGAGGCGCTTGCAGAGGCAGTCCAACCAGTTGAACCCAACCAAGATGTCGAAGGCCGACGAGCCCGATGTGCTGTATCACCGCACTACTGAGGACGATGCGTACATCTTGTTTGGGAAATAAAGGAGATCACAAAGTTGCAGAATATCCAGCACAAATACCAGAAATCCAGTAGGCACTCCTGTGGTGAAGAAAACGGCACCCCCTGAAGTAATGCGAAAGCGGTTCAAGGGGGATTCATGCCAAGGAGAAAGGGTGGTGGTTTTTAGTGGGTCCCTTGGTGGCATTATTATAATGACAAAGTTGACTTTGTATAATGTATAATTGAATATTATATATGTACGGGTCATTGTAGTGATGCAACTAATATCCCCACACTACCGAGAAGTGCGAACCCTTCACGGTGTGTTTTTGAACATTTTCCACCTTCCCTCGTAAAAAAAATCATCATCATCATCATCATGGAGTTGTTGGACTCTACTCTTATTGGCCGGATGTTCCAGTGTATTAGCAGCATTCAGCTCATCCATACTGGGGAAGTATCCGGTGACTGGTCCACTGACTGACAGGCTGCTACTGCTGCTAGTAGAATGATCTGTCAAATAAAAATAAGATTAAAATTTCTTTTATTTTAACGAGAATTTTAATCAATTCATACCTTCTTTAATTCTAGGCATGTGGGGCAGAGTCGGTGTTTAAGGTGGCGAATGCCGAATATGAAAATCAAATAAATAAATACATTTTATATTTTCATATTTACATGGATTTATATCCGTAGGGCAGAGAATCATAATCCTCTATCCTACGACTTTTCATATTTGATACTCGGCAGATTTTTTTTTCATCACGCGTTATGGCCTGATGGAATCGAGTGGTATGAATAGCACGAGAGTTTATTTGAATAGGTTCACTTCCAGAGACTACAAGATCGCGAACAGAGTTGAAATTGATTAGCTGGGAATTATCAAAGTTTAAGGTAATACCTTTAGCTTTGTATACAGCAGACTCGCTACCATCCGCTGCACGAGCTATGTATGCATAACATGTAGGCCCGCTGAAACAAAGGAACGTATGTAACTGCCTTTCCCGTAATCTTTTTCTAACTCATCGGGCATGTCACCTAAAAGTGAGCCTACTGGTGGAGTGTACTCACCAGGGCTGCTGCGAGTGACATCTATACACGAATCTGTATCATAATATAAAACACGACGATCCAACTGTTCCAAATACTCGTACAGTTTTTATCGTGCCTGTGCAGTGGTGTACGCTGCAATGGCAACATTTGTATTAGCTGCGGGGGTAGCAGCTTCTTCCCTGTAAACCCAAAAAAAGTGCAACATGTTTTGATTTGCAGGTACGATATCTTTGACCTCGATTCCTGGGTTAGTGAGGAGTCGCAGTAGTTTTTCTCGCGTGCGTACAATTTATTTTCGCGGCAAATTATTACGTTGTCCAAACTTACCCCAGAAGGAGTTAAGACACAGTTTCGCGACGGAACGCAACCCCCGGCGAAGCGCGTAATAGCGAGTACACAAAGTGCGAAAACCTAGAGGAACCGAGCTTCAAGCGTCAGGTAAATGTGTCCGAGCGCGTAGCGCGAGGTGAATACAGTGTCGAGCGTGAAGCGCGAGATGAATACCAAATCGAGCGCGAAACGCGGATCCAACAGGTGCGTGCCTTAGGCGCGCTCAAACTTGCGAGCGAAGCGAGCCGCGCGCAAAGCGCGCGATGAGAATGTGCCCGCGAAGCGGGCAGATATTTTTTGGTAAATTTGTTTAAACAATAATTGTTTAGACCATTTTTTTAAATGTTCAAATATCATATTCGGGGATCCCTAAATGAGCCTTAACGCAGGGTAAGAAAATAAATATGTTTAATTCATTTTTAATATGATTTTTTAAACAAAAATTGATTAAACGTTTTTTTTTTAATTTTGATTATTATATTCCCAGAGCCCTAAATGAGCCCTAAATTATTGCATGAAGTGCATTTTGTGTAAAATCATTTTAAGTACGTTTTACAGTAATGTTCGGCTAGCTTAACGTTAAGCTAGCGCAAATAGTATTTAAAAAAAAATTAATACAGCCCTAAATTTGGGAATTGGGGCCCAAATTAGCCCGAAATGAGCCCTAAATTATGGAATAGGTTACATCTCCATACCTCAATTGTGTTGTGCCAGCTTAACATACCTCTCCAGCTCGCAAGAGTGCTAGAATCGTTTGATTAACCCGCTCTACCTGACCGTTTGCCTGAGGTTGCCTACTCGAGTTGGACCATAGTTTAATGCCTCGATTTTTGCAAAGGTCTCGGAACTTTTCTGAGGTGAAACTCGTACTTCTATCACAAATGAGTCGATTTGGCGTACCAAAACGTTTAATGACCCCGTTGAGTCGCTTAATTATCCCCGCTGTATCCGTGTTTTTGATAGCTTTAAGTATAATGTATTTAGTGGACCGTCGAAAATGGTCGGGCACCCGGAGGAATAGGGTGTAACCCCTGGTTGAGGACATCTGGGTTTCTCACTCATTTAGCACGGTAGACATCTTGCTATATGTTCTTTTACATACCCGCGCAGGTTAGAGAAATAATAATAACTACGCATCTTTGCTAATACCTTATTAACGCCAAAATGACTGGCTAGATCGTGGTAACGAATTGTCAGAGCTTTTCGCATGGCTGCTGGTACCACGTATAGAAAAACCTCCCTGTTATATCGTTTTTCTAATAGGTACAAAAGTCCCCCCTCTAATCGGAAGTCGCGACGTGCACCCCGTTCGTCAGTCGGCTTTTCGAAGATTTTAATTATTCGAATTAATTTTGGGTCTGTTCTTTGGTATAGGAGAATCTCGTTTTCACTGGTAGTTATCGCAAGCACTTCTGATACCTCGGCTTCATTCACATCGTCATGGGGCATGGGAGCTCGAGATAGAGCGTCTTCGTGTCTCACTTGGTCTCCCTTCCGATGGCGGATTCTGTAATCGTAATCGCTTAGGCTATTTGCCCATCGCGCAACTTGCGAGTATTTCGTTCTGGCCGCGTTTAAGATAAGTAGTGCTTGGCAGTCGGTTACTACGGTAAATTGCAACGGAACCAAAATGGACGTAGTCATTCAGTCGCCCATTCAATCGCGAGAAGCTCCAGTTTGCTAGAATGGTACTGAGACTCTATCTCGGATGTTCTTCGGCTAATCACGTACGCAAGGTCTAGAATGCTTTGTCATCTCCTTGTAGAAGCATCGCGCCAAGACACGCAGAGGTGGCATCCGTATGCAGCTAGGTAATTACGGACGTTGGCGATTAAACCTTTAAGATCGGTTTTGAGGTAAAGCGGGTTTTCCGTTCAATGAATGCGTTCTTATGTTCCTTGGACCAAAGAAAACCTGCATTCTTACGTATCCAACGGCTAAGTGGTGCTGCAATTTTAGAAAAGTTTGGTACGAAATGACGGAAAAAGCTCGTTAGCCCCAGGATTCGGCGGAGGGCGTGTACATCTCGTGGTCTCTCCAATCTCTCTATGGCGCGGACTTTTCCGTCGCCAGATTCTACTACTTTTGCGCTGAGTTGGAATCCCAGAAAATCTACCTTCTCCAGTCCAAAGTGACATAAGTGGCGCTTGCGCTTTGGCAATGTTGACATTTGTGTTCTTCCTGCTCCAGAGCTTGGGAAAGAGAGGTAGAGCAACGAAGAGTGTGTTTTCATTGCGAAGTGAGTTTTCCGGGTTTTCAGAGTGCGGGCGCTCTCTTCCATTGAGTGTGGTCTCCCCACGGGAGTTCGGCTTCTTGATTGTTATCAAGAGGCCATCTGCTAATTGTTTTTGTTGCCTGAGTATTAGGAAAAAGCAAAGATCCGTTAAAAACCAGAGATCGCAAATTTGGACGATTACATTACACTCTCATGAATGAGAATGTAAAAATAAACATATAATAGTTGAGATTCACCGGAATCCTAATTCCGCGAATTTTTCCATACTTCAAATTCGTGTAATTGAAAAAAGTGAATGATCGAGAAAGTGCACTTGTTTTTCGTTCATATGGTAATAGACCGTTAGTATTTCTTTGAATTTAAAAGATATATGTCACTGTATTGTTTACAAAAGTATATTAAGGGCGCAGTTCTATGGAGGTACATTAGTAGAATAGTGGAAAAGGTTTGACCAATGAGGTGCCTGCACAAGCTTTCGCAATCACCTCATTGGTCAAAACTGTTCCACTATTCTACTAATCTAATTCCATGGGACTGCGCCCTGATATGATGTCAGAGATTATATGCTTTTGTTAAGTTTGTGTCAAAAATAGAACAGTTATATTGTACAGAATACGAAATTACTAAATTATTTTGCATTATGCAATATTATTTATTTATTCATAACATTTTAATATTACCTGATTATTCGATTAGTTTTTATTTTTGGCACTGTTGAGCTGTATTAAGAATCGCAGCTGACAGTCTGAGACTCGCTACAGTGCGCGCGCGAGTCGCCTAGCCGCTAGCGACTAATGCATTAATAGTTTCTTAAAAATCGATTCGATTGGGCTCAAATTTCCCAGAAAACTTCTTTGTACTGTAGATAAAAACTTTCTCGTTGGATGTTTTTTGTTGCTTAAAATTCGCTCGATAAACGAAGAGCTGGAAGTTAGAGAAGTCATCATCAGAAAAAAATTATTAATTTTCTTTGTTTCAATTAATTTTTTGATTCCTTTGGCTCTATCAGTCTAAGGACTTTCCGAACCACATTACCTACAAATTTTTAAAACTGACTGACTGAGCACGAGTTGAAGTGAAAAACGAATTAAAATAGATGTTTCCAAAAGTCAGTTTTTTGGCTTTAATTAGAAAACTAAAAAAAAAACTAAAACTTTCTTTCTAAGGGAAAAAAGTTGCGCAATAAAATTCTACATCTAGATATTGTCTTTAAAAATGAAAACTCTAAAATGTTTTTGAAAACCTCCAGGAGTCATCCCGCTCCCGGCGAAATAAGTGTATGTGCTCTTATTCAATCCGGCAGCTCAATTTGTATTTTTTGGAAAAACAAGCTTAAAAGTTTAAATACTCATAACTTCAAAGACATTTTTTTTTCTTAAATCGAAAAAATACGTATCAGCTAATTTTCCCTAGAAAACAACACATATTTTTCACCAACAGATTCTACGACTTGAAATGTATCTGCCTGTCTGATTGGAAATGGATCTGGTAAACTGAATAATAAATAATAATATGATGATTTTCATTTCAGACGATTTCGAATGTGATCCTAATTGCGGATATTTGCGCCCAATTTCGAAATGACGCTTCGATATTTGCTGAAGTAGCCGAAAGTGTAACTCCAACGATGCATTTGATCAAATACTTTATCGACCTTCTGGTAGATTTTGATTCAACCCAGCTGAGAAATAAATTCGTTCTAAATTCGGGTGTCGACTCAGTCTTTGATGAACGTGAGTAAGCGCAAATAGTTTTTTCAGTTTTGTATTATATGAAGAAAAATTTATATTTTAAAATACTCAAGCTTAAGGTTTTTTTTTAAAGACAATTTTCTTCGTGTTCGTCTCTCTTACAGTCATTTACATCAGTAACAACTTGCCGCGTATTCTGAGTGAGTGGGGAGCAAAGGATCTGCCAAATCTTCCAGAGAACATTGAAACGTGCCTGATGGTTTATATTCCGAATATACAATATCTGTTGGCTGTAACTCGATGGGACGGACCTCCTCCGGAAGATACAGAGATTCCTGGTCTTGAATATAAGTTCACAATTGAAGGGGTTCATCATTATAAAACTCCTGCTGCCAGAGGTAACAAAATTTGGCATAACCATAACTTTAATATAGATTTATTTTTTCATACTATTTTGGCAAAGATTTAGTGCACAATTTTATATGTACCGTGTCTAATAAGAATAAAATATTCACTACTTCTAGAATTGGATGAGCAATTGGGAGATGTCAAGGTAAAAATATCGAGAAGGCAGAATACCATAATGATGAAATTAGTCAAGTTTATCGTTCGCCACCTTGGAGAAATATTGAATGCTATTAGACTCTGTGCCGAACTCGATGTGTGAGTTTCTTCAAACATAAATTGAGATAAATTTCGGGAGACTTAAGGCCATGTGACGAGTGGGTCACGTGACCAAGCTAGTCCTCAATTTTTCATTGTAAACTTACGTCCAAAAGATTTTTAGATGACAGTTGCTCCCAGTGGGACCCTGCGGTGATTGTTAACCTTTAGTTTTTAATTATATATATATATATAGCCTGGATTTTTGAAGCCACTTTTTTTTTATTCCTCGCAGAATCTATTTTTCCAAACATCTGGTTTTCGACAATACATCTATATTCTAAAGATTACAGATTTTCCAAACTGGGTCCACCACCCCTCAATTTTCAATTCTTTTTGGGGCAGTTTTTCAATCGAGGAATGCAACAGTTAAAGGTTTCACTTTGACGAGAAACTCTTATCTATTTTGTGAGAGTCAATACATGTCACAGAAGCTATATATTATTGACACTTTTCATGATTTAAAAATAATAATTTACTGCTTGTGGCGGCATTATTTAAATGTATGTTTCAAAAGATTTTTGGGTAGTTTTTCTATTGAGGAACACAACAGGCAAGGTTTCACTTTAACGAGAAACTCTTATCTATTTTGTAAAAGTCAATACATGTCACAGAAGTCAGAAATTATTTACACTTTTCATGCTTTACAAAAAATGTATCTTTTAAACAATTTTGGGTAGTTTTTCGCTGAAAGGATACTTTGGAGAGGTTCTCCATTTAACGAAAAAACTTTCATCTATTTAAAAAAATGGCTAAATATCACAGAAATGACTAAAGTACTCAAACCTCCTTAGATTTTTAGAAAATAATGCACTACTTCCGGTTGCATGATTAAGATTTCTGTTTCCAAAGCTTTTTCGGTAGCTTTTGAAAAATACATGTGAAGATATTTGTCTGATTATGACAGCAAAGTGCTATCTGTAGAGAAAATTTGCTCAGTGTCTGACAAGCTGTTAAGTTTGTTTACTCTCCCCCAATTCTACGAAAATGTGGATTATTTCCCGTTATTAACTCATCAGGTATTTTTTCCATGTTTTTTTGAAAAACTTTTCGTTAGGGATTCAAATGGTAGGTTTCCTCGGTTTCGGAAAGGTTTTTCGAAGTTATGTAACAGAAATTCTTAGGGGAATCGAATATTGTGACTTTTGTTGTTAGAAAAACTCTTTTTTTATTTAAATCTTGGAAAAAATTTGCAAGCAAGACATTTTCGTGGGTTTCTCAAATTTTCAGTTGCTGTTTACATTTGTTCCAAGGTATGTAGCAGAAATTCTGAAAGAAGTCGAAAAAAGCAACTTTTTTTGCTGGAAAAGTTTTTATCTTATGTTGAGATTTCTTAAAATTTTTCAAGATAGCAAGTTTTCTGGGTTTCACGAGGGTTGATATTTTTTGTTAGTTTTGTTACATGTTATTTAACAGAAATGCTGAAATGAATTGAAAAGAGTGACTCTTGTATTAAAAAAATGTATTTTGTTATTTAAATCTGGTCAACAAATTGTCAAGAAAGTAAGTTTTCTGGAGTTCGCATGTATTGAGGTTTTTGTTAGTTTTGTTTCAAGACATGTAATAGAAATTCTGAGAGGAATCGAAAGGGGTGACTTTTCTAATTAGGAAAGGTTTTGTCTTATTTTAATCTTGCAAACGAATTTTCAAGAAAGCAATTTTGGTGTGTTTCGCACATGTTCAGGTTTTCGTCAGTTTTTATACAATTTATGTAATAGAAATTCTAAAAGATAGATTGTTTTGTTAGTTTGACCTTGTTAATGAATGTTAGAGAGAAGAATACATAATTGAAATATTTTTAGAGGTTGGAACTTTGCGTTATGCAATAAACAATAGAAGAGCGACAACTCGATGTGCAATTACACTCAACTCCTGATATAAGCACCCTCAGTTTACGATATTACTAGAATTTAAGTCCTCGTTATTTTTGGGATGCGGGGACCGCGGGGCCGAGAGAGCAGCATGCGGGCAGTACTCTCAGCGCACTAGTTGCATCAGCTGTTAGAATGCGTCCAAATCCAACACAAATGGTTCATGCGACCCTGCCTGTTTACGTTTTAGATTCCCCCGATTTATGCTGAAGGCCACTGCAAGTGATGCCCAAAACCGTTCTTATATTGGGAGTTGAGTGTACCTAATACGGGCGCTGAAGTGTGTCGCCAAAAAGCACACACTATCTTAACGCTTGAGACACGTACAAATGGTCGCTAAAGCTCGCTCCTCATGGGTTGATTATGCCCAACTTTGAAATTTTTTTGTGCCCAAACCAGCCCTATGCATTTACGTTAGTTCACGCAACTTCTTGGCGTAAGCTGAGTTGTAGGTGGCGCTGGGTGGCATGTAAACCTGAATTTGTCAACAAAGACCTGGCAAATGTACAGACAAGCTCTGTTTTTTACAATTTTTATTTAATTAGAAAGTGTTTTGACAAATGATTTTAATTCTAAATTAATTTAAAATAATCATAAATGGTTTTAAGACTGTATTGTGTTCACTATTTGTTCACTATTTTGTAGCTGTTGAAAAATGCGCGTAAACTTTTTTAATAATTATTGTAGAAAGTACTTTTTGACATTGGATCTTACAGGGGAAAGAATACGTTTCTGTGTCTACTGGAAAAAATGTTGCTGCTAAAGAGTTGGAAGTCATCATATCCTGCTGTACGAAGAAATTTTATCTGAAAATAGATGGCCAATCCCAAAGAAAATTACATGTCAATTTTTGGAAATTGGCCGATTATACTGCACAAAACGTCTTATTGTGTACAATGACGAGAGAGAAAAAGTCCACCGCCAGTAACGCTAATAATTTTCAGTCAAAAATGGTACGTTGGAATTATTATTCCCCTCAGCAGTACGAAGCCAATGATGAATTCAAAATATGGCAAACTTTTATGCTCAAAGTCATCGGCATTTCAAGATCCAGACTGATTACCGTTCAAGAAAAAGTAAAAAAAAAAGTGAGCTTCATAGACAACCGCGGAAAATCGGTCAATAATTTCGCACGATTAACAGACAATGTAAAAAAAATTAATAAGCCAGCATTGCGAAAGTCTTCCCCATTCAAAATCACATTACACACAATCAGGGTTGAATTATTTCAATGATAGCAGTTTGACTTTGTGTGGTTTGCACAAACAATTTATAGAATACTATAAAAAAGAAACAGGCGATATGATTGTACCTCTTTCAAAAACGACATATTCAAAATATTTTAATCACTTCGTAAATTTCACTTTTGATGTTCCACGGACCGATTGTTGTAACGACTGCTTCGAATATGAAAAAGTAGGCAAAGAAAATGATCCAGTGATCTTTGAACGTAAGCAAAAAATTGTTGAATATTCAAAATTGAAGAAATCGATGCTATTCACTTGCAAAGGAAATTTGTGCCTCGAATTTGATTTTGGGCAAAATCTTCCCTTACAAAAACTCTCAGTCACAGCGCAGTTTTATTTACGGCTAATTTGGCTCCATGTTTTCAATGCCCATGTGTACGTTAAAGACAGTGAAGTTTCATGTTTTTGTTCATGGAAGGCTTTTTGAAAAAAGGAGGAAACACAGTGTTCAATTTCATTTTGCACGTCAGTATGTCAGAGTTGAAACTCAATTATTATAATAGAATTTTTTTGTTTTCTGATGCTTGTGGGGCCAGAAAAAAAATTAAATGATGCTGGTATTTTTATCGCTTTTGTCTCAGAAACTAGAAGTACCTGTTCACCATTTGTACCCTGTTTGCGGAAACTTATACTGTCAATGCGACAGAAACTTTGGTATGTACGGGCAGAAAAAAAATGGCAGAAAGCATAGAAACGGCCAAAGAATATGCAGAACTAATCAAAAGTGCTAGAAATCCCCCTTTTCCTGTTATTGAGCAGAAGGACTTCATCACGAAAGATTATGAATCTGAAATAGAGAACAAATATACGAGTCAAAAAGGATTGCAAATTAGGAAAGCTGTCAAAATTGAGTATTTTGCTAATGGCAACGTTGATATTTACGAAAATTACACAAGTTCTCCTGTGACTTATTTTATAGAAAAATCGACGGTATTCGATGATTTGGAAAAGGCTTCAGCTGCCGAACAAATCGGAATAACAAAAGAAAAAGTCAGATTTAAAATCTCTCCTGCATTTCTTGACTCCCGAAGGACGACAATTCTTTGAGAATTACTTGAGCGAAGTACAAATAAAAACTAAAAAAAACTAATGATTCTAAGGAACATTAAAGCCAAATAATGCGAACGTGATGACACAATATTTGCGATTACGTTCGTTCCGAAACTGTTCATTTTTACACATTCCTGTTTTTTTTACAAAAGTATCGTGTTTATAAATGTTTAAGTTTAGTTTTTCACTCATACTGTGAAGTATTGTAGAGTGGTTTTAATTGATAAGTACAAGATATAACGTCCAAATCCGAGCTAAGTATTATTTGTGAATGGAAAAACTAAATGAGATATTATGTTCCTGTAATCTGTGATGTTTTCTCGCATAATTACATTAACACATAAATAATTAATACGTTAGGCTTAATTATGATTCACTTAATCAATAAACAATTAAAATAGATCAAATATTGATTTTCTGCAATATTATAAATACAATACAAAGCATTATACATATTATTATTATAAATTTAATATAAATTTATCATAACTTTACTATATAATTCAATTGAAAGAAAATGTGTCTAAACATTTTTTTTAAAGTCGTTGTGAAGAATACAGTTCGTATATTAAGATTTCAATCACCTTCAATAATTATTGTTTATTATCTTAAATATATACATCAAACATTGCGACTCAATTCGCGGCCCTTAACCTTCTAAGATTTTTCGTGGCTACTCATGATTTATGTGAAGAAGTACAGCCTTCTAGTAACACCATCGAATCTCACACACGAGAAATATCCAGGCAAACCGATCCTCGACCCAAATTGATACAATGGGAAAATTCATGCAAATATTGCGCAACTTGGGGACACAAAATTCAAACTTGTCCTGTAATTACTAGACAAAGACAGTCACAAATATATATTGATGCCATAATTCCTATATTTCTTGCAGTAGAAAATACCGAACTTCATAAAACCATAAATCTCCTAAGCACGTTTTTTACCCAACGCTTTAAAAAAAAAGAATGTGTCTTAAATTACCTCTACTAATCCATGCTTGTCATTTTTCAGGCAAGCCCTTGATCCTCTTCATATTGCATGTAAAAAGTAACTCTCATTTATAATCGTAAGTTAGAATTCATTTTTTTTTAGGAACAAGGGAAGCAGCATGTTCAAGATAGTCGTCATCATTCACCTTTTCCACAAACTTCTGGCCTATATTTTGAATCCTTAGGAAATGTCATATTGCTTTCTGATGAATGGCATATTTGTTCTCACATCAACATCAAGGAACTTTTAGATCTTGGTCCAAAATATCTTGAAATACTCAAACTTTATACTGAAAACTATCGGACCCGTAACACTATTGAATTAAAAGTTGATACAAAGAAATAAATCATAGAAATCCTTTTGAATATAATTAAAGTAATCCTTGATAACACTTGAAATATCACATCAAAAGTCGATAACCTTGCATTTCAAACTGCATTTACAAAAATGTTAGCTCTGGAAAATTCTACATTATACGGACCAGAAGAACAAATTTATATTTTTCCCAACCCTTTATCAACACTTATTGGAAAAAGCACACATTCAAGTAAAACTTTGAGCAACATTGTGGATTGGCACAAAAAATCTCTAAAAGACGTATCTGATATGTTCACCACCATATGGACTACTAATTTAAATGAATTAACAGACAGGTACATTTTTTGTTTACAACAAATTCTAACTCTCGTTGTTTTTGCGACAAACAAAAAATGACACCCAGCATTAACATTATCAATTCCTTTCAATTCAACTGAAAAATTCTTATCAGTAAATTCACAACCTCACATACTTTACGAAAACTCGCTCTCAGATTTAATAAAACTCTCTAAGGTTGAAATTTTTTCGTATCATGACAAGATTACAATTTCCCTTACACTACCCTTCCCATATGAGGAAAATTACCGGATTTTCAAAACACATTCATCACCAATTTTTCATACATTCAACACTAATTACACAAGTTCAATTTTTATCGACTCAAAAAACTCTTATCATGCTATCTCAGATGGCAATGAAACATATTTCACATTTTATGAAAACTTTTTACATGCATGCCAACAATCACCTGTGGAAAAAATTAGTCTTTCAAATCCATCTATATTTAGTACGAAAACTAATCCAATTTGCGAAATTTCGCTCATTATAAAACATTTACCCTATCACTGTCCTTTAATTTTTTAAATTTCAAAGGCTAATCACTAGACCCCATTAAAATTTTATCACGGTTGGCTTTATTCTGCTCATTCACCCACTAAAGTTCAAATTCATTGTCCAAATTCACACTCATTTTCAACCACAATTGAAAACTCTGGTACTTTGCAAGTGCAACCATAATGCACTATAGAATGTAATAATCAAATTCTTCCCCAAATTAGCACTATTTCTAAGACACTTATCGATTTTATCTCAATTACAGAAAACCAATTCCTATCTGCAAAATTACCCCAAATCTTTGCAATTTTTCGGTAAATTTCCCTTCAATACTTGAAACATTTTTCTTCAATTGGAATAATAATGATATGATACCACTTTCTACACTCTGCAGTCTAGAAACTTCTGGAACTTTAGGATAAAGTGGCAGATATATTATGAGAGAACATACTGCAGTTGAAGTTCTTCATGTCCGTGCTAAGTTTTTAAAATATTTTGATGACGTAATCCTGATTTCCTACATTACCAACATTGATAAAAGAGGGCTACTGAGCCACTTTTACAAGAGCAAGATGCATCTCTACTTCGCCGACATCAAAAACCATTCCACAGCTGTCACAAAAATAATATGGTGCAATTGTAAGATCCAAATTTGTCTAAGCAACTTTTCTACACGTTTCTCGAAAAAGTTTTAAAAACATTCTACATGTAGTTTGATAATAATAATAACAATCTGAGGATATATAATAATGCATAATTATTTAATATGTGTTCGGTTTATTGGGAGAGCTTGCTCAATTAAAGTGGACCCTTGAAAAAGGAGGCCGAAAAACCCTGTTTTTTGGGACGTTTTGCCCTCGAACTATTGCAAAAAATTGCTTAGGACAAAAGTGAACATATCGCTGCATTCGGAAGACTTTAAGCTTTCAGACGCTTTTTATCAGATATTTCAGAGATTTTTTTGGTGTGAGTTGCAATCAAAAAAAGTGAAGGGCCTTTACCTTTGGAACCGACTTTAGTTTAAACCTGTAACTCCTACCTCAGTAGGCTCTGGGAGCAGTAAAGTAGGTTCTGAATAAGCAGCGATTACAATGTAATTTAGACCCCACTTTGTCACTAAAAGTGTCCAAAATCTGCCGTTTTTCCATGTTTAGCGTCAAAGTAGGGTCTGTATTTAAGAAACATTAGACACTTTTTTGAGCTTCCAACTACTACATGTAGGATTTCTGGTATCAAAGCAGGTTCTCTATAATCCTACACCAATATAGATAAATAATAATAAAATTTGTTATTCATCAGAAAAAAAAACTAATATCTGTGATATAAATATCAAGAATATCCGCAATTATTCCATAGATATATGTGGGCGTCCGCATGAAAAGGGCCCTTATGGTCGATATGGAGTTACGTATAGGGGCATATAGCTGGATAAATTTCCGGGATTTAAGGTCCAAAACGAACCCTTTAAGTTAAAAATGAGTCGACGGGGCATTTTTGAAGTTGGAACTTTGAAAAATCGTTTTGCGAGAAAAACTCTTTTCAACTTGGCGAGTTCCATAAGCACACGTGTTATACTTTTTCTTCAAACATTAAATATACCTACCTCTGGTTACTTTCTGGATATAAGTATAGTCTCAACAGATTCACTACAGGTCCCAGTATCATAACCCACCTAAACCCAAAAATAATAATTTTGACCTCAACTTAGAAAAACGTAAATATCTCCTAAACTAGAACCGACCATAAGGGCCCTTTTAATGCGGATGCCCACATATCATTCATAATATTTTTTAATTATATCGCTAACGCATAGTACACTGAAAAATCGGTAAGGACTAAGGGATCGTACCCGAGTTCGCACGCCGCCCCAACCAATTCAGCTAACGGAGCGCGTTAGGATGTCTTCGATAAAAATCATTAGCACTTTTCCAATACTTTAAGGTCCAAAATCTGTTTAAATACGATACAATTATTTGAAAAGTTACTTTTTTTTTAACTTTTTGTGCCGTTAAATATTTGAAACCATTTAAGAAGAGTTCAATATAAATTTGTTCTGTTTTTTAGAAGCATTCACCGTTATACACTTTAAAGATCTTAAGGCTATAGATATTTAAATTTGATGACGTGCAGTTTATTATTTAAACGAATACAATGTCAAAAGTGGCGATTTCAATAAAAATATTTTTTATCTTTTCATTCAGCAAAAACTTGAAGATACTAGTTTGGCATCATAATAATTGCAGTTATCACTAAAAAGTACAAATATTCAGTTTAGGATTTTTTCTAATTATTTTCAATAAATTATAAACATAACTATATAGAAATATTTATTTGCGCACTGCTCAACAGCAGAATGTTCTCAACTGAATATACTGAAATTTTTATGAGAATAATATTCATCAGGAAATGAGTTGATATTAACAATAACATTACTGGTATTATAACGAAGTGTCTCGTCGTCCCGAAATTCGAGATGAGTAGTCAGTTATTTTTCATCATACCTTCATCGAAAGATCGATTTTCAATGCCTGATCAAACAATTAAAAAAGTGTTACTGTTCCCGTGTGAAAATTGCCAAATGTTTGCCCAGTTACAAGTTTGGCCCAAACTTGGAAAATTATTTTATGGCTACAACAGGTTTAATATCATAAATCTAGTTTAAACCAACTGTTTCACAGCTCTGGATTGCAGCGCCATCAACTTGGCTGTTCATCTGTTTTCAGTCAGGCTCCATCTTGAACCTCTTGAATACAAGTAGGTTGGGTTGAGGTTATGTTGGCGAGTGTTTTTATGATTTCGTCTGTATTAATTATTAAAGTGTGATTCAAATGATCAAAAATACCGAAAGTGAAAAGCACTTGTCGCGTTCAAAATTTTAATTAAAATTGGTTTAATAACTCCTTGCTTATTTAATAAACTATACATTATTTTAAAGAATTACACTTTCTGAAATATTGTTTACAGAAAAGTAGCTGACCATTTGTAATTAAATTTATATTATTCATTTTCTTCTTTCCTAGCGCATTTCGTATCACAAACGGAGAAATCTAGATAATGGATTTATTGTACCTAGGCACTATTAAAAAACTTACGTTATAGTTGCTAAACGAAAGTGAAAAATATGAAGTCTTATTTCGGAATCTGTGAGTGCCAAAACGTAAAGATCCGTTAAAAACCAGAGATCGCAAATTTGGACGATTACATTACACTTTCATGAATGAGAATGTAAAAATAATTTTTCTCGGTTTAATCTATTAATTAATCGTTATTATTATATTGTATATGTGAAATATTTCATATACATATATAGTAAATACTTTAAATCATAAGGAAAACACGTGTAACACCATCTGAAAGAATCCGCAAGTACGAGCGAATCCTAACCATGATCCATTAAATACATGGTTGAGTATTGAGCTCCGGAAAAATTTTCCGTATTTAAAGTTTCTAGTCCGGCAAATGTTTGTCTCAATACGGAACTTTCTATTCCGATAATATTTTTTGCTACTTTGGAAAAATAGTAAAATATTCTACTATTTCATCATAAAATGAGGAATATTATGTTATGAATACATCCAAAGTGTCATATAATCAAGAACATTACACACTAAAAGCACACTAAAGAAATGCTCATCACTTCACTATTCCTGTAATAATACACTTAATCACTAATTTGTGAACTGTCTAACAGATGGCAGCACTTCAGATTCAAATCACGAATTCTCACGATCACTTTTCTTTGACCTGTCACAAACACTCGTATTTTTTGAAGGGAGACTTGGAAAAGAGGTTCGAGATGTGACAGATCACTCTTCTTTGAACAGTACTAACAGTCGTATTTTTTAAAGGGAGACTTGGGAAATGGGTTCGAGATGTGACAGTCACTCTTCTGTGACCAGCCACTAATACTCGTATTTTTAAAGGGATACTTGGAAAAGGGGTTCGAGATGTGACAGATCACTCTTCTATGACCAGTGACTGACACTCGTATTTTTTAAAGGGAAACTTGGGAAAGGGATTCGAGATGTGACAGGTCACTCCTCTGTGACCAGCCACTAACACTCGTATTTTTAAAGGAATACTTGGAAAAGGGGTTCGAAATGTGACAGATCACTCTTCTATGACCAGTGACTAACACTCGTATTTTTTAAAGGGAGACTTGGAAATGGGGTCCGAGATGTGACAGATCACTTTTCTGTGACCAGTCACTAACACTCGTATTTTTTAAGGGGAGATTCGGAAAAAGGGTTCGAGATGTGACAGATCACTCTTCTGTGACCGGTCACTAACACTCGTATTTTTTAAAGGGAGACTTAGAAAAGGGATTCGAGATGTGACAGATCACTCTTCTTTGACCAATCACTAACACTCGTATTTTTTAAGGGGAGACGTGGAAAAGGGGTTTGAGATGTGACAGATCACTCTTTTGTGACCGTTCACTAATCTGCGTATTTTTTAAAGAGATAAAGATTAAAAAATGCCATACTAAGAAATTAAAATACGGCAAAAAATGCCGTATCTGTATATACTACGTAAATACATGGTCTAGCCATGCGCAAGTATAAAAAACTGAGCCAATAAGAACCAACCACTTAGTTTCTCCATCTTGGATAAGTAAGAAGGCAAAGTAAGTGATTCTAAAATTAAAATTTTAGATTTACATTATTTTGTAATTTTGAGCTATAGAAATATTTCAATACTAATAAAATGTATTTTAATGTTGACGAAGGGTAAAGGAAAATACGAATTAACTATAATTTTAGGTTAAGTGTTTCATCATGTCTTCCTGCTGACAAAAACTGACATATTTGTATAGAATAAAATAAAATCGATATCAATTGGGAAAGTACTGAATGAATAAAATTATATAGTGCAGTACCCACGACATATAAAATAATTATTATGTTTTATTTCTTTAAAAACATTTTTTCCTCAATTTTGGAGGAAAACTTGATCGAAGGATATTAAATATTTATTTATAATTATCGATATTCTTGTTCACTATTTTGTTTTACAAATTTGTCTAACTTTCGTGATATAATTAATATATGAAGGGTGGAAAGGCAGAAGGTGGCAATAAAGACTTTCGTGATCAAGCTTTTTTTTATGATATTCACAAAAGGCATTTAATTCAATACTTTCATGGTTCAAACAGCAGAAAATGTTACTTTTATTATTTATCACTACCTGAGTGCGAAAAATCGTCTGCCACACTGGGACACCATCTCATTGAAAACTGCACGGAAAAAATTAGTTGTTGCAATTTTAAATGACTGAGTCAACCACTCTAGGATAGGGCCAAACGTATGTCACAAATTGAAAGTATCGTCGTTAGAAATTTTGATTGATACATCTTTAAAAAATGGCAAGAATCGTAGAAAGTACAAATGACTTTCAATGAAAATGTGAAGACCAGAGGAATAGAGTTCTTGAAACACACATACACTAATGCTTCGAAGCCAGTCAAATAATTAAATATTATTTATTAAATATGCAGTTAGCAATTTATGTTCATGGTAACTCCTGTCATTGTAACTTCGGGGTTAAGTCATTTTTAACATTCTCTAACTTCATCAGTTACCGACGCGCAACGTCTGAGAAATGCCGAAAGCTGCGAAGTAACTCTCGGGACTAGGTCTACCGGCCAAGAGGACGCTATTAGCAGCCCGATTTTGACGGAGTCTCTTATTCCAATATCTTTACTATTAGTGACGACATTTCGAGTGCGAACCCTTTAACGTCATCAGATTCAAACTTATAAATATAGGAGCGCGCGTTCAAATCGTCAGAGAAAGTCTTCTTTTATTTAAAACAGTTATCGCTCTTTGAAATAAAATTATTTAACGATTTAACCATTGAATGTCGCGTGACCAAGACAGTAATTCTTATTCTGAGATTTCTGATTTTAGAACCAAGCATAGTTAAATTCGATTGAGTTTAATTTCCATTGAGAATTTGTGTCGAATTTAAACGGGTTTGAACGCGCGTGCGTTAAAAAATGAACTTGATCTTTCCGTCGCTGTGAATTTATTGCGAAACGAATCAATAATAATAGTGTTTGTATTTGCAAATATATACAAATCTGTGAATTCACAATTAATTGTGCCATTTATTATTACACCAATTCTTAGATTTACTCATACATAGTTCGCAGTTTTGGCTTTAAAGCCAATCTAAAGGCTCATTTACACCTCTACTGGTCGTCAGCCAGCCAACACATCCAAATTCCTGTTCACACGAAGGGTTTTCCCAGGTTTTTCAAAATCGGAAAATGTCTAAAAATGCTTTACAATGGCGGAAAATTTGAAATTAAAAATATATAATAGAAATAAATATAATTTTTGTATTAATTAATTGTTATTGAAAATACATTTTTCGAATATGGAGAAAAAAAACTGGACAGCAAGATTAATTATTATTAATTTATTCATCTGTGCAGTAATTCAAAGCATCCTCGGAACGCGTGCATGACGTGTTATGTCTGGAGACAATCTTACTTTTTTGCAGAACAAAGGGAGTAAAAATGTTGTACAATGTGTAAACTTAATCTTAAACATAACCTATAATGCTTGAGTTTTAGATCGCTACCATGGATTATGAATATAGTGGGGTGAGTTTTCCTCGATCGCAACTTATATGCAAATTCATAAGTTTAAATTGTTTTAATGTGAAAGAATCCCGTACAATGTAAATAAAAGGGCTTAAACTGTTAAATGTTTAAATTGTTGCAAGTTTATCATGCTTTTCATGATAATAGAATTAAATGTCATAAATGGTAACATTTGATCGAAAGCGAATTTAGGTTTTGAAGAGTTTTTACTGTGAAATGTGTTTACAGGAAATACCCAATGTTCACGAAGCATACATGCGTGAATGCTACGATAATATTGATAAACTTTCATCGGAGGAAGAAAAATCATCATTTGCATCCATGACCCTTCTAGAAACAATCAATAGACCATTATATCTAACTGTCGGAAGTTTATTTGCACACGTGCGGCTGCCATGCGTTCCAGGTACAAAATTGGGCAAGTGTGAAATAGAAAAACGTAGTTTTGCTGAATTGAGACTATGGTTGAGTTGCCGAAAGCAACTTAATAGTGGTAAAGAAAGTTGAACTTGTTAACAGGTTTGCAGATTAAGTTTCTCATATTATTAAATTTTAATTATATTATTGTGATTGCAATAAATATTAAAGGTAATGGACAGGATTTGAGTATTGTAATTGTTTTAAAATAAAAATGGTGGTGTTTTGAGAAGAAAATGGTAAAAAATAGTTCTTGTATAGTATGGTCTTACGAAGCCGAAATTTTCGGAAAATGCCAAATCTGTTACAAAAGAATATATAATTTGGAAGCATATTCTTACATTTTTAATTTCATTCAAAAATATTATGATTTAAATTAGAAAATTGATGACAGGCAAAAATATTGCAAATGAATAAAGTTCATAATACAATAAAAACGTTTTACAAACAAAACAAAAAAACAAATTTCGTGCTTGCATGCTACATTATTATTGTAACTGTAATTTATTATGATAAGTTGTCATAATATAAGTTGATACATATTTAACAATATAATTTCAGAGTAAACGAATGCATAAAAAAAGGAAGGGACATCGATCCACAAATTGATGAAGGGTCATGGTTAAGTTTAAAGAAGGCGAAATTGAGAGATTTGACATTTCAAGCAATTATTACATTCTTCAAAATGTTTCTTGAAGTCTTCTTTCCTAATACGACCACTTCTGCATTGTAAACAAGGTTTCGGGAAACGTATGAAGTAGAAGAGGTTATGATTCAGAGAATTCCTTGAATTCAGAGAATTCCTTGAATTCAGAGAATTCCTTG
This sequence comes from Andricus grossulariae, assembly GCA_011634705.1. Lineage (NCBI taxonomy): Eukaryota > Metazoa > Arthropoda > Insecta > Hymenoptera > Cynipidae > Andricus > Andricus grossulariae. The sequence continues at coordinate 105,609,082 of JAABKJ010075445.1, read as the reverse complement.
AATTCAGAGAATTCCTTGAATTCAAAGAATTTCTTGAATTAAGATAATTCCTGGAATTCAGAGAATTCCTTGAATTCAGAGAATGCCTTTAATTGAAAGGATTCCTTGAATTAAGAGAATTCCTTGTATTCTGAGGATTCCTTAAATTCAGAGAATTCCTTGAATTTAGAGGATTCCTTGAATCCAGGGACTTCCCTAAATTCAGAGAATTCCTTGAATTCAGAGGATTCCTGGAATGCAGAGTATCAGTTGAATTCAGAGAATTTCCTCAATTCGGAGAATTCCTTGAATTCAGAGAATACATTGAATTTAGAGAATTCCTGGAATCCAGAGAAATGCTTGAATTCAAAGAATTCCTTGAATTCAGGGAATTCCTCGAATTGAGAGAATTCCACAAATTCAGAGTATTCCTTGAATTCCGAAAATGCCTTGAATCCATAGCATACCTCGAGTTCACAACAATCCCGGAATTCAGAGAATTTCTTGAATTCAGAGAATTGATGGAATTGAGTTAATTCTTTGAATTCAGAGAATGCCTTGAATTCAGAGTATGCCTTGAATCCAGAGAATTACTTCAATTAGGAGAATTCCTTGAATTCGGAGGATTCCTTGAATCCAGAGACTTCCTTAAACTCAGAGAATTCCTTGATTTCAGAGAATTCCTTGAATTCAGAAAATTCCACGAATTAAGATAATTGCTTGAACTCAGCGAATTTCTTGTATACAGAGAATTCGTTGGCTTCAGAAAATGCCTCGAATTCAGAGAATTCCTGGAATTAAGAGAATTCCTTGAATTTAGAGAATTCCTCGGATCCAGAGAATTCCTTGATTTAAGTGAATTCATTGAATTCGGAGAATTCCTTAAATTTAGAGAATTCCTTGAATTCAGAGAATTCCTTGAATTAAGATAATTGCTTGAATTCAGAGAATTCCTTGAATCCAGAGAATTTTTCGCATTCAGAGAATTCCTTGAATTCAGCGAATGCCTTGAATCCAGAGCATTCCTTGAATTCAGAGAATTCCTCGAATTCAGGGACTTCCTTGAATTAAGTGAATTCATTGAATTCGGAGAATTCCTTGAATTTAGAGAATTCCTTGAATTCAGAGAATTCCTTGATTTCGGAGAATGCCTTGAATCCAGAGAATTTCTTGAATTCAGGGAATTTCTTGTATTCAGGGAATTCCTTGAATTAAGAGGATTTCTCGAATTTAGAGAATTCATTGAATTCAGACAATTTCGTGAATAGTGAGGATTCCTTGAATTCAGAGGATCACTTGAATTAAAAGAATACCTTGAATTAAGAGAATTCCTTGAATTCAGAGAATGCCTTGAATTCAGAGAATTCCCTGAATTAAGAGAATTCCTTGAAGTAGGAGGATTTCTTGAATTAAGAGAATTCCTTGAATTCCGAGGATTCCTCGAATCCAGAGACTTCCGTAAGTTCAGAGAATTCCTTGAATTCAGAGGATTTCTAGAATGCAGAGAATTCCTTGAATTCAGAGAATTTCTTGTATTCAGAGAATAACTTAAATGTGAGGATTACTTGAATTCAGAGAATTTCTTGTATTCAGGGAATTCTTCGGTTTGAGAGAATTCCTCGAATTTGGAGAATTCATTGAATTCAGACAATTCCATGAATAGTGAGGATCCCTTGAATTCAGAGAATCCCTTGAATTGAGAAAATTCCATGAATTCAGAGGATGCCTTGAATTCAGAGCATTTCTTGAGTTCAGAGAATTCCTTGAATTCAGAGAATGCGTTAAATTGAGAGAATTTCTTAAGTTCAGAGCAATCCTTGAATTCAGAGAATTTCTTGAATTCAGAGAATTCCTTGAATTCAGAGAATTCCTTGTATTCAGAGAATTCCATGAATTATGTGAATTCCTTGAATTCAGAGAATGCCTTGAATTCAGAGAATTCCTAGAATTCAGAGAATTCCATGAATTCAGACAATTCGTTGAATGTAGGGATTTCCTTGGATTCAGACAATTTCTTGCATTCAAAGAATTCCTTAAATTCAGAGAATTCCTTGAATTCAGAGAATGCGTTAAATTGAGAGAATTTCTTATGTTCAGAGCAATCCTTGAATTCATAGAATTCCTTGAATTCCGAAAATTTCTAGAATTCAGAGAATTCCTTGAATTCAGAGAATTCCTTCAATTCAGAGAATTTCTTGAATTCAGAGAAGTCCTTGAATTCAGAGAATTTCTTGAATTCAGAGAATTCCTTGAATTCAGAGAATTCCTTGAATTCAGAGAATTCCTTGAATTCAGAGAATTTCACCTCTACTACCCAGAACCGACGGAGAGTTTCCGAGAAATGTAATTCCCCAAACAAATAGAATAAAAATAGAACATCAACTCTTTAAAAAAGGCTTTCTTGAAAGCTTATGATTTTTTCCCAATTGGAATAAGTTTTAATACAAAATAAAAAAGTATATTTGAAAAAGTATTTTTCAAGATTTGATAACAAGGAATCACGTTTTATCAGTTTGTTTTTGAAGTTATATAAATATAATTTTTCTAAGATTTTGAAGAAAATTCAAAAAGAATTTTGAAGATTTCACATACGTCGCAAAAAAATCTGGAATATTTTGAGGTATTTTTTTTTATTTCACAGGATTTACGAAATATCAGGAAAAAATAGAATCATTTTGAAATATATTTAGGACTTTAAGAAGATTTTCAGAAAAATATTTTATGAATTTTCGTTCAAGATTTTTTTGGACATTTTTAGAAATTTGGAGAGAAATCTTATCAAAATTTTCGTGTTCTTTCAAAATTCTTGAGAAGATTCTAATTTTTTTTTTTCAAAATACTAAAAAATGTAGTTTGGTTTAAAAGTGTTTGAAATTTCTCCAATTTTAAATTATTTTAACATCTTTGTAAAACTTGAAAACCTTTGAAATATCTTTTGAAATAATTCATTTTTCCTACAAGAATTTACGAATTTCGTAAATTGAAATATTGTAAGTTTTTGTCAATTATTTAATTTTCTTATCTCTTTAAAAGTGTGAAAAAGTTCAAAAACTGTATACTGCGATAGAAAAATGTTAATAACAGCATTATTTCCTAATATTAAAATATAAAATAAACATCATATTGAGAAATCATATGAAATTAAAATATTCTCTTTTATCATGAAATAAATCACTTATTTAGAAACTTTGATTTACACAACTGATGGTGCAGTAAATTCGTAATATTTATTAATAGACTTAATTAACAGCCAGTTATAACTTAAACAGGCTTTTTTTAAATAATTGACCAAATTCTCAGAAACTAAAAACAAATTTTTTTGCAAGAATAAAAACCGAACACATTTGGATAAGCACAAAAATAGGATTAATTTTGGAAAGAAATCCCGCTTTAAAAATTCAGGAAATAAAAATTAATTGTTCTTTGTTACGAGATTTACAAACATGCCCTCTTCTTCTTTAGATATCTTGCTTTGTTCATGTAATCATTAATATCAGTATATTTTTGAACAAATTGAAAAAATATAAATTCAAAATGAATTATTTTTCCTTTATCTGATTATTCATTAAATTAGTTGAGCAAAATATATTTTTTTTATTGTATAATCATTGACTCATTTTTTGAGTATACTTGTAAACAATTTAAAACGTCTACTTGCTAGGTGTGTAACTTTTTTCATTTTCAAAAATTGTCTATCATTATAATAATATTTGGCTCTTAATTCTGCACTTTTGATAAAAGACAACTGTAATATAATAATTAAAAATAATGGACTCAGGTGGTAAATAATTGTGCACTTTTCAGTTAGTGCTAATAGTAACTCCTCAAGCAGAAACTTCAAAGGTAAATCATTTCAGAAATTGCTAACCTTCATCATTTACCGACGCGCAACGTGCACCTTCAAAGTAACTCTTAGGTGCATCCGCCAAGAGGCGCAGTTATCAGCGCATGTTTTTCACATTTTCTAATATTCTCTTATTCCATTAGATCGGCAATTTCCCATGTAGTTTAATATGTAGCAATGTAGGCTTTCTCAATACGCTCCTGACCTATGTACCAATCTATTAAACTTTAAATTACAAAAAATAATCTTCAAGCACTTTTCTTCAAACAGGGAATGACGTCAGAAATGACGCACCAAAAGACGTACCAAAGTACGTAATTTTGTATCCCAATTTGGGATGTCCTTTGGTACGTGCTTTAGTACGTCCTTTTGTACGTCTTTTTATACGTGCTTTTTTACGTCCTTTTGTACGTCCACTTTTTCAAGTGTACTATGCTCCCACCTACTCTGGCGTAAGATCTTTTGACTCTGAAAAATGTGCCATCATATCCGGAATTTGAGTACAAATTTCTATAGAAATACGTAGTAAATGATATAACAAATTATCTTTCGAATTATTCAGTAATAATAGTTCAGCAAGTGCAAATGAAAACAAGAAATCGCTGTCTAAGAGATTTACACATAAAAATCCGAAATTAAAAAGTGAAAGGGAGAGATGCAACAAAAAATATGTATGGTTCTGACAAATTACCGGTTTTGTGTTCGATCGAATATTCGATTATTATTATTATTATATCATTAAGCCGTTTCCCTTTCGGGGTAGGCGTGAATTGCTCGGTTGGATAGTAGTAAAATATGATGATGATAGGCGTTATTCAGCTAAAGATTCAAGAAGCCACGTCAATGACGAAAAAAGCGACATGCCTAAGCGCAGCGGTGGGGAAAAGTCTACGAAGGAAAAATATGATAATGATAGGCGTTATTCAGCTAAAGATTCAAGAAGCCACGTCAATTACGAAAAAAGCGACATGCCTAAGCGCAGCGGTGGGGAAAAGTCTACGAAGGAAAAGTATGATGCTGATAAGCGTTATTCAGCTAAAGATTCAAGAAGCCACGTCAATGAAGAAAAATGCGACATGTCTAAGCGCAGCGGTGGGGAAAAGTCTACGAAGGAAAAATATGATGCTGATAGGCGTTATTCAGCTAAAGATTCTAGAAGCCACGTCAATGACGAAAAAAACGACATGCCTAAGCGCAGCGGTGGGGAAAAGTCTACGAAGGAAAAATACGATGCTGATAAGCGTTATTCAGCTAAAGATTCAAGAAGCCACGTCAATGACGAAAAAAGCGACATGCCTAAGCGCAGCAGTGGGCAAAAGTCTACGAAGGAAAAATATGATGATGATAGGCGTTATTCAGCTAAAGATTCAAGAAGCCACGTCAATGACGAAAAAAGCTTGAAAGTTGAAGGTAGAAAAATGGAAATATATTTAGGTATTTAAATTGTATATAATTGCAGGGATTATAGTAGTCCCCTTTTTTACCTAATCTCCTTTGTCTCCCCCTTATATTTGAATAATTCCCCAAAAACTAAAATCGAGCATTTTGACCCCATTTCCCCCTTTTGCCCTTGTTTTACATGACTTCAATTCATTAAAAAAAATCATAAACAAGAATTCAAAGCATTAGAAAAACCGACAGTTCGAAAGAGAATCCTTTTGATAATATAAATTTTAAATATTTTCTAATCTATTAATTTTCTAATTTTGTAGATTTAAACGATATCTTCGACAGCGAAGAAATCACTTTTAGGCTTCACAGGATAAAATACCACAAAAACAGGGTAAAGAAGGAGTTTTTTTTACGAAAAAAGGGGAATAAATTCTTTTAAATAAAATAAATGTTTATACTATATTAACTTCAATTTTAAATGCCTCAGATTGAATTCTCAATCAAAAGTAGGAATTGTCAAAGAAGAATATTAATTTTCTACCAAAAGAGACGAATTTTCAACTAAAGAAGTTTATGTTTAACAATGTTGTTCAACTTTCAACCAAATAGTTGTATTTTCAACCAAAAAAGATAAATTCTTAATGAAAAATGTAATATTTCATATTTTTACAAAAAATATTTTTATTTGAAATAAAGAACACTTGAATTCATAAAAGATACGAATTTGCAACAGAATATTTGATTTTCCAACTAAATTGTTGGATTCTGAAGTAGAACAGATGAATTGTCAACCCTAAAATATGACTTGTCAATAAGAAAGTTAATTTTCAACCAAATAGTTGCATTTTCAACCCAAAAAGATCAATTTCCAATAAAATAGTATTATTTTGAACGAAAGAGATGAATTTTCAATTAAAAGCATAAATCTTCAAACAAAACAAAGAAGAGGAAGTTCTGAAGCCAAAAAGATGAATTTTAACAAAATTTCAACAAAATTGTTGATTTCTCGACAAAATAATTAAATTTTCAATCATGAAAGATTAATTCTCAACAAAAGATGTAATAGTTGATATTTCAACACAAAAATGTTTTTACTTTAAATAAAAAACAGTTGAGTTCATCAGAAAAAGATAAGTGTTAAGAAAAGTAGTTGTTTTTTCAATAAAAAAAGGTTTTTCAACCAAAAAAATATTTTTCAGTCAAGAAAGAAAAAAAATCTAAAAAACGGTTGAATTTTTAGGGCAAAAACAACAAATTTTCAACAAAAAAAGTTCATTTTTCAATGAAAAAAGATTTTTCAGTAGAGAAAAATAAAAATTTCAACCAAATTGTTGAATTTTCAAGCCAGACAGATGAATTTTCTACAAAACAGTTAAATTTTCAATCAGAAAATGCAAAATTTGAACAAAGATCATTTCCGACCAAAAAGTTGAATTTTCTACCAAGAAAACCAACTTTAACAAAATTGTTGAATTTTTAACCAGACTACCAAGAAAAGAGACTTTCTAACAAAATTTTAGAATTTTAAACAAAATGAGTCAGTTTTCAAACAGATAATATAATTTTTGACCAAGAAATAGGAATTTACAACCATAAATATAATAGTAGAATTTTTAACCAAAAAGAATGCACTTTCAACCAAAACTAGATAGAGTTTTTTATTGGATTCTCTTAATTCAGTTCGCATTTAAGTTTAAAAAATTGATGAGAATAATGAATCAAAATCTATCTTGTCCGACCAAACACCCGACCAAAACTTATGAGTTCGCCGGATCGTAAAAAATCCCGATGTACAAAACTTGTCGTACTCAACGCTGTCCATTTTCGATTTTAGCTTCAGCATATCTTGCAGATACAGCTGGGCTAACTTTGCGTACAAATGATGACCGCTTGCATAATAATATGGGATCATCAATTGTATACATTGCAGGTGCAGCTCCCAATTTCCAGAGCGCTCAGCTTCAATGCATTTTTTAGCGATGAGGACCATTCTGAAATACTGAAGCCAGAGCTGAGCTGTTGCACCGTTTTCTTTTAAGCTTTCTAAACGAGTGACAAATTTGTTTTTAATTCCCACGAATGAATCATTTTCAAGTAATTTTTCAAAATCTTTCTCTCCAACTTTACTGAAAGTAGTATCCAACAGCTGCACTTCTGTTTCGTTCAGATCTAAGGATTCAATTACGAGGTCAGCTAAAGCTAATTGAATGATGTTATGTCCTCTGACCGCCCTGGAGAAAGCATGCCCCGTCAATGCTTTCTCAGCCGACGTTTCTGCATAAATCTGAGAAAAAGCTTCCTTCAAGCCACTGCCTTCCATTACGAAACCGACTGTTCCGTAATATGATATTAACGCGTGAAACCCGCCAAGACGAACTCCAACAGACCGTATATTATGTTCATCATTGTCAATAGAAGCTACAATTTCCCGAGCTTTCCAGTACAAGGGTTGGTCGAAAGTCACAAAACAATGTTTTTGTCCAACTGCTTTACATTTAGATGCGGCTTCAAGCAGAACTGTAAAAATTGTATCGAAATTGCTGGGTGGATTATTCACAAATGGTAGAGGTATAACTTTGAAGGTACAAAAATCTTTCTATTCGTGATAACTCTCCATAAATCCTCCCCAGCCTGAACACTTCAACGGTTCACTGTGCTTACCGTAAAACCACAAGAAATCTGAACACGCAATTTGAATGTCGTTTGAAATAGGACTTTCAACACCTAAATCTTTGACAGTTATACTATTCGAACCTAAGGACGCCCCTCTTTCAAAATGTTGCAACGGAGTGAAACCATATATCGCAATTTCATCTTTTGAGGGCAACTTACTCAATCTTACAATAGATTGATTCGATTTTACAGCTGTAGACGGAGTTACACACATAATGCCACCCATGGCATGGAATGCATTACCTCCATCTACCGTATTTGTATTGTGATCAGCATTGTCGAAAATAAATTGCAGAAAAAGGTCAATTAGCAAACTCCAGTGATCTGGGTCGTTTACAATTGACGCCTCAAAGAGTGAAGTTTCTTTGCATTATGCACATAACCCTAAGAACGAAAGTGCTTCTATGAGACTCTTTGAAGCGTGTTTTTTATGCAACAAAGATGAAAGTCCTAACATCACCGGAGATAAAAGGGTTCGCGGTCTAACTGATTAAATTAAGATATGAGCAAAAGTAGCGACCCTATTGTACAATTTTATATTGTGCTGTTCATTCTTTTCGTATTTCTTATGGGATTTTACTAAGATATCTAAAAGAAGTTCAAGAGATGGTGGAATATCTAGCAATACATCCTCTAAAAAACTACTGGGAGCTTTATAATTTTTGGTGTCATAACATTGGGCACGAATATCCTGGAAAATAATATTAGCAGCCATTTCAACAATTCTAGCACGTTCTTCTTCTTCGCTCTTGGCTCGCTCTTCATACCACAGATCATTAAGACGTTGTTCTTGCGCATCTCGGAAACAAATTATAACATCGTTTTGAACAGTGTAAGTTATAATGTCATCCTCAAAATGCTCTTGCAATTTTTCTCTCAGCCTGTAAATTTCTGGCAATTCCCCCTCAAAATTGTCAAGGATCTCTTTCAAAGAAAATTGACATTCGTCTGCATTATCGAGTATATAGTTAATGACATACGACAAGGCTGCACTCATAGTTTCACCTAGCGGACGTCCCACATGAGCAGAACGGCGATAATTGAAAAATTTCTTATAACAAATGTTATGAGACCTAGCTTGCCTGTCGCATAAATCATCAACGAACGTTAATCGACAATACAAGGCATTATTGTAATCATTTTTTGGTCGTTGTGCAAGTTCCTCTAACATGACAACTCTAATTTCTGCATTTTGCACCAAACTGATTGGATATAACACAATATTGCTACTCGCATTATTTCCGCAAATAAAACCAAATTTTGAAAAGTCAAACTTACTTCCTTCTGAACTAATTCGTCTTTCTTTTAAAACTGATTCCATGGATACTTTCCTTGCCGCTTCAACATTTCCTTTCCTTATGTAGGAAATATTGCATGTCTTGTGGATGTTCTTCGTGTATTGTGTTGAAAAATTCATTTTTTTTAGTTCAAAATTCAACAATTTAGCTGGAAATTCCTATATTTTGTATAAAAATAATATTTTTTGGTAGAAAATTAATTTTTGAACAAACATTTTTTTTAAAATTCAACTATTCCTGTTTAAGATTCATAATTTTAGTTGAAAATTCATCAGTTTGGTTGAAAATTAATTTTTTCAACTAAAAATCGATCTATTCTATTTTTTGTTGAAAATTGATCTGTTTCAGTTAAAAGTTTAACCAATTGTTAGAAGATCTTCTTCATTAAAAATTGATCTTTTTGGTTGAAAATTCTAGTATTTCAGTTGCATATTCATAATTTTAGTTGAAAATTCATCACTTTGGTTTAACAATTTTTTTGCATTTTTTGGTGGAAAATTAATTTTTTCACCTGAAAATTTAACTATTCCATTTTTGGCTTAAAATTTATATTTTTTGGTTCAAAATTTTAATATTTGGTTGAAAATTTGTCTTTTTTAGTTGAAAATTCAATTCTTTTCTTGAAAAATCATATTTTTTTTCGTAAAAAAAATAATATTTTTGTTTGAAAATAAAACTACTTAATTGAAGTTGGAACTCTTTTGTTAAAAAATTTTTTTTGTGAATGATTCATTTATTTCAGTTAAAGATTATTTTAAGTTAAAGACAGTTAATTATTTAAAGTTAAAGACATCAGTTAAAGATATTTTAGTTGAAAATTCATCTTTTTGGTTGAAAAATGCTTGTATCTTTTTTTAATGGTAAATTAATTTTTTTAACTGAAAAACTATTTCATTATTGGTTGAAAACTGATCTTTTTCAGTTGAAAATACAACGATTTAGTTAAAAATTGATTTTTTAGTTGAAAATTAAACTGTATAGTATATCCAATTTTTAAAAATAAATTTTTGAATCGCACAAATTATTGAAAATTATTTAAAAATAATAATAAATAAAATAATAAATAAATTATTTGAAAAATAAAAATTTGCGATTTTTTCACAGTTGAAGGAGGTCACCGAGCGATAATTTTTTCACGCCTGAAGGGAGTTCAGAAGGACATTTTCACCGAAGGATTGCATTTCCGGATGCCCTGGTTCCAGTACCCAATCATCTACGACATCAGAAGTCGACCGAGGAAAATTTCATCTCCCACCGGATCGAAAGATTTGCAGATGGTCAATATTTCTCTTCGAGTTTTGTCTCGACCTGATGCCTTGACTTTGCCTGTTATGTACCGGCAACTTGGTCTTGATTACGACGAAAGGGTAAATTTTTGAATTATAAAATCACTAATTTAACTAATTTTAAATCAAAAACAGTTAAATACAACCAAAAAAGACGAATTTTCCATAAAATATTTGAATCCTTAACTAAAACAGATTAATTTGCAATCGTACAATTACATTTTCAAACAAGAAAATTAATTTTCTATCAACAAGTACTAATCGTTAACAAAATACATGTAAATTTTAAATCATGAGGATTAATTGTTTACTAGAAACACGAATTTTCGACAAAATGCATGAATTTTCAACCAAATAGTTCAATTTTTTACTACAACAAATAAATTTTCAACAAAAAGTGGAATGGTTACACATTTTTAGTTTAAACTTTCAATTTTAAAATAAAAAAAGGATAATTTTCATCAAAATAGTAAAGTTTTCAAACAAAGAGAAGAATTTTTAACAAAATACCTAAATTTTTAGTCAGATAGTTCAATTTTCCACCAAAAAATACAAAATTTCAACAAATTACATAAATTTTCAACTAAATATTTTTTTATATTTTGAATATAGATTTGATGTTGGTCCAAATTTTATTTTATTATCTTTAGTCTGTATTTTTTTCGTTTCTAAGCATTTTCAAATAAAAAATATCAATTTTGAACTAAAAATGATGTAGTTTAATTTTTATTAATGAATCTGAAAATATGAATTTTCAACAAAAAAGTTATTTTACAACCACTCGGTTGAATTTTAAACAAAATAGTTAAATTTTCAGTAACAAAAAATCATTTTTAACCAAAAAAAAAAAAGTTTTAAAAATAAAATTATATATCTTCATAAAAAAAAAAAAGAATTTTTACGAAAGTAGTTCAACTTTCAACCGAGGAGTTGAATTTTTAATCCAAAAAGTTGAATTTTCAACGAAAAATGTAATAGTTGATATTTAAAAAAAAACAGATTTTAATTAAAAATGAAAAAACAGTTGGATTTAAACAAAAAGGCAAATTCTTAATAAAATACTTAAATCCTCATCTAAAACAGATTATTTTCAACTAAAAAATTTAATTTTTAACCAAAAAATTTATTTTCTACATAACTATTACTCGAATCAAAAAGTTGAAAATAAGTTGAAAATTTGTACAAACTGCAACTTCCGAACTCTATTCTGAGTGAAAATTTCTAAAAAATATAACTAATAGTTGAATTAATGTATATAAACATCTAATTAATAATAGAAAGTAGTATTTCATGCATTATAAATAATTATAGCCAAAAATTCGCGAAACACAATTTTTCACTTATTGGATTGTTTGAGGCACAATAAAACAGACTTCTCGGGACGATGTTTAAAAAATTAGTTTTGATTCGTATTTGAACAAATGAAAAATGAAGAAAAATTTTCCAATGCATTCTTAACTATTTCTGGAAAACTAAGGGAGATCCTATTTTTACATTTACCGCTCGTTTAGAGCACGTCGTGAACTATATTTAAACATTTGCTTGAAGAAAATCAAAAGTGGATTTCTTTCGAAAATTGAGTTTAAATATTTGTTTCTAAAAAATCGAAAAATTCAATAAATTTCTGTTTTCAACATATATATTTTTTTAACTGCATCTTATTAGCAATCAACAAGAAAAATTTATCCCAATGTGTTTAAAATCACCAAACTAACGAAGGTTAAAAAAAAAGAAACACAGCTCAAATGGAGAATATTTATTATAAACATTGCCTGATCTCTTCTGGGCATTATATATAATGCCTAGGCAATCTACATAATAGAGAGTATTACAGACTTTGCCTAGGCTATGTTGAGTATTATATACAATGCCTAGGAATTATATATATTGCCGGATTACATACTTTGCCTGTAACATATTTATATATATATATATTTTTTTTCTCTGTAACTACGATTTTCGGACAGTAGTCTCCGTTGCTCACTCGAGGCCTGACATTGTTCTCCAAGACTGCGAGAAGCAAACCATATTCGTGATCGAATTCTCGGCTCTAGCCGACTACAACATTACTGCCGAAGAGAAAAAACAGACTGTACATCTTCATTTTTGGATTTCAGTTGCTCCCAGTGAGACACTGCGGTGGCTGTTTAACCTTGTTTGTTAATTGCATATATAATCAAAAACTAAAGGTTAACAACCACCGCAGGGTCCCACTGGGAGCAACTGCCATCTAACAAATTACACCGGCTCCCAGTAGGATCGCGGTAAATCGCACTCATGGCCCCGTCTCACAACCGTGAGATGGGTGGTCACAAGACGCGATGAAATCACAATGACAGGCCGGCGAATCCCTCGTGTGTTTTGAGGACACAATGTGACACAAGCATGACGGCTTTCTGCATCCATCTCGCAAGTGCCGTGGCATATTTTTGGCACGCGGGTATGGGTTTAAGATTACGAATCAGTGATAGTTTTTCGCACCTCCGAGAGCACCTATCACAAGGACAATTACTCGTACGGAATATTTTGGGTACAGTCGTTGCAGCTCCCTTTTAAGGTCCCGATACCTCACCTTCTTTTCTTTCTCCTTGGCAGTGATGTTGTATTAGGATGGAGCCGAGAATTCTATCACGAATATATTTCGTTTCTCGAAATCTTGGAGAACAATGTCAGGCCTCGAGTTTCGGTTTCAGTTTCGATTCCTTTAAAATAAAACTCAAGGGCCTATGATAATGCCACCGAACACGTTCTTGGGTTACGTATAGAGTGTCCCTGTACCAAGGGTTTCTGCTGAATATGGTTACAATAATTAATTAGCAGTCGCTGACAATTGTACAGGGATGGTTCCGAAGGAATAACCCTTAAGCGGAGGCGTAGTAACCATACCGAAAGCTGAATGGCACCTGGATGCGGTGTCTTGAGCTGTGAGTCTGGGATACCGGGCGACCTCTCAGAGTATGTAGCCTCATCCTTGCACGCGGGGCTATACAAAGATGGACGAACCATTTTCCTAGCTGCTTGTGAGAACAACAATGACACCACCAAAACACGAAAAAGTTGTAGATGCGGCTCAGAAGGATCAAACGCGAGGCTTTATGGCGCGTATACGTACTCTATGGTGCAAAAATCATCATGAGCTTCAGCACTTTTCGATTCAATACTTGCGAAATCAACGTGCCTACCTTTCGAAAAATGGATATGTACGCGGAGCGCTCCCGTAACCACTGCTTGATCAAGCTGGCGCCGAAGATGAGGAAGCGACATTAATACCAACCGCGGAAAGCAGGTACCTTCTGAGAGATGATTACGATTTTAGGACCAGAAGGAACATTAACATGCAAGCTCCTCCTAAGCCCCAAGATATGGATGAAATGTATGCCCTTCTTCGTGGAGAAATATCCCAAGAGTCCGACCTCTGGACCATCAATTGCTCAGTTTATGGTGCTGCGAGGGCTTTGGCTGATTCAAATCGAAGCAGTGATATATATATATATATATATATATATCATAACTAAATGAATGGTGAATTACTTCATTATTCGAAATACAGGATAGCTTTTACTTGAAACATGTTTAAGATTTTGTTTGATAATGGATTGCTTTCAGTTTCATTAATTAATTTATTGACGTCAAAGAAAAAAGTTGCATGTAAAAATTATCCAGACTACTAAAGTAAGTTCTTCTTCAATTTCTATGACATTTTATATTACTAATTATATACTTTATACACATATAAATATTTTTATGTATTGTTCGAAAAATAAATAAATTTCAAAGCAAAAAATGTCATATTTTCGTAAAGAATGTCAAAAGCAACGTGAAATAGGAGTATCAAGAGACAATTTTCTATAACTAATTCAAAGATATAATGTTGTTACTTCGACTTTTTTCTTATCTGGTGTCATGTTGTCAAAAAATGTGAATTTTGGTTTTTCAGAATAAAAAATGCTCTTTAAGTAAATTGACTTTATATATTTACAAATCCGTAAAGTTTTCGAAATTCTTGGAAATACTTTCTAATACTTTAAAATGCCTTGAAATACGTCAAAGTTCCTTGAAATTCTTCGGAATCACTGAAAATCTTTCAAATAATTTGATTCCCTGAAATTTTATTGAAATCTTGTTTCAAGTTAAAAAAATGGATATATTTGTGAGATATTGAGTGAAAATATCAAATCTTATGTAAGAAGGGAGCAGAAGGCTTAAAGTTTCAACAATTATTTTGACATTATTTAGTTGAACATATATATTATAGTTGAACATTTATGTGAAAATTGCACAAACTACCGTCTTATTCTAAACATAGAATCCGCAATCAACAGATTTTAAACATTGATTTTAATGTTCTCTCTGATGTTATGTAAATTTTTGTAATTTAAAGAAAAAGTCACGTGATGATGGTCAGTAACAGTGGGGGGGTTCAGCAATGATATAGCGGTTATTTACAAGGATGAGGGGGGGGGGTATTACCAAAAAAGTGATTGCGTGATTTATGGATGGCCCCTAAGACAAAATTCGAAATTGGCATTCAATTTAGTTAACAATGGATGACTTTAATCCCTAAACGATTCTATACTATCTGATTATTTACATTTCTCAATGCTATCAAATAAAAGCGAAACGAATGGTAATGTTGAGAATAAATTACAGAATAAGGTAAGCTGCTCCTAATTAGAATTTATTGAAAATTAAACAAATAATTCCGTTGAGGCTAGACTCGAGGTATGAATAAAACGAGATAAAATATATTAGGCATGTAAATAATTCCCATTTCATCATTTTTCAGGAAGATCACTTGTAAATACGTGAACTTGGTGCACGTGACGTAGTCTACTTACACGTGTGACAAAACTGAATTCTACAAAATACTGTATTATAAAAAACTATTCTATAAAAATCCTTGCAATAAAAAATCTCGATTGGTTCTTCTTCGCGCATCCTGGACAAGAAAGATGACGATCAATTATATAATTTACCTGCTATATAAATTCATCAATTAAATTTAATAAATAGGTCCTAAATTTGTTCTGAAATGCATACATTTTAATTAACAATGAATTGCTTTATTGACTGATCGATTCTCCTCTATCTGAAACGTTTAAATGAAAAACAATTATTTTGAAAGTAGTGAAGTTGTTCTTAAATATTCATTTTACGCATTAAAATTTAAATTAATGACAATCATCTAAATAATATCAAATATACTTATAACGAATTATATGTTATTAATAAATCCTGGAATAAAATGATCTGCTGTTATTTGAAATTCATTGAAAATCAGGCAAATATTTTCAGTGAATTTAGACACGACACGTGACTAAAGCAAGGTAAAATATATTGAGAGTGTAAATTATTCAATGTAATCATTTGAAAAAAATTTCCCTCTTCTTTCAAACTCATATATTCATCACTACGCATATGTTGGTACAAATGTTCAACTTATAAATATATTATATAAATTTAAAAAAATTATTATACTTTCACTAAGTAAAAAATTTTATTATTTTCTTTCCAAAACATTCGAGAAACAAAAAAAAAATCTCAGAAAAATACAATTGCTCTATAAATCTTGAAACTCTCATCTTAAATTTAGGAGAATAAAACTTAAAAAAATCCTTATGATCTGTTGAACTACGCCTCCTGAACGAAAAAGCAAGGTAGATTGAATTTCATACATTTTCTAAAAACATTACCTTCAAGTCAAATCTTACACTAATCATAGATATCGTTTTATGAATTTAACATCATCTAAAATTGTCACAGATTTTACGGGATTCAGGAATTTCATTAATTCCTTGAATTCTGTGAAAAATAAGTTCACAAATAAAAAAAGTGTCGGTAAGGTAGGAAGCCGGTCACGTGACCCACTCGTCACATGGCCTTAAAAGGAACTTTTTTCTTAAAAACTTATCTTTTCGGTTATAAAAGTATACAATTATATTTTTTACCTAAAATTTATTTTTTTGGTTAAAATTTGTTTTATTATTTTTCGGAAACTTAATTATTTTGTTAAAAATTCCAGAATTTTGTTAAAAGGTCATCCTTTTGGTTTACGAATTTAACTGCTTTGTTGAAAATTTGTCTTTTTGGGTAAAAAATTCATCCTTTGTGGTTAAAAATTCAACTGCTTTGTTGAAAAGTTGTCTTTTTGGATAGAAAAATCGTACTTTTCGATTAAAAATTCGTCGTTTTTGGTAAAAAAAGACATCTTTTTTAATGAAAAATTAACTGTTTTGTTAAAATCTTATCTTTTTGAGTTTAAAAGTCTACAATTATATTTTGGGTTAAAAATGCGTCTTTTTGCTAGATTTTTTTATCGTTTTGTTAAGAATATAATTATTTTGTTGAAAATTCAAGAATTTTGTTAAAAAGTCATCCTTTTGGTTTACGAATTCAACTGCTTTGTTGAAAATTTGTCTTTTTGGGTAAAAAATTCATCTTTTGGTAGAAAAGTCATCTTTCTTGGTTGAAAATGAACTTTTTTGTTAAAAACTTATCTTTTCGAGTATAAAATTCTACAATTATAATTTTGGTTAAAAATTCATCTTTTTAGTCAACATTAAAAATTTTTTTTTTTAATCTAATTATTTTAATGAAAATTCAAGAATTTTGTTACGAGGTCATCCTTTTTGTTTACAAATTCAACTGCTTTGTTGAAGAGTTGTCTTTTTGGATAGAAAATTCGTACTTTTGGATTAAAAATTCATTTTTTTGTGTAAAACAGACATTATCTTAGTGG
Source organism: Andricus grossulariae (assembly GCA_011634705.1). Taxonomy (NCBI): domain Eukaryota; kingdom Metazoa; phylum Arthropoda; class Insecta; order Hymenoptera; family Cynipidae; genus Andricus; species Andricus grossulariae. The sequence goes on along the minus strand of JAABKJ010075445.1, from coordinate 105,591,871 downwards.
AAAATTAACTGTTTTGTTAAAATCTTATCTTTTTGAATTTAAAAGTATACAATTATAATTTTAGTTAAAAATGCGTCTTTTTTGCTTAAATTTTTTTATCGTTTTGTTGAAAATCTAATTATTTTGTTGAAAATTCATCATTTTGTGTTAAAACCCCAACTATTTGTGTAACAAAAATCAACTATTGGGTTGAAATTTGAACTATTTGGCTGAAAATTCTACTATTTTAGTTGAAAATAACCTTTTTGGTTTAACCCTTTAAAGCATACATTTTCCTTACATACAAATTGTTTGAAACTTCATGCACGGAATGTTTTTGGGGTCGCTGATAACGAATTTGGCGTCAATTAAAAAAAAAATTTCAAATGAAAATGGTGGATCCAATATGGCAACCAAAAATTTAACAAATTGGTTCCGTGGCTTCAATCAGGGTTTTTTTTGCGTCGCTGATAACGAATGTGAAGTCAAAATTCCAAAATTCAAAACGCAGATCCACTATGGCAAGCAAAAAATTTAAAAAAGGTATTGTATCCGTCATTTTGAATTTTGAAATCTTGACTTCAGATTCGTAATGAGCGACCCAAAAAAAATTCTGAGGACCCTTTTTGAAGCCACGGGACCAACTTTTTAATTTTTTGCCGCCATATTGAATCCACCATTTCTCATTTTTAGAATTTGGACTTTATATTTGTAATCAGGGACCCAAAAAACCCCTGACGACCCATTTTGAAACCAAGGGTCCAAGTTTTTACTTTTTTGGCCACCATATTGGGTATGCCATTTAAAAATTTGAAATTTTCACTTCAGATTCGTCATCAGGGACCTAAAAACCCCCCTTATTTTTACATTTTTTGTCCGCCATATTAGATCCGCTATGTTGAATTTTTGAATTTTTACCTTAGATTCGTAATCAGCGACCGAAAAACCCACTTAGACGTTATTTTCAGCTAATTATCTATTGTTTATTAGTCACAATTACATTTTGTGTATAAAAAGGTTGTATTTTTTTACTTTGTTTATTTATGAAATCCGTTCCGTGAAAACAAAAAAAAAAAAACATGTTTTCAAGGTTTCTTAATCTCAAATGAAGTTCTACAACACTTTTAACTTGCTTTTTGTTCTTGTAATATGTTAAAAACTATGTGAAAAATATGTTTAAAAAAAAGTGCCATCCACTTTGTGCAATTTCATATTTCCGGGTTGTAGAAAATGTGTAGAAAATTGATAAATAATTGAAAATTCATCATTTGAGCTTAAAAATTCAAATTCTTTGGTAGAAAATTCAACTATTTGGTTTAAAATTACCCTTTTTGTTGGAAATTACCTTTTTACAAAAATACAAAAGTTTCAAAACTTTTCTTTCTTCGGTCTTACGGTCCAATAAATACAAACATAAAGACAGGAGGATGAATGATAAATAACCTTGAACTCATCCTATATCCTCCTCCTTTATCCCACCCGCTCACCACATCCTCCAATATCCTCGTCCTCCTAAATCCTCCTCCTCCTTCTCCAACTCCTCCTCAAAGGGTCAGGATGAATGATAAATAACCTTGAACTCATCCTATATCCTCCTCCTATACCCCCCCCGCTCACGACATCCTCTAATGTCCTCCTCCTAAATCCTCCTCCTCCTCCTCCTTCTCCAACTTCTCCTCCAAGGGTCAGGATGAATGATAAATAACCTTGAACTCATCCTACATCCTCCTCCTATATCGTCCTTCTCCTCCTTCTCCTTTTCTTCCTCCTCCTAACTTGGTAAGGTAGAATTTTTGAATTAAAACCGGCCTCACAAATCTACTTGGTTTCTTTGACGCTCTTTTGACAATTTTTAAATGAAATTTCCAGAATTAAGCCAGCTAGAGGATCTCCAAACATCCAGAATCGTGAGAATACTTACAGTAGACTTTCCTCACTACTTCGCCGTAGTGTCTCGAATTAGACAAGAGGTACATGCAGTTGGTCCCGAAGGTGGTACCGTATCGTCATCCGCAGTACCACAAGTACAGGCAGTATTCCCACCAGCTGCTCTTACCAAAAAAATCAGAGTTGGACTACAGGTACTTTCAAAATTATCACCTTAATTTCATATTTTCCTCATATATCTATTTTTATATTATCAAAAGTGGGTGCATTTCAAAGTGAAAAGTTCCATTTTCATTCGGTATTTTCATGCATTTTACAGGGCCTGATATTTTTCAAAATTCGGACTTACAAGTAGAAGCCAAAAAAGATTTTTTTCAAATATATCGATAAAAGCCTTCACAAGCCAAAATGTTTTTATGCAAATATTAATGTGGGTGCTTCATTAAATTCGATTTTAAACGGTTTAAATTTTTAACATTTCAAGTTAAAATATTGTTGTTTTTTTAAAAAAATAGGTGAAGTTTTAACCAAATAATTGAGTTTTAAAGGAAAAAGGTGAATTTTCAACTAAATGGTTGGGTTTTCAACTAAATAATAACAATTTTCTATAAAACACAGAATAGTTGAATTTTCAGTTAACAAAATTATGTCTAACCAACAAAGAATCGAATTTTTAACAAAAAGTTCAATTTTTGACTTGAATTATTACAAAGGGGTTCAAGTTTCGCCCCAGTAGTTGAACTTTCAATCTAAAAAGACGAATTATCAATAAAAAATATTCATAATAGATGATATTTAAACCGAATTTTTTTTTATTTCAACTCAAAAACAGTTGAATTCAACTAAAAAATACGAATTTTCAACAAATAGTTGGATCTTCAAACAAAACAGATAATTTTTTAACCAAAAAGTGGCAATTTTAGTAAAATAAAATGAAATTTTTACCAAAAGGGATGTATTTTTAAACCAAAAATGGAATAGATCAATTCTTAGTAGAAAAAAAAATAATTTTCAACGAAATTATAGACTAATTCTTAACCAAATAGTTGAATTTTCAACTGATAATATTAATATTCAACTAAAAATAGAGTACTTAAATTTTCAATTGAAAAAAAAAAAATTTGATAGAAAAAATCAATTTTCAACTAAAATTATGAATTTCAATCCAAATAAAATAATTTTCAATAAAATGGTTCAGTTTTGAAAAGAAATGATGAATGTTGAACTAAAAAAGGTCAATTTAAAAAAAATGGAATAGTTAAGTTTTCAGTTTAAAAAAAAAATACTTTTCATCATAAAAAAACAAATTTTAAAATGAAATGATGAATCTTTATCTAAATAAAATTAATTTTTGAAATAGTAGTTCAAGTTTCAATCAAGTAATTGAATTTTCAGCGAAAAAAGAATTCAATTCTAAATAAAAAACAGTTAGATTCATCCAAAAAGACGAACTTTCAACAAAATAGTTTAGTTTCCAAACAAAAAAGCGTTTTCAGTTAAAAAAGAAAAAAAAATCAACCAAATTGTTGAATTTTCTCAACAAAAAGACGAATTTTTAACAGTATAATTGCATCTTCAATCATACAAGATTTTTCAGTTAAGAAAGAAACATTTTTTCAACCAAATCTTTGAAAACTTTTCGAATCTTTGAAATCTTTGTAAAATCTTTGAAACCTTTGTGAATTCTTTGAAAATCTTCGAAATCTTTGTAAAATATTTATAAAATCTTTGCGAAATCAATGAAATCTTTTAAGAAGATTCTTTTAGAAGATTAAAGATTTCACAAAGATTACAGAAAATTCTAAACGATTTCAATAATTTCACAAAGATTTCACTACGATTTCAGATATTTCAAAAGTATTCACAAAGAATAGGAGAGAGACAAAATAGTTCCGAGTCTCTGGATTTAACGTCAAGGTTAGCCCCAAAACCGGCGCTAAATCCAGGTTCGACTGCAGTTAAAAGGAACTAGTTACTTCTCATCCCTGATGTTTGAGTAAAAATAAAATGTCAGTGTATTATGTTTCTCAATGCAATAATGTTGTCTCATGGTTAATTGCTTGCTTTTAATATCGCAATCAAACTGCACACGGATAAACTTTTGATTGTAATATTTGGTATAATAATATTCATTTTTACCAGAGTTCGATGGCAAGGTACAATATAATCGAAAAAATAGTATTATTGCCACAGCAATACGAAGAAATACTTTTTGCATATCAATTATAAATATACACTCAACTCACGAGATAAGACCGGTTTCGGGCATGGCATACCTTGGCCTTGGTCCTAAATCGGGGGAATTCAAACGTAAACAGGCAGGGCCGCATGAATCTTTACTGCTGCATTTGGAGGCATGCTAACAGCTGACGTAACTAACGCGCTAAGAGTGCGTTCGACAATCTGTTTGTCACGCTTGACTGAGCACGTCCTCTCTTTCGGCCCCGCGGCTCCTCTTATCACGGAACTGCAAAGGCCATCAGTTCCAGGAACGCCATAAAAACCGGGGGGTCTTATATCGGAAGTTGAGTGTACCTAAAACTTAATAATTTCCATTTAGAGTTGGAAAGACTATGTTTTCGATAGCAAATTGAAATTAGGAACCGTAATTGTATTGTATATAATTTATGATGTGTGCAACTGTCATATATAAAAAACAGTGAATGCGAATTTATTTATTTTTGCACTTCCGACAATGGCATGGTTTCCTGTTTTCGATAGGAAAAATGAGAAATGCGTAGAATGCACATATGACGAATGTCTTTCTCATTGTGTTTTGTAAACTTCACAGTCCTTTCTATAGGGACTATAGAAACTTTCTTTTGGTATAAGTACAATTATTAATTCATTTATTATATACAAAATAAATATTATAATATTGAATTTTACAACTAAAAGTTACAACCAATGTTATTCTTTAGTCTATAAATGATCACAATTCCTTTTTATCGCAGACTTCAATTTTTACTTGAAAATTCAACTATTTTGTTGAACATTCATCTTTTTGGTTTGAAAATTCATCTCTTTTCATAGAAATTTTATTTTTTTTGTTATAAAAATGCAATTTTCGCTTTGAAAATTAATCTTTTTCGGTAGAAAATTAAATTTTTTGTTACAAATTCAACTTTTTTGTAGAAAATTCGTATTTCTGCCTCGAAAAGTCAACAACTTAGTATAAAATTAAACTATTTGTTTGAAAATGTTTATATCTTGTTGACAACTCGTCCTTTTTCGTGGAAAATCAATTCTTTGTTAAAAAAATACAACTGTTCGGGCGCGGCTCCAGAGAAGGGCTTGAGAGGGGGGGCATCCAAAAATTACTCTTCCCCTCCACTCTCAAGGGTAAGGTTGATAATAATTTTAAAATTATTTCTTCGCTTTCAATATTTATTATAAATTATATAAATATATAAATCATGAATTTTATAAACGTAATTAACAAATGTTTAAATAGGAACCATGTTTTTATATTTACAAGCATTAACTACAAAAATAGTTTTAAACAGCAAAATTTAGGCTATATTTCCACTCTTTGTGAAGCGCGTAATGATCCTTCCTACTTCCAAAATTAGTGCTTCCAAAATTTTTCCCAATATTTCGACTTCCAAAATTTGTATTAATTATTAATGCACGCTATCAGTGTCAATGCCCTAAATTAAAGAATGAATACATAAATTTATAAATTTTCAAAATTACATCATTTTAAGCAATTTTAAGCTAGAAGCATACAAAATTGAAAGATTACGATTTTTTTAACTTGACACTTTTTAAGTTAGAAATTAAATTATTTTAATTGTAAGTCGTTGTAAATGAATAATTGTTAAATTGTTATTTATACATCAAATTTGTTTTGAAATCTTTTGAAACATTCTCCTAAATGTATATTTTTTGTACTGAAAAATCACTTTAAATTCTCCCAGGAACCTTACAAAAAATCTATTATCTTGTAACCTTTCAAAATAGTTAAAAACCTACACAATTTTATTTCAAATTCTTCAAAAATTTACATTTTATTCTACATTTTTTGAATTCTTTACAAAATTTAAATTATTTTTGAAAAATTTTCAAAACTTCTAAATATCTTTTAAAACGATTCCAATTTTTCCTAAAACTTTTAATAAATCCTGCGAAATTAAAAAAATTGCCTTAAAGTCTTCCAGATTATTATTCTTACAGTTTTGGAAATCTTTTGAAATCTTTTTAAATATGCAACATCCATCAATTAATTAAATATCAAATAATGAAGAAATTAAAAAGCGGTTCGGAGTAATAACATATGTTCCATTGGCATTTAAGTCAAAGCGAGACACCATACCACACTCTCCCCTACTTATCATATGATAAAAAGTCAATAGATTTCTGATGTAAAAAGGTTTGCTGATGCTCATCGATTTCCGCAATGTGAAAAAACTGTCGATTTCGCAAAGAGAGTATATATATTTTTTCTAAACCGGGAGAAAGCCGCGAGACGAAAATTATGAAAATAGACTGAAAGTGTGAGCGATTATCGTTCATGTGAAGAAGGTCAAAAACCTGCATGTGATATTTTTTTTAAAGTTCAGTTTGACCCCTTAACATCCATAAACACGTTATGTGCCTGAGCGTTATGGGATAATAAAATAGATATGCGTATCGCTTCCTACAGCGAAAACTGATGAAGAGGAACGCACTTTACTATGAACGTGTCCCGGATCTATGATCTATGGTTATTGATTCTTATTTTATTTCACGCTTCGCTCGAAAAATGGTTACGACGCGTGACAAAGAAAAGCTATTTCGTGGAGGAATGTAGTTTTGTATTCTCTTGACACCATCTTCAAAACAAAGTAAAAAGTATATACTTTCTTTCTAGTTTGATTTTATATCGTTTTCTCTTTTGCAAATTACCCTTTTTTCTTAGTTGCCCCTTTTTTCTTGAAATTTCCCTTTTTCCCCTATTTAAAAAAAACATCCTCTTTTTCCCCTTTTCTCTTCAAACATACGATATTTGAATTACGCGGAAACTTCTCTGAAATTAGTAAGTGTACCTATTATGACGAATTTGTTATATTTATAGCTTTTACTAATGAACAGTAATAAAGAATTACGAAATTTAAACATAAAGTTTTTGCTCAATAAAAATGTTTTGAAAATGTGCAAAAAGATGTTTTTTTTTATTGAGTCATATGCACATATTTAAAAAAAAAGTTGAATATGTCGAACCTGAAATTTATTCAGCTTGAACCAAAGAAACATTTTATCATTTTGCTTTTTCGGAAAATACTTTTGTTGTGATTTAGGATTTTTGGGATTTCATTTTTTTACGATTTTTGAACGTTAGAAACACCAAGAAAAAAATGTTTCCCGTAAATAAAAAATAATAACATGTTTCTTTGCTTCAAACTGAAGAAATTTCAATTTCGAATCAATCCCAGGCCTCGGACTCACTATATTAACAGTATTTTACACTTTTTCGAGCGACTACACTATTTTGCTACTATTTCGAAAAAAATGACACTAAATACACTATTTTTTCACAATTGTCTCCTAATGCCACTATTTCGTTACTTTTCTTTAAAAATATTTTTTTAACTTCTTCACCAATTGACTACATATTGTCTCAATGGCTAATCAGGGGTTATCCAAAATTTTGAATTTTCAAGCCAAAAAAATGAGCTTTCGACAAAACAACTGAATTTTCAACCAAATAGTTAAATTTTGAGCGAAACAGATGAATTACCAACAAACTACATAAGTTTTCCACAAAGAAGTTGAATTTTCTACCAGATTGTTAAATTTTAAACCAGAAAATTTTTACCAGAAAATGTAATAGTTGATATTTAAACCGAAACAGATTTCAATTTTAAATAAAAAACAGTTGAACATAATCAAGAAGACAAATTTTCATCAAAATACTTGAATCCTCAACTAAACCAGATTAATTTTCAGCCATTTTTAACCAAAACATTTATTTTGTAGCAAAAAAGACGAATGGTCAACAAAATCCATATATTTTCCACCAAATAGTTAACATTCAACAAAAGGATTAATTTTCTATCAAAAAAGACGATTAAATAAAATACATGAATTTTCAAACAAAGAGTTGAATTTTCAACTAAAAGAGATCAATTTTAAACCAAAAATCGAATACTTAAATTTTCTATTAACAAATTAATTTTCAATAAAAAGAAAACGAATTTCCTACAGAACTGTTGAATTTTCAAGCCAAATAGAGAAATTTGTTACAAAACGGTAGCATTTTCAAACTGGAAATACTAATTTTCAACAAAAAATATAATAGTTGATATGCAGCAAAAAGGGTGAATTTTCAACAAAATACTTGAATCTTCAACTGATCCAGATTAATTTTTAACAATGCAGTTGCATTTTTAACAGAAAAAAGATTTTCTACTATAAAAGATGAATTTTCAACAAAATTTGTAAATTTTTAACAAATAGTTGAATTTTCTACCAAAAAACAAGAATTTTCAACAAATTACTAAATTTTTTAACTAAATATTTTGAACAATGTATGTGATGTTAGTTCAAATTCTATTTGATAAAATCAAACAGTTAATATATATTAAGAGCCTGCTAAACAATTAATAACGTTGAAAATATTGAATTTAGAGAAAACGGCGGATAAGAGGAGTTGTGCAGATTTGCAAGAGGAATACGGCTTCTATGGTAAATTTGGGGGAAAAATTTTATTTGGTCTATTTTCCATATTTGTTGATCACATGTTAAGATCATTATGGCTTTTTAAATCATCTCAAAAAAATATCAACATGCACCGTAACTTTTCTGAATTGATTTTTTTTAAACCCTGACTATACCCTCAATACATAAACTCATTCAAATAAAATTCCATTGAGTAAAACAATGGTGTGTTTGGATAAAATGTAAATAATATATCAATAATGAATATTTTTGCGTTGTTTGGTTTTTTCGACGTTCCCTAATATATATAATTGAGATCTTCGAGCGCATAACGTTATAAATAAAATAATTTTCGTTGAGAATATTATGTAATAGTTAGTTTGATACTTGTATACACTCAGAAAAATGTTTGTTTAAATCAAACATTTGTTTGACCCTATATCAAAGCTACTTTTACACTACTTTTTTATTCAAAAACTAATTTTCGACTGATTTGAAAAGTCTACTTTCTTAATACTTTGTTATTTTTGAGGAAAATTTTTTCATCAAATAGGTACTTTTTTTATACTTTGAAGCCTGATATAATGGTGGTTTAGAAAAATTATTATTTAATTAAAGTTAAACTCACCCCAGGATAGCGAATAGATGCTGCAAAGGAATTCGTCAATAAAGTTGCAACGGCTTTGAAAGTAAAATATATCAACATTATTTTCCTGTGCTCATGTTTTATAATATAATAAAACAGGGTTGTTAAAAACAATTGGAAACTGGTTTCTATAAATTCTTGAAAAAAATCACGAATGAGCAAAACTAGTAATATATGGACACTTTTAAATTAAAGGACATGCGTTCATTGGTATTCTTATATAATGTTTTGAAAAACATTTGAAACGCACCTAAAATATTTAATAAAGGCGAAGATTTGGGGTCTTTACCTTATCCGATATTTTTAAGTTGAGAAATTTTCAATAAAATCTGGACTAGAGTAAATCACAATTATTTATTGACTTGTATATTTGATGAATATCACTTACTTAGTAAGAACGCGAATACCACTGTTCCCTTCATGTTAAATAATTGAAAAAGTTGACAATAAATATTTTCTAGATCTGTTTAATCAGACAATGATGAGAATTATCATTACCATTGTCGCATATATAGTCCGCAAAATAAATTAATGTCGTAAACATACAGTACAAAGAATAATATCATTTAATTTTCCATAAAAATGACAGTTAGAGGTTTATGCCTTTCCACCACATATTTCAAATTAAAGATATTAGAAATTGAGAGCATTTAATGCGTAATATTCAACTACTTATAATGCTCAACACAGTGTTTACATAGTATAAATCGTTAAAGATAAAAATTTTCTGACACAATGCTTAACCTGATGGTTTAGAATTTGCAAAACCTCCAATTCAGGCTACTGGAATTATTTTTTCGATTTATTAGCCTTCTCAGTGTATCAGAGAAAAATTCACAACATTCTTGAATACATTGCTTAATGTTTAGAATATTCAGCTTTGAAAATTTATTTATTTTTTTTATTTATTAGATATTATATATTTATTATTATTATTTATTTCAATAATAATTCGAGTCTAAAGAGATATCGAAAGTTTATATTTTTTCAAAATCTTTATACAATGTCGGCCACTTAACAAATAAAACCAGAAAATGAAAATTTAAATCGGAACATGTTAATATTGTCCGCTTACTATCAAACTTCACGCACATGAAGACTTAGAGGCCAATTTAGTCATTTTCTTCAATATATAATCTGTTCACTTATCAAAAATATGTTCTCAAAACTAAAATCGTGAAACGAAAAAGACATAAAGAGGTTTTCCGTGGCAATAACCAACCAGGGCTCAGCACATTTATTATGTTTTTGTGTAGTTTTTTTGAATTGTCCGTGATGTGCATATTGGACTTCTGAAATAATTAGAAATAATAATATTATCTTAAAAAAATTATAGGGAAAAATAAATTTAAGTTTTCTTACTATCCTATGACAATGATTTCCTAATTCTTAAATAATTGTACTGTAATTTCCATGTCCATATGTATATGCTGTAAGCACACATTAGCACATAAAAAAATCAAAAGTTATAGAAAAAATGATTATCTGTTTACGAAAGATTTTGTCTGGTACATGGTGGTAATTTCTTCTTTAAACATGCTTATCATTAGCTATCTAAAATTATTCTAAATGAATCAAAATATTTTTCTAAAAAATGTTAAAAATAAATAGTTATTCGAAATTTTTATTTTGTATACAAAAATATTTTGCGCTCTAAATTATAATTTTGATGACATTTTTCTTTTTTCTTCATTATAAAATTTTTTTGATTTGAAAATGTATTTATTTGGTTGAAAAACTGTTTTTAAATAAAAATTAGAATATTTTCATTGAAATAGCAATTCTTACATTTTTTTTCTGAAAATTCATCTCTTTTGGTTGAAAATTCGACTGTTTAATTAGAACCCTTTTTGTTGATGAAATTTTGATTGACCTACAGAAACATTAAAAGATCTTTGTAAATTTTCTTGAAAATTTTAGGAAAATTATATTTCTTCAAACTTAAAAGTAAATAAACTTAAAAAATATTTATTTAAAATATATTATTGAATAACATTTTATTTTGTATACATAAATATTTTTCGCCTTAAATTATAATTTTGTTGACATTTTTCTTTTTTCTTCACGAAAAAACTTTTTGATTTGAAAATGTATTATTATGGTTGAAAATTCATTTTTTTGAAGTTGATTCTAACTGTTTTTAATTGAAAATTATAATTTTAACATTGAAATAGCAATTATTACATTTTTCGTTGAAAATGCAGCCTTTTTTGGTTGCAAATTCATTTTTTGCATTTTCAACAAAAAATGTAATAATTGCTATTTCAATTGAAAATTCCTAATTTCTGATTGAAAACAGTTAAATTCAACTTTAAAAGTATGACATTCCAACCGAATAAATAAATTTTAAAATCAATACAAAATTTTCAGTGAACAAAAAAGGAAAATTCAACACAATTGTAATTTAAGGAGAAAAATATTTTTGTAAACAAAATAAAAAATTCGAATAACTATTTATTTTTTAAGTTTTTTTGTTTTCTTATTTTAAGGTCATATAAATATAATTTTCATAGGATTCTTGAAAAAATTTCACGAAATTTTGCAATATTTCAGATATGTCAAATGAAAATTTCAGCAAAAAATATAATTTTTAACCAAAAACTAATTGATGGAGATAGTTTTATAGTATCATTTGTTAAATCTATTTCCTAAGGCCAAACGTGGTACAAAAATGTCGTAAAATTCATAAAATTACCAACTATTTACAAGAATTTTTAAATAAAAATCAATGTGTGTCATATTGAAATAACATTTAGGAATATTTATAAAAAGTATTAATATTTTTCATTTCTAAAATTAATATATACAGAGTACAGTTTTGATTTAAAATTTCACGACAGTTTTTTGTACCAAATTTGACACTGGGACAGAATGAAGGAAAAATATTCTAAAAATATGTTCATTATTTATTAAAATACTACAAACAATTAACTTATAAAATTGTTCTGTCCTTTTAAAATCATGAGATATTTCTTTATAAAATAAATTTTGTTAAAATCGTTTTACAATAATTTACAATTAATTTCCAATTGCAATTATTCTACAATTGAAATAGAATCGTAAAAATAAAATTGTGTGATGTTGAGATAAGTATTTTCATACATTATTGGTTGGATGTAAGTTTTAAAGCTTTTTTTTCCTCTTATAAAAATCATGGCACTTTTATGACTTTTTGACAGGTTCCAGTGATTAATTTAATGGTTTCCTCTGAATTTTATAATAGTTTCGAATATTTTTCTAATTAGTTTACTCAGAATAAATCAAGACCTCCACAGTATTTCAGGAATTCATTCTCTTTTTGCATTTTTGAGAATATCTCAGAGAGGTCCACTTCAAGCACTCAATATTTCCAAAAGTTAATTCGAAAAAAAAGACGTTATTGTCAACTGAGCCTTGACACATGGTTACCCTTTATTCTCAAAATCAGTCGCGGGCGCGCTTGAGAAGAGGAAGGTCGGGTCTCCCAGAATTTGGGAAAGAAACAAAATCTCAAATGCTAAAGTTTGATTATTTGTAACAGTGTAACCTGAAAATAGGAATAAAAATAGAAAATGTTGGAGTCAACTTTGCCAGATGAGTAGATTATACCAATTTATATTTGTGACTTGCTTCTAGTACTTTGAATGGAATTAATTAATTAATTAAGAAAGAAAGGGATTATTGGCAGATGGGAACATTTGAACTTCTATCTTTTACAACGCTGCTGAAGACTGATGACCTTCTCAGCATAAAACATCAACCAACTGTGACTCTCGGTTTCCTTTCCTTGCCCCCCCCCCCTTCCCTGTAACAGAACTTTGGTGGGACTGAAGATACAACAATGACTCTCCACCGTACGACGAATCACTTCTTAACTCGGACATGATTTTCAACTCGCAAAACAAAATACACGCATAAAGGTGGTAGTTGGGTGTACAATCTAAGAAACAGTCACTCAGTTTCCCATTTACCCTTACACTCGCTTTACTGCCTGCATATATTGTTTGTATTGCTTGTAGGAACCATCCATGGACTCCGTACGCTTTAAACATACGCATGATCTTACATCTATTTTATATAGACTGTTTCATGTTAGACAAAAAGAATTACGCAGTATTAAACTATTTTACATTTTGTCTTTCGCATCATCCTCCTCTCTTCTTTTCCTTTCTGACTCCCTATCAACCGTTTACAATTTCCTCGCATATCTGAAAAGGCAGCGGCTCCGTTTCGCTGCTAATGCTGAGCGAATTTTGTTCTTTAATTCACTATCACAGCTGTAATTTATTCACTGCTCTAACTTTTCCATCCAGCTCTTATCTATCAATTCTTTTGCTACCCTGCAACTTACTATATGCTCTAAGTTCTCATCTTCCCCGCATAATCTACAACTTACATCTTTCAAACCTTTGTTTCCCGCCCTCCCCACATTTCCGCACAGCAGCCTAGCCCATTGTTCCTTGTCTCTATATTCTATTTTCTTATCATCCCAATACTTTTCCCTTCCTAAATTATTCTTCACCGGTCCATAAAATTCGCAATACTTAGATTTTTCTATCCTGCTCCAATTCCTCTGAATTTCTTGATCTTTCCTCGTTATTATTCCCTTAAAGCTTCACTTACTTTCACCCCCCAACTAGAAGGATTTCCATTTTGCAAACTGTCTATTATGTCCAAAAGATATTTATTAGCCCTTTTCCTTGCCTCAACTTCAATACTATTCCTTCCCGCTTCCTAACTCCTATCCTTGATCTCCTCATCACTCCCAAAGCCACATTTGCCGCTTTTTGCAACTTACCCACCATTGCTTTTACAGGCTTTCTATAAGTTGCCCCTGTTGAAAACCAGTAACCTAAATATTAAACCTATAAACTATTTCGACTATCTCTCCATATATTCTCCATTCCTTCTCTTTTTTTCTTTCGTCTACCCTTTCTGAATACCATAATTCTTTATCTTGCAACATTAATTTCGTGATCATTCTCCCTTACATATCCTTCAAGCGTTTTTAACTTGTCAGCTAGTCCCTCGAGGTAATCTGCAACTAAAGCTAAGTCTTCCACAAATTTAAGTACGAATACCTTATTTTCCCCTATTACTGCCCCTCCCCCTTCATTCTTTCTCTCCCATCCATCCTCAATGTCATCAATTAATATATTAAATAAGGTAGCACTCAATGGGCATCCTTGTCTTACTCCTCCTTTAGTTTCGAAAGGATTTGTAGCCCCTTCTTCTGTTCTCACTTCATTTGTTGTTTTTCTGTTTATTGCTTTCAGCATATCAGACATACTTCCTTGTATCCCTAATCTTTTTAGTTTTACAAATAACAAATCCCTATCTACTGTATAGAATGCTTTTTTCAGGTGGACAAAAGCCAGATATAATTTTCCCCGTTCCTTCTTTAGTTTATTATTAATAAGCGAATTCAATACAAATATATGATCTCTTGTCGACCTTCTTTTTCTAAATCCCGCCTGTCTTTCTTTGTACAGACTCCCCTAGGGGCTGTAACACCTTGTAGTTGGTGGGGAGGCTTAAGCGTGTGCGACATGGGGGTCAAAAGGACCTCGGCCTGCATGCGTATGGATATGAATGAAAGGATACCTATAAACGGGCTTTCCTGGATGTGAGGAAAAGGATCCCTATAAACGGGCTCTCCTGGTATGCGTGATTACGGTATGGTAGAAGGGTGAAAGAACCTAGCTAACACGGCCCTTCTGGATCCCTGGGTCGAGGCCCCTCCCGGACCGATTCACAGCTTTGAAATCGGGACAGGAATGACCTGCGGCTCGCATAACGACCAAGAAACAGCCCTCAGTTTGTTATGGTGGTCTGCAAGCGGATATTTGAACAATGAGTGTCTCATTGAATGTGACCACCCCCCTAAGCCATGGGCGTAGTGATCGTGCTCGTGGCACTTTGGCACCTAGGGCTTACGAAGGTGTCCTAACGGCCTCTCGGGGACACCGTACGACCTACCAGAGTATTCAGTCTTACCCCTGCATGCGGGGCTCTGCAGGAGCGGACCTTCTATTTCCCTAGCTTCTCGTGGGATCGAAATGAATCACGCAAAACCAAACCAACAATCGAAGGAAGGAGGAAGGGAGTTGACAGAGGGGGAGAGGGGTTGGGTCTTGAAGGGTCTAACAAAACCCTTTCCTCTCCATCTGTCTCTCCAGCATGCCAAATTCAGGTGGCGGCTGTGCCGCCAGCTCCCTCGGGAGCTGATGGATTGACGGTCCCTCTGAACGAGGCTATGGTAACGGGAGAGGCCAATCAACTCTTTTGTAGAGAATTCGTCTGTTTGGCTTGAAAATTCAACAATCTGGTAGAAAATTCAACTGTTTTGTGGAAAGTGAATCCGAGGCCTGAAAGTTAAATAAAAAAGTTAAATACAACCAAAAAAGGCAAATTTTCAACAAAATAGCTGAATCGTCAATCAAATCAGATTTATATTCTATCAAAATAGATGAATTTTCAACCATGATAAAAAATATTTGTTTACCAAGTGAGATCAATTTTGAAACGAAAAAGTCGAATTTTGAAACAAGAAAGAAAAAATTTTCCACTGAATTCTTGCATTTTCAAGCCAAAAAGACGAATTTTCTACAAAACCGTTGTATTTTCAAATAGAAAATATGAATTTTCAACAAACAACTTACTTTTCAACCAAATGAAATAGTTGAATTTTTAAAAAACTGCGTGAATTTTCAACCAAAATAGATGAATTCTCAACGAAACATATAATAGTTGGCCGTTTGGCCAGGGGAGAGGAAATCTGTATCAATAATTTTTGGATTTCTTCCGAAAATCTTCGAATAGACCTTAAATGTTTAGGAATTTTTCAATAATTGAATATAAATTATATAACACATTTAGAAATTTGAAACTTAAAGAGTCTGGCAGAGATTTCCTTATCTTATATGGAGTGTATGTAGAAATTTAGAGGATAACATTATTTATCATGGTCATTGTTGCAAAAATGTGTGCAATATTTATACGAACTTTATTGTCATGATTTTTTAGAGAAAAAAATATCTCTTTTATAGTCCACACATCTAATTTATAATCATGAGTTATATAAAGATTTGTAATTTCATCAGAAATTAAGAGGCTGACGTTTTATCACTGTTTATTCGCGGATTTTCTTCTTTTGATGGGTTACATCACGCAGGTATATAAACTTTTCTAAAAACAGGAAGTCGATTCTTGAAAAAAAAAAATTATTTCGCTCTGTCTACGAATTTTCGCTTTTACTAATAGAGAAAACAGTAAAAAATGAAGTTCTCAGTTCCCCTGTTGTCCCTGTTCATTATTTGTGAGTATAAATCATATACATTTAAAATTATTGGCGAAAAAATCAATAGTTTTTCGATTTCTTCCATCTGCTTTATTTATCGAATCCAAAAAGGCATATTTTTTTTAACATACATTTTTTAAACCAACATAAGTTTTAAAAAACCAAATTGCGCGAGAAAATTGCACAAGAAGGCTTAAGAAGAATTATGTTCTTCAAAAAACTGTTTTTTAAAAAACAAATACTCATAAAAATTCAATTTATGCAAAATGATTGCACAAAAAGAGTTAAAATAAGAGAAATATGTTTACGACAAATATTGTAAAACGGCTCATTAGAGACAGATATATGACAATTGAAAAATTATTTATCCGTATTTTTTATACTACCAGGGAAATTTTAATAGGAAACCAATTAGGAATATTTATATGTTATGCTCATATTAATTAAAAATGAGAATTGAATTTAAAGTTAATTATTAAGAAATTATTAACACCATTTATATTTTTATCTTTTAAAAAAAAATTTGAATAAAATGTAAAAACTTAATTAAAATCTAAATGAACCAATCTTGAGAATTCATTAGATCGTTAATTCAAAGTATTCTGAAATATTGTTATGTATTCTCAAGTATTTCCACATATTTCCACATATTTTCTCATATTGAATTTTCAAATTACAAAGATGAATTTTTAACCACATTGTAATATGATTTGATAAATAACAAATCAATCTTTTTTTTCAACTCAGAATTTATTAATTAAAAAACTGCTTCCTCCATACTTTACTTACGATTTGGTACAATTGCGTACCTTTTTCAAAAGTTTTTTTAAACCTAAATACAATAATATTTCAAATCAGCAATATTAAACAGAAAAATTGAAAATCAAATGATTAATTTCATAAATCAATGTAAATTTGTAGCTGAGATAAGATTAATTTCGAAGAGTAAAACAAACATGGAGAAGAAACATAGAAAACCAATGTCAATTTTAAAGAATCCAAGTCAAAATTTGAGTCAAAAGTTTAGAAAACATTAAAATTGTTATAGAAGTATACATGTAATGGAAGCAAGAATGCACAACATGAAATTAAATGTAGTATACCAGCCTACACTAAATTTAGTATATATATATGAACGAATATACGCATATGAACTTTAGTATACGCTTATAGTAAATTCAGTATACATACGAAATTTAGTATAAACATATAATAAATTCAGTATATGCGTTCCATTTCGCGTGGGTTCCGTCTTCATCATCTGTAAACATGATCAGATGAAAAATGAAATTAAAGAACAAAGTTTTAATTTCTATCCAACCGAGCAATTCACGCCTACCCCGAAAGGGAAACGGCTTAATGATATAATAATAATAATAATAATAAAATTCCCGAAATCATAAAATTGCCGAAATATAAAAATCCCGATTTGGAAAATATCTGACGCTAAAATTCTCGACTCTGGAAAATTTCCAAACTTAAACAATCAAAGAAATTATTTCCAATAAATATCATTCAATAAATATCATTCAATAATTAAATATTTTGATCCAAGATTTTTTTTTGAAAGTTTAATGTTTTTAAAAATTATTATTGCTTGAATGTAAATAAAAATAATTTGTAAAGTCCCCTAAATTCAATATTTGGTCCCTAAAATCCCCTATTTTCAACATTTGGTCCTTTAAGTAGAAATAATTATATTTCGGCAACGTCATAATTTCCGGAATTTTCTATTTCGAATATTTTATTCTTCGGGATGTTTCAGTCGTCCCTCAAAAACCTAGAATTGTCATCGAATTTTTTTCTCCCGAATTTGAGTAGACACCCTGGTAACACGATGAATTTCGTGAAAAGGAATAATAAATTATCTTCATAAATATGTAAATGTCATATTTAAAAAAAAATTCGTTATCTCACACCTTGACACCCTCTTGACGGAGGGTCGGAATATCCAGCGGATTTTTTTTTTTTTTGTCTTTGAAGGCAGGTAAGAGTGGATAAGCCAAATTTCGTGGAAAATCTGGTTCCCTCGGAACATTTTCGACAGCCTTCATAATAGACTCTCCTCTTCTTCTTTTTCCCTCTCGTCGCCCTCTTCATTTTTCTTCTGACATCAAGGTGCATTTTTCTCTGGCAAGTTTTCGGTCCAAGTTTTGAGCCTGGATTTAATTCTGGGAAGCTTTTACGTCCTCTGGACTCTGGACAATGACTGCAGCCGTTCCGTTATATTAGGGATACAATGCATTTCATTGTGTGTCGACATTAAGGTTGTGGGGACGAATTCGTAGAATCTGGAAGCCCCCTTTGCGGAAATCAACCTTTCCCGTGATTACACTGGGTTTAAAAACCCCGCGCTAAGGACACGAGGGGCCATTTTATTTGCTGTCTGAGAAACGGGTGGCTGAATCTAAAAAAAAAAAAGAAAAAAAATGATATGTGGATGGGTAAATTGGCAGGATGCAAAGAAAGGTGGGGCGTGACGATTGTCGTGACTGTCCCACATGGTACTTTTCCTGGAATATAATAATATGTAATCAAAATACAAGTGCTCGGTAATTATGCTATCTATGCGCTGAATTCATATCATTCGAACATAAAGTCTTTTCATTTCATGTCAGATTTGAATATTCAAAGTGGTCATTATTCTTCGACTATGTTGCACTCCGGCTATATTTCTCTGAAATTTATTGTGAGAGGGCTTGGAAAGAATATGAATGATAATTATTAGTGTTGTTAGTTGTTACGTACAGCATTTCACTGGAACTTGAAAAAAATGGTTTCAGTAAACTTGTGTCCACTGTTATAACAGTGTACACACTATAGAAGTTCATGAAATTTTATGAAAATGTTAGTGAAGCTTCACTGTTAAAAAAATCGGTACTAGATTTAATATACAGGTAATGGAAGCAAGAATGCAGAACATGGAATTGAATTTAGTATACCAGCTTACAGCAAATTTAGTATATGCATATACTGAATTTAGTATGTACGTACATGAAATTTAATATACGCGTATACTAAATTCAGTAGTATACATGTCCAGGCGGAAATATTATGTTTATATATAGTGTGAGGTATTATATATAATATTAATTTCTTTCATATAAAAAATGTATAAAACAAATGAATATTATATTTAATACTTCACACTATATTTAAACTATATGTACAATATTTCCACCTGGGTGTATACGAAATTTAGTATACGCTTATACTAAATTCTGTATACGCGTTCCATTTCGCGTGAGTTCCGTCTTCATCATCTGTAAATATGATCAGATGAAAAATGAAATTAAAGAGCAAAGTTTTAATTTTCAAATAGTCATATCGTTAAGCTATACATCCACGTTAATAAATTGAACATACCTTTTAAAGAGAAGACTTCGCAGAGCCTCCCAGAAACAAGCCGAACCTTTTAACATTACACTGTTAGAAATTTCTATACTGATTTTACTATAAATGCAATGGAAGCAATATGCATATACGTGTAGTAAATTTAATATACCATCATCTTGTAGGATTAATATACATGTATAGTAAAACACAGTGCGTGAAAGTTGAAAGTTCATTGATGCACCCAAATCTGTTCAAATATTTAAAACTAAAGTAATAACCTAAAATTCATCGATTAAATTCTTATTTATAATTTTCCCGCAGGGAGTACTCTTATAGGTCTTCCTTCTACTATATATATAAACTAATCATTTACCCCATCCTATTATTTTGTTTTGAATACTGTCGCTGTCAACAAGAGAGAAGGTCAACACTCAACTCCACGTGCTCCAAACGATCACAGCATCTGGTTTAGTAAAGCAGGACCGAGAAGTCGTCAGCATAGTTCCATGCCCGTAACGCTCATTGCCATGACAATGTCACCGACCGGGGTCAACCAGCCAGCCAAGCCGCCATGTTACCACCGTTCACCCATGACAGACAGAGTGAGAGGAGGGAACCCCACAAACTACGCTGTTTCTTTCTGGCACACTCAAGCAACGACCGCACTTCTTAGAGAGAGAGAGAGAGAGAGAGAGAGAGACCGACAATAGCTCTGTCCTTTTCTAGTCTATAGGGTATGGCCAACGACCAGGAACTGTCCGAGACCCAAGCCGCTATGACCCTGCCAGTCCCTCACGACAAAGTGGCATCACCGGTAGTCCCGGTAGTGTCAAAAACATCATGCGTATAGACACAGTGCTAGAACAAGAGATCTCTCTCGGAGATCTTACACACACCTAAAGTGTCGAGATTTGATTGTTGTCTAACCCTGTCTTTCTATTCTGTCGCTAGGAATGGTGGCGTGACTTCTGGTGGCCATATTGGAAATGGATCTCCCGCAGGTCCGTGTTTAGCGCATCTGTGTTTGGCACTTCAAAGCTGTGCTGTCAACTGCGTCAACAAAACAAAAACCAAATCTCTGATATCACAATTCAAAATAATAACAAATTAGATCTTAAACAATTGATTGTTTCACCGCTTATCAAAGAACTTACAAGATTTTACAAAAAAAAAATGTCCTAGAATTTAACATTTCAATAACTTTTAAATATGAAAAAGTCATGAGCCTATTCACAAATCTTCGAGAAATCAATCAAACCTAGGACTATATACGTGAGGTTCTTTTAGCCGATGTTTGAGAAAAAAATTGATCCTAATATTATAAAACGTTACTAAAACTTACCTTTTTGGTACTTTAAACTCTTGAAGGTTTTTTTTTATCTATGTGTTCGAAGGAGGTACTTTAAGTATTCATTAAAAGATAACAAGTCAACATGAAGTAGATGTTTAAAAAAACAGCTTTGGTTGCTCATTAAAATTCGTAAGGATTTATGCAATACCTTCTTGAATCTTGTCTTCATCTCAGTATTACGAAACGTTACTAAAATTTACCTCTCTCGTATTTTAAACTGTTGAAGGGCTTGGTTCAATCTGATGCAGTGTTAATACAGTCTGCAGCGTTAAGATGTCTAATAACACTTATATCCACAAGCTCAGGGTTCCTGGGAACGCAAGTAATCCGGCATCGTTTCAGATGAATCTTCGAACACTCGTCCAAATAAAGTCCATACCAATCTCTCCTGTGTACCCCTCGACGATTTTTAAAGTACTCTTAAGTTGGCTTTGACTAGAAGCATAGACCTTCAGGTCATCCATATAAAAAGCATTAGTAAACTTATGCTCGCGATAATTAGTTTCGCCGCATAGGTACCCAGCAGAATTACGTAGTGCGAGAGATAGTGACAGAAGTGTGATGCAAAAGAGCAGAGGGCTCATGGTGTCACCCTCAAAGACGCCCCTCTAGAGTTCGGACTCCTCTGAGATATCCTCACGAATTGAGGCATTCATTCCAGCCTGATCTTGGGGCTTAGGAAGAAGCTGGATGTTGATGTTCCTCTTTTTCCTCAAATAGTAATCATCTCTCCCGAGGTGCCTGCTTCCGGCGGTTGTTATTAATGTCACTTCCTCCTCTTCGTCTATGGCCAGAATCCTTTGGACCAAAGGGTTTATTTTTCAAGGACAACAGAAAATTGCATCGTTCAACTCGCTGAGACCTTGCAGCCTTGGAAAGCATTTGTTGAACCTTTATTGTGTATAATTGATACCGTAGGTCCTCTTCGGCAAATCGACGTATTATTCGGTTCACTCACATATAAAAAGAATTACAATTTTGGCAAAGATCTCCCTGGATTATTTCAGTGTTTTGAGTGTAATATTTTTTGCTGGCAGCATTCAGTTATTTTTAGCACCAACAGTCACATATGGCGGTAGCACAGTATGACAGGAAATTTGAATTGTAATCTGTCCCGATTTAGCTAACGCACCCAGTATATTATTAAAAACTAAAGGTTAGCAACCACCGCAGGGTCCCACTGGGAGCAACTGTCATCTAAAAAATGACATCGGCACCCAGTAGGATCGCGGTAAATCCCATTCATGGCCACGTCTCACAACCGTGAGATGGGTGGTCACAGGACACGACGAAGTGAGGTATGTACTCGCCACCGTATTTGAGCATTTCAGCGTTAATACTGTCTACACCAGCAGCCTTACCATTTTTTAAGTTCTTAATTATATCTCTAGCCTCAGTGACACAGACTTATTCAATTGAGTTTTCTAATGAATTATGTTCTATGTCGCAGTTCTCTAGCCCTATATCTTCACCTCCTAATAATCCTATAAAACTGGCTTTTAAAGCGTCTACTATCACGTCTGTATCATATAGCATATCACCTTTGCTGTTTCTAATGCTGACTAACTCTGTACTTTTACTTTTGTTCATCTCCTTATATATTAATTTTCATGGTTCCTTGAAAGTCGTTTTGTAATTTCCTTTCTCTTCTCTTCTGATTTCATCTTTACTTTCCTTGACTAGTCGTTTAACTTTCCTCTTTTTGTGTCTGTAATCCTTTTCAAGTCTATTTCTCTCCAACACGCTAAAACCTGTGATGTTCAACGTTCTGTTGTACGCTTCTTTCTTTTTTTGTTGGGCTGCCTCAATTTCATCATTCTACCATGCAACACGAGATTTTCTTCCTACAACCGCCGTACCACATACTTCAATCGCGGTTTTAACAATGATATGCCGTAACATAGTCCACGCTTCCTCTATATCTTTATTGCTTCTAAGCGCCTCTTAAGTTGCCTGATTTATGCGTTCGTTTATCTTATTCTGGAAATCTATTCGCGCTCCTGGTTTTTGTAAATTTTCAGTCGTGATTCGGGTTTCTTTCGTTTTTTTTGTTATCTTTCTTCTCCATCCCCACCCTAAGTCATTGTTTTAAACAGTGTTATAATTTCACCTGAATCCGTTCTTCATACCGCATGTTTCCACATAATTATGAACAAAATTTGTATTACGTCTGAATCCGTTTTCATACCGAATTATTCCGCATTACTTCTATGTACAGTTTTCCTCACCAATTTGCCTTTATTTAAAAAATAAAAACTACGCAATTGAAATAAAAATTATCAATTGAATATACGGAAGAACTAAGAAAATCTGTCGTCACTAATCATAAATTCATTCATTATATTATTTACAAAATCACTCGGACTGGTAAAGAACGGGTAGCATAGGATTTAAATTTTCCAAAAAATTCGATTTGTATAGCAATGAATTTTTGTCCTAACTAAAGTGCGATAAATCTTGAAGTTATTTAAAGATTTTTGTCTATCTCCTTTTAATGTTCTTTTCATAATCTAACAAATGTAACGCAGTCTATGAAAATTCAGTTTATTAATATTTTACCAAATGTTCATTTTTCTCAACCGGCTCTAATTCTCTAACAATGGGAAGGTTGCGCGAGGAAAGCAACCGCGCCCGTTCGATAGGGATAGGCAGTCAAGTGTCCTCCTTAGATTCCAGTATTGTGAAAAAATTTGAGACCGTCACCAATTTTTTTTATAACTTTCCAGCACAGACGTAGAAATCGTATATTTGGTATAAGTGGACACAAACTTTTTGGCCGGTGGTACAAGGTTCACGTGAGATAAGAAAATTACGTAATTGATCCCGTGATAGAAACTAGAAACTTTGGATGCAGATAGCGGGAAGAATCTGAAAGCAAATCTTACAGAAAACTATCAAAAATTTCCTTTCCGAAATGTTAACCGGATATACGAAACTTTAGGTTGTTCAAGTCAACATAGTTATACCCTGGTATGAATAGTTTTCCAGAACTGCGGGTACATTTTCTTTATTCATCATGTCATCGCATGTCATGGCATGATGAAATTGCATGGAAGATTTTGCATAATACGACACAATGTTGTCAGCATAATATAAGCTAAATTTGATGAAGTGACAGAATACAATGTGGAGTAAAATAAAATAGGTATGATATAAAACGAAAAACTCTGGGTAATTGTACTTAAAAATTATATTAACACGAAACGAAGATAATTTTTCGTTTGTAACCTTGCTTGAGTTATCTCCCGCCTCACAGTAGCTCCACTTTTATTTGAAAAGTAACGACAGTTACGACCCCAGCGCTATATATTGTCGATTAAGTTCATAGATTTTAGGAAAATGACGATTCCACGTGTGTTAGATCCTTTTTTCTAAGCTGTGGAAAATAAGTTGTAGTTCGTTTAAAATCGTCTGAGCTATTTCAGAAAAGATTTATAAGCATGAACAATGTTTAATTTCGGAGTTTGTTTGATTCTAGGTTCTACTATATATATATATATTCTAAGCTGAATTTGCAACTAACCGAATGTATAGTACCCGAAAAATAATTAAAAAAAAAGGAATCCACATCCGAAATTTCCGATTTTTTATAAGAAGACTTATGTCATAGTATTTAAAGCCTCTATAGAGAATGATCAGTGTAAGATCTACTGGAATTTCTCATTCTCCACCACTCAACGTATCAGTGCTACGAAGCCTGATATGGTCCTCCAAGATCTGCAGACCAAGATCATTTACGTGATTGAATTCTCGGCATCAGCTGATGGTAATATCACGACAAAGGAAGAAGAAAAACCGGCGAAATATCAAGCACTTCTTTTCGAGCTGAGCAGGTTGTACCAAGGCTACAAAGTCCACCCTGTAGTTCTCATAATCGGCTGTCTTGGAGGTATGAAAGCTTAATTTCTTAGCCAACTCAACAAGATTCCGGCTTGCCAGCGTCAGACTCATTCCATCGCGAACCGGATGCAAAAGGATATTCTTCTGGGATCACCTCATCTGGTCCGCCTACACTGTTCTTCATAACATTTTACAAAGATTGGTAGCTCCAAAAATGTATCCAGAGATGAAACCTCATCTCCAACAGTCCCGTCTGCCGCGTAAGGTCATCCTCGGCTAGAGAACTGACTCCAAGGAACAGTGTTGCACGATATTATCTCGCGTAAATTTCCCGCTCTTGCTTACCTTCCAGGACAGAAGGAGAAGATGTGGATGACGTATACGTTCCAGTTGCGTCGCGATTGGTTGCTTTAAGGAACCATGATCGTAGCTTCCGGAGCCTACAACATCTCATACATGATAAGATTATATATAATATTCCTTCACTCCCTGTTTTTTTTTCGATTCGAAAACATCTTTGACCGTCTTCGAAAGTAAAAAAACTCGAACTTTTAAAGCAAATTTTTTTTTTTCATTTGAAGTAATCAAAACTGAACTGCAAATTGAAGCACTAAGAGTGAAACTCTTCTAAATTTTAATCTTCTAAAACTTGAGATAAATAATGTTCAAGTCAAACGCTCAATAATTTACACGTCTTATCAATAATCTTAAATTAAATGCCGTTGAACTGCAAAATTTTTAATTTTTGAAATCTATAAATTGAACAGTTCAAAGATTTCTAGTTTAAAAATATAAATCCTGAGTATTTGATTTATAATTGCTCATTTAAAATGAGCAGTCAAAAGTCGCTAAATATTAAACAATTGTTCTTTTTTTTTAATGAAAAATGTTCAAATTGCATGCGTTAAAAATGGAATATTTTAGACTGAAACAATAATTGTAATTATGAATCTATTAATTGCTTCCTCGTAAAGGGAGGATTTTATAATGTATCTCAAGTTAAATAGATTTATTTTTCTTTTTATTTAAATGAGGTAAGTTTAGAATTTTACAAAGCTTCAAACGGGACGATCCCAATAAATTCATTTGTGAAAAGATAAAATGTCATATAATTACTATAATTATCTTTTATGCTTGAAAAGTTAAATTTTGTATTATAATTTTATTTCTGGATTCAAAAAGTTAATTTTTTTATTTTCAAGATTTTTTCAGTTGGGAGGGAGCACATTTCTTTTTCTCAATTGGGAAAGATTATTCATTTCCAACATGTTCCTTATGGTGAAGTGGAAGAATATTTTATTTTCAATCTTTTTCTGAATCGGAA
This sequence comes from Andricus grossulariae, assembly GCA_011634705.1. Lineage (NCBI taxonomy): Eukaryota > Metazoa > Arthropoda > Insecta > Hymenoptera > Cynipidae > Andricus > Andricus grossulariae. Next base: position 105,565,590 of record JAABKJ010075445.1, on the reverse strand, counting down.
GAGGGAAATTTTTTATTTTCAACATTTTTGCTCAATTTGAAGGAAGGCACTTTTGGTACATTTGATTTTTTTCTGAACGGAGAGAAGAAATTTTTTAATTTTTAATATTTTGATTAAGATTTTAGATGTGAATGGAAATTAGATCCACATTTCACACGAAAAACTATACTATTAATTGAAAATATTGAAAAGGTCTCATTTTGCCTTTTTTATTTTATTTTTAGATTACAAAAATTTTTAAATAGGACAATTTATTTTAAATTTTGATAAACCTCGTCGATCTCTTTCGAAATTCGATAAAATTTTTTTAGAAATTTCAAAATCGTGAAGGTTTTTTTTTAAATGTTTTGAGAAAAATATAATGAATTTACTCATATTTGAGCGGAAATTTAAAGAAAAAACACAAACACAATAAATAGAAAAGTGTCAAGAGACTTTTTTTAAACACTTAAAAATTTCAAAACAATTCGATTCGTAACCAGTTAACCATATTAACTGAGATTATATGCATTTATCTAATAATAAAGATTAAGAATTTTCCACACCATACAAAAAGCCACAGTCCAGAAGAATCTGGTAGATTTTAAAACAATTTATTTTTTGTTTTTTAGGAATTTACACAATTTTAGGACAACTTTGAACTACAGTCGAACTTGGATTTAACGTCGATTTTGGGGCTGTCCTTGGACCTGACCTACCCTAACTAAACCGGATTTAGCGGAACTCCGAACGTAAACAGTTCCTGTTTTGTCACGCCTTCGTGAACCCCGCACACCCCGCGCAGCTCCTGACAAGCCACTACTTTACCACCGAGAAATTCACGCCTACCCCGAAAGGGAAACGGCTTAATGATATAATAATAATAATAATAATAATAATAACTACCAAATTTTTCAGCTCAAATCTCTTATTCTTTCTTTCAATCAATAATAACGTTCCTTCGCTTACTTAATATTTCGCTAACTGAAATAAATATTAATTTGTAACAATAATTTCATAATTTTGGTATGGATAAAACCATTTCCTTGTATATATATTTTTTTTCGTAAAAAATAAATCTACATACACATCCCTGCTTTTAAATTATTGAAATAATCATTAAAATTCTCAATAATATAATTATTTCGGTCTGTATACTTCCCCACATTTGTGCAAAGACCTTTTAAAATTAAAGGTCAAAGCATCGACAGCTGTAGTTTGATGATTGTGAATCCTCTTTTGTTAAAGCTCCTTCGACTCAAACGAACACATTCACATCATGTATCTCGTGCTTCGCACTGGATTTTGTCAAAGATTCGAACTTTTCTACATTATCTTCAACTTTATTATATCAAATGTATGTATAAATATCATAATATGCATTGATATTGAAACATTTGATTTTTCATTGTCCTATTTTTATAATGGAAAAAAGTGCGCATCTTATCAAATAAAAACAAATTTTGTTATTTAGTATTTTATTGCATCTTGTCCCGTTTTTTCATAAATTTAATTTGTTTATTTTCAATGTTATTTTATATGATTTAATCAAAAATACGCGTCCTACCGTAAAGTCATTCTTAGAAAATTTGTAGATACAATTTACGCGAAAAGTTTTGTTAACTAAAATTTCATTTTATCTTAAGTGGGTTTTCCACAAATTTGATTAGAAAATTTTAAATTTTAGTTTTTACGATTAAAACAAAAACTACAGGTCCTATCAAAAAATGATTAATAAAAAATTTGTAGCTCTTTTTTTGGGTCAACAACTTTTGTTGATTTATTTTTTTCGTAGCTTGCGTCCTTTTTCCAAAAGATTTTTTTTCTATTTTAATATTAGTTTTTACGATTAAAACAATAACTACGCGTCCTATCAAAAAATGACTAATGACAAATTTATAGCTCTTTTGGTTGAAAATCTTTTGTCTTTAATTTTTTTTCGTATCTTATCTCGTTTTTCTAAAAAGTTAATTTTTCATTTCAATGTTATTTTACGCCATTAAACAAAAACTACGCGTCCTATAAAAAAATAATTACCAACAAATTTGTAGCAAAATGGAATTTTTTATTTTTAGTATATTTTTTGGTGGTTAAAACCAGAACCGTTGATCAAAAAATGTTGGTTAACAAAGCCGACCTTTCTTTGTTGTCCCTTTAGACATGAGCCAAAGCATAGTCCATTCCGATTGGTCTTTCAAAAGTTATCCGGTATACAGACGACAACGCCAAAAACGCCAACGACAAAGACGACAGCAGACGCTGTCAAAAGTGGCAGCTCGTCGACTGTCTCGCAGTTGTTTCAAGTTAAAGGTTGTGTTTGTTTATTTTGAACTTTTCTGCCATCACAAGTCAGGTTAAATGGTATGATGAGTAAATATCTCGTATTAATCCTATCAATCTCACAAAATATCTGAGATAAACAAATTTCCAAAATTTAATTTTTTTATGATTTCTCTAAAATATTGATAGTTACAACCATTAGTTACTCAATAAACTGATTTTAATTGTAAGTATACTGATCATAAATTATAATTATCGAGAATTGAGTATTCTGTCATGCCCAATACCAGAAACGATTATCTATTGATGGACAGAGGTGTCAAAATCGTACCCTTGACCAGATCTAATAAAAATGTTTAATACAGCTAATTGACTAATTTCGAGATATTTTTTTCCATAAGAATATTAAAATGAATACGTAAGCTTTATTTAAAAAAGAAAATGTTTCTTTATTTGTGGAAACTGATGCAGGTAAATGCTGTTGAATTTTTTCCTATCTACTGTAGGGTGGTTTCCCCTACGTCGCATTTATCAATAGACTTTCAGAGAAAATATATGAGAGGGATATCCTTACAAAAGGCCCTGTACCCAGGCCTTTGTTAAGGACAAATAATACCGGTTATATCCGGAATACCCCGAATCTAACCGAAATAAAAACTGGTTTCTAATTCTTCCATTCAGGTTTGCCAGATTGGTCGATGGTTAAAAACTAAATGTGAGCATCCGTATGAAATAGTATATTGTGTATCGAGGGCGTAAAGAAGGCTATTTTGACGAGTGTGAATTTGCTGCCCCAGCGAAGCGAGGGCCGCAGTCACACGAGGCAAAATAGCTTTACGCCCTTGATACACACCATACTTTTTGTCCCCCTCATTTTTCACATAAAACCAATACCTTCTCATTTTGATGAGAATGTAATAATTCATTATGTTTTGTGCCAATAAAATTTGAATTTTCGATTTTTCAAGAAAACTCAAAAAATGATCATGCGAATCGTGTAGGACTATCAAAAAGTAACACTTTCCTTTTCTTGACTTCTTTTCATATCATGCTTTAATTGGCTTCAAATGTTGATTTTCCCAAATGTGGAATTAAAAAGTAACACTTTTCTTCTGCTGACTTTTTTTCATATCATGCTTCAATTGACCTACAATGTTAATTTTCGGTTTTTTTGGGAGATTTTGAAAATTCTGTAGCTCTGTCAATTTTCTTTGTATTGAAAAAAGTCGTGAAAATAATTTGTTTTTATTTTCGAGTATTATGGGCGGCCGTCCATGGAATTTATGAATTTTGATGAAAGTGGTCTAAAAAATTTGGGAAGTTTCCTAACTTTTTGAATTTGTATCCAAAATAGCTGGTTAACGAACTCGATCTTTCTTTTTCGTCCCTGAACCTGTGTGCCAAAGCACAATCCTATCCGATTAGTTTTTCGAAAGTTATCCGATACACAGACGACGACGACGATGACGACGATGACGACAGACAGACAGACACCGACGAAAAAACTAATTTGTCTGACTCAGGAGGCCTCGAAACGTCCACATTTCATGGAATCCACGAAAGTCATGTTTCACATAAAACCAATACCTTCTCATTATGATGAGAATGAAATAATTCATTATGTTTTGTGCCAATAAAATTTTAATTTTGTATTTTTTAAGAAAACTCAAAAAGTGATAATGAAATCTTGTGGTGGGATCAAAAGTAACACTCTTCTTTTCTCGACTTGTTTTCATATCATGCTTTCAATGGCTTAAAATGTTAATTTTCGCTTTTTTGGGACATTTTGAAAATGCTGTAGCTCTGTCCGTTTTTTTTATTGAAAAAAGTCGTGAAAATAATTTGTTCTTATTTTCGAGTACTGCAGGCGGCCGTCCATGGAATTTATGAATTTTGACAAAAATGGTCTAAAAAATGTGGGAAGTGCCCTTACTTTTTGAATTTCTATCCAAAATAGCTGGTTAACGAACTCAATCTTTTGTTTCCGTCCCTGAAACTGTGTGCCGAAGCACAATACAATCCGATTAGTCCTTCGAAAGTTATCCGATATACAGACGACGACGACGACGACGGCGACGACGACGGCGACAGCGACGACGATGACGACGGCGACGACAGACGGACAGACACCGACGTAGAAACTATTTTGTCTGTCTCAGGGGTCCTCGAAACGTCGACATTTCATGGAATCCACGAAAGTCATTATTCACATAAAACCAATACCTTCTCAGTATGATGAGAATGTAATAATTCGTTATGTTTTGTGCCAATAAAATTTGAATTTTCGATTTTTCAAGAAAACTCAAAAAGTGATAATGAAATCTTGTAGGACTATCAAAAAGTAACACTTTTCTTCTCTTGACTTTTTTTCATAAAAAATGTCATAAAATGGTCTATACAATTTTGAAGGTGCCCTAGGTTTTTGTCATTCTATCCAAAATAGCTGGTTGACGAACTCGATCTTTCTTTTTCGTCCCTGAAACTTCGTGCCAAAGCATAGTCCAATCCGATTAGTCTTTCGAAAGATATCCAATATACAGGCGACGACGACGACGACGATGACGACAGACGGACTGACACCGACGTAAAAACTATTTTTTCTGACTGAGGGAGCCTCGAAACGTCGACATTTCATGGAATTCACGAAAGTCATTTTTCACATAAAATCAATACCTTCTCATTATGATGAGAATGTAAAAATATGTGAAAGAGGTTAGGTTATTTGTCTTGTAATGGATACTTGGGTTACTGATAAAAAGTATTAAAAATCTGAATACTTACTTCTTTTCAAAATATATACCGGTTCTAGTCTTTGAATTTTGGATAACACTTTGTTTTATTTATTTAACTCAATACACATAATGTCTGAAATACACAACACGCGGAGCAACGTCAAGGACCTTACTAATTAATATCTGAAGATTATAAAAGTCTAACATTTCGAGATTATGCTTGATAATATCTTCATATGTTAGAATGAGATTATAGATTATACGCGATATAATACTTTGCGTATAACGGGATATTATCCTCAACTTATGATATCTACTTCGTATAATCGGTTTTTTTCAGTGTAGATCATTGCCCAGTTTTGGCACCTGCATATGTCGGAAAGTGAAACAGAAACAATTAGTATATATAATTAAAAACTAAAGGTTAACAACCACCGCAGGGTCCCACTGGGAGCAACTGTCATCTAAAAAATGAGAAGTACACAGGAGAGATTGGGATGGACTTCGGATTGGATAAATGTGCCAAAATTCATTTGAAGAAAGGAAAGATTATTGGCGTTCCCAAGGACCCTGAGCTTGTGGATGTAAGTGTTATTAGCCATCTTAACACTGGAGAGACCTATACATACCTGGGCGTGCCTCAAAGCCGCATTCAGGAAGTAACATCGGTAAAGGAGTCACTCCGAAGCAGATACAGGCTTCTTCCTCGACAGATTTGGTCATCCAATCTGTCAGCGTTGAACAAGGTATCTGCGACTAACATGCTTGCAGTCCCGGTTCCACTCTACTCGTTTGGGGTGGTTGTTAACCTTTAGTTTTTAATTATATACATATATATATATATAATACTTCATGCCGCCGAGCGATATTTTTCGATATTGAGATGATACCGATACGATACTCACCTTCCAGTCTCGGATTTGTATGGCTCGGTTTCGTGTCGCATCGGTAAATATCTTAAAGTACCATCTCGTATCGGTATCTTATCGGAATTATGAGACGAAACGACCAGACGGGATTTTCCTCGTTCACAATATAAGAGAGAGTAAGGCTGGCCGAGTTGCCGGCCGCAGGTACCGGAAAAAAGAGCTGCCACGAGCTTAGCCCTTTGGGACCAGGCCTTAAAAGAAAAGAATAATATATTTTATATTCTAAAAATCTAAAGTCTATACCTCTACAGTTTGCGCTGCCGAAGAAATTTTAAAGCAGTCACTGAGTTATGTACCGATTTGTTCGATTCAAATAAACTCAAACTTGATTCAATTCAATTTTTAAATCAAATATTTTGCATGGACAAATAGATGTTTATTTGCTTTAAACTAAAGTTTTTATGTTGAGAAATTCTCCTCTTACTTCATATTTACTGATCAAGAGGCGCAAATATATTCCTTAACTTCTATTTTACATAAAACCTATTTTACGTAAATCTACAATCGTGTGACCTAATAATACTACTAACCGTATTTTATATACTTCTTATTTTGCCGAAGTACAGTATTATTTCTGATTCATTAATTGTTTGGAAAGAAATTAATATTGTGAATGATAATAATTTTTTTTTAATATCATTGAATGAGCTAATTCATTGAATGTGGAAGATTTGTGGAAATACGTAAATGCAATTTTTGTAATTTTGAAAGTTTTTCACCATTTTTTAGAAAAATTCAAGTTATTTTGAAAGACATGTAGGGATTTGAGAATTTTTGAAGAGATGACAACTATATGTAAACACAATAACATTTTTAGTTAAATTTTATTCAGAATAAAGATCTTCTCCTTTCACTCCGCTGCGGTTCGAACACTAGGTCAACTGATTCATGGTCAAGTGCTCTAATGACTGAGCTACAGAGAGATCAGAGGAAGAATTCTTTTTTCTGAAATACGCTTTATTTAGCAAGATGTTAACATCAATTTTTAAATCGAAATCTGCATCATCATCGGAGAAGGTAAGGAACCGCGAAGAGGAATCCACACATGACATTGAAATCTGCAATATCGACCAAAGTTATATTCTCCTGTACAGAAATTATTTTGACTTCACTTCAGACAATATGGAGAATAAACATTTTTAATTAAATTTTATTCCACAAAAAGATCTTCTCCTTTCACTCCGCTGGGATTCGAACACCAGGTCAACTGATTTCCGGTCAGGTGCACTAACCACTGGGCTACGGAGAGATTAGAGAAAGAATACTTTTTTCTAAAATACGCTTTATTTAGCAAGATGTTAACATCAATTTTTAAATCGAAATCTGTATTATCATCGGAGCAGCTAAAAAATAATGATACAGATAATAATACTATAATAATAATACTCCGATGATAATACAGATTTCTATTTAAAAATTGATATTAACATCTTGCTAAATCAAGCGTATTTCAGAAAAAAGAATTCTTCCTCTGGTCTCTCTGTAGCTCAGTGGTTAGAACACCTGACCGGAAATCAACTGACCCGGTGTTCGAATCCCAACGGAATAAAAGGAGAAGATCTTTTTTCTGAATAGAATTTAATTAAAAATGTTTATTCTTCATCTTGTCTGAAATGGCGTTAAAATATTTTCTGCATAGGGGAATATAACTTTGGTAAATATTGTAGATTTCTATTTTATGTGTAGATTTCTCTTCGGGATTCGTTATCTTCTCCCATGATAATACAGATTTCTATTTTAATTAATTAATTAATTTTTATTAATGATGTTTATTCTCCATCTTGACTAAAATGACTTTAAACTGTTTTCTGTATAAAAGAATGTAACTTTGGTCAATATTGTAGATTTCCATTTTATGTGTGGATTTCTCTTTTCAATTAGACCGAGTTTTTAGATTTAATATACAAATGTATAGTAAATCTATATTAAAATTGCAAACATTTTTAACAGTGTAGGCATTTTATATAATCCCTAGCTAGGCGTTATATATAATGCCCGGCACGAGACAGGTAAAGTATATAATCTTGATTTTAAATTTAATAATTCAGTTAAAGAAGAGCATGATAAATTGAAGCACACTTATGGAATTCAAAACACGTTTACTCGCTATTTATTAAAAACATGGCATACTGAAATTACATTTTCCTTGACACTGAACTTTGTTTTTTACACACAAATACTTTTTTATTCAGGAACAACGTTATTTTTTTTTTTTAATTTTCAAAAGTACAATTTTTCAATGATTGTCGCATTTTAGAAAAAAACGTTTTGAATCAGTGCGAGAACAGGGTGGTCCAAATTTATACCTGTACGTACGTGTCGTCAAAGTGGGCGGAGAACAAAGGCAAATTTGTATGAGAGCTTCGATTTTAATTGCATGCCAATTTGGAACTAATTTAGATTAAATTGTAAATTTAAATTTAACTAAATTGTCATTGCAATAATATATATTCATTACCTGAGTTAGGTCTGGCATCACTCACAATGGCCCAGGCAATTTGTGAAATGAGCAATTCCATGTCAAATATTTAAGTTTAACACGGATTTCCCATGAGAAAAATATACATTTTTGTAAATTTGATTCAGAATCGTAAATATTAGGCAAATTATGTTGAAATTTGAAATTTTTCTTTAAAATTAGCCATTAAATACAAATAAAATCTTATTGTTTAAATATCACCCCCATAAGTCTGTTTTGAAGGGTTCCAAAAAAACCTTGTAAATAAAAAATTTAATTTTGCGAGTTTTTGGCGCTAATTATGATTTTTTTTGCGTTTTTTAAAAATAAAAATGATTAATAATGCTACTTTTTATTGATAATTAGATGTTTATATTAATCATTCAAACAATTTATTATTATTTTGAGCAATTTTCTTTCAGTCTTGAGTTATAAAGTCGCGGTTTTTTCCAAATTTTTCAACTTAACATCAACTGTTCAACTAAAGCGAATCAATAATAAATTAAATTAACCAATCATAATTGTTTAGCCAATTTAATATTATTTATCACAATATTCTCTTTGAATAATGCTAGAAAGTTGCAGTTTTTTCTATAATTTTCCACTTTTAACCCACTTTTCAATTAGCATTAGCTAATAATGGATGCAATTCAGCAAACATAATTGTTTGAACAAATGATTATTGTTTATAACTATCTTTAATATTACTGATTGTTAGTTGTGGTTTTATTGTGAAATTTTGAATTTTTTGTTCACTTTTCACATTTGCATTAATTTACTCTAAGTACAAAGTGGACTCTAGGTTGGCAATTTCAGGAAGAAAACAACAAATATCTAGCATAAATACAGGAGAAGATAGTTATAAACAATAACAATTTGTTAAAAAACATTACATTTGTTTAATTGTATCCATTATTACCTCACAATAATTGAAAAGTGTACAAAATGTTGAATATTTCATGAAAAACCCCAACTTTCTAGCATTATTCAAAGTAATATTATTAAAAACAATACTAAATTATTTGAACAAATATTTTTGTCAACATGAATTAATTATTACCTTACTCTAATCGAAAAGTTGGAAATAACTTAAAAATTCGGAAAAACTGTGACTTCCGAACTCTATTCTAAGTGAAAATTCCTGAAAACTATGATTAATTGTTTAATTAATGTATATAAACATCTAATCAATAACAGAAAGTGGTATTTTATGGATTATGAATAATCAGAGCCAAAAACTCGCAAAACATAATTTTTTACTTATTGGATTGTTTGAGGCCATATAAAACAGACTTCTGGGGGCGATACTTAAAAAATAAGTTTTGATTCGTATTTGAACATATGAAAATAAAAAAAAATGCCAATGTATTTGTAATTATTTCTCGAAAACTAAGGGAGATCCTATTTTTACAATTACAGGGCTTTTAGAGCACATCGTAAGCTATCTTTAAAAATTTGTCGAAAGAAAATCAAAACTCGATTTATTTCAAAAATTTAGTTTAAATATTTGTTTCTAAAAAATCCAAAAATTTATTAAATTTCTGTTTTTAACAGATTTATTTTTTCACCTGCATCTTATTATGAATCATAAAAAAAATACATCCTAATTTGTTTAAAATCACCAAAGTTATGAAAGTTTAAAAAAAGGAAACACAGCTAAAATGGCGAATATTTATTACACACTTTGCCTGATCTCTTCTGGGCATTATATATAATGCCTAGGCAATCTGTATAATAGAGAGTATTACATACTTTTTCAGAAACTTTGGTCCCATGAAATGTTTCATTGTTTCATGAAACTTTCAATGTTTCAATGAAACGTTTCATGGACTTACAACCCTAGTGCTGAGGGAAAGCAGTGGATCAAAAGCATGAGACAAGGCTTTATTTATGTTATATCTTTGTAATAAATAATAACTATTGTTATTTTATTATTTCATTAAATAGTTATTACAAAATAAGAACTAATTTTCAAATACACTTATATAGAAAAAGTTAGTTTTTACGAAGATATTAACGAAATAGGGCAAAAATGGATCAAATCCCATGCATTTGATCCATTGTTTTCTCCTCAGCAGTTAACGAAGTGAAGTTAGCTGACTATGAAGTGAAAATGCCTAATGGCTTTGTTCAATGGAATAATCGTGCTGAAATTATAACAATTGATAAAAATTGGAAGCAAATATTTCCAATATGTCCGCTCATGGAGCGACACGTGCGCTCATGTGAGAACTAGGGGAACTAAAATCGGAAGCGGCCATGCTGGCGGGATATTCAAGTATGAAATATTGGACTTAATAATCTTGGTCATAATTTGTAATACCGTTTATTGATATCATTCTATACAAAAATTGAAGTACACAAAAACATCAATAATTGCCATTAAAAATTATTGACAACATTATTAGTAAATAGAATTTGATGAAAATAATTTTAAAAAACAATAAACAAAGATTCTGAGCATGGTTTTTTATTCGACAAAAATGACTGTATGATTACTTTTTATTTTTTCGTGGATATGAAGAAGTACCATAAAGGTTCTCGTAGGATAAACCCCCTAATAAAACAGTAACACGACCCAATTTAGAGGTTATGTTACATTCCTCGCAACCGGCCTGGAAAATTTTAAAGTCGTGAGACCTGGTACAGGGCACTTGATTTTATTAATTAATTAGTTTTGCATTAATTAATTAGTTAATTGAAAAAATATCGTTAAGATTTCACGATTATATTTATTGGGAAGTCCAAGAATTTGGGTAAAAAATAGCGTCAATCTTGAACATTTTCAACCATTCAAGCTTGAAAGCATTTCAAGCTTGAAACATTGATAATAAGAACAAATAGACCATTTCACCTAACTATCGGAAGTTTATTTGCGCATGTGCGGCTGCCATGTGCATCCCGCGTGGTATGAAAGTTGTGCTTATATTTTGTAAAAATGTATAAAATTGTTCCTTTTGGCAGAGTGACATTAAATGAAAATGATGTTCCGGGTACAAAATTGGGCAAGTGTGAAATCGAAAAACGTAATTTTGCTCAATCCACACGTGATTTATTTATTTAAATTAGTTGAAACGATTTGCTTTGAAACACAAAGGATAATGTTAAATGTTTATATTTAATACTTAATAGTATTTTTTATATTATGAATTTTCCCGCCCTAATGTTTGAAGCTTCGAAACGTTTCCAAAGTTTCATGAAACTTTTCAACCCTAAATACAGTTGATACGCTCTGTTTTCGGAAAAATTGGTTAGTGACTTATTCTTCGGGACAGACGGTTTGTGAATAAATATTTTGCAATATGATATGAAAATAGATGTTCATAAACTTAACCAGAGAGGATGGCATTTATGATTTTTTTTCTGAAGGGTGAAGTGCAATGGTTATCTGAGATGTAGATATACTGTGCTTGAATTTGAGACTGTAGTTATAGGAGCAGGGGTGTAGTCCTAAAAATTTAGTTAGCTCAGCGCTCCCCCACTCTGTTCTCCAGGATTGCAAAGAGGTATAAATGCTAACGAACCTCAACTTTTTCAACTGCGCATGTACCAAAAAGCGCGGTGCTACTTGAAATCAATAAATACTATCAATAATACTACAGATAAATATTAAAAAATAATAATTTACTCTAAAAAATTAATTCGATTAAATCTAAGAAACAGCTCATTTCTTGAAATAATTTATCATTAGTGTAAGATTGCGAGTGCAAATTTGTAATTTTAAAAAGACCCGCCCTTTTTAGTACATGCGCAGTTGAAAAAGTTGCAGTCCGTTAGCATCGCTAGGTATGTATAGTCAAGAAAGTTGATACGAATTTTATGATTTGATTGAAACTTGGTTATTATATTTGTAGACTACAGGGTGCCCACTATTTTTTAAATTTTTGTCTCCCGACTTGCTCCCGGTGAATAGCCGTGATTTCTACTGATTTAGAAAAAATATACTTTCTTAGCGAGACCCACAGTTTATATATATAAGATATACAACACAGCTTCACAGCTATCCTAAATGATAGGATTGTTCGGAGAATTGGATCTGTGTGGCGAGAGATGTACGAACAACGCGGCTCAAAGAAAGGCGTAGCAGGAGGAAAGGGAGTCGTGTCTGACCTAAGTTATTTATGTGACCTGTCACAGGGATGCCTTTCCGCGCCCACAACACCTGGGAAAGGGGGTCGTGTGTGACCCAAGTTATTTCTGTTACATCTCATAGGGTTGACTTTCCGCCCCCACGATATGCTAGAAAGGAGGTCGCGTATGACTTAAGTTATTCCTGTGAACAGTGACAGGGGTGCCTTCCTGCCCCCACAAAACCTGGGAAAGAGGTTCGTGTGTGACTTAAGTTATTTGTGTGACCTGTCACAGGGATGCCTTCCCGCCTCCACAGCACCTGGGAAAGGGAGTCGTGTCTGACCTAAGTTATTTATGTGACCTGTCACAGGGATGCCTTTCCGCGCCCACAACACCTGGCAAAGGGGGTCGTGTGTGACCCAAGTTATTTCTGTTACCTCTCACAGGGTTGACTTTTCGCCCCGACGATAGGCTGGAAAGGAGTTCGTGTATGACTTAAGTTATTCCTGTGAACAGTGACAGGGGTGCCTTCCTGCCCTCACAAAACCTGGGAAAGAGGGTCTTGTGTGACTTAAGTTATTTCCGTGACCTTTGACAGGGGTGCCTTCTCGCCTCACAACACTTGGGAAAGGGGGTCGTGTGTGACCTAAGTTATTTATTTGATCTGTCACAGGGATGCCTTCCCGCCTCCACAACACCTGGGGAAGGGAGTCGTGTTTGACCAAAGTTATTTCTGTGACCTGTCACAGGTGTGCCTTCCCGTTTTCACGATAGTATGAAAAGGAGGTCGTGTGTGACTTAAGTTGTTCCTGTGACCTGTAAGAGGGGTGCCTTCCCGCCCCCACAAAACCTAGGAAAGGGGGTCTTGTGTGACCTAAGTTATTTATGTGACCTGTCACATGGGTGCTTTCCTGCCCCCACGATAGTCTGGAAAGGAGGTCGTGTGTGGCTTGAGTGATTTCTGTGACCTGTCACAGGGGTGCCTTTCCGCCCTCACGATAGGCGGGAAAGGAGGTCGTGTGTGACTTGAACTATTTCTGTGACCTGTGACAGGGGTGGCTTCTCGCCCTCACAACACCTGGGAAAGGGGGTCTTGTGTGACAAAAGTTATTTATGCGACCTACCACAGGGATCCCTTCCCGCCCCCACAATACATGAGAAAGGGGGTCGTGTGTGACCCAAGTTATTTATGTGACCTGACCCAGGAATGCCTTTATGCCCCCACAACACATGGGAAAGGGGGTCGTGTGTGGCCTAAGTTATATCTGTGACTTTTCACAGGGGTGCCTTTTCGCCCCTACGATAAGCTGGAAAGGAGGTCGTGTGTGACTTAAATTATTTCTGTGACCTGTGACAGGGGTCCCTTGCCGCCCTCACAACGCCTGGGAAAGGGGGTCGTGGGTGACCTAAGTTTTTTTTTGTGTCCTATCACAGGGGTGCATTTCCGCTCCGACGATAGGCAGGAAAGAAGGTCGTGTGTGACTTAAGTTATTTCCGTGATCTTTGACAGGGGTGCCTCCTCGCCCCACAACACCTGGGAGAGGGGGTCGTTTGTGACCTAAGTTATTCATGTGACCTGTCACAGGGATGCCTTCCCGCCACCAAAATACCTGGAGAAGGGGGTCGTGTGTGACCTAAGTTATTTCTGTGACCTGCCACAGGGGTGCCTTCCCGCCCACACGATGGGCTGGAAAGGAGTTCGTGTGTGACTTAAGTTATTTCTGTGACCTCTGTCAGGGGTGCTTTCTCGCCCAAACAACATCTGGGATAGGGAGTCGTGTGTGACCTATGTTATTTCTGTGACCTGTCACATGGGTGCCTTCCTGCCCCCACGATAGGCTGGAAAGGAGGTCGTGTGTGACATAAGTTATTTTTGTGACTTGTCACAGGTGTGCCTTCCCGCCCCAACGATATGCTGAGAAGAAGGTCGTGTGTCACCTAAGTTATTTCTGTGACCTGCCACAGGGGTGCCTTCCCGCCCCCACGATAGGCTGGAAAGGAGGTCGTGTGTGACTTGAGTTATTGCAGTGAACTTTTACAGGGGTGCTTCTCCGCCCCCACAAAACCTGGGGAAGGGGTTCGTGTGTGACCCAAGTTATTTATGTGACCTGACCCAGGAATGCCTTCACGCCCCCACAACATCTGGGAAAGGGGGTGGTGTGTGGCCGAAGTTATATCTGTGTCTTGTCACAGGGGTGCCTTCCCGCCCCCAAGATAGGCTGGAAAGGAGGTCGTGTGTGACTTAAATTATTTCTGTGACCTGTGACAGGGGTCTCTTGCCGCCCTCACAACGCCTGGGAAAGGGGGTCGTGGGTGACCTAAGTTTTTTTTTGTGTCCTATCACAGGGGTGCAATATAAATTGGTATAATCTACTCATCTGGCAAAGTAGACTCCAACATTTTCTATTTTCTTTCCGATTTTCAGGTTATACTGTTACAAATAATCAAACTTGAGCATTTTATATTTTGTGTCTATCCCAAATTCTGGGAGACCCGGCTGTATAAAAATAAAAAAATGAAAATTCCTTTTCCAAAAATCAGTTGAAGTTTTAGTTTTTGAGTTATAAAATATTTAAGCTGCACCAATCAGGAGTGCCATACATGCATTCGCGTGTGCGTGAGCGGGATTTCAACGCAGAGTTACCGAAGCGAGCGCAGAGATGGGGTTAGCAACGGGAGAACACTACGTTGGACTCCCGTTCACGCATACACGACTGTTTATATGGCGCTCCTGATTGGTTCAGCCAAATTATTTTATATCTCAAAAGCTAAAACTTCAACTGATTTTTGGAAAAGGACTTTTCGATTTATTTTTTTATATTTTTATACAGCTATATAAGTCCGGACACCTGACTCTAGGACACCCTGTAGCGTATCATAATTTAGAGAATCTAACTCTAGAATGCTTCGCCATATGACATATAATTTAAGATTTTGGACTTTGTTGCTGCAAACATCTTGTTTTGATATTAAATTTTATTAAGAATCGTTAGTGTTATTCGAAATAACCCCTCAATTAGGTGTCACCCTTATTGCTCAAGGCTTTCGACTTACAATATATCTTCTACGACATAAAAAATAAATATGTGATATGATAAGTGTGTTTTAATTTCACCATTTGAAAGACTGCGCATAAAATTCTAATCTAATTTTAATTCTAATTCCAATCTAACATTTTTTGAAATAATGAAAGATTAGTTGAAAAGAAACAATATCATTCGATTTTTAAGGCACGAAGTTTTCACAGTAGTGATATTCTTAGAAAAAGTGGTCTAGGCACAACTTCTTCTTGCACCATGTACATGTTATAACTGCAACATCACCGCAAATATCAGAAGAAGGTTCCATATCTATGTTGAAACAAAAGTCTACAGGGTTATCAAAATGTGGAGGTCTAGTTTCAGTATATCCGCTTTTATACCAAGAATATTTGAATACGTCAATAAATCTAGGTGAAGACAATTGATTGTGTGTGAGGGACTGTAATTTTATAATGTTATTCCTAATATGCAAGTTAATATCAGACCTCAAAAGAATAGTAGTGTCGGAGATTTTTCGTGCGAAATTCTTCCAAATCCTAAAGCTAAACACATCCAACGGCTGAATTCTCCCTGTTGTGCCTTTGGGAATGGGTTTTGACACGGTTCGATCACACTAACCACTCCATGAATCTAAGAATAACACAGAATTTTCTCCTACTTTAGGGAAAAATACATCTTGAAGCCACATTTTAAGCAATTCTGAAGAAAGTTTACCGGATTTAGAGGCTTGCAAATAAATATTGTTTGTGCCAAAAAGTCCTTCTTTTATTCTTGATCCAAATTATCTGGATCGTTCTTTTAAAACTATAAAAAGGGCTGAAAGTAATCTTCCATTGGCAGATATGGTTGGCTGAATTGTATAGCTGTGCATGGTGGAGGAAACCAATTAAACAACATTTTTCACAGTTTTTGTTCCTTAAAGCTCAAAGCTCTTCCACTGTGTAATTCCAAATTGAAACCACTTTGATCGGAATTGAAAATGTTGCTTCCCCTATACGTTAGAATTTCTGATATAACATTAATTATATTTATACATAAGTAATATTGATATTTTTGAAAACATCGCATTCTTGTTCTGTATCTCTAGATTCATGTCAAGATGACACAGATATAAATTTTGTGATTTTTCGCAAAACCACGTTTTGCAGTTTCTTGAATTGCCATACCCACCAACGTGATGCTTTAAACCATAGCATTTCCATTTCACGCTTCTTTTGTAAATCCCATTTTCGAAGATCTATATCGTGAACTGTCATCTTCGAAGCAATAGCCTTCTTCAAATTATCGAAAGTATATTTTGCAATGTTGTATAGCTTATCTTCTCGATCATCACAACTTTTGACTTGTTCTTGCAATCTTCTCAATTGTCGCTCTGAACGAAGCTTTTTGAACCTTTGATGAACGGATGTAAAAGATAAACGCTTTTTCTTTCCAGAATTACAATAGTCAACAGCTTCTTTTTCATAGTCGAAACTGACTTTCTCCTCTTGATATAAACAACTAGGTACTTCACCATAATCGTTTTTATCTTCTTGTTCTTCATCTTTAATCGGTTGTATGTGCATTTTACTGTCCCCATAACCAAATTGTAAGTCAACTAAATTTTCAATAATAAATGAGGAATCAAACATATTTCTCCTTATAATTGACAGAAATAATTAATGATTCTATAAAGTCTCACATCCCAAAACATAAACTCGTTAAATACAATAATAATCTCCCAGAAAATATAATAGAACAATTTGAACACAGAAACGCTCTCAGAAGATAATCACAAAGAACTAAAAATAAATATCTAAAACCGATTATAAACAAAACAAATAAAAAGATACAAGAAACGATCTCTACCTATAAAAATGACAATTGGGGTTCCAAATTAACCAAAATAAATACAAAAGACAACTCACTGTGGAAAATGACTAGAATTCTAAAAGGGCAAAGGAAAAGGTACATTCCACTATTACAGAGTCTAAGTTGCCCATTATTCAAAGATAAAGATAAAGCTGAAATTATAGCAAATCATTTTGAAAAAGTGCACAAATGAATTGGAGAAATGGGTGATTCAAATCACGCACATAATAAACGCATGTCTTAAACAGGGCTACTTTCCAAAAGCTTGAAGAAAGACGAAAATCTTGCCTATATTCAAATCGGGAAAAGATAAGACGTTGCCTACAAGCTACAAACCTATCAGTTTGCTAGCCACTCTAAGTAAAATATTTTAAATGGTAATTTCAAATAGACTCCAAGATTATGAACGCATTAGAAAACAATTTATACCAGAACAATTTGGGTTTAGAGCAGACCACTGGACAGTTCAACAGCTAGCTCGGGTCACTGATTACATTAGCCTACACTTTAATATGAAACATAGTACGGGTGCCCTTTTTCTTGACATGGAAAAGGCCTTCGAGACTGTATGTCACAAAGGGCTTATAGTTAAGCTAAACAGATGCGATATACCGATAGATTTAATTAACGTTATTGAAAAGTATTGAAGTGGTAGAACGTTTGTGGTAGAAATAAATAATGAAACCTCGATAGGAAGACCTATAGTAGCAGGAGTGCCACAAGGCTCTGTGTTAGGACCAGTGTTGTTTTTTCATCTAAAAACTCTTTTATAATTTGTATGTTCACCTGTGTGTATGTATGAGAGACACAACGACTATTTACCACGTTTATGCAATTATTCTCATCTACACAAATTTCTGACCTGAAAAGGACCCTTTTAGCCTGTAATCGTCGCATTCCTTGCCTTGAGTGTAAGTCGTGACCGTCGCTTCAATAGAGCAGTAGTACGCTTGATGTATTGAACCTTAATGTTGTTTTCCTTAATAAATACTAGTTTCTGCTAAACATCGTTTATTATTTTATTATAATAAACTCAAACAGGTTATGGGCCCAGAAACGGTTACACGCGCGTATTAAAAAAAACTAAAACAAAGTTAGTGCTTAACAGATCAGTGTATTGTGCGTTTTGTGTATTGAGTGAGTGCAGCAATTTTTTTAATCGTGGCTGAATCAAAGGAGATCATGGATCTGACCAAGCTGGACGGAACCAACTTCCCGTTGTGAAAGTTTTGAGATAACCTTGACGATTGAGTCAAAAGATCTTACTGGATACATAGATGGAACGGCACAGGAACCGGATAAAGCGGAGAAACTTAAGGATTGGCAGAAATTAAAGAAGGAATCTTCCCAAACTTCAGTGATCCTGTTGAATTCGGTAATGAAGAATATACGTCAGAATCTGATAAACTGCACGACTCCGGCTGAAATATGGAAAAACCTCTATGATTTATATGCAGAATGCAACGAGGACGCGGTGATGAGTGCGTGGTCGCAATTTTATGCATTTAAAATAAAAGATGGTGAGTCCATCGCGTTGCAAATCGAGCAACTTGAAAGCATCATCAGAAGGCTTACAGACGCTAAAGAAATACCAACTGATAAAAGCGTTATATGCAAATTATTGTGCAGCTTGCCACCTAGCTTTTCCACTTTCAGAATGGCGTGGGAAAGCACTCCGAAAGATGAGCAGAAGAAGGACAATCTAACCTTACATAGCCACCCTGAAAAAGAAAACAAAATGCAAAGGATGTGGCCAAAAAGGACATTGGGTACGCGAGTGCCCAAACAAAGATAAGCAGAAAAGCAACCCGGAAGGAGAAACATATATCTGCGAAGTGAAAGCGCTTTGGACAGAAAAAACGGAGCATGATGAAGACATCTGGCTTGCAGATTCGGGTGCTTCTCATCACATGACATATAGAAGGGAATTTGTCACCTCTTTGAAGATGCTTAAAGAGAAACAGTCCGTTAAAATCGCCGACAGTAAAAAGCTGCCTATTAAAGGGATTGGAAGCGTTAGAATCCGAGAGACAGTAAACGGTCAGTATAAGGAGAGAACTAAGTAATGTGTTGTATATTCCGGATTTAAGGAAGAACCTTTTCTCAGTTACAACCATAACTGACAAGCATGTTGAAAATACTCTACTTGAATTTTCGTCTAATCGAAACATTTCATTGGGATTGTTTCGAAATATACTTGATATCAAGTGAAAAGTTCTAATTAAATTTCTCAATATACTAGAAAAAAAGCGTTTTGTAATGAAATCTGGCTTTTTAATTTTTAAAGAATCTTTACAAACCGAGAAATTAGTCTTCAAAAGTAGGGTAACTTTGACCAAGCATATTTTTAATGTCATCAATATATATTAAAATTTGCGAAATATTCGTTCTGCCTTACTTATTTCCAAATCCAGGCATACCACATACGTTATAATTTCTAACAATGGTTAGAACGTTTATATTTATAACGTATGTGGTATGTCTGTATTCGTAAATAAAGAAGGTAGAACGAATATTTAACAAATTTTAATAAATATTGATAATATTAAAAATATGCTTGGCCAAAGTTACCCTACGTTCGAAGACTAATTTCTCGGTTTGTAATTAGTATTCTAGAATTAAAATGTATACATTCAATACAGAATTTTTTTTCTAGTATATTGAGAAATATAATTCAAAATTTTCACTGGATATCAACTATATTCCAAAAATATCCCAATGAAATATTTCGATTAGACGAAAATTAAAGCAGAATATCTTCAACATTTCAAACTTTATTTCGCCTTCTTGCGGCTATTTTATGTATAACCATTGATAACAACTATAACGTACGTAGTATGCCTGGATTCGCAAATAAATAAGGTAGAACGAATATTTATCAAATTTTAATAAATATGGATACATTAAAAATATGCTTGGTCAAAGTCACCCTAATTTCGAAGACTAATTTCTCGGTTTGTAACGATTGTTTAACAATTAAAAAGTAAGATTTCAATACAAAACGCTTTTTTTTCTAGTGTATTGAGAAATTTAATTCCAATTTTCCACTAGATATCAAGTGGGGCTCACGCGGAAGGGATATTTAAAGATAATTGAAAAGGAAATAAATCTTGAAAGATCAACTGGGATTTAAAATATTAACCGATATTTTTCAATCTTTTTTTTAATTTACTCGTAATAATAAAGCGAGACTAATGCAGTATATTCAAATTCAATTAAGTATTATAGTAAAAATTTTGGATTTTTCTCCGCTGTGTCTAATCTCAAACAATGGAAAGGTCGCGCGAGGCAAATAACCGTCCGCTCGACAATCTACCCCCTGCCGCAAGGTTACCGGTTTCCAGACAATGCGATAAATCGCCCAATCTGGCAACCCTGTCTTTATCGACTCTCAGACCTGGTATCGATTTAGTAGCATTTTACGCGTGAGTATTATAGCAAAGCTAGTTTTTAAAATATTTTGCTGCACATAAGTTGTACATCAACACAGTACAGTCACCCGGATATGTGCTAGAACACCTGAGCCCACACCCCCGCAAACATGACGAAAAACTAACGACATTTAATAATTATAGAAAAGCTGACATGTTTTGTGTAACTAGTATTTCCAAAAATACCGGTTAGCCCACACAGTGACGTAACTTGACCAGTCAGCCCCCCGCCCTTAAAACATCTGAAAAATAACTATTCACATTCCAGAATTGTAGGAGGCCAATCCTATGGTAATATTTTTCCTACTAGCAAAGATAAAATTTTTTGAACGATTATTTAGCAAAGTATACAAAAAAATTATCCAGGCAGACCAGTGTCGGAACGTGTAAAGTCAGCACCCTCTCAAAAATGTTTTTAAAACTTTTGTCATTTAAACATTTTAGGAAAGCCCCCCTCACCCCCCCCTCCTGCCAATATGAAACGAAACTAAAAAAAATTGTAGCATTTTAATTTAAGTCATTTAAGCATTTTGTAAAAGCTTAAATTGATTGCTATAGTACTTGATAAGTTGATTTGACAAAGGGAAAAAGTAGCTCCTTTTTTTAAAAACACATTTGCAGGAGGTGGAGGCAGGTTCCGGTCGAGGGGCTATTCACTGAGTGAAAATAAGTGAAAAGTCATTCCTCACTCAAAACAGGTCATGTGAAATGTCTTATGATCCGGCCAGATCATGAGAAATTTTTCCAAATCTTAGGAAATTGCGCCAACTCAGGGAGAATCACGTAAATTCTTCGCAACTCTTCTCAACTCTTCTCAACTCAGCGCCGACCACTGTAAAGTCAGCGCAGTCCGAGGAGAGTTCATTTTTGGGCTATCCATAAATCATCCCAAATTTTTTTCGACGCCAAGAGCGTCGACGCATCTGTCCTGGCAAGGATATGGTGCATCTCCAGCAACCCCTTGCAAGATTGACAAGTTTACGCCTTTGTCGTAGAGAATAGATAATAGCAATATTAAAATATAGCCATTTTTCAAATTCAAATCACTATAAATTGATTGGAAAAATATTCGAACATTATTATAAAATTCAGTAATAACCATTAAATTTATCTCTGGAACCTGTCAAAAAGTCCTAAAAATGCCATGATTTATAGGAGAGGTAAAAAAAGCTTCGAAACTTCCTTCTAGCCATTTAAAATCAATCGAGAATTCCCTCGAATTTAAAAAGAATAACAATTTAAAATACATATCATTATATATTGATTGGAAAAATATTCGAACATTATCATAAAATTAAGTAATAACCATTATATTATTCTCTGAGACCTGTCAAAAAGTCCTAAAAATGCCATTATTTTTATGAGAGGAAAAAAGCTTCAAAACTTCCTTCTAACCATGTCGAATCAATCAAGAATTCCCTCGAATTCAAAGAGAATAACAATTTCAAATTCAAATCACTATAAATTGATTGGACAAATATTAGAAGCATTATTATAAAATTCAGTAATAACCATTAAATCAATCTCTGGCACCTGTCAAAATGTCCTGAAAATGCCATGATTTTTATAAGAGGAAAAAAAAGCCTTGAAACTTCCTTCTAAACATTTAAAATCAATCGAGAATTCCCTCGAATTCAAAAAGAATATCAATTTCAAATTCTAATCACTATAAATTGATTAGAAAAATATTCGAACATTATTATAAAATTCAGTGAAAACCATTAAATTATTCTCCGAAACCTGTCAAAAAGTCCTAAAAAAGCCATGATTTTTATGAGAGGAAAAAAAGCTTCGAAACTTCCTTCTAACCATGTAAAATCAATCGACAATTCCCTCGAATTCAAAGAGAATAACAATTTCAAATTCAAATCCCTATAAATTGATTGGACAAATATTCGAAGCATTATTAGAAAATTCAGTAATAACCTTTAAATCAATCTCTGGAAATTGTCAAAAAGTCCTCAAAATGTCATGATTTTTATAAGAGGAAAAAAAGCCTTAAAACTTCCTCCTAACCATTTAAAATCAATCGAGAATTCCCTGGAATTCAAAAAGAATAACAATCTCAAACTCTAATAACTATAATTGATTGGAAAAATATTCGAACATTATTGTAAAATTAAGTAATAACCATTAAATTTATCTCTGGAACCTGTCAAAAAGTGCTAAAACTGCGATGATTTTTAGAAAAGAAAAAAAAGCTCTAAAACTTCCTTCAAACCATTAAAATCAATCAAAAATTCCCTCGAATAAAAAAGAACATCAATTTCAAATCCAAATAACTATAAATTGATTAGAAAAATATTCGAAAATTATCATAAAATTAAGTAATAACCATTAAATTATTCTCTGAGACCTGTCAAAATGTCCTAAAAATCCATGCTTTTTATAAGTGGAAAACAAAGCTCTGAAACTTCCTTTAAACCATTCAAATCAAACGAGAATTCCCTCGAATTAAAAAAGAATAACAATTTAAAATTCATATCTTTATGAATAGATTGGAAAAATGTTCGAGCATTATTATAAAATTAAGTAATAACCATTAAAATAATCTCTGAAACCTGTCAAAAAGTCCTAAAAAAGCCATGATTTTTATGAGAGTGAAAAAAAAGCTTCGAAACTTCCTTCTAACCATTTAAAATCAATCGAGAATTCCCTCGAATTCAAAAATAATAACAATTTCAAATTCTAATCACTATAAATTGATTGGACAAATATTCGAAGCATTATTATAAAATTCAGTAATAACCAATAAATCAATCTTTGGAACCTGTCATAAAGTCCTGAAAATGCCATTATTTTTATAAGAGGAAAAGAAAGGCTTGAAACTTTCTTATAACCATTTAAAATCAATCGAGAATTCCCTCGAATTCAAAAAGAATAACAATTTCAAATTCTAATCACTATATATTGATTGGAAAAATATTCGAAAATTATTCTAAAATTCAGCAATAACCATTAAATCTATCTCTGAAACCTGTCAAAAAGTCCTAAAAATGCCACGATTTTTAGAAGAGAAAAAAAGCTCTGAAACTTTCTTCAAACCATTGAAATCAATCGATAATTCTCTCGAATTCAAAAAGAGTATCAATTTCAAATTCTAATCACTATAAATTGATTGGGAAAATATTCGAACATTATTAAAAAATTCAGTAATAACCATTAAATTATTCTCTGGTACCTGTCAAAAAGTCCTAAAATTGCCATGATTTTTATAAGAGGAATAAAAATCCTTTAAACTTTCTTCTAAACATTTTAAATCAATCGAGAATTTACTCGAATCCAAAGAGAATAACAATTTCAAATTCAAATCACTATAAATTGATTAGAAAAATATTCGAACATTATTATAAAATTCAGTGAAAAGTAGACTCCAACATTTTCTATTTTCTTTCCGATTTTCAGGTTACACTGTTACGAAAAATCAGACTTTAGTATTTTACATTTTGTTTGTTTCCCAATTTCTGGGAGACACGACTTTCCTCTTTAATATGCTAAAAAGAGTGCCTAATTATTGTTGAACTCTAACAGTATTACAGAATGAATGACGTACTATTATATCCTATAATTATACATTTGTTTGGGTAAATGGAAGCCAGTAGTTTTTTTGCGACAGGATATTGTAGATTTTTTACTTTCGCCCGTATCATGGCCATAAAGACGTAGGATCTTTATTTGACTTAAGGATATTTTAACCTGTCGAGAAGGAATATTGAACACTAAAAAATAAAAGTAAAGGTGTAGTATTTTTATTGGGCACATTGATTTTTTGACGAAAAATGATCAGCCATAGTATAGTTATAGAAAATCTTAAATACTATTCTGATAAATAGCAAATAATTATAGTAGTAAATCTCACAGTGGGTTCGAATTCAGTTTTACTTATTCCAAGTCACGAATTTGTCGTTGAAAGTTACCAACAGCATATCCACCTAGGTTTCCTAAGCCCATGCCAGTTCACTAGGTGGTGGTATCATAGTTCCATACTTTGGGTGCGGGGAAGGGGCATGAAATTTAAATTGATATTTTCATTGCTGCCAGTTGTACTTTTGCGGCTTTCGTCCGACGCGCCTACGCCTATACGTTCGAGGCTGCCAGGCTTTACGAAACACCTAACTGCAATAGAACCGAGAATGATGTACGTGCCTATGCACGTTTTCGGGGATTACATTAAATTTGTCCTGAGGATTTTTGAGTTGTGTTATGTTAGGACGTTAGGACAGTCCTTAGAGGTTAGACTTTGATATGTCTATTATGTCTATGCAGTCTCGTTCAGGATTTTATTCAGGCTCAGTGAGTTATTATTTTTACACAATAGGAACTTATTTGCAATTTATGAAATAAGGAAAAAAGGCAGGGGAACCCTGGAAACTTATACGAAAGCATATCAAATATTGCAATTAGGATAAAATTGTATTTAAAATATTCTCGTATATCAGTTAAGGTTTAGAAACCAAAAGATTAAGAAAACTAATTCATCCACTAAGGTATTATCAGAGTAAATTCATATAAACAGCTATGCATACGAAGATTACACACTACCCAGGTGGAAAGTTCTATATAGTCCGCCGGAGTTCACCACCGGCACAGTACTAGCCCGGTACTGGTCACGAGTACAGTATAATCGGAAGTGCGCCCAGTATTGAATAACGGCTGGCTCTGCGATAGGGGCAGTACAAAGCCGATAGTATAAATATATAGAAAATAATATGAATACGTTTAAAAATATGGTTCATGTGCCCTAAACTGTCGAGAAACTAAAAATACAACTATAGCGAAAACAAGTTTTTTTCTAAGAACAAAATTCTAAGTTCCGTAGTTAAAAATTTTAAATGCTGATAAAAAATGACGTTTGATTTCATTATAAAAAGTTGAAGAATGGTCTAAAACGCGAAAAAAACAAAATATCGCTCGAAGAAAAATTGTGATCGATTTAAATGATTGATTTAAAGGTTATTTTATTTATGTAACCGTTGACAGTTCATTTATTTTGCATTTATATAAAGTCATATAATAATGAATAATTAATTAGGAAAAGAAAGTTTAAAATTTGGTGTTTTAACTTTTTTGAGCTGTGGCTTATGTATCATAAATGACAGCTCGTACGAAAAATTAAAAATTTCGCGATTCAAATGCTTTCGTGAGAAAAATATGTTTTCAATATTAATCGAAAATGTATATTGGTACATACTAATATTTTCCTATCTCAAACAGTTCACTAGATACTTGTAGAAATGGACGGTTTTGATCTTTTGATGGAAAGTTTTGCCTGTAGTTACTGACATATTGAAGCCATTCAAGACCAAATATTTTTACCCAGGACTGCAGAAATACTTATCAGCAGCCCTATGCATCGCCCCCACTCTTTCTGTTCTCCTAGCATCCAGAGGGTTATCGTAATTCAAGTAAATCCAACAGATAGCGCTTCGATCAGGTTTGCCCGGTTTTGCATTGTTATGTATAGCAAAATAATAAAATTCGTTTAAAACTAGATACTTTTCATGAGTATGAAAGAAGAACATAGTTTTCAGTAATAATAAGAGCAGCTGTAATTAGTAATAAAAAAAATGAAAACATGTAATTTAATAGTAGGAAAATTGAATATAAAGATGAGTTTTTTTTAAACAGTTTGAATTGTATTCATATTTTTCTATTGTTTATTTTGCTAATGTAATTAATTCATTTTATAAACAATTGTAATGGGTATATAGGTGAAGGGTAGATAGGTATATAGGTTTAAGGTATAGATATTTTAGATTGATCTAGAATTCTCGTGATACTTATTTAAATAACACGTTCATTCCGCAACTCTCTCGATAATGTAAAAATCTGTGAAATATTGTGCAATTCTTGATTGATTGTATTCCAATTCTCTGAAAAAGTGTTAAAATATTATTATAAAATTCAGTGAATAATCATTTTAATTAATCTCATGATTTAAGAATTTTTCGGGTATACTCTCGATAATGTCAAAATCTGAGGAATACTGGGCAGTTCTTGATTTATTGGAATCAAATTCTTTGAAAAAGTGTTTATATATTGTTATAAAACTCACTGAAAAATCATTATAATTAATCCCATGATTTAAGAATTTTTCGGATATACTCTGTGTCATGTGAAAATCTATGGAATACTGTGCAATTCTCGATATATTGTATTCAAATTCTTTGGAAAAGTGTCAAAATATTATAATAAAATACAGTGAAAATCATTATAATTAATCCCATGATTTAAGAGTTATTCGGATATACTCTCGACAATATAAAAATCTGTGGAATACTGTGCAATTCTTGATTTATTGTGATCAAATTCTTTGAAAAAGTGTTTATATATTGTCATAACATTCAGTGAAAAATCATTATAATTAATCCGACGATTTAGGAATTTTTCGGATATACTCTCGATAATGTAAAAATCTGTGGCATAATGTGCAATTCTTGATTTATTGTATTCAAATTCTCTGAGAAAGTGTTAAAATATTATCATAAAATTCAGTGAAAAATCGTTATATTTAGGCCTATGATTTAAGAATTTTGCGGATATACACTCGATAATCTAAAAATCGGAGGAATACTGTGCAATTATTGATTTATTGTAATCAAATTCTGTGAAAAAGTGTTGAAATATTATTATAAAATTCAGTGAGAAATTATTGTAATTATTCCCTGTAGTTTATTAGGGGAAAAACCCTTAAAATGTTCGGAATTTGTAGAAAAATAAAATTTTCATTTGTTCTTGGAACTTCCCTCCAAAACCATGAACATTAATAGAAAATTCCCCTAAATGCCTCAAAAATAATTTAGAATCATAAGAATTAAAAGAGGGAAAAGCCTTTGAAATATTTGCAGTTTGTTTTAGTGAAAAGGGATTTATATATGACCCCCCCCCCTTCCGCCACACACAATAACCACATGAGGGACGGAAGTCAAAAAATTTGTATCAAAAAAAGAAAATTGCAGTCACATTTCAAGTTCATAGCATTAAAAACTTATATCTCAACAGAAAATTATTTGATATAAATTAGTATAAACAGAAAAAACTCATCTGTATCAAAGGCTTCAGAATTTTTCCATTTTCTTTCCTATCTCCGAATTGCACTTGATAGAAAGGATTAGCAATCATGTATACAAATTTCTGTATACATAAAGAAAGTTGAAACGAAAACTAGTCAAATTCTAGAATGTTATTTTTAGTTTCCTTCACAGTTCAAATATCGTCCAACTCGTCCAAACACTGAAGCAAGACTAATTTTTTTGTTTTTGTTTTAAATGACAAAGAATGTCCATGTGCTGAGAGTTCGTTTAAAATTTCGTCGCCTTTCGACTTCAAGTATCGGCAGTTTCGAGTGATTTAAGAATTTTTCGGATAGACTCTCGATAATGTAAAAATCTGTGGAATACTGTGCAATTCTTGATTTATTGTAATCAAATTCGTTGAAAAAGTGTTAATATATTATAATAAAATTCAGTGAAAAATCATTATAATTATTCCCATGATTTGATAATTTTCGGGATGTACTCTCTATAATGTAAAAATCTGTGGAATAACGTGCAGTTCTTGATTTATTGTTATCAAATTCTTTGGCAAAGTGTTTATATATTTTTAAAAAATTCAGTGAAAAATCATTATAATTAATCCCAAAATTTAAGAATTTTTCAGATATATTCTCGATGATGTAAAAATCTGTGGCATAATGTGCAATTCTTGATTTATTGTATTCAAATTGTCTAAGAAAGTGTGAAAATATTATTATAAAATTCCGTGAAAAGTCATTATAGTTAATCCCATGATTTAAGAATTTTTCGGATATACACTCGATAATGTAAAAATCTGTAGAATACTGTGCAATTCTTAATTTGTTGTATTCAAATTCTTTGAAAAAGTGTTTATATATTGTTATAAAATTCAGTGAAGAATTATTATAATTAATCCCATGATTGTAGAATTTTTCGGATATACTCTCGATGATGTAAAAATCTGTGGAATACTGTGCAGTCCTTGATTCATTGTAATCAAATTCTTTGAAAAAGTGCAAATTGTGAAAAAAATGGCCTCAAAAATTTTCAAAATGCGCTCACTTTTTGAATTTCCATCCAAAATGGCTGGCTAATGAACTTGACCTTTCGCTTCCAGGACTAAAAGAGTACACCAAAGGCCAACCCAATAGCTCAATTCTTTCGAAAGTCATCGTGCTCACAGACAGACATACATACATACATACATACATACATACATACACATATACATACAGCCAGACAGACAAATGCGTAAAAACCTGTTTTTTGGGTTCAGGGGGTTTCAAAACATCGACATTTGACAAAAAACAGGGGGTTCAAATTTTACATAAATCTAATACCTTCTCTGGATGAGAATGTAAAAATACGAATTTTCGAATACCACGAGCATTAATTATGGTTATTTTATTGTTTTAATCGTTAGAAATAGTATTAAGCACATAAAAAAATTAAATATTTTGAAAACCCTCACACAAGATGAAAAAAAAATGAAATAATCAAAGTTTCGATGAGAATGTGCCCACTACTCGGGTCGATTTTTTCACTAGTAATGTTATTTTTTAGGAATAAAACAGAAACTACACATCCTATCAAAAAGTGACAAATAAGAATAAAAATTTGTAGATCTGTTCAGAATGCACAGTTTTTGTTCAGTCATCATTTGTCGTATCTTGCATAGTTTGACCGTGGAATTAAATTTTTTATTTTTCGTTCTTTTTCCGGAATTAAAATGAGAATTTTCGATTTTTCGAGGAAATTCAAAAAGTCGTGATGGTAGTCTTGTAGGGCGTGCTAAAAGAAACACTTTTTTGCCTTGACTTTTTTCCGTGTCGTGCGTTGTTTCGCTGGAAATGTTAATTTTCGTTTCCTCTTCTGGATTTTGAAAATTCTGTGAGTCTGAAAATTTTCATTTTAGCTTAAAATGTCATTAAATAAATTGCTTCAATTTTTGAGTACTATTAACAGACGCACATACAATTTTCAAGTTGTGAAAAAAATGGCCTCAAAAATTTTCAAAATGCGCTCACTTTTTGAATTTTCATCCAAAGTGGCTGGCTATCGAACTTGACATATCGTTTGCGAGACTCAAAGAGTATACCAAAGGCCAATCGAATAGCTCAATTCTTTCGAAAGTGATCGTGCTCAGAGACAGACATACATACATAAATACATACATACACACATACATACCATATATACATACATACAGTCAGACAGACAGCCACATTTGTAAAAACCTGTTTTTTGGGTTCAGGGGGTCTCAAAACGTGGAAATTTGACAAAAAACGGGGGGGTGGTGAAATTTTACATAAATCTAATACCTTCTCTGGATGAGAATGTAAAAATACGAATTATCAAGTACCATGAGCATTAATGATGGTTATTTTATTGTTTTATTCGTTAGAAATAGTATTGAGGACATGAAAAAAATTAAATATTTTGAAAAACCACGCGCAAGATGAAAAAAAAAGAAATAATCAAAGTTTTGATGAGAATGTGCCCAATACTCGGGCCAATTTTTTCACTAGTAATGTCATTTTTTACGAATAAAATACAAAACTACACATCCTACGAAAAAGTAATACAGGACAAATTTGTAGATCTGCTCGGAATGCACAGTTCTTGTTCAATCATCATTTGTCGTATCTTGCATAGTTTGACCGTGGAATTAAATTTTTGATTTTTTTTTCTGCAATAAAAATGAGAATTTTGGATTTTTCAAGAAAATTCATAAAGTCCTGATTATAATCCTGCAGGACGTGCAGAAAAAAAAACTTTTTTTGCCCCGACTGTTTTTCGTGTTGTGCGTTGTTTAGCTGAAAATGTTAATTTTCGTTTCCTCTTCTGAATTTTGAAAAAATTGTAAATCTGAAAATTTTCATTTTACTCACAAATGTCATGAAAATAAATTGTTTAAATTTTTGAGGACTATGACCAGACGCACATATAATTGTCAAATTGTGAAAAAAATGGCCTCAAAAATTTTCAAAATGCGCTCACTGTTTGAATTTTCATCCAAAATGGTTGGCTAAGAAACTTGACCTCTCGTTTGCGAGACTAAAAGAGTATACTGAAGACCAATCCAATAGCTCAATTCTTTCGGAAGGTATCGTGCTCACAGGCAGACATACATACATACATACATACAGACAGACACATTCGTAAAAACCGGTTTTTTGGGTTCAGGGGGATTCGCAACGTGAATATCTAACAAAAAACAGAGGTGGGTCAAATTTGACACAAATCTAATACCTTCTCTGAATGAGAATGTAAAAATATGAATTTTCAAGTACCATGAGCATTAATGATGGTTATTTTATTGTTTTAATCGTTACAAATAGTATTGAGGACGTTTTTTAAACCCATTTTTCGTCTCCGAGATATTCACGCCCAAAGTGACCGGACTACATGAAACAATCAGAGAGTAGAAGTATTGTTCACTCTGGAAAATAGATCGATGAAAAGAAGTGGTAGAAACGCAAAACAAAATATACCTTCGTATTCATCTTGACGCGTCCGACAAATTTTTCTTAAGAAACTTTCATTCGACAATTATTACTCAAGATAAACAATGAAAACTTACCAAATTTTCCGATCGAAAATCGATATTTTATAAAACACAACTCGCGATTATTCAGCCGCTTCTTGATAAAAATGCTTGAAATTTTCATGTTATATTCTCAGTACATAAGCGATGACTACAAGCAACGCATTTTGTTTAAAAAAGTAATATGTTCATTGCTGTTCAATAACAAATTAATTTCTAACGAAAACCACGTTTCGCCAACTTCGAACAGCGGGACGGACGTCGAAAAAATGTTTGTTGAAATAACTTATAGCGAGAAACTTGTTCACGAGGCTTTAAGGAAGTTTTCCTAAAAATGTGAAAAATATCGGTTGAAAATTGTGGAAATGGCAGCGAGTTGAAGTCAACACACTCAGCCTCTGGAGCGTTTTGTTTTCCCGCTGCTGCTGCTCTGTGACTTATTAGTACTCCAGCGGCAGATTGTGTTGACTTCATCTCGCTGCCATTTCCACAATTTCCGAACGATTTTATTCACACATTTAGGAAACCTTTCTTAAAGCCTAGTGAACAACTTTCTCGCAATAAGTTATTTCAACAAACATTTTTTCGATGACCGTCCTGCTGGTCGAAGTTGTCGAAACGTGATTTTTGTTTGGAATTAATTTGCTATTGAACAGCAATAAACCTATTGGTTTCTTTTAAATGGAGTGTGTTGCTTGTAGTCATTACTTCTGTATTAAGAACATGCCAGGAAAATTTAAAGCGTTTTTATCAACACGACCGAATTGTGTTTTTTTTTTTTGCAAATTGTGTTTTATAAAACATCGATTTTCAATGGGAAAATGTTGTAAGTTTTTACTGGTTATCCTGAGTAATAATTGTCGAATGAAAAAGTTTATCAAGAAAAATTTGTCGGCCGCGTCATGATGATTATGAACGTATATTTTGTTTTACGTTTCGACCACTTTTTTTTTCATCGATCGATTTTCCCGAGTGGGCAATAGTTCTACGCGTTTTCGAGTACTTAACGAGTTACTGCATCCGTCACCTCATTTCAGAATCAACCAGAGGAGAGCCTTCCAGATGGTCAAAGCGACTCTCTCTAAGTCCGGAAGGTTAAAACAAGAAGGTTGAAATTTACCATCATAGAGGGTTGATTTTATCTTCTTGGTTGGTTGACTGGATCATCTCAAATAATCGATCATCTGGTCATCTTAAAGGGTCGTTTTGGTTATTCAGTCTTTCTCTCTTATAAGAGACTGGAAATTATAAAATTAAGTGGAACCTGCAAAACCTGAAAATTGATATAAAATTCATTAAAATCGTGAAGCATTTTTTAATTTTTGTGGAGAGTGACGTACATGAGACGTGATTTGGCAAGCACAAACAGTGCACATCGACAGTCTTATTCTTCGGAGCACAAGAGGCTAAGGACTCGGCGTCACTTCACTGAATTGTGAGATTTCAAACACTGATGTAAACTTATTCCATTTTCCACCATATTCTCTCTTATGCACTTCATACTCCAAGCATGTTCGACATATCGTAAAGTAGTTTAAACTAATTAAAAATCTGTTTATATTCAATAGACAGCAAAAATGACGCTGAACGGCTCAACAACATTTGGCGACTCGATCACTTCAAAAATGGTATCGACCTTTTAATTTTCACGCGCATGAATGACACGCAAAGATTGACTCTTCTCGACGGTTTATCTGATCCTCTGCGGATGCTCAAAATGAACCTCGCTGAAGTTTGCAATGTTTACAAAAAACGAATTTACAAAGAAATTTTTTTGCTCGAGACCTAAAATTTAGAAGTTCTAAATGGATCTAATTAATGACCAAAGATACCCAAAAAAGTTGCATTCCCCTAACACCTCAGGAACACACCCCAATTCAACTCCTAAGAATCGAAAAAATCATAAAAAATGACATAATTCTCAGACCTAAAATGGTAGTGTTGATTATAAGATGATTTGGTGCCAAAATCAAGTCCAAAATGTACCGCACCCCTATCTCTTCCGGAACACACCCTATTTCAACCCCTAAGTATAAAAAAATCATAAAAAACTATCCAACTTCCAGACCTAACATTTTATGCTTTCAAATGGTTCCACCTGATGTCCAAAGCTATAAAAAAAAGTTTCATTCCCCTATCTCCCAATAATAAAGCACCCCGGTTTGTGAGAGTCGAGGGGACTCATAGTAATAAAGCACCCCGATTTGTGAGAAGCGAGGGGACTCACAATAATAAAGCATTCCGATTTGTGAGAGGCGAGGGGACTCACAATAATAAAGCACCCCGATTTGTGAGAGGCGAGGGGACTCCCAATAATAAAGCACCCCGGTTTGTGAGAGTCGAGGGGACTCATAGTAATAAAGCACCCCGATTTGTGAGAAGCAAGGGGACTCAAATTAATAAAGCACCCCGATTTGTGAGAAGCGATGGGACTCACAATAATAAAGCACCCCGATTTGTGAGAAGCGAGGGGACTAACAAGAATAAAGCCCTCCGATTTGTAAGAGGCGAAAGGGCTCACAATAATAAAGCCCTCCGATTTGTAAGAGGCGAAAGGGCTCACAATAGTAAGGCACCCCGATTTGTGAGAGGCGAAAAGGGTCACATTGAAAAAGCACCCCGATTTGTGAGAAGCAAGGAGGCTCACAGTAATGAAGCACTCTGATTTGTGAGAGGAGAGGGGACTCACAATAATAAAGCACCCTGATTTGTGAGAGGCGAGAGGGCTGACACTAAAAAATCACCCCGATTTGTGAGAAGCGAGGGCTCTCACAATAATGAAGCATCCCGATTTGTGAGAGGCAAAAGGGATCACATTAAAAAAGAACCCCGATTTGTGAGAAGCAAGGGGGCTCACAGTAATGAAGCACCTTGATTTGCGAGAGGCGAAAGGACTCACAAAAATAAAGCACCCTGATTTGTGAGAAGCAAGGGGACTCACAATAATAAATCACCCCGATTTGTGAGAAGCGAGGGGACTCACAATAATAAAGCACCCTGATTTGTGAGAGGCGAGGGGACTCACAATAATAAAGCACCCCGATTTGTGAGAGACGAGGGGACTCACTAGAATAAAACACCCCGATTTGTGAGAGGCGAGGGGACTCACAATAATATTAGGAGTTTTAAAACATACTGCAACCTCCTCGTGGTAAGCTCTGGAAACTATGATTTATGTAGGCTAACTGCAGACGTCCTTTGTAGCACAGGCCAGCGCTGCGTGTGTGATTTTTTCAGTCATGATATACCGCCACAAAAAAATCTTAAAAATATATATTAAAGCAGATATCTTAAGGATTTTGCTGCGAGAAAATTAAGAGATGTATTTTTCAGCAGAATTTTTTTTGGTAATGGTCTCATTGATATTCATGACACTTTTTTTCGTAAAAATACATTAAGCCGCTTGATGGTAGCATTCCGCAGCCATGTGTGAGGGTGCCGTATGAGCGTAGCGCTGCATGCATGTTTTTTATTTTTTTTACCCATGTTATACCTCCACAAAAAGTTCAGCAAAAATATATGTTGAAGCTGATAATCTGAAGATATTTTTCAGACAAAATTGTAGGTGTATTTCCAAAATATGACATACATTTTTTTGTTGAGAAATTAAAAAAAAATGTTTTTGTCATTTTTTTATCAAAATGTTTTGATTTTTCTTTCATGATTATCATTGATGTATGTAACATATATTTTGTTCGTCAAAATTGGTTGAGTCGTTTTCGAGAAAAACCAATTTTTTATTGCAAAAATGCAATTTTGAGGTTATCATTGGGCGAAATTATACTTCACATAAGCATGAAATTGTGACGTAAATTTGAACTTAATACGAGCGGAGGCAGATTTTACATGCTTAACCGGATAGGCCCTTTGTATTTTACGCTTCGCCCTAGTAATTATTTTTCAGTAAAATTGGACTGTCATATAAAATTTAATAATGTCCCTTGATCTTTAAATTGAAAATGAAGCTTCGTGGATAACCTGAAAATGTATGCCACACAAACAATAGCAATTACCTGTGCGCACGCATATCACACGCTTTTTTACAACAACCGTCCAAGGAAAATATATTTAGCACTTTTTTACACTTTTTCACCAAACTTCCAATCCCGTATCATGGTTTTCAGCCGAATTTGTGTATATTTTTTTAAAAGAATTTGTAAGAATATTTTTATTTTGCCGATGTGAAAAATTACTCATTTTTAAAGTGTGCTTCCTGTCAGTAGTAGGGTACAACTATGGGGTGACCGCCGCCATCTGCCCCCACTCCTCAGCCCTCTGTCTAGACTGGCGCCTACCCCCACCACGCAGCTTACCACCACCACTACGTCTGGAAGTCAGTGAGCATAGCCTGGGGAGGGGCGGGGCATATATAAACTGTGGGGGGGGGGGTTACCACACGTGACCGCTCCATGGCAGGAAACTATGGGGCCAGCGGTCAGACTACTCCCAGGCCTCGGCTGTTTGTCTGGGCCTTGATTATTAATTTATTTTGTTAAAAATTTATCCTTCTTTTTGAAAGTTCATGTATTTTGTTTAAAATTAATTCTTTTTGTATAAAATTCATCTTTTTTATCTAAAATTCAACTATTTGGTTGAAAATTCATTTTTTCAATGTATAAATTCTTGAAAATGAACCAAGAATACATTGACTTGAGTGTTGGACGTTAAATGGGATTTTGAATTTGATTTTAATCTAATTTAAGATTCTTACATTTCAATTCATTTTTTCTTTAAAGATTAGTCATTTTAGTTAAAAATTAATTTTCTTTTGTTGGAAATTCATCTATATTGTTGATAATTCATGTTTTTTGTTAAAAATTTATCTTTTTATTTGCAAATTCATGCATTTTGTTTAAAATTCATCTTTTCTGGTAGAAAATTAATCTTTTTGGTTGAAAATTCGACTATTTTGGTTGAAAATTTGTTTTTTGATTAATGCTGAGTATTTTTAGTTGAAAATTTATTATTTTTGTTTTAATAATTTAACTATTTTTTATGACTAATGTATTTTGTTAAAAATTCATCTTTCTCGTAGAAATTTAATCATCTTGGTTGAAGATTCTTGTTTTCGATCTAAAATTCAACTATGTAGTTGAAAATTAATTTTTTGGTTAAGCATTAGTTATTATAGCTAAAAATTATTTTTTGTTTTGTTTGAAAATGTGACTATTTTGTTGATAATTAATGTATTTTGTTAAAAATTTATCCTTTCATTAAAAAATTTATGTCTTTTGTTTAAAGTTCATCTTTCCCGTAGAACTTTTAATCTTCTTGATTGCAAATTCACCTCCTTGATCTAAAATTCAAAAATTTAGTTGGAAATTCATTTTAACTCTTGCATTTTTTTTAAATCTATCTTCTTTAGTTGAAAATTTATTTGTTTTATTTAAAATCAATCTTTGTTCGTAAAAAATGAATCTTCTTAGTTGAAAATGCTTGTTTTTGATCTAAAATTCAATTATTCAGTTGAAAATTCATTTTTGGTTAAAAATTAGTCATTTTAGTTAAAAATTAATTTTGTTGTTGAAAATTTAACTATTTTCTTGATAATTCATTTATTTTCTTAAAAATTTATCCTCTTATTTAAAAATTCATGCATTTTCTTTAAAAATCATCTTTTCTGGTAGGAAATTAATTTTTTTGGTTGAAAATTCAACTAATTTGGTTCAAAATTTGTTTAAAAATGTAACTATTCTGTTGATGATTCGTGTATTTTGTTAAAACTTCACTTTAACTTTTCCATTTTTTGTTGAAAATCTATCCTCTTCAGTTAAAAATTCATGTATTTTGATTAAAATTCATTTTTTTTGTAGAAAATTAATCTTTTTTATCTAAAATTCAACTATTTGGTTAAAAATTCATTTTTTGGTTAAAGATAAGTCATTTTAGTTGAAAATTAATTTTTTTGTTTGAAAATTTAACTATTTTGTTTATAATTCATGTGTTTTGTTAAAAATTTATCCTTTCATTTAAATGTTCATGTATTTTGTTGAAAATTCACCTTTCTGGTAGAAAATTAATCTTTTTGTTTGAAAATTCAACTATTTTGATTGAAAATTTGTTTTTTGGTTAATGCTGAGTAATTTCAGTTGATAATTCATTTTTTTGTGTTAAAAATCTAACTATTTTTTTGATGATTCACATATTTTGTTAAAAACTCATCTATCTCGTAGAAATTTAATCTTCTGGGTTGAAAATTCACCTTCTTGATCTAAAATTCAACTATTTGATTGGAAATTTATTTCAACTCTTCCATTTTTTTTGGAAATCTATCATTCATGTCTTTTGTTTAGAATTCATCTTTTTAGGTAGAAAATTAATCTTCTTGGTGTGAAATTCTTGTTCGTGGTTTAAAATTCAACTATTTGGTTGAAAATTCATTTTTTTGGTTAAAGATTAGTCATTTTAGTTAAAAATTATTTTTTTTTCAAATTGAACTATTTTGTTGATAATTCATGTATTTTGTTAAAAATTTATCCTTTTGTTCAAAAATTCATGTATTTTGTTTAAAATTCATTTTTTCTGGTAGAAAATTAATCTTTTTGGTTTAAAATTCAACTATTTTGGTTACAAATTTGTTTTTTGGTTAATGCTGAGTATTTTTTAGTTGAAAATTCATTTTTTTCTGTTAAAAATCTAACTATTTTTTTGATGATTCATGTATTTTCTTAAAAAT
Source organism: Andricus grossulariae (assembly GCA_011634705.1). NCBI lineage: Eukaryota > Metazoa > Arthropoda > Insecta > Hymenoptera > Cynipidae > Andricus > Andricus grossulariae. Next base: position 105,527,579 of record JAABKJ010075445.1, on the reverse strand, counting down.
TTATCTTTCACGCAAAAATTTAATCTTCTTGCTTGAAAATTCATCTTCTTGATTTAAAATTCAACTATTTGGTTGAAAATTCATTTTTTGGTTAAATATTAGTCATTTTAGTTGAAAGTTAATTTTTGTTGCAAAAAAATACATGATTTTTCAACCAAATAGTTGAATTTTCAACTAAAAAAGATATATTTTATACCAAAAATAAAATAGTTAAATTATCAGTTGAAAATTAATTTTCAACCGGAAAAAATTAATTTTCAACAAATTACTTCAATTTTAAACCAACGAAATGAATCTTTAAAAAAAATGTATCGAAGCAGTTCAACTTTCAAAAAAGTCTTTGAATTTTCAAAAAAAAAAAAAATGAATTCTCAAAGAAAAATATAATAGTTGATATTTCAACCAAAAAAGATTTTATTTGGAATGAAAAACAGTTAAATGGAATCAAAAGTTACGAAAAGACGCGAATTTTTTATCTAAAAAGATGAATTTTCAACAAAAAAGATTAATTTTCGACCAAAAAATATAACTTCTTGACGAAATAGTTTAATTTTTAACCAAAAACGGTGAATATTCAATAAAAAAATTAATTTTTAACCAAATAGTTGAATTTCCTATGAAATTAGCAGAATTTTCAAGCCCAAAAGACGAATTTTTAAGAAGACAGTTAAATAAGCTAACGTTAGTTCAACAAGAAAGTTGAATTTTTGACCAATAAATATGATTTTTTATCAAAATAGTTGAATTTTGAAGCCAAAACGACGAATTTTCAACGAAGAAAATTTTTCAGTCAAGAAAGAACAAAAATTTCAACCAAATTTAATTATTTTGTTGAAAATTCACCTGATTAGTTGAGAATAAACTTTTTTTATTGAAAATTCATATTCCAGGTTTGGACATTTGTTTGATAGAAAATTTGTATTTTTTTTTGCTTGAAAATTCAACTATTTGGTAAAAAATTAACCGTTTTTCTAAAACATTTCGTTATTTTGTACCGAAAATTAATTCTATTAAATGAAAATTGAACTAGTATATCAAACTAATTAAATTAAGTTTATCTAAAACCCATTAGGTTAAAAAATTTTAGAAATGGAAAAAATATTAACTAAAAATAATTCAAATAAAATCTGGACTAACATCGCTTCCATTATTCAGATTATTTAGTTGAGATTTTAAGTAATTGATTGAAAATTCATCTTTTTTGGTAGAAAATCAATTTTTTGTGTTGAAAAATCGTATTTTTGGCTTGAAAATGCCACAATTTCATTTTAATTTTTTTTATTTTTGCCTGTTTAAAAATTCAACTATTTGGTCAATAATTGACGTATTTTGTTGAAAATTTATTTTTGATGGTAGAAGACTAATTTTCTGTGTTGAAAATTCATCTTTTTGATTGAAAATTTAACTATTTGGTTAAAAATCCAAGTGATTTGTGGAAAGTTCATCTTTTTGGCTTGAAAATTCAACATTTTGGATGAAATTATTTTTCTTTATTGACTGAAAAATCTTTCTTGGTTGAAAATTTGTCTTTTTGATTTCTACATTCATCTCTTTCGATAGAAAGATCATCTTTTTTAGTTCAAAATGCAACTCTTTGTTTGAAAATGAATCTTTTTTTATTTGAAAATTCATATCTTTTGGTAGAAAGTTAATCTTTTTTGTTTAGAAATACAACTGTTTGTTTGAAAATTAATCTGTTGTATTTCATGATTCAACTATTTTGTTGGAAATTCGAGTATTTTTGTTCAATTTAACTGTTTTTTATTCAAAATTAAAATCATTTCTTGCTTAAAATATCAACTAATACATTTCTTGTTGAGAATTCATCTTTTTTTTGGTAGAAAATTAATTTTTTTGGTTAAAAATTCAACTATTTGCTTAAAAAGTATGTATTTTATTGAGAATTCATATTTTTTGGTAGAAAATTGAACTTTTGTTTTGAAAATACAACTATTTGGTTAAAAAGTATATATTTTGTCGAGAATTCATCTTTTTGATTAAAAATTAAAATTATTTGGTTGAAAATTTTACTGTTTTGTGGAAAACTCATTTTTTTCCTTGAAAATTCAACATTTTGGATGTAATTGTTTGTCTTTATTGACTAAAAAATCTTTCTTCGTTGAAAATTTGTCTTTTCGATTTCTACATTCATCTCTTTCGATAGAAAGTTCATCTTTTTTACTAAAAAATGCAAATCTTTGTTTGAAAATTAATCTGTTTTCGTTGAGGATGCAACTATTTTGTTGGAAATTCGACATTTTTGGTTCAATTTAACTGTTTTTTATGCAAAATAAAAACCATTTATTGTTTGAAATCTGTTTAAAAAAAAAACTAATTTTCAAAGAAACAAAAATCGAATTTTTTAATAGAATAGTTCAATTTTGAGCCATAGAGATGAAATTTCAACTAAAGTAATGAATCTTCAACCAAAAAATTTCTTTTCAACAAAATAGTATACTTCTGAATATCGGAAGACGTGAGGTTCGATTCCCACCGGAGCGAAGGAGAAAGATCTTTTTTCAGAAATTAAACATTTTTAATTTAACAAAATATATTTTTTTTTATAATTAAATTAATTACATATACACACACGCAAGCGAAGCAAACAATTTTAATTTTCTATAATAAGCCGATAACACCAGCAAAAGTCCTTGACTTTTCCCTGAATTTTTCCTGGCCAATTTTTCATTTCTCCTGACCATTTATGTTCAAAGACCAGTATTTTTATCTTGTGATATTTTTAAGAGTCTCTTATAAACGAAATAAAATAATATAATTATAGATTAAAATCAAAATATTTTTAATTTATTTGTTTTAACGAAAAAATATGACTTTTCAACAAAAAGACGATTTTTCAACAAATAAAGATTTTTCAGTCAATTTTTCCTGACCATTAATATTCAAAGTCCAGCATTTTGATCTTGTAATGAACGATTTTTGAATCAGTTGAATATCCTACTAAAAAAGATGAATTTTTTTATCAAAAAATTCATCTTTTTGGTTAAAAGTTAATTTTTTTATACTGAAAAATTAACCAATCTATTTTTGATTGCAAGTTTATCTTTTTTAGTTAAAAATTCAACTACTTGGTTGGTATTTTTGGTTAAAAACAACTTGAACTACTTGGTTCCAAGGTGAATAACTTTGTTAAAAAGTCATTTTTTTGGTTTAAGATTGAACTCTTTTGTTTGAAATTCAACTGCTGCGTTTTTTTAGGGGTAAGAAATTAATTTTTTTATTTAAAAATGTAACTATTCTATTCATGATTAAAAAATTATCTTTCGTAGTTGAAAATTCAACTGTTTGATTGAAAATTCATCTCTTTGGTTGAAAATTGAACTATTTCGTTAAAAATTCGTTTTTTCTTTTATAAGAAATTAATTGTTTTGATTAGAAATGTAAATATTCCATTTTTGATTAAAGTTTATCTTTTTTAGTTGAAAATTCAACTATTTGGTTGAAAATTGGTATTTTCCTGGTTGAAGATTCTTGATTTAAGTTGAAAATAGTTTGGTTGAAAATTGAACTATTTTATTGCAAAAACGTTCTTTTTTTGGCTGAAAAAAATTTTTCAAGTGAAAGTTTAGTTACTCCATTTTTGGTTATAAGTTTATCTTTTTTAGTTAAAAATTCAACGATTTGGTTGAAAATTCATGGATTTTATTAAAAGTTGTTCCTTTTTGGTAAAAAATTAATATTCTTGATTGAAAATTCAACTGCTTGGCTGAGAACTACTTTGTTAAAAAGTCACTGTTTTGGTTAAAAATTTAACTATTTGGTTGAAAATTCATGTATATGATTAAAAATTCGTCTTTTTTGTTAGAAAAATAAAATTTTTAACAAAATAGACAAATTTTCTGCAAATAGACGAATGTTCAACAAAACAGTCGAATTTTCTACCAAAAAAGATGTATTTTTCGAAAAATACTTCAATTTTCTAAAAATAATTAAATTTTCAAGAAAATAGTTGAATTTTTACCAAATAATTAAGTTTTAATACAAAAAAGTCAAATTATCAAACAAAAAAGATTAAACTTCGATTAAAAACAGTTTCATATCCAAGAAAAAAAATGTTAACCAAATGGTCGAAAGTTCTACTAAAAAAGATTTATTATTGAACAAAAATGAAAAAGTAAAAGTTTTAATGAAAAAAATTAATTTTCAACAGAAAAAAATTAACTTTCACAACAACAACAAAATTCAAGAAAATATTCAAATTTTTAACAAAAATAATGAATTTTCAAACAAAAAGACGAATTCTTAACAAATAAAAAATTTTCAGTTAAGAAAGAAAAAAACGACATCGAAATTATTGTACATTTAACCAAAAGACGAATTTTTTGTAAAACAATTGAATTTTCAACCTAAAATTATAAATTTGCAACAAAAATTATTTTTCAACCAAATAATTGAATTTTCTACTAAAATAGTTTAGTTATAAACTTGCATAGAAAAAATTTAAAACAAAGAAGTTGATTGTTAACCAGAAATGAAAAAATTACACTTTCACTTTAAAAAATTAATTTTTGACCCAAAAAACGAATTTTCAACAAAATAGTCTAATTTTCAACAAAATAGTTAAATTTTCAACCAGAGATAAATTTTCAACTAAAATAATTAATTTTACAACCAAAGAGACGAATTTTCAGTAAATAAAGATTTTTCAGTCAATAAATAAAAAAAAATCACCAAAATTATTGAACACTCAAACCAAAAAACAAATTTTTTGTAAAACAGTTGAATTTTCAACACGAAATGATGATTTTTCAATAAAAATTATTTTTCAACCAAACACTTAAATAAAAATTGATTTTCTACCTAAAAATACGAATTTTCAACAAAATACATAAATTTTTAATCAGATAGTTCAATTTTCAAACAAAAAATACAAATTTTCAACTAAATATTTCGAACAATGGATGTTATGTTAGTCCAAATTTTATTTGAATAATTTTTAGTCTGTATTTTTTTCGTATCTAAAAATTTTGAACTAAATACTTGAATTTTCAAGCTAAAAAATGTACATCTTTAACTAAACATAATGAAGTGTAATTTTTTTTCAAGGAAAATTAATTTTCAATAAAAAAATGATTATTCTACAAAACTGTTTAATTGCATACAAAATAGTTGAATTTTATACCAAATTGTGAAATTTTCCAGTAAAAAAGGCAACTTTTTTTTAAAAACAGTTGAACTTTCAACCCGCAAATATGAATTTCCAACAAAAAAGTTAATTTACAACCAACCGGTTGAATTTTCATCGAAATAGTTAAATTTTTAGTTTAAAAAAAAATCATTTTTAACAGAAAAAAAGTTTTTTGAATGAAATTATAAATCTTTAACCAAAAAAGAAAAAGAATTTTCAAGAAAGTAGTTTAACTTTCAACCAAGGAGTTGAATCTTTATTCTGAAAATATGAATTTTCAACGAAAAATGTAATAGATGATATTTAAAAAAAATAACCCAGATTCTAATTTAAAATAAAAAAACAGTTGGATTTAACCAACAAATACAAATTTTCAACAAAATACCTAAATCCTCATCTACAACAGATTATTTGCAACTGAACAGTTTGATTTTTAACCAAGAAATTGATTTTCTTCCAAAAGAGGCGAATTTTCAACAAAATACATCAATTTTCAACTAAATATTTTGAACAATGGGTGTGACGTTAGTCCAAATTTTATTTAATAAATTTTAAGTCTTTTTTTTCGTATCTAAAAATTTTGAATTAAATAGTTGAATTTTCGAGCTAAAAAAGATAAATTTTTAACTAAAATTTATGTAGTGTAATTTTTATTAAGGAGAATTAATTTTCAATAAAAAAAAACATTTTTGTACAAAACTGTTTAATTTCATACCAAATACTTGAATTTTATACCAAATTGTGAAATTTTCAACAAAATAGTTAAATTTTCAGTTAAAAAACAATCATTTCGAGGAAATTACTTCAACTTACAACCAAGGAGTTGAATTTTTAATATAATAAGATGAGTTTTCAATGAAAATGTAATAGTTGATATTTCAACAACAAAAAGAACAGATTCTAATTGAAAATAAAAAAAAGCATTTAGATTTAACCAACGAAGACATGTTTTTAACAAAATACTTAAATCCTCATCTAAAACAGATTATATTCAACTAAACAATTTGCTTTTCAACCAAAAAATTAATTTTCTTCCAAAAAAGAAGAATTTTCAGCAAAATACATCAATTTTCAACGAAATAGTTAAATTTTCTACCAAATTGTTCAATTTTCCAGCCGAAAATACGAATTTTTTACAAAGCAGTTTAATTTTCAACTCGAAAATGTGAATTTTCAACAAAATAGTTCAATTTTCGATAAACTAGTTAAATTTTCAATTTAAAAAAATGTATTCAAGAAGGTTATAAAATTTTAATGAAACTGTTGAATTTTCAACCAAGAAGTATGCTTTGAACAATATTGTTAAATTTTCAACAAATTAATTCAAGTTTGAACCAAATAATAAAATTTTTAAATGAAAAATATGAATTCTTAACGAAAAATATAATAGTAGACTTTTCAACCAAGAAGAATGAGCTTTTACCCAAAAATCGTTGGATTATCTTATTAGGTCTTATTAATTAAATTCGAATTTAAGTGGACAAATCAAAAGAAGGGGAAAGACTATGAAGCATGCGATAAATAAATAGGAATTTTGATAATTTATAGTCCAAAGAAAAACATTTTAAATAAACATTGAACTTCATTTTTAATGGTAGAAAAATTTTATGACACTATTTTGACACTTTTTTCAAATTTTTGACACTATTTACACTATTTTTCATCTCTAAAGTGAGGCCGAGGCCTGGAATTCAATAAATAACACCCTTTCCTACACAAACTTATTCTACACAAAATATATTGTACACAACGTATACTGACCATATTTTTCATACACAAAATATTTCCTACACAGAATATTTCCTATACACAATTTAATACTGTTATATTTTTCCTACACAACATATTTTCTACGCAAAATAATCTTATCCAGAAATAAATAGTCATTATTTCATCCTGAAAATATTTTAAAAATATTATACACAAAATTATTCTATCCAATATTTTTTCTATACAAAATATTTTCTACACAGTATATATATATATATATCGATCCAAGCCTCTTATTTATTTAATAAACCATACATTCTTATACTTATACTATGTGCCTGTAAAAATATGTATTATTTATGTGGTGTTTCCTTATTTTAATAAATTAGCCTGATGAGGTTGCCGAACCAATGCCAACGAAACATCGCACAGTTTGACAAAAAAATATGAGTTTTCAACTCATTTGCCTTCATCCATCGAAATTTCTTCTTCAATTAAACTATGGAAGGCGAATTTTTGTTTCTTCAATGTTAATGTTATACTTGAAAAGACTAAAGTATAGTAGAAAATACCGAGGGTGTATACCCTACATAGAAAACCTGGAATTCTCAGGGAATTTTTATACACCTGGAAAAACCTGAAAATGATAGGGAATTGTTGCGCAAGTGTGCTTATTTTATTTTTATTTGCAATACGAAATTGAATAATAAGGATCCTTGATTTGTTGAAGTTTGGCTCTGGATTGAAATTAATTTTTTCACTGGAAAATTCAACTATTCTATTCTTGGTTGAAAGCTGATCATTTTTAGTTGAAAATTCAAGTATCTCGTTGAAACTGCATGTATTTTATATAAAAATATGGATATCAAATTAGAAAAATTTAACTTATGTTGAATTCTCATTTGGAACAGTAGCTTTTTGAAGAAAATAATGATTTAGATCTGGAACATGGAATTTTCTAAAATAATTACAATTTTTAACTGAAACGAGCGATTTTCGAAAAGAATCATGACTCTGATCTGGAACAGGAACTTTTCGTACAAAAATTTTAATTCTAATTTAAAGCGAAAATTTTTTCAATAGAATCACAATTTGCACTTGATCCACTGCAAAAAAAAAACCATTTCAGATGATGTTGAATTCATTAGGCGATATCTCTGATAAATGTAAGATTTTAGTTGAAGGTGAAATTTATCGAAGATGTATGAGCATAAATCTGCCTTTCTTTGTAGCTTGAGGGGCGTAGAGTTTAAGTAATTGTGAAGATTTTTAAAAGCTTTATTTTCCTAAATCATGAAAAGTTTTTAAATATTCATAAAACAGTTTCAGTTGAAAATTGTGCAGACTTTTAGCTCTATTTAAGCAATTAGAAGTTGATTGCGATACATGCAGATAAATTGCGTTTAGTTTTCAACGAATTTTAATTAACAGCAGATCATTTCATTCCGTGATTTATTCTTCACATTTTATTGGCCATGTTTTTATATAATGTTATCGAGGAAATTTCAATTTAATTCAATTGAATTTTATTATGTTAAATTTAAACTTGTGAAACGAATATTTAAGAAGAACTTTACTACTTCCTAAGTAAAAAAATCCATAAAAACTTCGCAAATAACAAGAAATTGAGCAGGAAATAAAATATTTCGTTGTTAATTAAAATTAAATGAAAATTTAGACTTTTGTTTCACATGGAAGAAAAAACTTTGATATGTTTAAAGGCTTTCAAATTGAAAATTAATTCCATAAACACGTGGATAGAACTTAGTTTTTAGTTTTCCATAAAGTATGTTTTATCTTAGGGATAAACGTATAAAAAAATTAAAAATTATTAGACGGTAATTTCGATTCCTAGAATCAATTTTCTGTTTAAAAAGAAAAATGTGTCTTTTCCTATGATTTAAGAAATGGTCCTATTTTTTTAATTAGCCTATGCTTAGTTATTCTAAGGTCTACATTATTCGAAGAGAAGCAGAAGAAATGTTCGGCTACACTGTTCCAGAAAATAATTTCATACATTACACTGATGATAATGATGAATTTGACCATTATTGCAGATTCATTATTATTTCCTCGCCTACATCATAGCGTGCAAATAATTATATTTTGCGAAAATTACAAAAACTTTAAAAACAGTCCATGGCTTTATTATACTATATTTCTGTTTTATTTGAATTTCAAACTCCAATTGAAATAAAAAATTAATTATTTCGTAATAACTGAATTTGGACCATTTTCAACAAAACACTTTCAAAATATTGAAGCTTGCAATTTGAAAAAAAAAACATTTTAGAACTGAGAATTCCTTCGATTAGAAATTTTTCAATTTTAAACGCTGTTAATTCAAACTTGTATGATTATCATAAACCTTCAATAATCAATTACGTAATTCGTAAAGTTCTCAACGAAATAAATAGAATTTTGTATGTTTTTAATTTTAAGTCTGAAAGTCTCAATGTGACTTAAATTGAAACTAAGTAGCGCACTAGTGAGACAACGGAAAAAGTTGATTATCTGCAATTTTATAAATAATTCACATTTTTTATGTGATTAGAAAAAGTTGCATGATCTAGCCCTGTAACCTCTTTCAAGGATCTCGCCTATTAATATTTTCAGAATTTTCAACATAATACATAAATTTTTAAACAAATAGTTAAGTTTTTAACCAAGAGGATTAGTTTTCTACCAATAAAGACGAATTTTTAACAAAATCCATGAATTTTCAACCAAATAATTGAATTTTCAGCAAAAAAGAGACAATTTCAATCCGAAAATGTAAAAGTTTGACAAAAAAGTTAATTTTCAATTGACACATTTTAATTTTTAACCACACAGTTTCATTTTTTACTAAAAAAGATTAAATTTCTACAAAAAGAGATCAATTTTCGAACCAAAAGGACAAATCTTCAACAAAACAGCTAAATTTTTACAAAAAATTTCTGGTCAAGACAAATTTTTTATTTAAAGAATTGAATTCTTAACCTGAAATTCAATAGCAGACTTCTTAACCGAAATGAATGAACTTTTAATACAAGAAAAATGAGAAAAGCCGTAGACCCTGCGATAAATAGAAATGTTGATCATTTACAGAATAAAGAATAATAGTTTAAATAAATACTGAAGTTGATTTTTAACATTTTTAAAATATGAGGTTCGAAAATAAAAAATTTTGCTCAGAAAATCCCTGCTGGAAGTAAAAAGATCCTATCTTTTTGAATAACTTGAAATCTTTATGACAGAAAGAGATAGAGAAAATGTATCCCATTATATCGCTTTTTTAATCCAAATGCATATCTATCTTTTTCAATGCTCTTTTCTCTATCTCATCCTGTAATTTATCTACTCATTTCAATTTTTTTCTATCTCTGTCAATCTAATCTCATCGTATCATGCATCACTCATTCCAAATTCACACCCTCTTCGCTATCTCATTCTATCCTTTATCTATCCACGTCTATCATTTTCTATCTCTTAGTCAATCTAAATTTACATCTATCTTTTTCAATACCCGTTTCTCTATCTCACCCTATCGTGTATCTATCCACGTTAATATTTTTCTATCTCTCGTATGATCTCAATTTTCACCTATCTTTTTAATCTTCTCTTCCCTATCTCATCGTATCATGCATTACTCATTTCAAATTCACACCCTCTTCGCTATCTTATCATATCCTTTATCTATCCACGTCTATCATTTTCTATCTCTTAGTCAATCTAAATTTATATCTATCCTTTTCAATACCCGCTTCTCTATCTCACCCAATCTTTCATCTACACACGACAATATTTTTCTATATCTCATATAATCTAAATTTTCACTTATCTTTTTTAATCTCCTCCTTCCTATCCCATTGCATCATGCATCACTCATTCCAAATTCACACCCTCTTTGCTATCTCATCATATCCTTTATATATTCATTTTAATTTTTTTTCTATCTCTGTTGATCTAAATTCCCGTCTTTTTCGATAGCCGTTTCTCCATCTCCCCCTGTTCTATATCTATCCACGTCTATCACTTTCTATCTCTTAGCCAATCTAAATTTACATCCATCTTTTTCAATACCTCTTACTCTGTCTCATCCTATCTTTTATCTATACACGTCAATATTTTTCTATCTCTCGTATAATGCAAATTTTCACCTATCTTTATTAATCTCCTCTTCCCTATCCCATCGTATCATACATCACTCAATCCAAATTCACACCCGCTTCGCTATTTTATCCTATCCTTTATCTATTCATTTCAATTTTTTTCTATCTCTGTTGATCTAAATTCCCGTCTATCTTTTTCAATACCCATTTCTCCATCTCACCCTATCCTTTATCTATCTACGTCTATAATTTTCTATCTCTCTGTCAATCTAAATTTATATCTATCTTTTTCAATACCTCTTACCCTGTCTCATCCTATATTTTATCTATCCACGTCAATATTTTCCTATCTTTCGGTTAATCTAAATTTTCGCTTATTTTTTTAATCTCCTCTTCCCTATCTCTTCGTATCATGCATCACTCATTCCAAATTCATACCCTCTTTGCTATCTCATCCTATCCTTTATCTATCCACGTGAATATTTTTATATCTTTCTGTCAATCTAAATTCCCATCTATTTTTTTCAATACCCGCTTCACTATCTCACCCAATCCTTTATCTGTACACGACAATATTTTTCTATATCTCGTATAATCTAAATTTTCACTTATCTTTTTTAATCTCCTCTTCTCTATCCCATCGTATCATATATCACTCATTCCAAATTTACACCCTCTTCGCTATTTCATCCTGTCCTTTATCTATCCACGTGAATATTTTTATATCTCTTTGTCAATATAAATTCCCATTTATCTTTTTCAATACCCGTTTCTGTATGTCACCCTATCATCTATCCACATCAATATTTTTCCATCTCTCGGTTAATCTAAATTATCGCTCATCTTTTTTAATCTCGAGCGAAGGAGAAAGATCTGTTTTCAGTTATTATGGAAATTAAGCAAAATTTTCAGAAATTAAGGAAATTTTTAATTCCTGAAAACAGATCTTTCTCCTTCGCTCCTACCTTCGGAGCAAAAGGAAAAAGATCTTTTCTCAGAAATTAGGGGAATTTTTCATTTCTGAAAAAAGATCTTTTTTTAGAAATTATGAAAATTATTCATTTCTGCGAAAAGATCTTTTTTTCAGAAATTATGGAAATTTTTCATTTCTGAAAATAGATCTTTTTTCAGAAATTAGGGAAATTTTGCATTTCTGAAAAAGATCTTTCTTCTTCGCTCCTTCCTTCGGAGCGGAAGAGAAAGAAGTTTTTTGCTTTAGAAATTATGGAAATTTGTCAGTAATTATGGAAATCAAGGACAATTTTCCAGAAATTATGGAAATTTTTAATTTCTGAAGAAAGATTTTCCTCCTCTGCTCCTACCTTCGGAGCAAAAGGAAATAGATCTTTTTGCAGAAATTAAGGGAATTTTTCATTTCTGAAAAAAGATCTTTTTTCATAAATTATGGAAATTTTTCATTTTTGAAAAAAAGATCTTTCTCCTTCGCTCCTTCCTTCAGAGCGAAGAGAAAGATCTTTTTTTCTTTAGAAATTATGGAAATTTGTCAGAAGTTACGGAAATCAAGGACATTTTTCCAGAAATTATGGAAATTTTTAATTTCTGAAAAAAGATCTTTCTCCTTCGCTCCTTCCTTTGGAGCAAAAGAAAAAAGATCTTTTTCAGAAAATAAGGGAATTTTTCATTTCTGAGAAAAGATCTTTTTTTCAGAAATTATGGAAATTTTTAATTTCTGAAAAAAGATCTTTTTCCTTCGCTCCTTCCTTCGGAGCGAAAGAGAAAGATCTTTTTTCCGAAGGAAAGAGCACAGAAAGGAGCGAAGGAGAAAGATCTGTTTTCAGTTATTATGGAAATTAAGCAAAATTTTCAGAAATTAAGGAAATTTTTAATTTCTGAAAAAAGATCTTTCTCCTTCGCTCCTACCTTCGGAGCAAAAGGAAAAAGATCTTTTTTCAGAAATTAGGGGAATTTTTCATTTCTGAAAAAAGATCTTTTTTCAGAAATTATGGAAATTTTTCATTTCTGCGAAAAGATCTCTTTTCAGATATTATGGAAATTTTTCATTTCTGAAAAAAGATCTTTTTTCAGAAATTAGGGAAATTTTGCATTTCTGAAAAAAGATCTTTCTTCTTCGCTCCTTCCGTCGGAGCGAAAGAGAAAGATCTTTTCTTTTTCAGAAACTATGGAAATTTGTCATAAATTATGCAAATCAAGGAAATTTTTCCAGAAATTATGGAAATTTTTAATTTCTGAAAAACGATATTTCTCCTTCGCTCCTTCCTTTGGAGCAAAAGGAAAAAGATTTTTTTTCAGAAGTTAAGAAAATTTTTCATTTCTGAAAAAAGATCTGTTCTCCAGAAATTATGGAAATTTTTAATTTCTGAAAAAACATCTTTTTCAGAAATTCTGGAAATTTTTCATTTCTGAAAAAAGATCTTTTTTCAGAAATTATGGAAATTTTGCATTCCTGAAAAAAGATCTTTCTTCTTCGCTCCTTCCTTTGGAGCGGAAGAGAAAGATCCTTTTTCCTTAAGAAATTATGGAAATTTGTCAGAAATTATGGAAATCAAGGAAGTTTTTCCAGTAATTATGGAAATTTTTAATTTCTGAAAAATATCTTTCTCCTTCGCTCCATTCTTCGGAGGGAAGGAGAAAATCTTTTTTTTTCAGAAATTATGGAAATTTATCATTTCTGAAAAAAGATCTTTCTCCTATGCTCCTTTCTTCGGAGCGAAGAAGAAAGATCTGTTTTCAGAAATTATGGAAATTAAGAAAAATTTTCAGAAATTAAGGATTTTTTTATTTCAGAAAAAAGATCTTTCTCCTTCGCTCCTACCTTCGGAGAAAAAGGAAAAACATCTTTCTGCAGAAATTAAGGGAATTTTTCATTTCTGAAAAAAGATCATTTTTCAGAAATTATGGAAATTTTCCATTTCTGAAAAAAGATCTTTCTCCTTCGCTCCTTCCTTCGGAGCGAAAGGAGAAAAATATTTTTTCAGAAATTAAGGAAATTTTTCATTTCTGAAAAAGGTCTTTTTTCAGAAATTATGGGAATTTCTCATTTCTGAAAAAACATCTTTCTCCTTCGCTCCATTCTTCGGAGGGAAGGAGAAAATCTTTTTTTTTTCAGAAATCATGGAAATTTTTAATTTCTGAAAAAAGATCTTTTTCCTTCGCTCCTTTCTTCGGAGTGAAAGAGAAAGATTTTTTTCAGAAATTATGGAAATTTCTCAGATATAAACTTTAGTAAGCTAAGTCTTTTATGCCAGTTAAGATTGAATAGAATCAAAGAAAGTAAATTATTTTGGATCTGTGAAAAATACATATTTAATTCAGAGAGTGTGTGCCAGATGTGCAACTCGGGTGGACTAGATACATTAGAACATTTTATGATGGTCCGCCCAGCATACAGAGGACCTAGAGGTCAATTTTTACCACCAAATATTTTCTCAGCGAAAGATGTACTTTGATTAGATTGCAAAAATATGATTGACCAATCGTTTTTATTTTTTACAAATGCATTGAAAATAAGAGCTTTCAGTCTCTTCTTATAAACATAGTGACAATTAATAGTATTTATTTTTATTAATGACTTTGATATAAAATAATGACACAAATACACACCCCCTTGTAACGGGGCTTATGCTCTTTATGAATCACAATAAACTAATGAACTAATATTTAAAATAATAAATGTTAAAAAATCATTGAAACCAATGCTAAGTCAAATAATCAATTTTAACCTTCAATGTGAAATTAAGCAATTTTAAAAGAATGATTAAAATTGTATACTTTCAAAGAATTGGCAGCTGAAAATTAATGAATTTTAAAACTTAATAGTTGAACTACTCTGTTAGAAAGTAATTTTTGCGATTGAAGATTTATCATTTCAGTTGAAAATTTATCTCTTTGGTTGAAAAATCTTTTTTTTTTATTTAAAATTGATTTTTTCATACCAATTATTTTATTGATTGCCATTAACAGACTTTCATATCGTAAATAATTCTATAAGCTTTTATTGTCTTCTCTGCTACCATGGAATGTTAAAATATACATTTTTTTCTGATACTCAACTTACGAATTATGAAGATTATTAGTTTAAAATTTCGATGGTAAGTCAGTTTCAGAATTCGAATTAGTCATGGCTATACAACGAATTTTTCGAGGGGGAAGATTTCGAAATATTTTATAAAGATTTTAAATAATTTAATGATTTCATCAAATACAAAAGATTTCACAAACAAAGATTTAAGAAAGATTTTAAAAATTTCCCGAAAATTTCGTAAAGTTTTCAAGAATTTTCAATATTTGAAAAAGGCGGGTACACCAGGTTTCAAATATTTCACAAAGATTTTAAAATGTTTAGAAGATTCAAAGTATTTCAATTATTTCAAAAAGGGCACACCAGATTTTAAAAATTTCAAAATATTTCAAAGCTTCTCATAAAGATTTCAAATATTTTGATGATTATAAACGAATAAAAAATATTTCAGAAAGATTTTGCAAATATTTGAAAAAATTCATAAAAGATTTCAAAAGATTTTAAAAATTCCAAAGATTTCAACAAGATACTCCAGATTTCAAAGATTTCAAAAGATTTGAAAGATTTTAAATGATTTCCGAATTTTTTAGAAGATTTCAAAAGGTGTCACAGAAATATTTCAATGATTTCAAAGGAATGCAAAAGATTTCATATAAATTTCAATGATTTCAAACTATTCGATATTTTTTTAGAAAATTTCAAAAGATTTCAAAAAGATTTCAAATATTTTAATGAATTCAAATGAATAAAAAGGATTTCAGAAACATTTGATAAATATTCCAAAGATTTCATAAGGATTTCACGACTTTCAATGATTTCAAAAATGTTAGAGTAAACCAGATTTCAAAGATTTAGAAAGATTTTAAATGTTTTAAACGATTTTTGAAGGTTTCAAGAAAACAGAAAAGGTTTCACAAACAAAGATTAATTTTACAAATATTTCGAAAATTTCATAATGATTTCAAAAGATTTAAACAAATTTTATAAAGACTTCAAAGATTTTACAAAAAGTTTTGAACTTTCCAAAAGATTTGTAAAAATTTCACAAAGATCTTAAACGCTTTCTTTGAAAACTATTGGCCAATAAAAAATGTAATGGCTCATTTTGTTGCGTTTATAAAAAGCGGTTATTTCATTACTTGATCTAAAAAAAGTAGACCTGAAAAAGCTTGATTTCTTGACTTTTCAGTAATTTTGAAAGATTTCAAGAGAATAAAAGTTTTTTTTTCAAAGATATTAAAAGATTTCCAAAATTGTCGAAAAAGAATCTGGAAGATTATAGAGCAATTTAAAAATTTTTTTCAGTTAAAAAAAAATGATGAAAAATTCGAAACACTTTAAAAGATATTAAGAAGTTTTGAGAACATTTCAAAAAATGGTTTTGAGAAAGAATGTAGAAGATTTTAAAGCAAAATGTAGATTTTTGAAGACTTCGAAAAAGGAGCTTTTTAAGAGTTTTGAAAGCTTTCAAGACAATAAAAAAGTTTTCTTTTAAAGATTCCTGGAAAAACTGTATATGATTTTTTTCGGGCTAGTTGCGCCCAGGATGCGAGAGCCCCTTGCAAGAGCGACAAATTAACGCCTTTGGCTTAGAAAAAATTTGGGATCGTTTATGGGGGGCTACATGCCGCCACCGTAAAATCGTCCTTTGCAACAGCAATAAGGATCCGTTAAATTTTGAGCAAAAAAATGCAATGTAATAATGAACAAAGTATAAGTAATAGAAATATTTTCAAAAAGCCATTTTATCTTTTAACTTATATGAAAATTATTCAGCTTTATCACAAGCCTCTACGATTATTAGATGCCGAAAATGAGACTTTTTGTATTATTTTTTATGATACACATAGTTATTATTGGATTTTGAAGTAGCTAACGCTAATTTCTTTATGAGGCTTTACATTATCCATGTACAAATTTGCAGAAGATTTTATTGACGATTCCTAGAGGTACAACATGTCAAAGAATGTACATTCCAAAATGCGTATTGACTTGTTAAATATAGACATTAGAATAAAATTTTCTTTATGAATGTTAAAAGTAGACCCAAAAAGGAGTATCTTTTAGCTCTTGAAATTTCTTGACAAAATTGTTTCCTACAAAGAAAACCAGCTTTCTATTTTGGGTCTAGATTTTTTTATTTCTTCAATTGATGTTTTCTCCAAATTGATCACTTTCATCAAAAAATGTTCTCTTAGAAAAAATGCTTTTCTGAGAATAGTCAAAATTTTATAAAAAGATTTTTGCTGTGGAATTAATATTTCAAAAAAATAAGCACAATTTTATTTTCTCTCGTTCTTCCACGTAATTGTTAATTTTTATGATAAAAGTTGATTGAATCGAAGAATATAAGAAGAAATTTAGCTTCGTAATTCGGTTTTTTAGCCGACCATATATTTCAACTTTCGAAAAACATCAAATTACAACAGGATTATTGCATTAATTGAAAAATAATTGAAACGCGAATATCTCGAAGCCACCCCATTTTTCGGAGGGGAGAGCACCCTACTTTTTCGTAATCAGTACAACATTTTGCACAATATTCAGTAAATAGATAGATTTTATTTTGACAACAATTTTTGTATATATACACTGATATCGCAGTTTTTAACAAAGAAAATTCATATTTTCTGTAGTCATTTCTTTTTATCTAAAGAATAATATTTCAAAATAATAATCGATTGACATTATGGAACATAATTATCATTTTTTTTCCAATTCATGTAAAAGAATTCACAGCATAAACTTCTTTTACTTATAAGGTTCTTTGTCTCAGTGTAATTCGTTTTTCTTATCTCAAGGCCCCTGATTTTTCGAGGGAGCTTCCTACCTAAGGGTTGATATTACAACATCACGTAAATGTTTGTCAATCTTATAAATAAAAACTTTAACAATATGGAAAAAAACAAGAAGTTTACCCTTATGATTTTTCGAGCTAGTCTTTCGGATAACTGTTGTTGTTCTAACATCCTCTTGACCATCTTCTTGAAAACCCACGCAGTAAGATTCGTTTCTATCAAGGTGGAACAATTGGGGGATTATTTATCCATCTTTTTTTTTAGGTGAAAAATTTAATACTGATACAGAATCATTTTGGATGTATAAAAAGTTCTGGACCAATACCAAAACTAAGGCCGCCAAATTTCTGCTTCCACATTGACATCACGTACATTCTGGTTCTGAAATTCAAACAGATTCTGTATCAAGAGGGAATATTTTTTTAATGCTGATGAAGAATTTTTTTAAATTTGATAACATATTTTATAGATCCCCTTCTAAAAATTACATGCTTTGAAGCCCCGGGCTTCTCGCGTGATAAATCATGATATTTTTTCGACCCCTCCTTCCCACTGACGAGTAGAAAATTCATCTATTTGAGTAAAAAGTTAATATTGTTTATTGAAAGTTCATCGTTTTGGTTAAGGATTTAACTGTTTTTAAAATATTATTGTTTTTTCTTGAATGCAACCGGTTGTAGTTTCTTCTTTTTTCAAATGTAGTTTTTAACTGAGAATTTAACTGTAGGATTTTTGGTAGAGAACTTATCTTCTTTTAGTTCAAAATTTGACTATTTGGTTGGAAAGCCATGTTTTTTGTTGAAAATTCACTCTTTATGGTAGAAAAATCATCTGTCCTGGTTGAAAATTGATCTTTCTTCAGTGAAAATAAACTTTTTTGTTGAAACTTCAACTGCCTACGAAAAAATGCATGTTTTTGGCTCAGAAGGTCAAAAGTTGAAAAATAAAGTTAAAAGTCTATTATTTTAAAATAATCTTGCGCTACATTACTTTTTAGAAGATGAGATACAACAAAAACACGTTTATGGAAGGTTCCCTATAAGAAATTTGTTGAAATCTCGTAATGTATGTTTTAAAGTGATATTGTAGGCCTGATCTTTGGTGATTTATTCCTTACGAAAAGTTAATTTCTCTGCTTCTTTGAGTAATGGATGATTAAACAACCCCCTAGGAAAAAATTCAGACATCCTTGTCGTTCTATACCTTCCCCATTTACTTTAATATGATTCCTATCCTCATAGATTAATCAGAAAACTTTTTGTGATTTTAGCCATTAAGAAATATCGATATTCCGGATTAAATATTCAAGGGATGATAATACAACCTTTGAAGTAAATACACATATATAATATCCGTACTATGCACGCTTCTTTTACTTATTTGAAAGTGATTCCATACCCTAGCATTTAAATACAAAATCTCCAGTTACTTTAGTTAATAAGAAATGATGATTTCCATACTTGGATGTTCAAAGTATGAAAACACCCCCATAACATGTTGTATACCAAAAAAACCGTTAATCGTTCTAGATCTTAGATATGAACCTTTTGTTTCGGTGAGACTGATAGTCAAAATGTGAAACTTTTAGCAAAATATAACAAAGAATTAAGGAGAAAAAAATCTTTTCACTGAAATAAGCATTTTTTTATTAAAATACATGTAAAAATTGTAACTTTGACCATTTTTTGTTAAAAAACTGTCTATTTTCCTTACTTTTTGCTTTCGGATTATTGCTTTGTAGGTTCGAAAATACCAAAAAAAATAGATTTAGAATTTTTCACAAAAAGCCATTTACTGTACATTTGGTGCGGGGTCCTTTGAATTACTTTTTGCATTTCAATAAAATAACTGATTTAAAAGACAAAAAATTTAGTTCAAGGTTCTCGTGAAAAGTTCAATGAGATTTCCAGGTCGCTGCGCGCTGGACACCCTAAACCAAAATAGATGAATTCTCAACGAAAAATATAAAAGTTGATATTATTTCAACCAAAAAAGATTTTAATTTGAAATCATTCACAGTTGAATTGAACAAAAAAATCCTCAATCAAATCAGTACAATTTTCTACCAAAATAGTAGTTCAACCACAAAAAAAAACAGATTTTTTTTACCAAAAGAGATTAATTTTGAACCAAGAAAGAAACAAAATGCCACTGAGTTGTTCAATTTTCAAGCCATTAAAAAAAAACAAATTTTCTATAAAACAGTTGCATTTTAAAACCGAAAGAATGAATTTTCAACAAAAAAGTTACTTTTCAACCAAATAGTTGAACTTTTTACGAAAATAGTGGAATTTTGAACAAAATACATGAAATTTCAACCAAAATAGATGAATTCTCAACGAAAAATATAATAGTTGATATTATTTCAACCAAAAAAGATGCATTTTCAACAAAATAGATAAATCCTCAACTAAATCAGATCATTTTTCTACCAAAATAGTTAAATTTTCTACCAAGAGAGTTCAATTTTCGATAACAAAAATATGAGATTTTCCAACCAAACGAGATAAATTTTGAAACGAAAAAGCCGAATTTTACAAGATAGAAAAAAAATTTGACTGAATTGTTCAATTTTCAATGACGTAACTTTTCAGTAACTTAGTTACTTGTAAAAAGTTACTACCCAACTCTGGTATACACTTTAATTAAACAATAATATTAGCTTGGGTCTTAATGAACGTTATTTACAAAAAATGTTTGAAAGCAAAATATAACCTAAAAAACATGTAAATAATTAGTGATATGCATTAAATTTGTCTGAGACAAGGGTAAACTAAATATTTAGCTGAAACAAGGAACCAAATGTGCTTTTACAATTTACACGTTAACATATTTGTTTGCCTCTATACTTACTTTAAACTTTTTAGGACCGCTCAGCTTCTCGTTCAAAATGAGTGCTTTCTCTTTAATAATCGGCCCAGACATTGGATCACCTCTGTCTCTCGCTTGCTTAAACCACTCGAAGACAGCAGCATCCAAGAGCACATCATTACTTGTTTTCGACGATTTCTTGTTCTGATATTCATAATTTTTAAACTTATTGCTCAAATCAGCTTCGCGAGCTAACAATCTCCTGTATGTATATTCAGAGATACCATATTTCTGTAAAACGTCTAGTTTTGAGGCACCTGCTTTCACTTTTTCTAAAACCTCACATTTCTGTTTGAACGTTAAACGCTGCCTCTTTTGTTTATGTACAACATATTTGTACATAATTAATGATCAAACGAACTTTCCTGTGAAGTTCATTCATATAAATTGATAAAATTCTGTAAATGTCAGAAATTAGGTAAATATTGTGACGGAATCAGTGCTCCAAGGATGATAAAAAAATACATGGTCTAGCCACGCGCAACTAAAAAAAAGTTAACCAATAGGAATCAATTCTACCACAGCCAAAAGTTTTCGGAACATAAAAATTGTAAGAAAAAGTTACTTACACTTAATCAGCGATCCCTGCTCCGTATAAATTCTTATAAGTGCAATATTTGCTTTACATATACACATTTAAAAATAAACAGCAATAATTCCGGATATGCATCGAAAACAATTGCCACAGCTGAAACATAAGCAGCCGCATTCGGATGCTCTACTCACTATGCTCTTTTGCTCCAAGCTCTCAAAAGTATAGAAAGACTCCGAATTTCTATGTAAAATTTTGATATGATATTTCTGAATATATAACCTGTCGAAAAATGCAAAAAAAAAATCAATTTTTCAAAAGTGAGATAGTAGAATGACCCCTTAATATATTCTGAGCATTAGGTTGAAAAATAAAATGAGTATTCAGTAAATAAATTATTACTAATTTTTGCATTTTAAACTTTGCATATCAATTAAAACGTATATAAAAATTTTATTACAGGTACATTCAAAAATATTTAACATTTATTTATCAAGAAATTGTAATTCAAATTTCATAAAAGTCAAATATTAAAAATAAATTCAGTCGAATTTATTTTAAAACATTCAAAAAAGTATATTAAGTAAAAGATATATATTTTTTTAATTATAGAAATTTCTGCAGACTGGTTATTGATAATGAAAGATTGGAGGCCTTTGTCAGTACAGATGTTACATTTATTTTTGATAATAAGGCATTGACGCGTTTTGCCCTGGTTTTCAGTTCATTTTTAAGATGTAAAAAATACAACATTTTTCGAAGATTGTATAAAATCTAAAAAAATAAGTATTTCTATATTATCTAAATTAATTAATTATTTTAATTTAGATAATATTAGAATATTTATTATTTCTTCAGATTTAAAAAAATCTTCGAACATTTTTTTTTCGCATCTTGAAAAGGAACTAAAAAAAAGTTCGAAACGCGTTGATGCGATATCCATAATAAAATTTGTATATCAATTTTCATTGGTATAAAACATTTTAAATGCAAAAATTAGTAATAATAAGGAACAAAATAAAAAAAAAGATTACATTACATAACAGGATATTTTTTAATTAGCTAAACACTCATTTTACTTTTCAACCTAATGCTGAGAATATATTAAAAACGATTCACGTACTATTTCAACATGTTAAAATATAATTTTTATCATTATTAATAATAAATACGAAAATTGTATTTTCGAATATTTCAAATAAGCGCGCGAACGGTATTTTTCATACTGCGCATGCGCCTCGTCGGCAACCGGATAATTACCGATGGCGCGCTAATTTAAAATGATCTTTTGTTTGTTTTTATTTACAATTGTTTACAAAAAATAATAATTTTGAAACGCATAAATGTATTAAAAATGGTTGAAAATTCATATTCGTGATAAACAAATGTATAACTTCCTCTAAATTTAAAATCGATTATTTATTTTCAAGCAGTAAAATCAATTACGTATAGAGTTATATAAAGATACTTTTACAAATGAAAAATCATTGCCATTTCCAGGTTTTCCAGGAAGGGTAGACACCCTAGATTAATCTAAACACATTATATACTGGAATACAAAGTTTATTTAATTACAAATATAATAAAAATATTACCTACGTAGTTTTTTTGGAAGCTATTTTTTTAATTAGATTATCTAAATCTTGGTCCGCATCATCGTCTGAAATATGATCAGAATCACTGCTTTCGTCTTTAGATTCTTCTGAAATCAAATAATAATCGTATTTTTTCCATTTCCATTGTTCAATTTGTGAATTTTCTCGGCCACTTAAGTGTAACATATTTTTTTCCTAAATTCCAAAATGCGCACATGTTTAATTAATTTCTGATATTCGTGCTTATTAAATAAGCTTATATTTGTAGGATATTCAAAACTGAAGAAATTCACAATTTTATAAAGTAAGGTTCGAGAATAAATAATTTTAAACTAAATACATTGATCCTATATGGGTAATTCCAGGCCTCGGACTCACTTCAGGGGTAAAAAACAGTCTAAATAGTGTCACAAATTTGAAAAAATATTGTCAAAATAGTATCATAAAATGTTTCAAGTATTAAACTTACACATACTCCGAATTAAAAAGTGTGTAGCCCGAAATCAAAAAGTGGGCAATGGAAAATTAACTTTATTTTTTAGTAACATTTCTAGTTTTCAGACCGAAGAATTTGAAAGTATTAAAAATGAACTTTAATGTTTATTTATGATTCGTCTTATTAGCTTGAAAATTCAACTATTTTGTTGAACATTCATCTTTTTGGTTTGAGAATTTATCTCTTTCTGTAGAAATTTCACCTTTTTTGGATAAAAATGCAAATATCTGGTTAAAAATGTAGATTCTTTTTGGGTCAACAACTTTTATCGATTAATTTTTTTTCGTACCTTGTGTCGCTTTTCAACAAAATTTAATTTTTAACATTGCATGTTATCTTTTACGATCAAAACAAAACTAAGCGTCATATCAAGAAATTATTGATGACAAACTTGGAATTTTCGATTTTTCAAGGAAATTCAACAGGTTGTTTTAATAGTCCTAAAAAATTATCCCGTATACAGACGACGACGACAAGGACGACGACAACGACAGACAGACACCGACGTAAAATCTATTTTTTCTGATTCGGGGGGCCTGAAAACGTCGACATTTCGTGGAATCCGCGAAAGTAATTTTTCACATAAAACCAATGCCTTCTCATTATGATGAGAATGTAATAACTCATTATGTTTTGTGCCAATAAAATTTGAGTTTTCGATTTTTTAAAAAAACTCGAAAAGTGATTATGAGAATCTTGTACGACTATCAAAACGTAACACTTTTCTTTTCATGATTTTTTTTTGTATCATGCTTTAATTGGCTTAAAATGTTAGTTTTCGCTTTTTTTTGGAGATTTTGAAAATGCTGTAGCTCTGACAATTTGCTTTGTGTTAAAAAAAGTCGTGAGAATTATTTGTTTTAATTTTTGAGTATTACGGGCGGCTGTCCATGGAGTTTATGAATTTTGAAAAAAATGGTCTACAAAATTTTGAGAGTGCCGTAACTTTTTGAATTTCTATCCAAAATAGGTGGTTGACGAACTTGATCTTTCTTTTTCGTCCCTGAAACTGTGTGCCAAAACACAATGCAACACGATTAGTCTTTCGAGAGCTATCTGATATAC
The DNA here is from genome assembly GCA_011634705.1 of Andricus grossulariae. Lineage (NCBI taxonomy): Eukaryota > Metazoa > Arthropoda > Insecta > Hymenoptera > Cynipidae > Andricus > Andricus grossulariae. The sequence goes on along the minus strand of JAABKJ010075445.1, from coordinate 105,503,272 downwards.
AGACGACGACAACAACGACGACGACGACAGACGGACAGACACCGACGTAAAAACTATTTTTTCTGACTCAGGGGGCCTCAAGCCGTTGGACATTACATGGAATCCACAAAAGTCATTTTTCACATAAATCAATACCTTCTCATTATGATGAGAATGTAAAAATCACATTTAGCCCATAAGACGTACCTTGACTTCTCAGAAGGGGAAAAAACGAACAGGAAAAAGAGGCAGAAGTTAAGAAGAGGGAGAAAGAAAGACTTGAAGAAGAAAAGAAAAATTTGAAGAAGTTTGAAGCTGAAAATAAGAAGATTAATAAGCTTGAATAGAAATTGAAAACCATTCAACAGGAAAGAGATATAACAGAGAAGTGTTCAAATTGTTTGATAGAAAAGGCAAAGAAAGAGTTGGAAGAAGTTTTAAGGCAGAAAATTTTTACAGATGCTTATGTGACAAATGAAATGCTTGCTGCTGCCAAGAAATTGAAAAAGAAACAACAGCTTAATCATATAGATGTCCATAATTTATCTAAAGAAATTGAATCAAACAGACAAAAAGTGGTTGATGACCTGATCCGTAGAAAGCAATCCTAATTTTCGAATGCTTCTGCACCTGAATCTTCTTCCGAAAGTAATTCAAGAAAGACAAAGGAAAATTTGCCAAAGATGACGTACCAAATAAACACAAGAAAAACTTTTTGGATGTCACAGAAACAAAAAAGGATTCTCCCAAGAAATTAAACTACAAGGATGAACAAGGAATAGACAAAAAGGGTGGACAAAAAAACGGATGAACAAAGAACAAACAACAAGAATGAACAAGAAACAAATAAAGAGGATGACCATAAAAAAAACTTCAAAGTCAATCAAAAAGTCAAGCCAGCTACAAAAAGAAGCAAACTCGGTAAAGACTACATTTCGAAAAAGACTAAGAAAAAATTTCCTGACATAGAAAAAGAAAAAACAATTGATTCTTTTTTTAGAACCGAAAAGAATGTGGATTCGAACGAAGTTTGCAAACGCAGTCTATTCTCTCGATGTTTGTACACTCAGAATAGTGCTGAAAGAACCACCCGAAAAAAGATAACGATGAATAAATAATCTTATAAAGAGAAATAATCATAGTAATAATATAATATAATAATAATCATAATTTTAATAATCTTCTCAATTTTTGTAGTTAGTTAATTTATGCTAATTTTTTTTTGAATAAGCTTTAACAATTTGAAATTATTAAAAACATTGCTCATATTTACATCACACCTCCTTCTACTCATTATTTCCATTAATATATAAGTTTAGTACGTGAAAATTTTATTACACTATTCGTACAAATTTGTGACACTATTTGCACTATTTTCGATCTCTAAGCCGAGTCCGAGGCCCGGACTTGAAATAACATTATTTAGGCACTCGAGTTTATATTTGTCAAGTCTTTGTAATTTAAAGAGTTTAAAAAATTCTTATTTTCCAATACTGTGTTCAATCAGAAGGCTTTATTTTTTAAATAGAGAAAGTCATCTTTTTTGCTTGAAAATTCAAGAGCTAGGTAAAAGATGCAACTTTTTTGTTGAAAGTTCATGTTTTCGGTTTGAAAAAATCGAATGTTTTTCAAAACCTTCGACTTTGTAGCTAAAAAACTAAATTCTTTTGTTGTAAATGAAAAATCATTCGATTTAACATCTTAGGAATATGTTTCCAACATTAATGTTATTTAAAAGAACTTATTTCCTTATTTTTTTTACATTCTCATTATTTATGATTTTGAAACTATTAAAATCGTCCGAAATTTCACACCTCATTTTTTTAACGGATCTCCACGTTTTGAAACACCCTGAAGCCAAAAATCATGTTTTGGTGATGGCGTCTGTTTTAATTTTTTGAAAATTTGTTAGAATATTCAGATGAGTTTTTTTACAATTAAAATAACTTCCCCTATATTATGTTCCCTAGCGAATCATGTCCAAATCAGTTTGAAACACTTGTTTTACAAAATTTTATTTCAAACTTCTTTCAAATTCTAAAAAAATCTCAAGAAAATTTTCAAACATTTTTTACAATATACATACAGCTTTTACACATTTTTTAAAACTTTTTCTAAATCATTTGAACCAAATATTTAGGGACATTTAAAGTTTAAATCCCTCATTTAAACTCAGGGAAAACCTGTAGGCCATTGTTTTAGAATCGAGTACGAACCTCCTATATCCATCCAACAATCCGTATACCTGGTTATACCCAATCAATTTTGGGAATTTCCTTCTTTTATGGTCTATTACTCTATTGAGTCTATTGTAAGAAAACTCGAAGAGTAGAATGAATGGCTAGGTAAGAGTGAGCCGAAAATAACGAAAATAAGAATTGCATATTATTACAGTTGAAACTTTTAAATATAGCGAAAAAGAATCTAAAAAAAGTTGAAGACTTTTTTTATTTCACAGCATTTTACAGAATATTAGAAAAAATGGACGTTTAGAAGTTTGAAAGAAACTAAAACATACTCTATAAAGTTTCGGAAATCTTTTCAAGTTTTAAAATATTTTCAATCTCTCAAAAACTTTTAAAATTCACAAATATCTTTTAAAACTATATAAGTTTATCCTAATTTCTTTTTAACTTCTGAAAAATTAACCTTAAAATCTTCCAGATTCTTTTTTGACAATTTTTTAAATGTTTAAAAATTATTCTTTATATTCTGTTGTGCAAAATTCATTTCTCAGAAAGAAAAATCATAAAAATTTTTTCTAGGAATGTAAAGAAAAGTTTTTCATTCTCTTGAAACCTTTGAAAACTTTTGTAAAACTTCTTTTTTCGAAACTTAAAAAAAAAAAAACTTTTCGACAATTTCTTAAAATCTGTTCAAGTCTTAACTTCTTTTTTAATGGGTTTAAAACTTCTAAATATCTTTTAAACTTAATCCATTTTTTTCTACATTTTTGCTTTAAAATTTTAGAAAATCATTTGAAATATTTTGAAATCTCTTTTAGTTTTCTCTCAGAATTAATTTTTCAAAATGAAAAATAATTTCAAATTTACCCATGAATCACAAGAACGAATCTTAAAACCCGTCGAAATTCTAAAAAAGCTTGTCATTTTTTTCTAAATCTTCATAAATTTACATTGTCTTAAAACATTGTTGAAATGTTCTCAGATTATTAATTATTTTTAAATCTTTTCAAAACCTTGAAGCCTTCTAGGTAAATATCTTTTAAAATGATTCAAATTTTTCTTACATTTCTTTGTATCTACATAAATTAAATTAATTACCTTACAATCTACAGGATTCTTTTTTGAAAATTTAGAAATGTTTCGAAATCTTTTTAAATTTTCTCTTAAAATAAATTTCTCAATAAAAAAATCATTTTTAATTTTCCCATAAATCTTCAGAAAATTATTTTTTTCTTCATAAATTTCCAACCAAATGGTTGCATTTCTAGCTAAAAAATAGAAATTTTCAACATACAATTAATAGTTACATTTTCAGTAAAAAATCATTATTTTCAACAATATAGTTAAATCTTTAATCTTTAAATGTTTAACAAATTAGTTCGATTTTCAACTAAGCAGTTTAATTTTTAACTCTAAAAAATCTGCCCGCAACGCGGACACATTCTCATCGCGCGTTTTTCGCGCGGCTCGCTTCACTCGCAAGTTTGACCGCGCCTAGGGCGCGCACCTGTTGGATCTCGCGCTTCGTGCTCGATAATGTATTCATCTCGCGCTACGCGCTTGGACACATTTGCCTGACGCTTTAAGCTCGGTTTCTCCAGTTTTTCGCACTTCGTGTGCTCGCTATTGTTATGACCTGCTTTTGGTTTAATTATGTCAGTTTCACATAAAAAGAAGAAATCGCCCTGAAAGACGCCTCTCTGGAAGGTGACGTTGTTCGTTGTCACACGATAATTTCCAGATGAGATAGTAAATCGAGTTTTCCAAAGAGGCATCAATCTCTCTATGCACCTCACTATGTGTAGATGCACTTTCAAGCTTTCCAACATACAGAGAATAAGTCTATGAGAGGTTGAATCGGAAGCTTTCGGGTAGTAAATCCAGACCATTACAGGACGCGTTGCTGGGCTGCAGCGTCTTCACAGACACACCTGTCAATTAGCAGGATCCCTCGACAGCCTGCTACACTCGTGATAACATGATCCAGCAAATCAGGTCTGCTTGTGCACAAATAACACCAGACACACTTCGCAGTTGTGTCGAATCTTTCGAAGCTCAGATTAACAAGTGCATCGAAGTCCGAGGACAACATTTTGAGCATTTATTGTAAAATCGAGTTTGAAAATCAGCACCCCGATGGTGAGAGGTGAGGGGACTCACCGAAATCAAGCACCCACATGGCAAGAGGTGATGGCACTCACCAAAAGCAAGCACCGCTATGGTGAAAGGCGAGGGGACTTGCCGACATAAAGCACCCCGATAGTGAGGGGCGAGGGGACTCACCAAAATAAAGCACCCCAATGGTGAGAGGCAAGGGGACTCACCGAACTAAAGCACCCTGATGGTGAGAGGTGAGGGCACTCACCAAAATCAAGCACCCCAATGGTGAAAGGCGAGGGGACTCACCGAAATCAAGCACCCCGATGGTGAGAGACAAGTGGATTTACCGAAATCAAGCACCTCAATGGTGAGAGGCTAGGGCACTCTCCGAAATAAAGCAGTTTGATGGCGAGAGGTGAGGGGAACCACAGAAATGAAGCACCCCGCTAGTGATAGGCGAGAGGACTCACCAAAATAAAGCAGCCCGATGGTGGGAGGCGAGGGGACTCACCCAAATCAAGCACCCCGATGGTGAGAGACGAGTGGACTCACCGAAATCATGCACCTCAATGGTGACAGGCGAGGGGACTCACCGAAATAAAGCTCCCCGCTGGTGAGCGGCGAGGGGACTCACCGACATAAAGCACCCCAATGGTGAGAGGCGAGGGCACTCTCCGAAATGAAGCAGCCCGATGGTGAGAGGTGAGGGGACCCACAGAAATAAAGCAGCCCGATGGTGAGGGACGAGTGGACTCACCGAAATCATGCACCTCAATGGTGTGAGGCGAGGGGACTCGCCGAAATAAAGCTCCTCGCTGGTATAGACTATAGATAAGATGGCACAATAAATGGTAAACCGTGAAAAGTTATTTCTTTCTGCAATCAATGTCGCAGATAATGAATGTTCAGAGTGATATTGATTGTGAGAGACAGTAATTATTTAATAAATTAATATCACTTGCTCCTCTTGCCGAATATGTTGAAATACAAATGTTATGATTGAAATTAATCATCATATTTTGCATAAAACTGATGGTTTGCTTTTTTTGGGGCATTTTCGGGCACAATACAAAGAGTTTGGGGGCGTCGATTTTAGAAGTACACTACCGTCGGAAATTGTGCGCACGACACTTGTGAACGTTAACAAAAATCACTGCTGACTTCGAACCTCGATAACTCGATGACAAAAAGAGATAGAGCATTAAAAAAAACAGTTGGGAAGATTATGAAATTCCACGTCACAAGATTTTCTCAAATTTTCTACCTCAAATTCAACTTTCAGCACGACCAAGGAAAGTTTTTTCAAACACCTCAAAACTATACGACATTCAGCCTGAAATCTTATCTTTAATTCAAGCCAAGAAAACTTAGAAAATCTTCATGGGTACCCGAGATATGATTAAAAATGTTCAATCATATCTGAGCTCAATTGTACAGTAATTGTGTCAATTGTGAGTAATTGAGCTTAGATACGATTGAACATTTTAAATCATATCTCGGGTACCCATGAAGATTTTTTTAGTTGTCTTGGCTTAAATTAAAGATAAGATTTCACGCTCGATGTCGTATAATTTTGAGGTTTTTAAACAAATTTTCCTAGGTCGTGCTGAATGTTGAATTAGAGGTAGAAAATTTGAGAAAACCTTGATTTTTGTTTTTAAACTTCTCACGTGCTGTATTATTTTAAGGAGGTCAAAAAAATATTTTTGCAACACCCACCTCAAAAGTTGAACTTTTTATATTTCTAAATGGTGCCTAAAGGACCTTATTTGAACAGACTGTGTGCGAAATAATTCTCGTGCATGCGCAGTTTGAAGATGGCTTACTTAAGGCACTAGTGAAAAAGCTGCGCATGCGCACTTTCGAGATGAGGTACTTTAGACACTGGCATAGGTAACTTTGAACACTGGTGTTGATCACGAATATAAAGTCAGTTTTTAAAAATTCAAAATGGCGGATCCAATATGGCGGACGAGTTTTCAAAAAATTAATGGATTTTCACGAAACTTGGCATCCAGGTGGGTTTTCGGGGTCTCTGATTACGAATCTAAAGTCAGTTTTCGAAAATTCAAACTGGCGGATCCAATATGGCGGACAAGTTTTCCAAAAATGAATGGATTTTTATGAAACTTGGCATCTGGGGGGTTTGGGGCCTCTGATAACGAATCTGAAGTCGGATTTAAAAAATTCAAAATGGCGGATCCAATATGGCGGACGAATTTTCAAAAAATTAATAGATCTTCATGAAACTTGGCATATATCTGGGGTTTTTTGGGGTCACGAATTTGAGATCACAAATCTGAAGTCAGTTTTTAAAAATTCAAAATGGTGGACGAGTTTTTAACAATGATGGATTTTCATGAAACTTGACATCTGAGGGTGTTTGGGGTCTCTGATCACGAATATAAAGTCAGTTTTTAAAAATTCAAAATGGCGGATCCAATATGGCGGACGAGTTTTCAAAAAATTAAGGGATTTTCATGAAACTTGACATCTGGGGGTTTCGGGCTCTCTGATAACGAATCCGAAATCACATTTAAAAATTCAAGATGTCGGATTCAACATGGTGCACAAGCTTTCAAAAAATTAATGGATTTTCATGAAACTTGGTATCTGGGGGGTCTCGGGGGGTCTGATAACGAATCTGAAGTCAGATTTGAAAAATTCAAGATGGCGGATACAACATGGTGGACTAATGTTGAAAAAATTGTTGGATTTTCATAAAACTTATCATTCAGGGGTTTTTGGAGTCACTGACTACGAATCCGGAGCCAAAAATGTTAAAATTCCAAATGGCGGATCGAATATGGTTGACGAGATTTCGAAAAATTATTGGATTCTCATGAAACTTGGCATCTAGGATTTAGCATAAATATTTAGTAATTTAGTATAAGAGTTGCATCTTTAATGGTTCACAAGTTTCATTCTCCATATTGGATCCTCCATTATGAATTTCTGAAAACCGACTTCAGATTTGTAATCAGCAACACCAAAAACCCATAAATGCCATGTTTCAGGAAAGTTCATTAATTTTTTAAAAACTCTTCCGCTATATTGAATCAGCCATCTTGAATTTCAGCAAACCCAAAAAACTCTATATACTAATTGTATTACAATACTAAATCTGCAGTTACAATCAGAGTTCATTTCACAAATTTGATCCACCATATTGGATCCGCCATATTGAATTTTATAAATCTGATAACAAAAGATAATAAAGTTGACCCTCTGATATGATTAAGGTAACACTCCAGAATAATCTAACTGAAATTCCTGAGATAATCAGGTTTAAACTCCAGGATCGTCAACTTTACACTCTGTGATAGTGAAGCTAACCGTCAAAATTTTGACACTCCATGGATGGTACGCTAGACCATCTAGGGGGCTGTACCATAGTTAAAACTGAAATATAGTCAGTCTGACACTCTAGATGTTTAGGCTGACTAGCCATTTTTCTCCGTTAGAGTTACCTATTTGATTGAAAATTAATCTTTCGGGTTTAAAAGTCAACTGTTTTCTAAACCATTCGACTTTTTAACTTGAAAACTCAAAAACAATCTCAAACGAGGTGTTGCCCTGAGAGAAGGTGCAGAAATGCTTTTCGCGTAATTGTAAGGCCAGTTTGCTATTATAAGCTAACCGGTGTGTATAAATATAATTGTACAACGTCGCCCTGTACTTTCCTGGCTCTCGGGTTTCGTCTGTCATAATATACGCGAAAACTCGCCTTGCTCATTGCTGCTTTACTTACTTTGCCTCCGCGTCGGGTCTCTCAAATGAAAGATAAGTCTGCTATATTTAAGTTGATGCTCATTTATCTACACTAAATTAAACATATTTTGGTATGGACCCCTAAAAGTACACTATTTCAGGGTGCACAGTCTTCATCTTTTTTTCTTAGTTTCCCCTTTTTCCCCTATTCTCAAACAACTTCCCCTTTTTCCCCTTTTCCCTTTAAATATACGATATTTGAAAATACAAGATTTGAATTAAAATTCTCTGAAATTAATAGGTGTATCCATTATTGAATAATAATTAAAGCAATTATAGCACTTAAATCAATTATTTAGGGGAGAGTGGGGTATGATGTCTCGCTTTGACTTAAATGCCCTATATATTATGATTAAAATGTGATTTTGCTGTGTCTATTTTTTAAGGTGAAGCTTAGATTGCAAGGGAACATATGTTATTACTCCGAACCGCTTTTTAATTTCTTCATTATTTGATATTTAATTAATTGATGGATGTTCCCTAATAACATCAATAGGGACAATGGATATAATACCAATCCGATTTGGCTTTCCGTCCTCCCGGGTTTAAAAAAAAAGACGTGATTGGCCAATCAAGTTCGAGCAGTTCCCACCATGGGGCGCTCTGGCCAATCATAGGCATCATAGAGAATCTATATAAGAACAACATAACCTGAAACTTCAGTTTCAGGTCGGCCCTGAAGAAGTAAACTGCAATGTTCACGAAACGTTGGCAAGTTTCGTAGTTTTGCACACGATTGAAACCCGATAAAGCTTTGAATTTTAAATTCAAATTCATCATTTTTAGAATTGATTCAAAATTTGACCGTTTTATGAAATTGGGGAAAGACTCATTGAAAAAATTAGAACAGTGTAACGTTATTTATAAATTGCAGTGTTCTTGTGTTAAGTCCTATATTGGACAAACTCAAATATCGCTAAAGACTAGAAGAAATGAGCATTTCAGAAATATTCACCATTGTACTAAAAACCATAAAGAAATTGCTAGACACATTCGCTCTTTTCATCATGGAAATTCAAATTATATCAAATGGGATGACATTAAAATGCTACATATGGAGTAAAATTATTTTAAAGGAACCTTTGTCGAGATGATGTATATTATTATATTATTCATTATTATTATTAGTTAGTATTATTAGTCATTATATTTCGATGTTAAAAAATTATGTTTTAAAACACTTGTACTTTTTATGTAATTTCTTAGTAATTCTTTTAATAGATTTAACCATGGATTTCTGATGAGGTTACTATGACAAGTGACGAAACGTCAAATTTTAATCAATAATATTTGGTCTGGAAGTTTTGTTAATTTTCTTCTGTATATTTCATCCCAGACGTTGAAACATTATTGAGGATATTCAATCTCTCCTCTATCTATCGATTTTAGAATATTTTCGTAAGAAAAGCCACCATTTTGTAATTTCCAACATTGTTTAATTTCGCGACGGATTTAAAAAGAAGACGCAAACATTCAAGAGAGTAAGGAAGGAAAATTCAAGTATAGAATATAATATAGAGGTCAGCAGAGGTCAAAAATGAGTTTGTTTTTATGTTGTTTATAAGCGAACTTCGTTTTCTCTAATTAATTTCTAGATAATTTGATTAACAATGTTATTCGTCGATAGTGTGAAAGATCGAAATTAATTTTTTTAATTCTTTTAAGATATTTTGTAGAATTTATATTCGTTTATCAAAACATTAAATGGTCGTTTATAGTCGTTTTATCAGTTTTAACGAGTTAAGTACCTACCTTGCATTACTTGAAACTGACTCTAATGAAATGTAAATATCAGAGGCGGACAAATTTAACGTTTAGTTAATCTTTGCGACAACGATTATAATAAGTCATACGATTACGCCTAACGAAGCAAGAGAACATTCATCAGTTACATTTTTATCAGTAAAATTCTTCATTTATTCGTTTTTTCTCAAATTCGAAAAGATGAGGATTGTGTATACTCTTGTCCTATCCTTGGTGGTTACCTTCAATTCTATTGGTGAATATAATAATATAATATATCTATGATTTTAATCATATTACAATTTCTCCTGCGTAATCCGTATTCTATCCTAATTGCTTTTTGCCAAACTCTATTTGACTTTGTCCGAAATGAGTACGAATTTAATCTGAATATACCACGGGGGAATCCAGAATGTGTGTCTTGATAAAATGGAATTCACAAAGGGTACCTATTGATACAGAATGCGTACCAAATGTCGACGTTCCCATATGGAAGGGGGATCGGAAGGTCTTACGTAAGAAATTGTTTCACTAAAAAAAATCATAAATCCAAAGATATAACTATAGTTCTGTGTGTTGAATACTTTTAAATGGACTTCACTGTACAAATTACCTGCGAAAAATTTTCAAAATATGCCAGAATAGAACATTAAAGGACGCTCCTGTTGAGTACTTAATCTTATTTAGTCAATGAGAGTTCGTTGTTTTGGTTACTTCGGCGTTTCGCTACTTTTTCTACTGGAAATAAATTTAGGTACTTCTCTGTCCAGAAGTGAAAAATATGCCAGAAGTGAAGAATATCCCGAAAGATAATAAACAAGAAAAATGTAATTCTCTGTTTCTTGTTCTAGAATTGAGTTCTCAGTCCGACTGTCCACCAAGTGGCGACCCTATTCCGCGTGTTCCTCGTTCCAGACCTTCTGATTCTCCCGACAGGCATCAATCTCCTAAAAGTAGTCTTCCTCTTGCCAGACCTAATTTTCGGGGCTCTCCTAGCAGGTCACCTCCTCCTACTGAACCTCCTCTTCGTGTCAGGTCCAGGTCTCCTCCTGCCATTCGTCCTACGATTCTGTTTGACATATTTATTTCCTATAAATAAACTAAGAGTTATGAAATAAAAAGTATTTCTGAATAATTATGAATTTTGAAAGTTAATTTTTCACATATAGAAAGAAAATTGCAGGTAATATAACAAATATCATAACATGAGTTGACAAAAATCATTATAAACATTACGTATTAGCAGTCCTAATCAAGACTTTATCAGAATAATCTTATTAAAAAACAGACAGATAGCAGGCCTCGGACTCATCATACTACTGACACTATTTAACATATGAATTTCAACAATCAATGTACATTTTAAAAACGAAATTATATGTAATTTTATTTTATTTTTTTATTAAAATGTAATGTATATATTTTAAAATATTTGAATTTTTAACTATTATTAGTTTATATTTCTTTCGTTTCTAAAATCTTTTAACTAAGCAGATGAATTTTCAAACTAAAAAAGATTAATTTTTAATAAAAAATAGAGTAGGTAGATTTTTATTTCAGACAATTAGTAAGCAATGAAAAAAAGATTTTTCTACAAAAAAATTTGATTTTGTATCAAATAGTTGAATTTTCTACCAAATTGTAAAATTTTTAGCGACAAAAATTAATTTATAACCAAAAAACATAATTTTTCAACTAAAATTATCATTCTTCGACCAAAAAAATATCTTTTAAGAAAGCAGTCCAACTTTCGAGCAAGGAGTTGAAATTTAAACCTAAAAAGATGAATTTTCAAAGAAAAATGTAATAGTTGATATTTAAAATATTACCAGTTAAACCAACAAAAACGAATTTAAAAAAAACTTGAATCATTAATTAAAACAGATTATTTTTCAACCAGATAGTTGTATTTTTAACAAAAAATTGATTTTCTACCAAAAAAACGAATTTTCAAGAAAATAAATCAATCTTCAATCAAATAGTAAAATTTTCTACTAAATTGTTGAATTTTTTTAACAAAAAAAATTGCAATCACATTGTTCAATTTTGAAGCAAAAAGTCGAATTTTCAAGTAAGATATATGACTTTTTAACAAAATTGAAGAATTTTCAAAAAATAATTCAATTTTAAACCTATTAATGAAATTATTAACCAAAAAGATGAATTCCAAACCAAAAATTTAACAGCAGACTTTTCAATCGCAAATAAGGAACTTTCACCCAAAAATATTTGGATTTTCTTATTGGGCTCTATTAGTTTAGTCCGCCTTCAAGTGAAGAAGCGAGAAAAGATGGGAATAATTAAATAGAATTTTGGTAATTTGCCGACTAAATAATAACATATTAAATAAACATCGAAGCTCATTTTTGATAGTTTTGATATATAAGGTTGAAAAACTGGAAATTTTGGTTAAAAAATTAAGTTAATTTTCCATTGCACACTTTTTGATATCAAACTACATATAATTTTAATACTTGAAAAATTGGATGACACTATTTTTCAAATTTATGACACTAGTTTTGATCTTCTAAGTGAGTCCAAAGCCTATACGTGATAGTTATATGTACAGGCATGCTAAGTTTTCATAGAAATGTTAAACAGAAATATTTAAATCTTTACTTAAAATCTTAAATCCTTTAATATTAATGTTTTTATATCAACTTATTTGTCACAAAAGGATTATTATTATATCATTTTCAATCAAATGGCAAGAAGAATTTAGGGTTACCAAGTTCTTTTAATAATCTAATTGAAACATGATATTTTTCTTAAATGTTTCTAAAAAATTAATTTATCATAACGACATATTTATAATATATTATTGATAATTGTTTACAACAAAAATTAACCATAGAGAATATTTAGCTAATGCGCGGGGTCTCCGATTCACTTGACACAGTCCTGGAATAGAAAAAGGCAGAACTACCTCACAAATGTTTTCTCTCTTTGTAAAGTCCATTTCAAAGCTCACCACAGCGTTATCGGTCCATTTATATATGTCGATGGTGGGACTGCACCACGAAGTAATAACAAGGAGACCGATCATGCTGTACAAAGCGCCTCGAGTTTTGACTGCGGTATCTGTACGATAATTGAAGTAGTGGCGCATGCGCACTAAGGTACACTCTCTTTTTTCACGGGAGAGAAAGAGATAGTAAAGCGCAGTGCGCATGCGTCAATGTTTTCGACGCCTGAGGGAAGGCAATCAATGTGCAGTTTGCACCGTCAAAACGCATATACTGAGATCGGTCTTCTTATTATTACTCCGTGGACTGCACCTTCATGGATCCAATCCATCGACATTAGTACCAGCCCCATGCCACTTCTCCGTGGAGGCCTGTGGAAAATATTGTCATGAGAGTTGACGGTCGCCATGTGGCGGCGCCAGCTATGCAGTTGGCCTAGACCCGAGGACGCGTTCGGTGGCTTTGTCATAGGCCCTTCAGTTCTATTCGAAAGGAATAGAAACCGAAACCGAACAAAAAAAAAAAAAAATATATATATATATATATATATAATACCAGTGTTACGTTTTGGCTATGTTGACCACTGGGCGAACACGGGAAAGATCTTCTATACAAGCGTACTAAAGCCACTTTGGAGAACCGATATTTTTAGTTTGAGTAGTAGCACCACCAACAAGAAATGACAAAAAACACTAAAAACCAGCTGAAGTCACTTCACATAGATAAATAGCATCCTCTAAAAGTAAAATCCAACACAAAACTGAACCAAAAATCATGGCCTTAATTCCGACTATCACCCGAAACGGTATCTTCTAGACAAAAACTTCACAGCTCTAGAAACGCGTGTTTCTACGGCGGCTCCATATTTGCCACTCACTCCTACAGTAGAGGTAAAGGAAGGGGGTTTGCAGGGCGAATTTTGAAGCCCCACCAAATTTTTAATTTTCACGAGAGATTTGGAGGAATTTTTCATTCAGCACGGGGCCAGAGGACTTTGCATTGACGACAGGAACGAGGCTATCCTCTTAGCTTATGCGGATGATGTAGTCATCTTTGAGGAATCTCAAGCTGACATGCAGAAAAAGCTCCGTATTGTGCGTCAATATTGTAACGAGAATTTTTACAGGCAACGTAGTGAAAGCCAAGATCTTAATTATTCAAAAACAAGGGCGAAGAAAAAATTACAAATGCACATACGCTGATTCACCAATAGAAACAGTTATCAGCTTCCTTCATCTATGACAGATTTTTACGAACTCAGGTGTATTTCTTAGGACAACCAAGAAATTTGTCACGTCGGCTAAAATTGCTTCAAATACTGTAATGCAGATACTTTTGTGAGCGAGAATAAGCTCTTGGAAGGCGGTGGACACCATTTTCCGCAATCTGACGCTTAGCGTGCTCTTATATAATGTAGAGACTTGGGGCTTGAGATATTCGGATGAAATCGAAAAGGTGCAATCTAAATTTTACAAGAAATTTCTAATGTTGCGAATTGGCACTCCGGGATACGCAGTTAGGACTGAGACGGGCAAGGTCCCCTTGGCATTAGCAGTTCTAAAAGCGGCATTAAGATGGACTGAAAAAGTATTACGGATGCCTAATTCTAGGTACCCAGGCGCTGCCTTCAGCAAACTCAAAATATAACTGGTTCCTACAGGTGAAAGATATACTTGCTACTTGCGTGTTGTAGGAATATTGGTTGAACCTTAGCCTTGAGTCTCTGTCTATAAATTGCGAATTTATACTCAAGACATACGAAAATTACCTGAGAAAATGCGATTTTGACAGAGTAGCGGAGAGTACATGTCTTCAAGTCTTTCCCTATTTGTCCTTAGAGAGATCCACCCGACCATACTTGAAGCTAAATTTACCAATTTATGTCACAAGACTAATTGCACAAACATCCTTGTTCTCTAACTTTCCTTATCGCATTATTCACGAATCAAAAAGATATGAATTTAACACAAAGAGATTTTTCCCTTGTTGTGGGGGACCCGATAAGGACGACGGATATCACTTTCTAGTGATTTGCTCGAAGTTTCAAAATTTTCGTTATGAATATTCTTAAATTTTTGGTTGCAGGGTGGCCTCTAGGGAATTTTGGGCGGACATTTTGGCCTCATCAGATGCCAAAACTCTGGCGCTGGCGATTAGGGGAGGATTTTAAGACTATATATATAGGTATTCTAATAGAGCACCACAATATTCATTAGTTAAACTTTTAACCAAATTCTTTATTAATGCATTAATCAGTTTTCTTCTACTTGGCAAAAATGATGGTCTTTTTTGGTCTTGTCTTCAGCTTGGCGGTTATCCTTTATTCTATTGGTGAATACAATTTAGCTATAATTTTAAGCATATTTTTGAGCTTCCCTCGAATAACAATTTTTCCGTTCTATCATTGTAATAATAATTTATTTGATAAAATAACATGATTAGGTTCACATGAACAAATTACAGAAATTAATGTGATTTTCTAACAGATATACTTAAATCATTGTTCTCGGTTCTAGTTATTCGCATTGTGATATTATTCATATCTTGCTTGGAATCAAACATGATCATGCGAGTGGGTCCGGAGTCTTACGTAATAAAATATAGTCTTAACATCCTCCCCTAATCGCCAGCGCCAGAGTTTTGGCATCAGTCACGACTCATCGCTGCAGGAGAGATTGAAGAGAAAGAAGCTGCGGCTAGCTAAGGAAAAGCTTCAACAGTCTGGAATTAAGGCTTTTATAAAGGGAAAGAATCTGCTGGTCGATAATAAACCTTCCACACATCACTACTTTACAACCGTGCAATTCACGCCTACCCCGAAAGGGAAACGGCTTAATGATATAATAATAATGAATTCAGGGCACGAGGCGCTTTCCAATCCTATTCTGACTGGGGCAAATACATAATTAACCCAATAATAATGCCATAACTTAATTTCCTATAATGCTTTTTTGAAAGGGTTTTCTCAATTTTATTTCCTCTACTTTTAATAGCAATAACAGCTCCAGATTCTTTAAACTTTTTAATTTTGCAAATCTTTCTCTCCTCATAAGTAAAGCTTGATAACAAAAAACAATAAAAACAAAACAATTGACTTACCTGTGCTCCAAGCGCTCCCCAGGACGAGTGCCATGAGGAAAAACAGTAAAGTCCTTCTGCTGAAAACAGTCGACAATCCTGCCTTAAAACGCCGACAAGGTTCCTCCATTGTGCTTGGCAGTTGTCAATGTCCTGCCAAGCTTTTTTTTTAAACTAATTCACCACCACTATTTCAACTATCAACACCAGACGCTGTCGAAAATCCGACCACTTTCCACATTTCACAAATCGCCATAGTTTTCCTATCTGTAGATTTGTACACAAAACTTTTCTCCCTTGTTTTCTTTTCTTCTCCTTCCTCTTATTAAGTTCCTTATTGTGAGCCCTTACCGTCGCCCACGACACACCTGGCAACGGCGCATTATTTCTTTGCCACTCGACGGGGCCCTTCGAATCTTAAGATCGTACCCTCCTTCACAACAAAACTACTTTTGACCGACAATCCCATTGTCATCGAGCCCGGAAAATGGAATAGCTTTCCTTCTCTTTCCCGCGTCTGAAAACCACTTGTTGCGTTGCGAAACGCTTCGGATCGCGGATTCTTTTCACCTTCGGTGTTACACGTGTACTTTCATTAGTTTTATTTCAGAGTGCTGATTGGCGAAAGAAAAAGCGTAAGGTCGAATTGACACTTAAATCCCGGAATCAAGGATTGGCGAATGTTTCCGTGCAACGGCTTTTCTCCCATGCACCTATTCCGTGAATTTGAACGGAGACCGTTACTTTTCTGGAATGCTTGTAGTTGTTTCCCAAAATCTGAATGAAAATCAAGTCATGGAATAAAAATATTTTTCGATTGCAGTGACCTGACACGTTGCGCGCACGGTCGAACCTGTGACACGATTTCAGGTAAGAGGCACGCTTTGACGTACACCTGGTGCAACCTGGCAACCCCGCTGAATCACCTGGTTCCACTATTCACTGTTTCACTGGGTATCGTTGGAAAACTGAATCCTTTTTCACTCGCGTATTCTTCGAAATTCGCGCGAAATTTGGTGGGGGTAAATTATTTATATTGAATTTCCGCAAGCGCGGAGTTTAGAGGGTTCGTAGGGATTCGAGTTCTGGGATGGTTGCTCCACCAACGGACAACGGCTCGGTTCACGAAAGGAATGCATGTCAAAATCGCGTTCAAGCGCATGACAGAGAGATGCGGGGATTTCGTCCAATCGCGTGGCGTTGGTGGGGAGAAAAATCATGATTTGGAAGGGCGAAGTCATCTCGCGAGGAGTTTCTCAACTAACGTGTGGGTAATGCAGATTCGAATATATACATCTTGTAAAAAATCCAAACAGAACTTCACGTTGTGATTTATCCGGGTTATTCACAGTTTCAACATTTTTTCACACGTTCTTTTGCGCTTAGCAACTTCGTTTAATTATTTATATATATGCAGGGTACACAAAACTCAAAAATGACATAATTTACGAGATAATATTGAACCAAGTGGGTATTTAACCTGGGTAACAGAACATTGGCATATGCTTTAATTGTTTATATGCAATTCACGAATTTGCACATGCTTTTCTTGCTCCTTTAATAATCCCTGCTGGAAGTAAAAAGATAGAGATCCTATCTTTTTGAATAATTTTGAATCTTGATGACAGAAAGAGATAAAGATAGAAATTGTTACTTTTTCCTATCACCATTCTCAATAATTTTCTATCTCTTTCTCTCAGGTGCATCGAGATGAAAACCCGGGCCCGTGTGTGGGGGGGGGGATGACAGGCCCCTATATGTTATTTTGATTTCTAACCGTACCGGAAAATCCGGGCCTCCTTGAAAACTCTGGGCCCGGCAGGCGCGGATCCAGAGAAGGGCTTTAGGGGGGGCGATCCATTAATTCCCCTTCCCCTCCACTCTAAAGGTGTAGGTTAATAATAATTTTAATGTTATTTCTTCGACTTGAAGTTTTATTATGAATTACATAAATATAATCATGAATGTTATAAACATAATTAACAAATGTTTAAATAGAAACCATGTTTTCATATTTACAAGCTGCGTCTTATGAGAAGGTATTGGTTTTATGTGAAAAATGACTTTCGTGGATTCCATGAAATGTCGACGCTTTGAGGCCCCCTGAGTCAGAAAAAATAGTTTTTGCGTCGGTGTCTGTCCGTCTGTCGTCGTTGTCGTCGTCGTCATCTGTATATCGGATAACTTTTGAAAGACCAATTGAATTGGATTTTGCTGCGGCACACAATTTCAGGGACGTAAGAGAAAGATCGAGTTCATTAACCAGCTAATTTGGATAGAAATTCAAAAAGTTAGGGCACTTACAAAATTTTTCAGACCATTTTTTTCAAAAATCATAAGATCCATGGACGGCTGCCCGTGATACTAAAAAATTCAGACAAATTATTTTCGAAACTCTTTTCAATACAAAGAAAATTATCAGAGCTACAGCATTTTCAAATCTACCCAAAAAAGCGAAAAGTAACATTTTAAGCCAATGAAAGCATGACATGAAAAAAAGCAAAAGAAGAAAAGTCTTACTCTTTGATAGTGCTACAAGATTCTCATCATCAATTTTTCAGTTTTCTTAAAAAATCGAAAATTCACATTTTATTGGCACAAACATGATGAATTATTACATTCTCATCATAATGAGAAGGTATTGGTTTTATGTGAAATATGATATTAGTGGATTCCATGAAGTGTCGGCGATTTAAGGGTCCTTGGTCAGAAAAAAATAGTTTTTACGTCGGTGTCTGTCCGTCTGTCGTCGTCGTCGTCGCCTGCATATCGGATAACTGCCGAAAGACTAATCGGATTAGATTGTGCTTTGGCACACAGTTTCAGGGATGAAAAAGAAAGATCGAGTTCGTTAACCAGCTATTTTGGATATAAATTCGAAAAGTTAGGGCACTTGCAACATTTGTTAGACAGTTTTTTTTTCGAAATTCATAAATTTCGTGGACGGCCGCCTGTAGTACTCGAAAATTCGAACAAATTATTATCACGAATCTTTTCAATACAAAAAGAACTGACAGAGCTACAGCATTTTAAAAATCTCCCAAAAAAGCGATAATTAACATTTTAAGCCAATGAAAGCATGACATGAAAAAAAAGTCAAGAGAAGAAAAGTGTTTCTTTTTGATAGTCCTACAAGATTCTTATGATCACTTTTTATGTTTTTTTAAAAAATCGAAAATTCAAATTTTATTGGCACAAAATATAATGAATCATTACAATCGCATCATAATGAGAAGGTATTGGTTTTACGTGAAGAATGACTTTCGTGGATTTCAAGAAATGTCGACGTTTTTGAGGCGCCTGATTCAGAAAAAATAGTTTTTACGTCGTTGTCGTCGTGGTCGTGGTCGTCTTCGTCTGTATATCGGATAACTTTTGAAAGACTAACTTGATTGGATTATGCTTTGGCTCACAGTTTCAGGGACGAAAAATAAAGATCGAGTTCGTTAACCAGCTATTTTGTATAGACATTCGAAAGGTTAGGGCACTTTCAATATTTCTTACACTATTTCTTTCAAAATTCATAAATTCCATGTACGGCCGCCCATAGTATTCGAAAATTAAGACAAATTATTTTCACGACTTTTTCCAAAACAAATAAAATTGACAGAGCTACAGTATTTTCAAAATCTTCACAAAAAAGCGAAAATTAACATTTTAGGCCAATGAAAGCATGATATGAAAAAAAGTCAAGAAAAGAAAAGTGTTTCTTTTTGATAGTCCTAAAAGATTATTATGATCACGTTTCAAGTTTTCTTAAAAAATCGAAAATTCTAATTTTTTCGGCTAAAACATAATGAATTATTACATTCTCATCATAATGAGAAGGTATTGGTTTTATGTGAGAAATGACTTTCTTGGATTCCACGAAATGTCGACGTTTTGAGGCCTACTGAGTCAGAAAAAATAGTTTTTACGTCGGTGTCTGTCCGTCTTTTGTCGGCGTCGTCGTCGTCGTCGTCTGTATATCGGATAATTTTCGAAAGACTAATCGGATTAGATTGTGCTTTGGCACACAGTTTCGGGGACGACAAAGAAAGATCAAGCTCGTTAACCAGCTATTGTGGATGGAATTTCAATAAGTTGGGGCACTTGCAAAATTTTTTTGATAATTTTTTTCTTCAAAATTCATAAATTCCATGGACGGCCGCCCGTATTCCCGAGAATTAAGATAAATTATTTACATGACATTTTTCAATGCAAAGAGAATTGACAGAGCTACAGCATTTTCAAAATCTGCCCAAAAAAGCGAAAATTAACATTTTCAGCCAATTAAAGCATTATTATTCTTATTATATCATTAAGCCGTTTCCCTTTCGGGGTAGGCGTGAATTGCTCGGTTGGAGAGTAGTGATGTGTGGATGGGGCACTTCGCGATTTGACCAGGCAGAGTCCGAAGTGAAAGTGCTACTTCGGACTTTGCCTGACACCGCTCAGTCAATTGGCGGAGGGACCAGGCAGACTGCGGTGTGACGGCACATCGGACTTTGCCTGTAACATATACACACTGGAAAGCCCGTCTATAGGGATCCGACAATCACACTAGAGAGCCCTATATGGATCCAACAATCATCCTGGAGAGCACATTTAGAAGGTTCCAACACTCATTCTGGAGAGCCCGTTTATAGGGATTCAACATTCAAACTGGAGAGACAGTTTATAAGGATCCAAGCATTCATCGTGGAGAGCCCTATAGGGATCCAACATTCAGACTGGAAAGCCCACTTATAGGGATCAAACTTTCTTATAAACGCTAGCTCCAATGTCAACGATTGAGGCCAACGATTCAAAATATTAATTTTATTTGGATTAAAAATTACGAATGTGATATATACAGTCAGCTGCTGTGTACGCAGGATGGCCACAGAAGGCGATTTTAGCCGCTATCATTGTTCATGCCCGGAAAACTCCGGATGATGCGGCACGTGTTCAGCAATACTGTCTTCTGAATTAAATATAGCGAACTTCGAGCTCCCGGCTCTTTCAAGATTTGTACGCACCTCGCTCGCATGAACGTTCCCAGTAGAGGAGATCACGACCGGGTGGATGGTGACCTTGTTCACCCTCCACACGGTCAGGATATCCTGCTTCAGCTCCGAATATTTCTGGATCTTCTCAGTATATCGGATCCTGATATTATTGTTACGTGGAATGCTTATGTCTATTTTTCTCACGTGCTGAGCACGTTTATCTAACCAGAGGACATCTGGACGATTGTGTCTTTCTAGGTAGTCAGTCAGAATAGTCCTGTCTCAGTAAAGGAGATGATTATGGTTCTCTAGGACGTTAACTGGGCTATATTTGTAGTAAGGTTTAAATATCTCTAGTAAACCAGTGTTCAGAGCAATTTGTTGGTGAATGATCCCAACAACATCATTATGTCTGCGCGTGTATTCTTGCGAGGCACACATCGTATAGCCATCAATGATGTGCTCGATTTTCGCATTGGGATCTCCACAAAGGCGGCAACTGCCGCCAAACTGAGGATGTGCTTTTGTTAATTCCTCATCTTGATTAACCTGTCCTGAATGGCAATGACAAATTCTGCCTTCTCCGGAAAGAGTTGTCCCCGCCTTAATCAAAGGTTTGAAGCATCACTATCCACGCAAGAACGATCTAATGTTTGGGGGTGTTACTTGAGCAGCTGTTTACTTCGCCACTGAGCAGCTAGCTGTTCATCATTCAGATGTCCGATGTTCTGGAAATCAACAGCTGCAAGTTTTAAGGGGGTATACAGGTCAACTCTACAGATGTAGTCGTAGAGTGAGATTTTAGTCCAAGCTTGCGTAGCAGAACTATTCTCTCTACAGCTGTCCTTTCATGGTGCATTCGGTGCTCAGACATTTTCACGCGGATGATTCTGTTAAGCCTCTCGAGGTCAGTCATGGACCAGGTGACCAAACCAAAGGAGTATGTTAGGAGAGGAATAAGATAGGTTTGAATTCCTTCGTAATGTTCTTCGCACTGAGGCCAGATGCCAGAATCAGACTAAGGCAACCCGAAAAATCAGTCTCAAGCGCCTTTTTAATTGAAGAGTGGAGCGGAACCCTCGCCTGCAATATTCCAAGGTACTTGTGCGATTCTTCATCAGTCATCGCCTCAATTAGAGCACGGTCGGGATGCAGAACCTCTAGGTATTTGTACCATCTACACCTAGCGCTTTCCAGTTCTTAGGGATTTATATCTTAGGGATTTATATGGAATTTTGTATATTTGAAGCGATTTTGCGGATT
The DNA here is from genome assembly GCA_011634705.1 of Andricus grossulariae. Classification (NCBI taxonomy): domain Eukaryota; kingdom Metazoa; phylum Arthropoda; class Insecta; order Hymenoptera; family Cynipidae; genus Andricus; species Andricus grossulariae. The sequence goes on along the minus strand of JAABKJ010075445.1, from coordinate 105,481,216 downwards.
TCGGAAGATTTCACGGAATCTCAAAGAATTTTGAGGGATTTCCAATTAGCCTTATCGTTTTAAAGGATTTTCAAGAGACTCTGTACAATATCCATCGAATTCAAAGGATTTCATGGGAGATATTATATGATAAAAAGGAAATAAAACAAATAATGATTTAATGTGTATCATAGCGTAAAAAGTAATTTCAACAGCCAAAGTAGGTTTCAATTAACGTACGAGGGCTGTTTGATAACTCAGTGATTTTTTGAATTTCCCGCGTAGTAACTTTAAATGGAACACAGCCCCCATCAACGCCATCTTTGAATAGACTACTGTTAAATGTTGAGCAAGCTGGATTATTTAGTTTGTGTTTGACAGCCATTGAAAGCAGAGAACCTCGTGAATTTTCACGAAAATGGAAAAAAGTGAATTTCATGTGCTGATTAGGCATTATTTTTTGCGTAAAAAACCATCACTGAAACCAAGTCGATTCAGTTTTGATTTAAACCATAAGAGAGTATTTAAAGTTAACTTACGTGATAGAAACCGTACAATTCAACAATACATTCATTTATTTCAATTAATTTTCAATTCATTTGATTTAAAAAAAAATTCTTAAATTGATGAGTAAATTATATGTTACTATTTATTATATTTAATTATTTAAAAACAAATATATATTCATATATAATTAATACATAATTTAATTTATATCTTACATTTCACATTCATTCGGAAAGTGGGGATAAGACATATATTAAAAAATAATCCATTTTTTTTTGCTTATTTCGCGTAATTCTAGTGTTTTTCAAAATAAATATTGAAAGTGGAATGCGTTTTGAATTTTGTGGATATTTCTTCGAAAATAGGACGACAGAGCTTGCAGCTTGACATTTTTTTGCAAAACACTTATGTTGATCAAGAGGTGCTGCTTTATACTTCTCGAGTGCTTCTTTATATGGTTCGTTCCATAGACATTTTGTGTCTGTGCAGGAGGCAATCGATAAGTTTTCTGAGTCATTCCTGCAAAGTAAAGAATTATTTTCATACATATTTTTAAAGTTAATTTAAAGACATGTATGTCCCCTACCGTTAAGAAGGCTTGCATGGAAAAGTATCAGAAAATTTTCGCCGTCATTTTACGCTGTGAAGATTGATTTCCACTCAGGTAGCTGTGGTGAAAAATAATTTTTAAAAAAGTTGATCATAACTTTATATTTTTGTAATTGATAAAATTTGAAAAAAGTGTTATTTTTTAACACAATCCTAATATATCTTGAACATTTAGGCCTTCGAAGCGCCTGCTAATGGTTCAAACAAAAATTGTAATTATAATTTATTTGAGGTTACGTTTGGAAGCTCCGATCTGCTTTGCAAGGGATTAGAATTTTATTATTTTTCCAGTTTTCCTACCTAATCAAGGATTCAAGAACAAAGGACAGAAGCGGCATTTTTAATTATTCAAAATTCTCTAGGCTTTTTCATGCCAGCCTTTTTATCGGGTTGTTCATTAAAAAGCAATTTGCAAGTAAGAAATCTTATCTTTTTACTTGACAACTAACCTCAAATTCTGAAAGATTTATTTGCGATTTAATTTCAACCCATTAGTTATATAACTTCTGATTAGCAATTAAATCTTATAATTTATATTCTGAAGACAAAAGAAAAGTAATTCAAGATCATTTATATTATAATATGTACTTAAAAAAACCCGCGTCGTATTGAAATAAGGAACTTCCCTGTAACAATGAATCAAAACTGCAACGATGTGCTTGCACTGTTCACTTAGACCAGCTTTGCAACTGCATTCCATTTTTAATATTTTGCCATTCAAAGCAATTTCACCTTTAATTTCGTGAGGATTGTTTTTTAAACCCGCGGTTTGCACACAATATGCCACAAGAGCAAACAAATCGGTCACCGACTTTTACCCACAATAAATAATATGTCCAGCGTTTAAAACACGTTCGCCTTCGATAAAATTTCTCTTCGTTGGCCAAGAATTAGCGAAAACACAAATTTCACCAAGGGAGAGCCTAATTTTTTAAATTATTAAAGGTTTTTTTCACACATAGCACTATGTTGATATTCAAAACGTCCCGTCTGAATATTCCATCTTGCGATCGCAGCGCCATGAGTTTGGTTCCCATTAGGTATTTTCGCTTCAACCACAAGCTGAGGTAAAAACAATGGAACAAATACATGAGATCCGGTCCAAGTTTGCCCTATTTTCCTAATATCTTCGTAAAAGTTCATTTTTTCTATGTATGTGTATTGGAAAAATAGTTTTTATTTTTTGAGAACTATTTAATTACATAATAAAATGATAATAATTATTATTCATTTCGAAGATATTACAAAAATAAAGTCTGGTCCCATGCATTGGTCCCTTGTTTTCCCCTCTGCAATCAACGAAGTGAAGTTAGCTGGTGGTTGAAGTGAAAATACCTATTTCACTCTTATGGACTTCCTGCAGGTAGGCTGCCTGCTACTGCTGGCAAAGAGAGGTATGAACAGGCCATAAGTATACATGTAATGTGAATTGTGATGTAGTCTGGTGATCACTTGAGTAATTAATCTCTTCAGCTGTCTTCGGCCTTTATAAGTTTAAATGGTTGAAATTCGTCAAGTTTATTCCGATATTTCATTTGCGTTATCAATTAATTGTAGTAGAATTGGGAAATTTGTCTTTAATGTAACGTTTGAAAATATGAATATGCACTCGACATTTCTAGATATGTTCACCAATAGACCATTTTACCTATCGGAAAGTTTACTGCGCATGTGCAATGTACTTTCTGTTGTACCCAGTTGTTGCGATTCACGGTCCTAGAGACATATTCGAGACATATCGAAGACACTCAAGCCAAAACCAAGACCAAATATTTTTACCCGGGGGGAATTTATTTATAGAGAATATTTCGCGCCATCTCACATTTTGATTGTTTACCACGCCACAATTCAAGTTTGAGAATTAAAAAACTAAAGTAGTTATCCACTGAAACGTCCTGTTTAATTGCTTGATTAATGAAAAGAAGTTAAAAATAACGATTCGTTTGATGAAGTTAGACCTGAAAAAATTCGGCAACGTTAAATTTTGAATGCACGGGGCACGGCCTTGATGGGTGTTATTGATTCTTGTGGGTACAAAATGCTAAATTATGCAATTGTATTCATGACATCAGTCTTATTGATATTAAAATTGTCTTACCAAAAAAAAAAACATTTTAATATAGACTTTGAATTCAGTTATATTATTTGGAATTTCTAGCAGAAACGGGTTTATGTCTGGAAGCGCAAACCTCGTTAAGAAAAACTACTGTTAATTGAATGGCAGTCGAAATACATTGGTGCTATTAAATACACGGACTGACGAACCTGTATGAGGGCCGCCTCGATTTCACTAGCACTTTTGATAATGAACTAATATTTGCAGTGTCCATACACGGTGCCTCCCTTGTGGGGCGTATGCGTGTCTAGTCTCTCGTAGGACGGTTTCAGGTGGATAGGTAGGTAGGTGCGTACACAATCGGTTGCGTGTTATCAGCGACCCTTTGGCAAATACGCGTTTACCCTGCGGGGTCAGCCTGCCTGATCTCGATCCCATGTACACCGAAAGCTGCTACAATATGTATACATATGAAATAGCCTAGCTCAACTTTTTCTCCTCTCTCAGGAGGAGATAGAGCGAGATATTTCGATTTTTCCTGCTGGTGACAGGAAACTCTAGAGAAGGACGACTTTTGGTGACAAACGATCCAAGGTGGAACAGGGGATCGGTCACTCGGCAAGAATAATCGTTTTCCAATTGAAATCCAATAGCAACTTTTCATCGGGAATTCATCTCATCCCCCACGAAATCTTGTCTATCGATCACAATTCTAAAATGTTTTTGACGTCGACAGCACCTTGGGTCGGTCGTTTATACGCGAGATGAGTAGCAAAGACACCCCGCTTACTTGGCTTACTCCGCCGTACGATTTCGTTAGAGGAAATTTTGAAGAATTTGAATAATACGCCCTAGTCCGTTTTTAAACTTGAGTTGCAAATATACAAGAAACGTCCGGTGCACACGCGCATTACGCACCGCCGTCGGTTACCATAAATTACGATCGCTATAAAGAGAATCTACAATTCCGAAGCTTTCCATAAAGCACTCTGCAAAACGCTAGGACTGCACTTTTCGAGTACCGCACCACCAGCCCTCGATCCGTCCTCACCAACGGCATCCTACTTCGCGTTCTTCTGTTGAAATATGTAAAATCGTGTAACCTCTTCAATTTACATAGATCGTACTCCGAGAGGTCTGCTGATACGGCGGCTAATGAAAAGTGCCATCAATTGTGACCTGCCGACAATGAAATAGTTGATGCCCCTAAAATAAAAAGAACCTCCCGTGTGGAAAAATTTCGCGGCGCTGCACTGTTTTTGTCTAGTCCGCCTTGTGTCGACACTGGCGCGCCACAGACTGTCTGTCTAGTGGCTAGACCAATTCTCGAACAATCGCGATGTGTTAATTGTATTTTCAGTTATATAAGTATAAATAATTATAGTAAACCGTGAATTAAGTTGTGTTATAAGAAACAACGAGGTGTTATCTGCCTAAACACCAGTGGTACAGGGATATTTCCAAGCCAAGCACATATTTTTTGGGTGTCTATGAAAAATATTCTCGAAAATATTAACATTGTAGACAATACATAAACGAAGAGAATTTTCGAGAATTTTGGTATTGGCCAAGTAATCTAAGTGCATATTATGTAAAATCCTGAACAAAATAGTCTTAACGAATAGTTTCAGAAACAGAATGCATCAACAATAAGCTGCTTTTGCTTAGAGTGTTGTATCTATTGCCATTAAAAAGTATCGAAATTCGATAGTCGAAAATTGACGGGTACTGTTGGGTTAGCGGAAACTTTCCGAAAATGTACGTGCCGATAAACACACAGCTACGGCTTAAAGATTTTCTCTCCGCCCGCACTTTCTTATTTTAGGGTCATTTATGGTAGGTAAGAGAGTGCATAGACGCACTAGACACTAGTAGACTAGGTGGACAAGGCAGGCAAGAACCTAGGTTTTGGGCCCGGAAAGGGCAGTCTTTGAAAAGCGTCGATTCGATACGGTTGTAATTTCTTGTCTTAGCGAGTAGAACGATGGACATATCTTGTCTGAAGCTAAATGAGGGCCTTTGCAATTCAAACATATGAGGGATTTTTCTTGAGGGCACGCGACTCCAGCTTCATGAGGAGCACCACCACAGAAACGACAGCGAGGGTTTTTACACTGTTTAGCCACATGGCCAAATCTGCAACACTGGTAACACATTTTTGGTTGAGTGATGTAGGGTTCGACCTTAATTATCAACTGGAAGATGTTAATAAAATCCGGAATTTCCTGACCTATAAATCTGACCTGTATTGTTTTTGTTTTAATGAGATCTCCTTTATCGTTCTTCACGGCAAAACGACGAGCACTAAGAACCGCAAACTTAGAGCTTGTTGCCGAGTACCTAGTAATGTCATACTCCCTAATTTTCAAGGAAAAATCACGCACTATACCTTCACGAGCGATCCGACAGTTGGATATAAAGGCAACTAGGTTGGATTTATCTAGTAAACCCCTGTTATCAATGACTTTGTTCACGCATTTGCTATTATAACATTCGACAAGAACTCTAGAGAGACCCGATTTTTGAATATGCCTAATTTGACCGGGAAATGAAGTGTGAAGTATTTTCCCCACCACCATCACATGTTCAGATTCACAACCTTTTTTAGGTTCTGTATTTATGAAGAATGGACCCTTTTTGTGAGCTGAGCAGCGGTTTTTAAGAAGCTGGTCATAGGAGTTAAAAGTGTTACACTCAGTTGAATGTTGCACTTTGTTTTTTTTTTCGTGGGGAGTGGCTTCGTGAAGGTGAGAGGAGTCACGCTTCCCCAGTCTCCTATCTGTAGGCTTCAGTTTATATTCGGGGCCATGCGCCGAAGCACTCTGATTTTGTGAACTTTGAGAGTTCTTGAGCTAATTGTTAAGGGTTTTGAGTTAACTACGCAGTACCACTTCATTTAATGAATTCTCCTGATCCATATGCTCTACGTTATTTGGTAACCCCACATTATCCAGGGAGTCCGGGCTCACTGTGTTGTCCGCCATGTTATGGCGCAGAGGAGGCCGCAAGGCCTTAGTAAAAGAACTAACACCTATCTGCGCTCAGTGGAGGAATTATTGGTTTCGGAAGCAGAAAAGCAGAAAAGGGAATTTTCATTACACTTGTTTTTAAATTAGACATAAACTAAAGTTATTTCAAGCTAACAAATAAACGTCGTTAAAAATATTTTATAAAATCGAGGAAAATATTTTATTGTTAATTATCACCAGTTTTGGAAAAGAACTCAAGGTGAACTTTTGAAATTACTATTTCACAATTTTCATTATTTATTCAACAATAGTTTTTGGGGTTTGATGTTTGTCTCTCTCACTTTAGGTAAAAGTTGCAACTATTATTTAATCCTAATGCTGTAGGGCTTATTTTATTCCTTTAACTATTATCTGCAAATCTCATTAGTACGAGTAGTCAGGATCAACTATGGCTCAGCCGCCAGCATACCCCCACTCCTCGGTGTTTACCCAGACGTCTAGAGCCTTCCCCCACTCCTCGGCTGTCTGGGCCTTATCTCGCTAGACGGATGTGTTTGTTTAAAGTGAATTAATAGAAGATGAAAAGGGGCGGAAGAGGGAATTTCTAGAAAATGTGTGTTGATACAAAGATTGGAGCATTTTTAAAGGTCTATGTGAAGAAATATTCTAAAGTTGGAGTTATGACTTCGCAGTTCTAAGCTAATGCTGACAGAATAATAAAATGATATGATTTTACTTTGATTGTTTTAATTAACAATTAAGTAAAGTGAAATATATATAATTGAGAAATAAGATACGAGTTAATTAATGTTTAAAAACAATCTTCGAAATTAAAAAGATATGTCTTATTTTAATACGGTATGTGGTGTAAATAAGTGGAACCTATACACACTCACATGAGGTATAAAATTGTCTTTTATTGAAAAATGATTGAAATTTGCATTTAAATTTGAAATATTTAAACATTATTATTTATAGTTTCGGGCAAATCGTTGAAATCATCGCCTGAGAAAAACTTTATCTAATTATAATATTTAAAAACATATACATATATACAATTTTATAAATATTTCAAATAAATCAGGTGAAGCGAAGCATATGAAGGGGAGGTGAGTAAAGGAATGCATATACAGGAGGAGGTGGCTCTTGGAGGGGTACGGACGTGGGTCTTGTCTCGCTAGACGTTCGTGTTTGTTTAAACTTTAGGAATGGAAAGCAAGGAATAGATAGATGATAGACGGAATTATTGGCAAGTGTATACTTGTGCAGGGTTGATGAAGTTTTGGAAAGACTATATGACTCAATATTTTAAAGATGTACTTATGGCTTCTCAAGTTCTAGACTACTGAAGGAGCAAAATTAGTTTTTTATACGTTTGCACCATAATTAACACACTGCACAATCTGATACAATAAAACATTGCATCCTAAACTACTAACTGCTACGCTAAGAGGTAAGGTTAATGCACAGGAAGAGGTGGCCCATGCCGCCCTAGAAGAGTGGCTTATTCCGCCCCATATGACACTTTCAAGTAAAATCAAAATTTCACCTATTTCTGTTTTAAAATTATATATAAATCTGTTGAAAACTTGAGGTTCAATAAATAAGCTATCTAAATAAACACTGGAAAAACATCTAATATGTGATTTCGTGTGATTCTTGGACTTTCTAAAGAAATGCAAAATAGCGGAATATAGGTCTTAAAATTTTTACTTTAGTTTGTTCCAAATTTATTCAACATTAAGCGAATATTTTTTGAAAAGAAGTTTCATAAAGTTCTTTCTGATATTAGTAGAAAGAACAATTACAAAAGAATTGATAGCCTACGAGAAAATTGAGTGTCTCATGGTACCCCCTTTGCCCATCTCGCCCCACCCTACCCTATTTCTATCATTCAATTTAACACCCATCCCCGGCCACCTATCGGAGATCAACGAACTAGAAAGGATCCCTCAAAAAGCTTTCTATTGGAGTTTCAGTTTTAAAGGATGCAACTCTTACTTGCGCCACAACATTACCGCAACCCCAGTTTTTTCTCTGCATTGATTGAAAATCATTTATTTAATTGAAAATTTAATTATGTTTTGAAATGGAAATAAACTTGAACTTCACTTTAATCGTAAATATTTTAGATCCATATCTTAGAAAATTTGAATACACTATAAATTTTATATATTTAGTGGTCGAATCTAATATCAGGATTTGCAGTGTCATGATCTTATTTTTGACCACAAATAAAAATGAAAAAAATATCATGGTTATTTGATCGTTTAAAAATGGTAACTTTTACGGTTTGGAAAGCGTTTTCCATTCTCGTTTTACACATGAAACCATTTTTTTAAAGAAAATGAAACTAATGCAAAGTTGTTATGATTCATAATCTCTTGATACTTTCTACGTAATTCTAAAGTCGTGTTTCAACAATACTGCTACCTGCACCGAGAGCAAATTTTTACTTTTTTCGTATGATCCCGTCTCACGCTACGTTAGCATGAACTATATCATACTATGATAGTATACATTCTTACTATTTTAGTGTGGGCCCTTACTATTTTAGTATGGATCCTTACTAAAATAGTAAGAATGTATACTGCCATACTATGATATACTCCATGCTAAGGTAGCGTGAGACGATATCATACGAAAAAAGTAAGGATTTTCTCTCTGTGTGGTGTTCTGCAGTGCACGTCTAGAAGCAATGCAGGGCACTGCACGTATCATTGACAAAGCGAGATTATTTTTCGTGGTGGCGGAGGATAGCCTGTGTATTGTTGTCGTTCTGACAACAATAGTTTCGTTTCTTGCATGCGTCCTTGTTAGTGTTACTCGTTTTACTACTCTTCTAATAAAGTAGGAGAGTTTTATCTTAAGCTTGGCTACTTTTAAAATGTAAGGTTATTAGTCTTGTTAGAATAAAAAGAATTTTTGTTTCCAATAGTATAATATCATTCTTGAAACCTGAATTAGTAGTATTTTATCAATGAAATGGTTAGAAGATATTTTGCAATTGCTAACCATTACATACATTCCTTATACTAATTTTTAGAAGAGAACTAATATCTCAGTCAGAAAGGCTTATAAATTTGATACGTAACATTTTACAGGTAAATTACTATCCTTCTTGCTATGAGCAGTTTTCTATAGAAAACGACAAATACCGATTAAGAGCCCTAATAGCACGGAACGTTCCCGCAACGTCTAAAATGTCCGCCGCTTTGTAACGTTCCAGGAACGTTCCACTGAAACGTTCCAAACATAAATTACCGTTATTGTTACTATTATCAATAAATATCGCGTGAGCCGTAAGTGATAGGTCAAAATCGAGGTCAGTTTATGATATGGATATCATATTATAGATAGTATATGCGATACTCAAAACTCAAAAATGACATCTACTTTCACCTATCTTTTACGGTTTACGAGATAATTTTTGTTAAAAATAAAAATAATGGAAGGTTCTCTTCAGGTCCCAATGGAACGATCCTGGAACGTTCCACTGGAATGTTCCCAAGCGGCGGACATTTTACACGTTCCGGGAACGTTCCTTGCTATTAGGGAGAGTACGTTTTATGAAAATTGCTGATGAAATACTAGAGTAAAGTTTGATAACCTATAACACAGGCCGACAAAATTTGACAAAAGTCAAAAGCCAGAAAGCAGACCAAACATTTCCGAAGGATTTTGATGCTAAGACTAAGAATTTAACATACCCGGATGATTCTAAAAAGGTCTCGTCGTACTAAAAATTAATCCTGGTTGTCCAGGTATTAAACATACATCTTCCCCGAGGAAGTTTGTGTAAGAGCTTAAATCCAAGATACCCGAATGCTTTTATAAGGGTCTCTTCGTACTAAATATAAATTCTGGTAGTCCAGGTATTAAAAAGACATCTTCCCCGAGGAAGTTTGGTTAATAATTGAAATTTAACATACTCGGATGATTTTAAAAAGGTTTCGTCGTGCAATAAGGACTAATTCTGGTAGGCCAGGTATTAATAATACACCTTCCCCGAGAAAGTTTGGTTAGAAATTAAAATCAAACATACCCGGATACTTTTATAAGAGTCTCGTCGTACTAGAAATTAACCTTGGTGGTCCAGTTTTAAAGAAAAACATATTTTCCCCGAGAATGTTTAGTTCCCTTCTAGAAATAATCAATTGAACACGATTCAGAACGATTAACAGTTGTCAAAATTTCAATCGTTCCTAATCGGTGTACCATTTGTTAATCGATTTAAATTATTTTATATTGTGTATAGAGGTAATGGTTCCATTCCTAACATTCCTAATTTTTTTAAATCGGGGCGGCAATTTAGGCGGCGACCGGCGTTTGTTTTCTTTGACGAAATATAACCCAAAATAGAATAAATTTATTTTGGCGTTCTCGCGATGTGTTGTGCATTTTTTATATCTTTGTGGACAGTTTTATGTGTTTTCAAGATTATAAAGTGATATAGATTGACGGTTTTCGACATTCGGAACAACGTACTACTATAACCAGTGGCTAGAAGGAGGTCGACGGGGAGAGAAGCAAATAATTTCCGAATCCGATTTCAGGGAGAAAAAAATCTTGACTTTCGAAATACCCGAAAAAAGACACATTTTTTATAGTCGTATTCTCAGCAATTGAAAATTCAATGAAGTAGGTAAGAAAATTGATAAGCAAAACTTATAAAAATGCAGAACTGCACCGAAATCGACCTGAATTAACTAGCTGGCACCTTTTTCAGGTGAATGATAGGAAACAATACATTTTAAATTACTATAGGAATCTTTAATCTATAACAAATTCGAATTTTTTTGGGTATTTCGACATTCAAGATTTTTTTCTGTCACTACCCGGTTCGTATATTTCTAATTTGTTACTTTTGGAGAATATTCTTTTTATAAGGTAGAAGAAATCCTGTGCACATTAAAACTGGGGAAAAATTTTTTAGGTGCCATCTCTGACCATTAATTGTAAGAAAATTACAAATTTTCTTATTCCTGGCCTTATAATATGTTAAAACAAGTTTATTTTTGCTTTATCAATTTCAGGGGTTATTTCTCTATAAATAACAAATACTGTCTAGGGGTGAAAGAATTTTCTAGCTTAAAAGTTGTATTTATTAAAAATTGAAAATTAAGGAAATTCATGTTCAGACCTAATACGGCCTAGCACTCTTAGCTCGTGAAAATTTTTACAAAACATTTATGTAATTTTTTCAATCAACATATTGCTTAAAACGTGTTGCTTTGAAAAAAGTAAATGAACGTTTTCAAATTATTCCCGCGAGACGAAATTGCTGCCATCAAGTTGCCGCTTCATAAACTCAAAATCCTACTACCGATTGGCCCAGTTGGGAACGATTGAAACTTTGTTTTCAATTAATTATTTCTAGAAGGGTTACCAATTGAAATCTAAGTACGCAAATGTTTTTATGAGAGTCTTGGCGTATGAAAAATACATCTTACCCGAGCAAGTTTGATTAAGAATTGGAATCTAAAATAACCGGATGCTTTTATAAGGGTCTCTTTGTACTAAATATAAATCCTGGTAGTCCAGGTATTAAAAATACATTTCCCCCGAGGAAGTTTGGTTAAGAATTGAAATTTAACATACTCGGATGATTTTAAAAAGGCCTCGTCGTGTACTAAGTATTAATTCTGGTAGTCCAGGTATTATCAATATATCTTCATCGAGAAAGTTTGATTAGGAGCTGCAATGTAAGATAGCCGGATGATTTTATAAAGGACTGTTCATACGAATAATAATTAATGCTGGTAGTCTTGAACAAACTTCCTCGGGGAAGATGTATTTTTAATACCTGGACAACCAGGATTAATTTTCAGTACTATGAGACCCTTATAAAAACATCTAGGTATGTTCAATTTCAATTCTCAACCAAACGTCCTCGGGAAAGATGAATTTTTAATACCTGGACAACCAGGATTAATTTTCAGTACTACGAGACCCTTATAAAAACATCCAGGTATGTTCAATTTCAATTCTCAACCAAACTTCCTCGGGGAAGATGTATTTTTTTTGGTTGATTATTAATTTTTTAACTGAAAATTTAACCATCAAATTTTTAGTTGAAAAATTATCTTTTTTAGTTGAAAATTCAGTTATTCCAGTTGAATATTCCATTATTGTAGTTTAAAATTCATCGCTTTGATTGAACATTACATTTTTGTAAGTAAATATTTAACTATTCAATTTTTGGTTGAAAAATTATCTTTTTTAGTTGAAAATTATTCTTTTTTGGTAGAAATTATCTTCTTGTTTGAAAAATCACCTTTTTGCTTGAAAATTGAATTATTCTAGCTAAAGATTCATCATTTTAGTTATAAATTAATTTTTTGCTCAAAATTCAACTATTCCAGTTGCAGATTCATCATCTTAGTTGAAAATTCATCACTTTGTTTCAAAATGTAACCATTTTTTTAAAATTAATATTTCTGGTTGGATTTTTTTTCTACTGAAAATGTAATTATTCCATTTGAATATTCCAAATTTTTAGTTGAAAATTCGTCTGTTTGGTTGAATATTAATTTCTTGACGGAAAATTTAGCCATTAAATTTTTGGTTGCAAAATTAAATTTTTTAGTTGAAAATTCGTCTTTAGTAGAAATTAATCTTCTTGGTTGAAAATTCAGTTATGCTAGTTGCCTATTCATCATTTTATTCAAAAATTCGTCTCTTTGTTTGGACATAAATTTTTTTAATTGAAAATTTAATTATTCAATTTTTGGTTGAAAAATTATATTTTTTAGTTGCAAATTCGTCTTTTTTGATAGAAATTAGTCTTCTTGATTGAAAAATCACCTTTTTGCTTGAAAATTGAATTATTTTAGCTAAAGATTCATAATTTTACTTATAAATTAATTTTTTGTTTAAAATTCAACTATTCCAGTTGCAGATTCATCATTTTAGTTGAAAATTCATGACTTTTTTTAAAAATGTAACAATTTTTTTAAAATTAATATTTCTGCTTGAATTTTTTTTCTACTGAAATGTTACTTACGATTTTCACTATTCCATTTGAATATTCCGTATTTTTAGTTGAAAATTCATCTGTTTTGTTGAATATTAATTTTTTTAACTGAAAATTTAACCGTCAAATTTTTGGTTGAAAAATTATCTTTTTTAGGCGAAAATTCGTCTTTTTTTGGTAGAAAAAAGAGTCAGTAAAAAAATTAAAAATAAATTATTATAGTTGAAGATTTATCTTTTTAGTTGAAAATTCATATTTTTGGTTTAAAGTTCAACTATGTATCTCAGTTAAAGGTTCATCATTTAATTTGAAAATTCATCTCTTTGTTTGTGCATTAAGTTTTTAAACTAAATATTTAACTATTCAATTTTTGGTTGAAAAATTATATTCTTTAGAAGAAAATTCGTCTTTTTTGGTAAAAATTTATCTTCTTGATTGAAAAATCACCTTTTTCGTTGAAAATTGAATTATTCTAGCTAAGGATTAATCATTTTAGTCAAAAATTAATTTTTTGCTTTAAAATTTAACTATTCCAGTTGAAGATTCATTATTTTAATTGAAAAATCATCACTTTGTTTGAAAATGTAACAATTTTTTTTAAATAATATTTTTGGTTGAATTTTTTTAACTGAAAATTTGACCATACAATTTTTAGTTGCAAAATTATCTTTTTTAGTTGAAAATTCGTCTTTAGTAGAAATTTATCTTCTTGGTTGAAAATTTAGTTATTGTAGTTGAAGATTCATCATTTTATTTAAAAATTGATCTCTTTTTTTGGACTTTACTTTATAAAAAATTACTTTTTCAAGTAAAAATTTAATTATTCCATTTTTGGTTGAAAAATTATCTCTTTTAGTTGAAAATTCGTCTTTTTGATAGAAATTAATCTTCTTGGTTGAAAAATCACCTTTATGTTTGAAAACTGAACTGTTCTAGCTGAAGATTCATTATTTTAGTTAAAAATAATTAATTTTTTAGTTTAAAATTCAATTATTCCAGTTGATGATCATTTTAATTGAAAATTAATTTTTTGCTTTGAAATGCACCTATTCCAGTTGAAGATTCATCATTTTAGTTGAAAATGCATCACTTTGTTTAAAAATGTAACCATTTTTTTTAAATTAATATTTCTGGTTGGATTTTTTTTCTACTGAAAATGTAATTATTCCATTTGAATATTCCATATTTTTAGTTGAAAATTCATCTGTTTGGTTGAATATTAATTTTTTGACGGAAAATTTAGCCATAAAATTTTTGGTTGCAAAATTAAATTTTTTAGTTGAAAATTCGTCTTTAGCAAAAATTAATCTTCTTGGTTGAAAATTCACTTATTCTAGTTGAAGATTCATCATTTTATTTAAAAATTCATCTCTTTGTTTGGACATTCATATTTTTGACCTAACAAATTAATTTTTAACACAAACAAAAAAAGAATTTCCAACAAAATAGTTAAATTTTTAACCAAAGAAATTAATTTTGAAAGAAATACATACATTTTCAAGCCAATAAAAAAGAAAATTTAAAATGAAATAGTTACATTTTCGACCAAAAAGATTGACTTTCAACCATAGAAATTAATTTTCTACCAAAAAAGACGAATTTTCAATAAAAAAATATAAATTTTCAACTTAAACCGGAATATTGATATTGTTGACTAACAAAATTAATTTTTGTTAAAAAAAACGAAGTTGCAAGAAAAGAAATGAATTTTTAGCTCTAATGATGAATCTTGAATAAAAAAAATTAATTTCGAAGCAAAGGGTTGAATTTTCGACTAAAAAGATGAATTTTCAACCATAAAGATTAATTTTCTACCAAAAAAGACGAATTTTTAACCAAAACTGGAAAATTCCTATTTTCAGATAAAAAACCTAATTTTAGATGAACAAAAACGAATTTTCAACAAAATACATGAATATTCAACTGGAATAATAAATATTCAATAAAAAAATTAAATTACAACCAAATACTTGAATTTCTGACCAAAAAGATGAATTTCCAACCACAAAAATTAATTTTTTACCAAAAAAGACGAATTTGCAACTCACCAAAATTGGAATATTCATATTTTCAACTAAAAAAATGAACTTGAAACAACAAAAAAATGAATTTTTGACGAAATAAATTAGTTTTCAACAAAAACATCAATTTTTAACGAAAGAAGTTAATTTTTAAACAAAAACGGAATTGATGAATTTGTTGTTAAACATTTATTTTTAATCAATTAATAATGAATTTTCAAAAAAAAATACATAAATGTTCAGTAAAAAAATATAAATTTTCAACAAAAACTGGAAAATTCATATTTTCAGAAAAAAACTTAATTTTTGATAAACAAAAACGAATTTTCAACCGAATACACGAATATTCAACTTAAATGATAAACTTTCAACAAAAAAAACGAATTTTCAACAAAATACATAAATTTTCAACTCAAAACGATCAAATTTCAACAAAAATAGAATATTAATATTTTGGCTGAAGGAAATAATTTTTAACAATAAAAAAACGAATTTTCAACAAAATATTCAAATTTTTAACGAAGGAAATTTATTTTCAAAGAAATACATGAATTTTCAACTATAGAGATTAATCCCCAATAAAAAGAATGAATTTTGAACCAAATAATTGCATTTTCGACCCAAAAAGATTATCTTTCAGCCATAAAGAAAAATTTTCAACCAAAACTGGAATATCCATATTTTTGAAAAAAAAAATTAATTTTCAATACAAAAAACGAATCTTTAACAAAACACATGAATTTTCAACTTTAATGACGAACCTTGAATACAAAAAAATTAATTCAGAAGCAAACAGTTGAATTTTCGGCTAAAAAGATGAATTTTCAACCATAAAGATTAATTTTCAACCAAAAAAGACGAATTTTTAACTAAAAAAAAAAAGAATTTTCAACAAAAAATGAAATATTTATATTTTTTACTAGAAAAATTAATTTTGAATAAAAAAACGAATTTTCAACAAAAAACATGAATATTCAACTTGAATGATAAACCTTCAATGAAAAAATTAATTTTCAACCAAAAAAGACAAAGTTGCAACTTAAAAAGATAAATTTTCAACCAAATTTGGAATATTCATATTTTTAACTGAAAAAATCAATTTTAAACAATAAGAATGAATTTTCAACAGAAGAAATTAGTTTACAACAAAACAGTTGAATTTTCGACCAAAAAGATTAAAATTAAAACCATAAAGATTAATTTTTTACCAAACAAGACGAGTTTTTAACAAAATACATGAATTTTTGACGAAAGAAATTAATTTTCAACCAGAAGCGGAATTGATAAATTTGTTTTTGAACATTTATTTCTGATCAATTAATAATGAGTTTGAAACAAAATACATCAATTTTCGATAACAATATAAAAGTTTTCAACAAAAACTGGAAGATTCATATTCTCAGAAAAAAACGAATTTTCAACTAAATAAAATAAACTTTCAACTACACAAGATAAATGTTCAACCAAAACTGTAACATTCATATTTTGAGATAAAAAACTTTATTTTTGATAAACAAAAATGAATATTAACGTTCAACCATAAAGATTAATTTTCCACCAAAAAAGACGAATTTTCAACTAAGAAAGATGAATTTTCAACCAAAATTGGAGTATTCATATTTTTTACTATAAAAATTAATTTTTAATAAAAGAAAACGAATTTGAAAAAAAAACAGAATTATTATTAAAACACATGAAAAATACTAGGATTTTCAACCAAATAGTTAAATTTTTGATTAAATCAGATCAATTTTTCAATTAAAAAAATTAATTTTCAACAAACAAAAAAAATTTTCGACAAAATAGTTAAATTTTCAACAAAAGAGGTAAGTTTTTAACTAAAATGTGAATAAAGAACGAAAAGAATAAATTTTTAATAAACTGCATGCATTTTCAACCAAATAGTTGAATTTTTATTTGAAAAAGATCAATTTTTAACCAACCAGAATAATTTTCTACCAAAAAACGCGAATATCCAATAAATTAAATTGAAGTCTCAACCAAATAGTTTAATTTTCAACTAAAAAAGATCAATTTTAAATCAAAATTGGAAAAAATAAATTTTTAATTGTCAAAAATAAATTTTTGCTCAAATAAATAAAACGAATTTTCAATCGAATAGTTCAATTTTCCACCCAAGAAATAGAATTTTTACTTAAAAAATAAATTTTCCACCAAGAAGAATAATTTTCTACAAAAAAAGACGAATTTTGAATAAAATACATAAATTTTTAACCAAATAGTTAAATTTTTTATCAGAATGACTTTTATAAACTACATGCATTTTCAACCAAATAGTTGAATTTTTATTTGAAAAAATTCAATTTTCAACCAACCAGAATAATTTTCTACCAAAAAAGGCGAATATCCAATAAAATTAATGAATTCTTAATAAAATAGTTAAATTTTCAACAAAAGAAATGAATTTTCAACTAAAATGTGTATATGGAACGAACAAAATGAATTTTGAATAAACTACATGCATTTCCAACAAAATATATGAATTTTTATATGATAAAGATCAATTTTTAATCAAAAATTAAATAGTTACATTTTAAGTTTAAAAAAAACGAATTTTTGACAAAAGAATTACATTTGCCACCAACGAAATGAAATTTGATCTAAAAAAAATGAATTTTACACCAAAAATGAAATAGTTGAATTTCCAGTTGAAAAAATTAATTTTCAACAACAAAAAAAAACGAATTTTCAATAAAGTAGTTCAATAACTATTAATTTTGCACTTTAGATTAAAATGATTGAATTTTAGTGCACAATTTGAAAATAATATTTTTTAGCGACTTAGTTTCAAGATCCTAATTTAATAATGCTTCCATTTTTTAATGAAGTTTCAAAAAGTTTCATTTTCGACTGAAAAAGTCAATTTGAAACAAGAAATGGAATAGTTAAATTTGTAGTTAAGAAAACGAATTTTCACAAAAAAGGAAGAATTTTCAAAAAATATTTGAATATTTAACCAGAAAGGTGTATTTTCAACCAAGAAGATTAATTTTCCAACAAAAAAGACGAAATTTCAACAAAAGACATGAATATTCAATAAGTTACATGCATTTTCAACAAAAAATGGAATAGTTAAATTTTTAGTTAAAAAAAATTTAACAACAAAAAAAAACGATTTTTTAACAAAACAGTTACATGTTCCACCAGAGAAATGAATTTTTATTTGAAAAAGATCCATTTTAAACCAAAAATGGAATAGTTAAATTTTTGACAAACACGAATTTTCACAAAAAAGGAAGAATTTTCAAAAAATATTTGAATATTTAACCAGATAGATGTATTTTCAACCAAGAAGATTAATTTTCTAACAAAAAAGACGAATTTTCAACAAAATACATGAATTTTCAATAAATTACATGCATTTTCAACCAAATAGTTTAATTTTTACCTGAAAAAGATAAATTTTCAACAAAAAATGGAATAGTTACATTTTCAGTTGAAAAAATGAATTTTTAACAAACAAACAAAATGAATTTTCGACAAAATAGTTCAATTTGCCAATAGAAAATAACTTTCAACTAAAAGGATGAATTTTCAACCAAGAAGGATAATTTTCTATCAAAGAAAACGAATATTCAATCAAAGTAATGAATCCTCAACCAAATAGTTTATTTTTCAACTGAAAAAGATCAATTTTAAAATAAAAATGGAATAGTTAAATTTTCAGTTGAAAGAATTAGTTTTCAACAAATAAAAAGGCGAATTTTCAACAAAATAGTTAAATTTTCAACAAAAGAGATCAATTTTTAACAAAAAATGGAATAGTTAAACTTTCAGTTAAAAAAATGAATTTTTAACAAACAAAAAAATGAATTTTTGACAAAATAGTTCAATTTTCCGTAATAGATATTAACTTTCAACTAAAAGGATGAATTTTCAATCAAGGAGGATAATTTTCTATCAAAGAAAACGAATATTCAATCAAATTAATGTAAATATTCCGTTTTTGGTTAAAAGTTGTTTTTTTTTCAGATAAAAATTCAACTATATATTTGGTTGAAAATCCACTGAAAACGATTGAAACCCGAAAAAGCTTTAAATTTAAATTTATCATCATGAATCATCGTGAAAGTATTAAATCTATTATATAAGTAATTGGTTGAAAATTCCTGTTTTCGGTTGAAAATCAATGTTTTAAACAGAAAATTCGTTTTTGTTTGGCCTAAAATGTTTTGTAGAAAACTCGTCTTTTTAGCTTGAAGGTTCAACAATTTGACAGAAAATTTAAATATTTGTTTGACAATTCGAAAATTTGGTTAGAAATTAATTTTTTGTGAATTTTGTGGAGTTTTTTGTTGAAACTTTCACCTTTTGTTGAAAATGTATGTTTTCCGGTTCTTTTGGTTTGTAAGTTCAACAATTCGGTAGAAACTTGAACTATTTACTTATGAATTTAGCTATTTGTTTCAAGATCTACTTTTCCGCCAAAAATTCAACTATTTTCCAGAAAAACCGCTTTCATGATTTTAAAATTCAAAAATTTGTTTCAAATCGTTTTTCCTCGTTTAACTGAAAAACCTTTCCTTGTTGAAAATTGAACTATTTTTTAAAAATTCTTTAAATCGATAATTTAAATATATATTTTCTTTAGAGTATCAACTACTACATTTTTCTTTGAGAATTAAATTTTTGTGTTAAATTCGACTATTTTTGATTGAAAATGATCATTTTTTCTTGGTTGGGATTGCAACTATTATATTTTTTGTTGAAAATTAATCTTAATTGATCAAAAATGCAACTACTTTGTTGAAAGTTGAACTTCTTAGGTAAAACTAATTTTTTTGTTTCTTGATGATTCCTAAGTTTAGTTAATAATTCAATCAACAAAGAAAATATATATATTACGATGAAAATTTGATTGTATATCATTAAAAATTAAACCATTTTGTTCAACTTTTATTCACTATCGATAAAAAATTCGTCTTTTCGTTGTTTAAAATTTAACTATTTGTTCAAAAATTCAACTATATTGTGAAAACTTCGTCCCTTTTGCTTAAAAGTTGAACATTTTGGTTTTCAGTCTAACGATTTAGTTGGTAATTAATAGTTTTTCGAAAACTTTACTTTTTTTTTTAAATTGATTTCCTTAGGTCGAAAATTTAACTACTCTGTTGAAAATTCGTACTGTTGGATTGAAAATTTTTTTTTCGCATTAAAATCATTTTTCTTACAATCATTCTTACATACTATTTTCAACAATTCAACAAAAATAAAAATCAATTAATCCCAAATTATATTATAAATTTGAAGTTTAGCAGTTATAACAAAGGATCAGAATAACATCATGAAAACGTCATTATCGATATAATTGGATTGGTATCTTAATTCTTTTTTATTTTTCAGATTTTTGAAAAATAGCCGCAAAAACTAAGTTTTTTTGCACAATTTTTGAACATATATCCCAGAAATAATTAAAGATTTTCTAAGCTTACCGAGTTCATTTCATTGATACAATTTTTCACCGTTTATAAAATTCGCACTTATATTTGGTGACGTACTTTTCTCGATGCGATCGAATAAAAGAGAAAATTTTAATTGTAGCTTCTGCTAACACATTACAATTTTTAAACTTTTCACCCACACAATTTTTAAGATTTTCATAGCCCCGCGCTAAAACTCTTATAGTTTCGCTCGAATTTTTTTTCAACAGATTTTGTTTTCAAACATTTTTTTTCATAACATTTTTTTTCAAAACATTTTTTTTACAAATTTACAAAGTATTTTGTTTTGAGATTATTTTTACACTTGCATTAACATCTAAATGGGCTATGAAAACCTTCATTTTAGGTGCTCGGCGCCTGCTTTGACTAATTTTTTTTTAATTTGCAGGATATTGCAGGAATATTTCAAATGACTTTTTATTTTCGAAAATTAATTTTTAAAGAATATTTTCACAGACTTTAAAACATTCTAATATATAACCATAATTAAAAACAATAATCTCGACACATTTAGTGCAATCTTTTTAATTTTGAAAGTTTTATAAAAAATGTTGGGATAATATCGAATAATTTAAACTTATAATTTTTCGAAAAATGTTAAAAATAATTTAATATTTGGAAATATTCTGAAACATTTAAAACAAAGTATAAATTTTTTCGCAAGATTCCTGGTAAAATTTTAAATTATTTCTTATTTTGACAAACTAATTTTAGGAAAATATATAAAAATATTTCTAAACATTTAAAAAGATTGAAAAAATTCCCAACGAAGAACCTGAAAGATTGAAATGCAATTTATGTATATGGCTAAAATTCTAATAAGCATACAGAGAAAATTCGAATAATTTTAAATAATAATACTTAGAAGCAGTGAAAAATTTTAAAAGATTTCTAAAAGTTTTGAAAAAAATTAAATTTCAGGCAAAAAAAAAAACAAATTTTCCAAAAAACAATGACATTTTTAAGTGAATAGGTGAAATTTCTATACCAAGAAAAGACTTTTCAAACACTGACTTGAATTATTCCTAAAATTTTGAAAAATATTCCAAAATTAATGAAATACCTTAAAAATTTTCAGATTTTTTTTCGACATTTTTAGAAATCATTTGAAACTTTTTGTAATTTTCTTTAAAATTTAATTTTTTTAAATAGAAAATTATTAATAATTTCTCCAGGAATCTAAAGAAAATTTGTTTTGCTGAAACCTTCCAAATTTTTAAAAACCTTCTTAATATTCAAAAATTTACGTATTTGATTTTCAATATTTTGAAATATGAAATTCTTCTAAATCTTTTAAAAGATTCGAATTTTTCCTTGAATTTTTTAAAAATTTGGAATAAATTTCTGAACCTTCTAAATATATTTTAAAATGATTGGTATTTGTCCTAATTTAAAAGAATATATTTTTTCATAAACAATTTGGATATCTTTTCAAATATTACGAAATATTCTCTTAAAATTATTAAAAAAACATTTGTTAAATCATTAAAGAATTTTTCCAGAAATCTTTAGAACATTTTTTTATTTTTTTGAAACCTTTTAAACTTCACATTTTCCGAAACTTTAAATGCGATTTTTTTTTTTTTAATTTTGAATGCAGATATTTAAGAGGGTATTGTCTAAATTTGATGATTAAATCCTTTTTTTTTAATTTCCAAATGTAGAGAAAAATATTATTGAAATATTTATAAACTTACCACGACAAGCTTCAGAAGCAATGGCATTATGAATGGATCTTGGTAAAATCGAAGCACTTTTCGTACTATCCAAACTTTCAACAATTTCCAGTAACAGGTTTCTAACTAAACAAGCCATTTTAAAATCACTATCGAAACTTCTCTTTTTAAGAAAACATCGTGGGATGGTCAACACTTTTAAAGAACCAACGGATTCGGATTTTAATCTAATGCCAAATTTTCTCAGTAATGTTTCATTTGACAATAACAAATCGCATTTTTGGGGTTCCAGCTCATTTATTACAATAGGCATATGCAGTTCGGCCGAAAAGTATTGCTTTGTTCTATCGATTCTGTAGCCTGGAAAAAATAATATATTTTTATATAAGAAATTGTAGAACTCATGAAATTTTTTCCAAAAGAGACGAATTTTCTACAAAACTGTTTAATTTTTTAACCCGAAAATATGAATTTTTAACAAAATAAATTAATTTTTTACCAAGATTAACTTTGTTACCAAAAAATACCAATTTTCAACGAAATAGTTACGCTGTCAACCAAAAACATTAATTTTCAACTAAAATTATGAATCTTCAACCAAAACAATTAATTTTTAACAAATTAGTTGAAACCTCGAACAAAAAACATTAATTTTCAAACAGCAACAAAACAGGTTACAAAATAGTTAAATTTTGTATCCCACAAAAATTAAACTTTTAATAAAGTAGTTAAACTTTTAACAAAGTAGTCGAATTTTTAACCAAAATAGATTAATTCTCAACGGAAAACGTAATTTTTGATATTTTAATGAAAAAAATATATATTTTTTTATATCAGAAACGGTTGAGGTCATCCAAAAAGACGAATTAAAAAAAAAATTGGGATCCTCAATCAAAACAGATTAATTATTAACTAAAACGATAAACTTCCGACCAAGATTAATTTTTGTTCGAAAAAAAAAAGAATTTTCAACAAAATACATGAATTTACAAAAGAATAGTTACATTTTCAACCAAAGAGATGAATTTAAAACTAAAATGATAAATGTTTACCCAAACAAATAAATTTTTAATAAATTATTCTAGTAGAAATAATTTTCAACCACATAGTGGAATTTGCAACCCAACAAGAGAAATTTTCAACAAATGAATTAAATTTTCTAGCTAAAAAGTCGAATGTTTTTAGAAAAGATTCCACTTTTGAACCTGAAAAAAAGAATTTGCAACAAAAAAGTATATTTTCAACTAAGAAAGATAAGAAAAGATAAAAAAAGATAAAAAAAAGTTGAACTTTCAAGCAAAAGAGACGAGTTTTCAACAAAAAATTTTACTTTTTAACCAAATAGTTGAATTTTCAACCTACGAAGATGAATCTTTAACCAAATGCTCGAATTTTTAAACAAAACAGATTAAACTACAACCAAAAACAGTTACATTTTAAACCAAATAGTTGAATTTTCAAGCCAAAAATACGAATCTTTTGAAAGACAGTTGAATTTTCAACCAAGAATGATGAGTTTTCATCCAAAAAAGATTATTGTTCTTTCAAACAATTAATTTTTTATCCAAGTTCAAGGGAATCCCGTAATTTACGGAATTCATTGTTTTCTTGCAATATACGGAATTCATGGATTTCCCGGATTTTAAGGATTTTACGAAATTCATGGACATCCCAGAATTCATGGAATTCACGGAATCCAGTGAATTCGGCGAATTCACGAAATTCACAGAATTCAGGGAATTCACGGGATCCATGCAATTCACGGATATCATAGAATTCATGGAATTCATAGAAATCACGGAATTCATGGAATTCACGGAATTCACGGACTTTACGAAATTCATGGTATTCACGGAATTCATGGAAATCATGGAATTCATGAAATACACAGAATTCCTTGAATTCACATTATTCACGGAATTCAGGAAATTTACGGAATTCACGGAAGTCATGGAATTCACGGAATTCATGGGATTCACGGAATTCACGGAAATGATGGAATGGCGAAATTCGTGTAATTCACAAAATTCATGGAATTCATGGAATTTATGGAATTCACGGAATTTATGGAATTCACGGAATTCATGGAACTCACGGAACTCACGGAATTCGCGGAATTCATGAAATTCACAAAATTCAGGGATTTCACGGATATCACGGAATTCATGGTATTCAAGGGATTCCCAGAATTCACGGAATTCATGGAATTCATGGAATTTACGGAATTCATGGACTTCATGGAATTCATTGTATTCACGGAATTCATGAAACTCACAGAATACCTGAAATTCACGGAATTCACGGAATCCACGGAATTCATGGAATTCGTGGAATTCACGAATTTCATGAAATTCACGGAATTCACGGAATTCATGGGATTCGCGGGATTCACGGAATTCATGGTATTCAAGGGATTCACAGAATTCATGGAATTCACGGAATTGATGGTATTCACGGAATTCATGGAATTCGTGGACTTCAAGGAATACGCGCAATTCATGGGATTCATGGAATTCTTGAAATTCACAGAATTTCTGGAATTCATAGCATTCCTGTAATTCACGGAATTCAAAGAATTCACGAAATTCATGAAATTCACGGAATTCATGAAATTCCGGAATTCATGAAATTCACGGAATTTACGAAATTCACGGAATTTACGAAATTCACGGAATTTATAAAATTCACTGAATTTATGGTGTTCACGGAATTCATGGAATTCGTGGAATTCACGGAACCCAAGGAATTCCCGCAATTCATTGATTTCTGTCAATATACGGAATTCATGGATTGCGCGGAATTTACGGATTTAACTAAATTCATGGACATTACAGAATTCATGGAATTCAAGGAATACAGGGAATTCACGGAATTCACGGAATTCACGGAATCCACGGAATTCACGAAATTCATGGAATTCGCGGAGTTCATTGAATTCATGGAATCCAGGAAATTCACAGAATTCCTTGAATTCACGGTATTCACGGAATTCATGAAATTCCCGGAATTCACAGATCCCACGGAATTCACGAAATTGATAGAATGCGCGGAATTCATGGAATTCACAGAATTCACGGAATTTTCGGTATTCAAAGGATTCACATAATTCACGGAATTCATGGATTACACGGAATTTACGGAATTGATGGAATTCACGGAACCCACGGAATTCACGGACTGCGCGAAATTCATGTCATTCATGAAATTTATGGAATTCATGGAATTCATGAAATTCACAGAATTAGTTGAATTCACTGTATTCACGGAATTCATGAAATTCCCGGAATTCACGGAATTCATGGAATTGACAAAATTCATGGAATGCGGGTAATTCATGAAATTCACGGAATACACGGCATTCGTGGAATTCACAGAATTCATGGAATTGACGGAAATAATGGAGTTCACAGAATTAATGGAATTCGCGGAATTAATGGAATTCACAGAATTTTTGGAATTCGCGGAATTCATGGAATTCACGGAATTCATGGAATTCACGGTATTCTTGGAATTCACGGAATTAATGGAATTCACGGAATTCATGACATTCACGTAATTCACGGAATTCAAGGTATTTAAGGGATTCACAGAATTCACGGAATTCATGGAATTCCCGGAATTTACTAAAATCATGGATTTCACGGAATTTACGGAATTCATGGAATGCACAGAACCCTCGGAATTCACGGAATTAATGGATTTCACGGGATTCATGGAACTCGCGAAGTTCAGGGACTTCACGAAATCCATGGTATTCACGGAATTTTGGAATTCGTGGAATCCACGGAGCTCATGGAATTCACGGAAGTCATAGAATTCACGGACTCCATGGGATTCACGGAATTCATGGTATTCAAGGGATTCAGAAAATTCACGGAATTCATGGAATTCCCGGAATTTACGGAATTCTGTGAATTCCTTGGATTCTGTGAATTCCTTGAATTCTGTGAATTCCTTGAATTCTGTGAATTCCTTGAATTCCATGAATTTCGAAAATTTCATGAATTCCACGCTATATACTATATATGAGCAAAAGCTTTGGCTCCGTATGAAAATTTACTAACTACTGGACATGTATTGTAAAATTCCAAAACGTCTGAGGTACCATCCCAATACCAGCATTCGGAAAGTACATTATGTATTGTAGCGTTATCTTACGTTTCGGAAATAAACTTCCAATACATTCAGTGGAAGTTTCCAGCAGAAATATTTACCAGTGCAAAAAGGATGACCTTCTAACAAATTTGTTGAATTGTCTACCCAATAGTTGTATTTTTATCTAAAAAATATGAAATTTCTCTTGAAACAGATGAATTTTTATTTAGAAATAGAATAAACTTTAAAAAAAATGTATTTGAATTTTTATCCCGAAAAGATACAAGTTGAGTTTCCGAAATCAAAATATAAAATTTTCAACATAAAATGAGTTTCTACGAACAAAATTCAATTTTTCATCCAAAAGGACGATTTTTTTCAACCAGTTTTCAATCAGTTCATTTTTTAACACCAAAATGTGAATTCTAAACAAAAAGTAAAATTTCTACGAAATAGTTAAATTTCAAAAAAAAACAGTGGAATTTTCAACCACAAGTATGAATTTTTAACAAAATAATTTGATTCTCAACCAAGCTCGGTTGCACTTTTATCCAATAAAGATGAAACTTCTCTTAAAGGAGATGAATTTTTAATTAGGAAAACATTTTTTTTCTAAATAGTTGAATTTTCATGCGGAAAAGATTTTACTTCTCTTTACAACACCAAAATATAAAATTCAACCAAAAAGTAAATTTTCTATATAATAGTTACAGTTTCAACGAAATAGTAGAATTTTCAACTAAAAAGTAAATTTTCTACCAAATAGTTGAATTTTCAACAAAACAGCAGAATTTTCAACCAAAAAGTATGACTTTTCAACAAAATCGTGTAAACTATAAGTGAATTTTATGCTAAACAGTCGACTTTTCCACCAAAATGTATGACTTTTCAACAAGATTGTTAAATTTTCAACCAAACAGTTCCTTTTATGACCAAGAAAAATGAAAATTTCAAAAGGATTTCAATAGACTTTTCTCCAGAAAAATACAAATTTTAAACAAAAAGTAAATTTTTTAGAAAATAGTTGAATTTTGAAGAAAACAGTTGCATTTCTGTCCAAGGAAGATGCAATATTTCTACTAAAAACAGATGAACTTTAAACTTGATAAAACAAATTTTCAAAGAATTTTTATCATCTAAAAAATATTCCAGTGGACTTATCAGCAACAAAATATGAATTTTAAATAAAAGGTTAACATTATATGAGAAGATTCGAATTTTTATAACCCAAAAAGACAAATTTCTAACAAAACAGTTGAATTTGCAAAAAAAATATGCCTTCTTTAAAAAAATAGTTAAATTTTCAACGAAATAATAAAATTTATAACTGGAAAGATAATCTTCAAGAGAAAGTTTTTGCGAATTTGCAAAATTACGTACATGAGTGAAGGACCTTCTCCCCCCTATCGTAACAAATAGTAACAAAATGTCTGGACCCCCCCCCCTTGAGATGTTACGTAATTTAATTACGGTCCCTAATCGGAAAAGAATCACGGAGATGGAGGGGGGGGGGAGTTTCTGAAAAATGTATCACGTATTTTGTGATGGCCTCTTAGGAAAGGGAAGGGGAATCTGCCCAGATACGCACAGAAATGGGTCG
This sequence comes from Andricus grossulariae, assembly GCA_011634705.1. Taxonomy (NCBI): domain Eukaryota; kingdom Metazoa; phylum Arthropoda; class Insecta; order Hymenoptera; family Cynipidae; genus Andricus; species Andricus grossulariae. The sequence continues at coordinate 105,453,266 of JAABKJ010075445.1, read as the reverse complement.
AGTTCACAAATGCACTTGAAATAATACACTTTTCAAAATAGCCCGAAGTGGTTAACTGAAAATACCAGTGGCCCACTTGAGCTATTTGATCCAGCGGATCTAAATGGTTCAGTTTGAGAGAGTTGTATTCTATAATTTTAATAGTGACTCAGGAGATGACAATAACTTCACTAGTCTAATGGAGAAAAGTTATACTGGAAGATATTAACAATCAATTACTTTCAAATCGTGAATAATCATATGTTTCATATCCCAAATTAAGGATTGTAAACTTCAAACGGTTAGGATATCATTTTTAGACATAAAAATATAACTACATTAAAAAATGTGTATAGACCGAATCCATTTTAAATCAGGCAGAACGAGTTACAAGGCAGACGAATAGCTAGTGTGCAAACCGAACCTACTTATATCCAAGAGGGCCTCATTTAAATTACAAGTAAATACTATTCACTAAATAGCTGTTTTACCACTTTGTATCCCGATGAAGTCGGGTAATAGCCCTGGACTTAGCCCGCTATAACGATGAATAGTGTTCCAATTTGTAAAATGAAGAAGGAAATTCCTTTACTTCAGCGTATATTTCCGTATCTTTCTAATAAATCATACAGTCAGAGAGATTCTTTCCAAATATCTGAAAAGAGGAGAAAAAAAGTATCCTAAGTCGTTTTTGGATCATATATATGATAAATTGTTAAATAATTTGTAAATAATTTTGAAAACCAACACATGAGATGGAAAAGAAATTAAATAAGCAAAGTTTTCATGAGAATGTGCCCACTTATCGGGCAGATTTTTGCACTATTAATGTTATTTTTTGCGAATAAAACAAAAACTACACATCTTATCAAAAAGTGACCAATAACAAATTTGTAGATGATTTTTGAGTGCACAATTTTTTTGTGATTATCATTTGTCGTATTTTGCATAGTATGACCGTAAAATTGAAATTTTGATTTTTCCTTATTTTTTGTGCAATAAAAATGTGAATTTTCGATTTTTCAAGTAAGTTCAAAAAGTCGTTATGATAATCTTGTAGGGCGTGCAAAAAGAAACATGTTTGAATTTTTGAATACTATGAACAGCCGCACAGAAAATTCTCAAATTTTGAAAAAAATGGTCTCAAAAATATTCAAAATCCGCTCACATCTTGAATTTTTATCTAAAATGGCTGGCTAACTAACTTGACCTTTAATTTAGGAGACTAAAGAGTATACCAAAGGCCAATCCAGTCGGTCAATTTGTTCGAGAGTTATCGTACTCACACACAGACATACAGACAGACAGACTGACAGACAGACACATTCGTAAAAACCTATTGTTTGGGTTCACGGAGTCTCAAAACGTAGACATTTACGATTTAAACTCTAAATACGCATCCGAGCTTAAAGTCGTTTTGAGCAAATTTGTAAAGATTTAATTTCGGCAAAAAATTTTGTTAAATAAAATGTTATTGCAGCTTGTGTCCTTTTTCCAAAAATGTTAATTTTAATTTTTAATATATTTGTATAACAAGAGTTTATAAAAAAATTGTAGATTTTTTTGGTTGAACAACTTTTGTCTTTTCATTTTTCCGTCTCTTGTGTCGTTTGTATAAAAGTTAAATTTTGTATTTTGTTTTTTCGATTAAAAGATAATCTACTTGTTCTATCTAAAAATGACTAATAAAAAATTTGTATATCCTTTTTGGGTGAACAACTTTTGTATATTAATTTATTTCCGTACCCTGTGCCGTTTAAAAAAAAATGTAATTTTTTTATCTTTAATGTAATTTTTTTAGGATTAAAACAAAAACTACGCGTCCTATCTAAAAAATTACTCATGACAAATTTTTAGATCTTTCTTGGATGAGAAACTTTTGTCAAAAAGTTAAAATTAAACTTTTTATTTTTTAATGTAGTTTTTTACGAATAAAACAAAAACCCTGCATCATATCAAAAAATAATTAATAACAAATTTTGTAGGCGATTATTAACAAATTTGTAGATCTTTTTTTAATGCACAATTTTTTTTATACATATTTTTCCATATCTTGTATAGTATGACCGCAAAATTTAATTTTTGATTTTTCAACAAATTCAAAAAGTCGTTATGATAATACTGTAGGATGTTTGAAAAGCAACGCTTTTCTCCCCTTGACTTTTTTTTATATATGCAACAAAAAAAGCATTTTTAACCAAATAGTTGAATTTCTAACCAAAAAGATTAATTTTCTATGAAAAAAATAGCTTTCCAAAAAAATTAGTGAATTTCCAAACAAACAGTTGAATTTTCAACTAAAAAAGGTAGATTTTAAATAAAAAATAATGTAGTTACATTTACAGTCAAAAAAAAAATAATTACAAGCAAGAAGATTAATTTTGTATAAAAAAGACGAAATTTCAACCCAAAACAATTAATTTTTAACCAAGTAGTTGAATTTTCAACCAAAAATATTAATTTTCAACCAAAAAAATCAATATTCAACCAAAAAAGGTGAATTTTCGACGAAAAATGAAAAACTTCTATTTAAAATAAAAATTAATTCTCATAAATAAGTAGTTTGTAGTTTTGCAGTTGATATTTCAACTACGAAATTTTTTATATTTTTAATAAAAAATAGTTGAATTATAAAAAAAAGGAATTTTCTACCAAAATTCATGCATTTTCCATCAATTAGTTAAATTTTCAACCAGAAAGATAAATTTTTGAAAAAAAAGATTAATTTTCCACGAAAAAAGCTGATTTTTCCACAAAAATCATGAAATTTCAACCAAGTAGGTAAATTTTCAATAAAAAAAAATGGAATTCTTAACAAAACATGTAATAGTTTATATTTCAACTGACAAATTTTTTTTATTTAAAATAAAAAATAGTTGAATTAAATCAAACAGATTAATCTCAAAAAATACGAATTTTTAACCAAAAAAAATTTCAGCAAAAAATTGAATAGTTAAATCTTTAATTACAAAAATTAATGTTCAACCAAAGAGATGAATTTTCAACTAAAATGATGGAATATTCAATTGAAATAGTATTACATTTCCAGTTGAGAACAAAATAATTTTCAACAATAAAAACTAATTTAAAAAAAAAATAGTTACATTTTCAAACAAACTGATGAATTGTTAAATAAAAAGATGAATCATCAACTGGAATAGTTGAATTTTCAAAAATAAAAAAAGGAATTTTCAACTAAAATGATGAATCTTCAACTAGAATAATTGAATTTTCAATCAAGAAGATTAATTTTCACCAAAAAATACGAATTTTTAACCAAAAAAAATTTCAGCAAAAAATTGAATAGTTAAATCTTTAATTACAAAAATTAATTTTCAACCAAAGAGATAAATTTTCAACTAAAATGATGGAATATTCAATTGAAATAGTATTACATTTCCAGCTGAGAAAAAGATAATTTTCAACCAAAAAAAAACTAATTTTAAAAAAATAGTTGCATTTTCAATGAAAATGAGACTTTTCAACTAAAATTATGAATATTCAACTGGTATAATCGAATTTTCAACCAAGAAGATTATATTTTGACAAAAAGAAGAATTTTCAACAACAACAAAATTTTCAACCAAAAATTGAATAGCTAAATTTTTAGTTAAAAAAATTAATCTTTAACCAAAGAGATGAATTTTCAACTAAAATGATGGAATATTCAATTGAAATAGTATTACATTTCCAGTTGAGAAAAAAATAATTTTCCACAATAAAAACTAATTTAAAAAAAATAGTTACATTTTCAAACAAACTTATGAATTGTTAAATAAAAAGGTGAATCATCAACTGGAATAGTTGAATTTTAAAAAAAAATGAATTTTCAACTAAAATGATGAATCTTCAACAAGAATAATTGAATTTTCAACCAAGAAATTTTTACAAAAAAAAATTCGAATTTTTAACAAAAAAAAATGTCAACCAAAAATTAAATAGTTAAATCTTTAGTTACAAAAATTAATGTTCAACCAAAGACATAAATTTTAAACTAAAATGGTGGAATAGTAGTTAGATTTACAGTAAAAAAAAAATTTAACAAAAAAAACTATTTAAAAAAAATAGTTACATTTCCAATGAAAGTGAGGAATTTTCAAATAAAATGACGAATATTCAACTGGAATAATCGAATTTTTAAGCAAAAAAGTGAATTATTAACCAACAAGATTAATTTCTATCATAAAAGACGAATTTTCAACTAAAAAAGATAAATTTTTTACTAAAATGATGGAATATTCAACTTGTATAGTTAAATTTTCAGTTAAAAAAATTAATTTGAAACCAAAAAAAACAATCTTTTCAACAAAATAATTCAATACAGTAATATAAAGCTACATATACAAATGAAGAATCAATAATATTCAATTTTATATTGTAATTTTAACAGCAAAAAAATTCCCCGACTTAAAAACAAATTCCCTGACATAGCAACTCTTCATTCTAGCCATTTTCGATTAATAATAATTGTTTATATTTGGCTCACCCTATTATTATTAATATATTATTTTTCTTCTTAAAAAATCAATTCGTATTAATGCGCAAATTAAAAATTCGACCATAAAGTATTAAAATAATTATCAAGACTTTGAAATAGCTGCGACTCGAAAACTTTCAGTTATTTTTTCAAAACTTTACGACTTTTCCAGAATCCAGGTCTTCCAGGTCATGCAGCATCCCTGATTTTTAATTAAAAAAAAATAAAAATTTAATGAAAAAGTTGTGAATGACGAACCTGGTTTGAGTTGGAAGGATCGGCCTGCGAATTCCAAACATCCTTTTGCAAATCTTTCCGTTTTTCCCTCTGCTCTCTCTCAAATTCTAATTGTCTCTCGTAGATGATCCTGGCCTCGATTCTCTCCTGCCTTTTTTCTTTTAATTCTGCATACTCTTCCTCGGAAGGCAAAGATGGCATGCCCACAAGTTGTTCTTTCACGAAAATTACAGTCGCCGAGCGGACCTTTTCGCGAAGCTTTCGTTCCTGCTGCTGATTTGCGTCGTTCGCATCGGTTAAACCCATTGTTAATATTCTTTTGCTAATATTATCTACATTTTCTCCTATTTTTGCGATTTTCATTCGCAAAACTTGCGCGTCTCGTAATTCGTAAGTGGTCTCACCATTGCTGAAATTAAAAAATATGTTTTATTATTATTAAATCTTAAGGAAGGGAGATAAAAACAACTGCAATAATTACAGAGGTATCAGCTTACTAAGTACCGCAAGTAAAATATATTCAAAATCAGTTGACCTGGTGTTTGAATCCCAGCGGAGTGAAAGGAGAAGATCTTTTTTCTGAATAAAATTTAATTAAAAAGGGTTTCAATTTATGTTTCCATCTTGTCTGAAATGACGTTAAAATATTTTCTGTATAAGAGAATATAGCTTTGGTCGATATGGTAGATTTCCATGTTATGTGTGGATTTCTCTTCTCGATCCGTCACCTTCTCCGATGATAATACAGATTTCTAATAAAAATTGATATGTAGCATCTTGCTAAATAAAGCGTGATTCAGATAAAAGAATTCTTCCTCTGTCCTCTCTAGTAGCTCAGTGGTGCGAGCACCTGACCGGAAATCAGTTGAGCTGGTTTTCGAATCCCGGCGGAGTGAAAAGAGAAGATCTTTTTTCTGAATAAAATTTAATTAAGAAGGTTTTTAATTTATATTTCCATCTTCTCTGAAATGACGTTCAAACATTTTCTGTATACGAAAATACAACTTTGGTCGATATTGTAGATTTCCATGTTAAGTGCGGATTTCTCTTCTCGATCCGTTACCTTCTCCGATGATGATACAGATTTCTAATAAAATGTAGTTACTACTTAATATTGAAGCCTCTTTAAATTTTTGAGGTTTCAATTTCAATCTTGACGAAACATATAATATTGAAAAACAAACAAAAATAGAACAGATCATGTTTTACTTAAATGAAGACTAAGTTTTTAATATTGAAAAAGTAATGTGGATAAACTAAGAAAATTTTACTCCAAATTGACCATAATATAAACAACAGAATTGGAATGTTTTAAGGATTATCAACATCACTACAGGTAAACAAACGTAAAGTGTTTTTAAACTAACTTTTTAACTATCTGTCAAATAAAAAAGTGAATATCAAATTAGAATTTACAATTATATTAATTTTTGACTCAGGTGATAATTTACCTTTGAAGAAGCCCTATATTAGGTCGAAACGTACGTCGGTTAAACATGACAAATAAATTTTGATTCTTTAACATCTGAATCCATTGACTTTTATATGACCGTATGACCAAATTAATTTTATTCATGAAGAATAACTACCTTATTTTAAAAAAACGGTCGAAGAAAATTTATAGTGAGGAAATACTGCAATTCACTGAATATACATATACATATAGATCGTCAAATTTAGTTGTAAAATGTTTAGGCCTAGTTTCAATGTCCTATCAGTATTGAAATAAATTTATATTGTTGGTTACAATTTACTGGACATGACAAAGTAAACGCAAGTTGAACCTAACCAATAATTTATTTTTATTAAATTGACATGTTTTCATTAAAATTAGACAAAACTCTGATAAATATATTGAGAATATAAGTAAACAAAAAATCGCTCCCCGGTTAGAGGTTATGATAATGTTACATCACAGTACCCCGACTCACATGTATTTTTCTGACCACATATTTGTTATGCTAACAGAGCCATCTTCAGTTGTAACCCGAAAAATTTCACCCCCTCTCGACCCGCAGCCCTGCCCGCGAAAATTTGAAACTGGCTCGAATTGTTTTCCTTCTTTTGAACAATTTACCAAACGGGAGTTTTAATTTGTCGTAAATAATTTTTTTAACTTTTAAATTTCACGTCGTGAAAAGAGACCCTCACTTTTATTGATAAATCTTCATAAGTTTAATATAACGATTCGAAGAATTGTTTAAAAGAAGGTAAAAAAACTCGAAGCACTGTTTTCAATTTTCACGCCATGTTTTCACAAGAATAATTATTTTTAATGATAGTAACAGTTGTTAATTCTGAAATAAAACTATTCAGATACTTTAAAATTACTTATGGTTTTGGTTTCTTTTTTGTTGAAAGAAACGTGTAATTATTATTGATTGCATATTTATCATGAAGTCTTCTTCATACCTGATAGAGAAATTAAAAAGGAGACGGTTTTATGCGCAAAATACATATAATCTCCACAAACAGAACTAAAAAAACAGAAGAACTAAGCAATTATAAGTAAGCTCAATGTGGTTAATGTGTTACATCGAATGTTTTAACACATAAAATTGTTTTCATCACGATTAATGAAGAATACATTCTAGAAAACTTTAAATGTCATTTCCGGTTAGAATTTGTATTCCCGGTTTTATTTTCTTTCCAGGTAATATCCCGGTTTTTCCGGTTAGTAGACCCCCTGCTTTCAGTTAAATGAAAGCCAAATAAAACCTTTATCATACAAATTATGAGTTATATATTAGTAAACTTAGTAAACATGCAAAAGCAAGCCGGCTGAATAACCTACAAAGTTTTCCATTCAAAATTACAATTAAAAAATGACCTACAGCAATGTTATAAAATTATTTTATACCTAATTTATAGTGCAATGGCTTGTGATGGATTCGACAAACCATGCACTGGAGCTAATGGTTCTCGAGGCAGTTGTTGCGGTGGTATGCATTGCCAGAAGAATGACCCCTCTTGGGAAAAAGGACGGTGTTACTATAATCCTGGAAAGTAACCTCTAAATAACGAAGACATACTCAAATGAAAAATTATGTAATCATTGAAGAAAATAGAAACTAACTAAATGAAACATTAGGATGTTGTGATTTTTTTACTTAGTGCTTTGTCGAGGGGTTATTACTACCCTTGATTTGTGTCACGATCCTTCCACTAAAATCCTGTGAAATCTGTTAAAATTCCTTTAAATATCTCGACATTTTTGTTATTCAAAAATTTCCAGTGATTTGCTGGAAAGACACGTCTTATGTTGGGTCAAAGCATCATTAACACGTATTTGAAAATTGGAAAGATAGTTCACCATCAACCCTCAAGTGAAATTTTAAAGCAAGAAACCTATAATCCAGTCAAAGGGAACAAACTCCTGATAAAAAATCCAAAATATTTGCTTCTTTTTTTTTGTTCAGACGTTGGGGATAGTTTCATAAACATATTGTCAAAGATCCTCATGTTTATGAAAATTTTCAGAATTTTGTAGCGCATAAATAGGTTCTAATTATTGTATTACCTCAAATTTTTCACACGAGTCACGCTACTTAAAGAAACGTTTTGGTGTTAAGACTTCTAACGATGTTTCCGATTTTACGATTTGTAGAATATATTTCTTAATTTTCAGGTCTTAATATTATTCCAGGGTAGGGGTAAAGGATTAGAAAAGGAACGAAAGAGCCTTAGATGACTGCCAGAGATTATAAGTTTTTATGGCAATATTAATAATAATTACTGAACCCGTCGAAAATCTTGATCTTACTTTTTTCAACAATAGGGTTGATCTTCTATTGATTGTAAAATAAAAAAAGGATAACACTCTGAAGTATTATGGGTCTTATTATTTTATGAGTACTTTGCTTACTTGTGAGCATGAAATGAATTTGCTTTCTCATAGAGAGAGGTCTTTCAATAAAAAACAAAAAAATAAAACTGATACTTCGATACTTTTCAAGTTGATGTTCATGTCTGAGATAACATCTTATTTCCAGAAAATCAAAAACAAACATCAATAGGTCAATCAATGTGTCTTGTAACAGCGAACAACTTTTTAAGTTACAGTAATCTTATATTCCAAATATTAAAAAAAATTCTCGTACAAACAAAGTATACTATTTTTCTGAGACTTCATAAATCGTTATTTGTAAATCATTAAAGGTCATCAAAGATTCGTCAGATGCAGTATTTTATGTATTCTCAATAAATTTTCATTATTTTAATAGAAATAATTGCTGGAAGATATTATTACGATTTTAAAGCATATATTTTTTTGCTTGTGAAATGTTTTTAGGCGAAATGCTTTTATCATCACTATCTGTGATGATAAACGAGAGTAAACATAAAGAAATTCTCTCAAAATCCATTTTTTGAATGAATATTTCTTTTTAGGTTTATGTGTTTATTTGTTTTTAAGGTTTTAGAAGAATCATTTTTGTAAGATTCTTGAGAAAATTCAAAAAAATTTTGGAAGATTGCAGATATGTCGAAAAATTATAACTTTGTGTTTTAGAGGATTTTTCAAAATTTCAGGAAAAATTCGAGTCAATTTGAAAGATATGTAGGACTTTCAAAAGTTTTGAAAATAAATATTTTTCAAACTGACTGGAATTATTCCTGAAATTTTAAAAAATCGTTGAAAATAAAAAAAAAATGCCCTTATATCTTCCAAATCTTTTTTGACATTTGTAGAAAAAATGTTTGCAATGTTTTAAAACCTTTTTGAATTCTCTTTGAAAATTAATTTTTTTAAATAAAAGGTCAGGACCAATTTTCTCAGGAATCTCAAGGAAGGTTTTTTTTTCGATGCTTTGGAAACATCTTAAAAAGCTTTGAAAATTTTTAACGAAATCATAAACAATTTACATTTAGTTTTGAATGTTTGTGAGTCTTTTCAAATTTAAAATTATTTTTCAATCACTTTCGAAACATTTGAAGCTTTTAAATATCTTTAAAAATTATTTGAATTTTTCCCAAAAATTTCTTAAAATTCTGAAAAATATAAAAAACGCCTTCAAATCTTCCAGATTCTGTTTGGACAATTTGAAAAGCTTTTGAAATATTTCAAAGTCTTTTTGAATATTCTTTTAAAATAAGGTTTTCGAAATAAAAAATAAGTTTAAATTATCTCGTGAATTTTTTAAAATATTTTTTATTATCGTGAGACCGCTCTAAATGCGTAAGAAGGTTTAAAACTGTACATTTCAGTTTGAAAAATAACTTTCAACCAAGAAAAACAAGGTTTGAACGAGATACTTAAATTTTTAAACAAAAACAATGAATTTTCAACCAAAATGAAGAATTCTCAAACAAGAAAATTAATTTTCTACCAAAAAGTCTAAAAAACTAGACTAAAAAATTAATGTTTAATAAAAAAAATACATTCTTAACAACGTAGTTACATTTTTTACCAGATAAATGAATTTACAAACAAGAAGAATAGTTTCCTAAAAAAGTAAATTTTCAAGCACATAGTCGAATTTTCAACTAAAATGATTAATTGATAAGCATGAACATTAATTTTCAACCAAAAGGAACGAATTTTGAATAAAATACATGGATTTTCATCTAAACGGTTCATTTTTAAACTAAAAGACGCGAATTTTCAACCAAAAAACGGACAAGTTATTTCTTCAACAAAAAACCCCGATTTTCATCAAAATAGTTTCTTTTAATCCAAAGAGATAAATCTTCAATAAACAACGTAAAATGTAAAATGTAACGTAAAATGTTGATATTTAACCAAAAAATATTTTAAATTAAAAGTCGTTGAATTCAACTAAAAAGGACGAATTTTCAAAAAATCATTTATTTTTTTAAATAAAAAATATCAGTTTCTAACAAAAAATAAAACAGAAACAAATAAAAGACAAATTTTCAACCAGAGAGAAGGAACTTCAACCAATAACATTATAATCAATAATAGTTGAATTCAAAAAAAGAAAGAAGACAATTTTTCTCCAAAACAGTTGTTGCTTCAATTTGAAAATATGGTTAATTTTAGTTTTTGCTATGAGGCATGTAACAATTATAAAGTACAAAAAAATATTATAAATGATTTAAAATTTACATTGGAGAAAAAAAGTATCCCTTCCTTTGAATTTAAAATCAATAATTTATTTGTAGAGAGTACAAACAAATAATCATTTCACTTTGCACTCTAAAATAATATTTTGTGATCTGAAAATTAATTTTTATTATTTCCACAATGATGATTTATTATGAAAAATTTATTCACACATGTAATAGTTTCAAAAAAGGTCGCTATTTACAGCCAATGAGACTACCGATGCAACGCATGCGCAGTGAAGTTGGGGAGCCAAATTGTGAGCACTGAGCTGACCACATAAGTTTGAGGTTTCTTTCTAAATGCGGTCGAAAATTCTTTCAAAAACTTCAAACTTAAGAAAATAATGGCGATTTTTCTGAAAATGTTGAAAGACATCAAATTTTTTTCTTGATGGTAATCAAAGAGACATTTTTATGCTATACTCAATTTGTCTTAATTAATTTCTTTATTATCCTTTCACAAAAATACATGATCAACCATGGAATGACATCATCAAATCGTATTAATTATGACGATGTAGAAGTCGATATTGATACGCTGCTTCTTCTTCTAAAATTTCTTCGATTTCTAAAGTTATAGGGGCAAGTGCGGTCCATACTCTAGTAGCACGTACAAAGAAAATAGCATAATCCATATCATGATTCTCGTCAGAGACACGCCTCACGCCCACACGTTGGCTGATTACTCGAGGCCCATTTGCAGGTAGAAGAATAATATCGGCCAGATGTCCATTATAAGGATCCCTTGCAAATATCACTTGACGGCCACCAAGTCGCACTGGGATCCATTCGAGCGGAGGTGGTGGTGGCTGTGGACCACCTTCGCGACAATCTACGTAATAACAAGAGAGGATTATATATATTTTTTAATCTATGAAATTGATTGTTTCTCGTGGGGAGTATGGATTTTATTGAAATAGACAGAGATTAGGGTAATGGGATTGATGTGATGGGAGGACCTGTGAAAAATATCAAAGAATTTTACTTAATTAGTACAAAATTAAGATCAACAATTTTACAACGAGATTTCCTGATAAAATGCAAAATTCATGGTGTTTTTCCTAAGAAGATTTTTGACGTCAATAAAAAAGTTAGTTTTGATTTCATAAACAAAAGACATGAAGAAAAATTGGATAGAAATACTGAAATATTTCAAAAATCTCTTTTGAATCTGACTATTAAAGATTGCCATACAAAAATACATTCTTTAAATTGTAAGATAAAACAAATTATAGAAAAATTAGATCAACAAGTTCCCTCTTTTATTATAAAGGAATGCTTTCAAAGGGAAACAAAATTTAATAAAAACGCCCTTAAAGAAAATATAAAACATGACCGAAAATTTTTAAACATCCTTAAAGAACAAGGAGATGTACAAAAATTGCATTAAAACATTCACTCAGTTCTTTTTCAAGATCAACCAGACCCTTGGTTTTTGAATATTTCTAATGTAATTATCCCACACACTTTGAAATTAGAATAATTAGACAAGCATGCAACATCTGGAATGGCAATAAAGTTGAAAAAGCAAATAAAAAATATAGCAATCGAATATTGTGAAGAAATTATAATTTTTTCCTAATAATTTTTTATTTAAATTGATTTTATGCGTCTTTGAAGTTAAAATGCTCCAAATTTTAGAGTAATAAATTCGATCGGAAATTTCCAAAGTGGAACGCAAACCGGCAATTATAACTATAAACTCCGCATTTATATTATTATATTACCACTATTGACAATGTCCAGTTTAAATATCTCAGTCTGTACCTGCTTATTTTACTCACTCTACTCAACTTCCCCTCACGTAGGAATAAAATACGAAACATGACAATTTTGAAATTTGAACATTAGTAATTTAATGATATTACATTCGAAATCTACGTTTCTTGGCGATTTAAAAGATATGTCACTTGTGTTAATAAGTTAAAAATTAGATTATTTCGAATTTAATTGTAATTCATGTTCTAAATTGATACTGAATTCGCTCAAAATCACCCGGAATTCGATAAAATTTCATGGAATTTCATTGTATTATTTTGATTCCAAGAATAAAAACATGAGTCACTTTCCATTTTTTTCAAATTAATTAGGATGAGTGTATAATATTGTAATTACCACGTTCTTTGAACTTATTTGTCACTCACTTTTGAATTTTGACAGTTTGACGGAACTGAGATTTCCAAGAGGAATGCAATGATGTTGGTTTTTCGATCCGACACTTAGTTTGCTTATAAAACTGTCAGGAATATAAAAAACTATGTGATTATTATCAAATTTTTTCAAAAAGAAAAAATCCACTCCTACATATTTCAGCAAATGTATGCTCAACAACAAATGCGCTCATTGTTCAACAAATGGTTAAAAACAAAAAACATATCTAGATATTTTTAAGACGAATGCAAAATGGTCTTGTTGGTTTGACAATCCGACGCTCAATTTGTTTATAAAAATCGCAGAAATAAAAAAAAATTATGCAATTGTCTTAAAATTAGCTGATTAATTTTCTCATCAACAAACTATGTCTCTTCGCGTTGGAATTCTTCGACACCGTACATTTACTTTTTTTTTTAACATTTAAAAAACAAAAAATACAGTTTCAAGATATTTATGTGCATGATGAAACTGACAAAAATTCAAAATCTATAAAGTAAAATTTTATTTGATCAAGACAGACGCATACAACAGCATCAAAATGTCAGCATCAAAATGGTATTATTACAATAAATAAAAAATCATATTTTTTAAATATTTTTCTTGCATTGCTTACATTTAAATAATAGTTTTGAAAATCAAAACTCACCACAAACGGTTAATTTTTGCTAGTTCTATTAAAAATTTAAGCTTCTCGTTATAAGTTGATCTTATAATACGACACTTTGAAAAATTACACTTTAAAGGAAGACCTTTTTTAGTCTAAAGTTCAACTGCTTGGTTAAAAGTAAAACTACGTTGTTAAAAATTCACTTGTTTGGTTAATGATTCATCATTTTAGTTTAAAACACTTTTTTTGTTCAAAATTTAACTGTTAGTTGAAAACTGGTTGTTGCAAATAATTTTTTTTTTTTAATTATAACTATTCCATGTTTGACTTAACATTTATCTTCTTCAGTTAAAAAATTCGGTATTTTGTTGAAACTTTGTCTTTTGTAGTAGGTTATTATTCTTTTTGGTGAAAAGTCATCTTTTTGGTTGAAAACTCATTTCTTCAAACAAGTTTCTTTTTGAATTGAATAAATGTATTTTTGTTACTCAAAATTGAACTATTCCATTTTCTTCGAAAATTTGTCTTTTTTGATAGATATTCAATTTTGTTGGTTGAACATTCATCTGTTTCATTGAAAACGTAACTATTTTGTAGGAAATTCATATATTTTGTTGAAGCCTTCTTTTTCTTTTTTGTTAGAAAATTTATCATTGGGTTGAAAATTCAATTATTGGGTTAAACATTATTTTTTGGGTAGAAGACTCATTATTTTATTTAAAAATGAATTCCTTTGCTTAAAAATGTGACTATTTTGTTGAAAATATCCTCTCTTTGGCTGATAATGATTTATTATTTTTTGCTCAGAATGTATATTTTTGAGTAAGTTTTGGTTTTCAAAAATAATTATTTAAATTCAAATTATACAAGAAAAATAATTAAAAATTATAGTTTATCAGCTGTTACAAAAATACAACTTTTGATTGATATTTGACAATAAAGTTACTTTAGCTGATGTCAAATCCGAATTTCAATTCTGCTGAATATGTCTGGCTTTGGTTAAATAATCAAATTTTATATTAGTAAATCTTACATTTACGTCGAGCGAATGATAGGAGCTTCAGAATGAATGAATCGTACATTATATATATATATATATATATAATATCATTATTATTATATTATTATAATAATATATATTGTAATTTCATCATGGCACCCATCTCACGGTCGTGATAGGTGGCCATAAGTGTGATTTTACAAAAACGAAATTTTTAGGCGAATGTAATAAAATGTTATTATGATGTGTACTGTGTATAAGAGGATACAGCAGCACAGAGTGCAGCAGCACAGAGTGCAGCCTAAGCAGGAGGCACGCGCGAGTAAATGAGAAAATTGAGCACATTAAACATATTACTGAGTTCGTAGACTCCTAGGCAGTGTATTATCTCCATTCGTTAACTTTAACTACATCGCCGCAACTTTCTGCCCTCAACCATAGCCAAGTTTCAAAAGAAATATAACAATTTTCTCAACACCACGAAACTTTTTAAGATATTAAAAAAATTTACATTAAGCGGAAATTTCGTATTTTCGCGGTATATTGTACTGTTTAAATTCGATTTTCATTATTTTATCAATGTAAGCGTTGATTTTCAAATTATTAATTTTGCACTTTAGATTCAAATCATTGAATTTTAAAAATCGTGATGCATAACTAGATTAAGAATACTTCAATTTTTAAACGAAATTTGGTTTTGTTAAATTTCTAACGCTTTAAGTTTGAATTAATTTTGAAAGTTTTTAATTAGAACGCATATCAATAAAAAAATTTTTAGAATAGTTCAAATTTACAGGCTTAAAATATTTGAAATCCCTAATTTTGAAAGGTGAAAAGACAGTGATTTTTTTTTGCCTTGAAACTCAAATCTTTTTTGCTACAGAAGCTTGAATTCTAAAATATTCGGAATGACATTTCTTAATTTTTGGAGGTTTCCAATTTCAAATTTCACAATGCCGTAGTTTCCAATTGAAATACTAAAATTGCAAAATTTCATATTAAAAGCCATGACAGTCAATATTAAATTTAATAATTTTAGATTTAAATATTCTAAATTGCTTGGTTTCAATTTTATATCTACAACATTGAGTGGTTTTTAAATTCGTATATTATCAAATTGAAAGACTTAATAATTCGACCGTTTTCAGTTTAAAGAAATGCCTCCAGAATAAATTAAAAACAATGAAAAATGAGACAATAATTTCAAAAATTCAAGCCTTAAAAATAAGAAGATTTAGGAATTAGTCATTGAAAATGGAATTATTTTTTATTTGAAAATATTCCAAAATATTTAACATTTCAAACACAGTGCCTCGAATTATTATTATTATTTACTTAGACTGTTCAGCTTGAAATTGGAATCATAGTAATCTTGTTTTACATTTGTATATTATTAATTTTATTGTCAATGCAATGTTTCCCGCACGCTGTGGCGCACGTATAATATTGCTAGTCTCTTTATAATCGACGAACGCGTATTATTCAAATTTAAATATAAACTTGAATTAAGTATTTATTTATTAATTAATATTTGCATTATATTTCTCTATTAAAGCGATCATTTAAGTGTATCCTTATTTCCTGCGTTTAGAATCAGAGTAAGTCTTACGTAATCATTCAGAAAGCTGTAAATATTACTGTCTAGGTCTTGTCTGGGAAACGTCATGTTCAGGATCTAGCTGCAGATTTGTGCACAGTCGTATCCTTTGACATTGATTGGACCGGAAAATATTAGAAACTAATTTAATTAAATTTCAATAAAGATGACTGTTGCACATACCTATTGTATGGAATTTTGTTACGTCATCAGCGAAATGGTCAAGGGTATCAAACCTTTTATCATGGATGAAGAATTATACTCAAATAAGCGATCCACGAAAAAGTTGTACCCACTTAAGAAAGTGTTCCAATGTATAATTGAAAATTATCAATCGGATGAAGAGCGGTCATTGGCAAGGGAAACTGAGCATTGAAGTAATCAAGCGAAGTTTAATTATAATTTATTATATAACATTAGACTTTATCAAAAAACAAAGATAAGGTCTAATATTATACGATATTTCTTCAATAGAAAATAAATTATTAACGAATCGGTTCTGAGGCGCATGATATTTCCCTAAATTATACATTTTCTAATATTTATTTCACTGAAATTCATATTTTATTTTTTTAACTATTTAAGATTCCTGTTAGTCTCTTTTAGCGAAAAGAATCATATTTTCAGATTCCTATAAGGCACCATAGTATTGCTGCCTCTAGATATTGTAGAAACGAAAAATAAATAATAATATGATACGAACTGATAAATTTCAATTAAAAATTTAAAGCTTTTTCGGGTTTCAATCGTGTGCAAAACTACGAATCTTGCCGACGTTTCGTCTTTACCTTTTATTTATTTCCTATCCGAAATCCCTTAAATTGAAATATCTCTTTTTCAAACTCATTTTTATTAAAATTAATTTAATTTAAAATAGATTTATGATATATTAGGTTAATTAAACAATTAATAAAATCATTGATTTTCTTCCGATGCTTCATGTTTACAGAATTAGCTAGGCCACATCAAGAAGAAGTTTTCAACTTAATAATCACGATTTCAACGGGTATATTTATCGTTGGAGATTAATAGATTTACAATCAGGCATTTGGGATGTAGCAACAGATAAGCGCAGATGGCAGATAATATAATAGATAATGTAATAGATAAGCCAATCTTTATAATAACTATGGAAAAGTTACAGTTCGCATCGAGGGCAAAGTTTCCAACGTAGCCGTAACAATAGAGAATGAAAATCTCTTCATAATTTGTTCTATAAAGAAATTCTGTCCGCATAACAATCGCGCTTCCGAGATACGCGAATAACTCGACTTTAGAGTATGCATCCGTTAAACTGGCGAAGAAAAGATAGGGACCCAGGGCTGAGCTACCCGAAGCAGTACAGCGACTATTTCGCTAGCAGAATAATCAATAGTTTTTCCAAGTACAAGTAAAATGATTGAAAATGGAGAAAAAGCATCGACAAAAGTATTGTTCTTAAACCCCTACCTCACAATCAATAAACAAAACGTTGACATTTCCCATTAACCCGAGTACTCAAATAAATCGATTCGCGGGTCACCAGCAGGAATTGATCTAAATGCAGAACAGGATAAGCCAAATTTTGTTTCTGGTTCCAAGAGTCCAGACTGGAAATAAACTTGGACATTGTCTTTAGATCTAATAAAAGGAACTGAGATGCAAAGACCCCGTAGCTAATACCAATCTCAGGTCGTCTTAGCCAATAAAATAAGTTTTGGGAATTGAATACAACCCATTTTATGAACATCAGCGTGAACAGTGGTATTATCTATCCTTAATATGATGTCACAATTGCTCAAATCTTTGCCAAAACATTTAGGCCCGAAAAAGGCTAAGGGCAGGTCAAGATCATTTATATGATACAATTTCTCTTCTTAAATCCAATGGCCGTGCGTCCGAACCTAATTTGTCTGGAAGCAACATACAGGAATGACAATGACCGTTATTTGCTTCCACATATAAAAACTTAACTTTTAAAAAATCATTCATGTGAACCCAACCTTCTTCTCTTCTTTCGCTTAAAAATTTCACATTATGTGTTCTAATATTATCTTTATTATCATGTGGCGATTCAGCAGTCATTTTTGAGAATTATAATCAAATCTTGAATATTTTTATGTGAAAGAAGAGATAATGTGATTTTCCTTCCGACTTAAAACAAAACCAAGCTTCGCAAAACAATTGACAAGTCAACTGGATATTATTCTGACAGACATGCAACGGATGAGTCCCCAAACAATTAAATATTATCTACGTAGATCACAAAAGCGTAACCAGTCTCTCGGAGACTGTTTATTAACCGTTCCATTAGCTTCGTAGACAAATAAGGGACTGTACAAAGACAAAACAAATCGAAAATATACTAATACAAAATCCCTATAAATTTAAATCTTATAACCATTCCATCTAATTTTGCAACTGCGATTAGATGATATGCATCCTTCAAATCAATTGTCGCCGTAAAGGAACCGCGAGTTAATATGTGCCTTACCGTTGTCCCGGAACAACTGGTCCTTGATTGCGGCCGTAGTTGTTTCTCTGATGACCGTTGCCCCTTGAGTGAAAATTCCGTCTAAACTGGTCTCACGCGGGACCGGGCTTCAAGTCCTTTGAAAACTGTTGTAACACTTTAGCAATTCTCCACGATTTAAAACAATATCCAAGATCTGCTAATTTAGTTACAGACGCTTAAAAAATGATTTGATATCCAGTAGAAACAAACGATAATTCGAATGGTTTACTTACCAGTGTAAGATAGTATAATGTGGTAATAAAGATTTATAAAATAAGAGAATAAGATTTTTCACATTTTAACTCTATCACATATACTTTGCACAACATTATTTTCCATTTGGAATCAGTTGATAAACAATTTATTATTTGTCAAGATTCAGTAATGTATCACCATTCAAATTGCATCAACTTATCTTTCTCGTGAATTTGCTGCGAGAAGCACACAGTAATCCAAATTAGAGTCCGGGCACATTATCGGATCAACAACGACATAATTTGCAAAAAAAATTTTGTTATCATTTTTAACGTTTAAAATTATTTGCGAACATACTCTTTTTGATGATACGCTATGTTTTAACATTTTCTGAGACTTCTATATTTATTGTGAATAACTAAGCATCGAGAAGTCACAATCACCAAATTACAGTTGTCGATGATTTGACCTTTAATTTTAAAAGGTCTGGGCGCAAATGTGGGGCAAATACAAAGACCGAGCGCGTAGCGCGAGGTAAACACATCATCGAGCGCGAAGCGCAAGATAAATATACTATCGAGCGCGAAGCGCGAGAACCAACAGTCGCGCACCCTAGGCGAGCTCAAACTTGCGAGCGAAGCGAGCCGCGCGCAAACCGAGTGATGAGAATTTACCCGCGCGGCGGGCAGATTTTTTCTCCTATATTTTCCTCCACTACTTGTCCCTTTTCTCCATTTTCTCAATTCCCTTCTCACTTCCTTCTTCCTCTTCATTAACTTCTTTTTTGCTTGTGAAATCTGATACTCTTTTTATTTCTCCTATCATTATATCCATCTCCTAGTTTACATTTCCTTCTCCCATTTTGATATTAATGACCTTTTCCTGAGACTGTTCTTAACCTGCTATTGACCAATCCCCTCCTCTTGCTCTTTTTACTTTTTTTTCCTCTGCAGCCTTATTTTTATTACTCTTTTATCCATCTAGTGTCACTATTATGGGAAAGTGATCCGAATCTATATAATTCCCTACCTCCAGTTTCTTGCCCTTCTCTCTTACCTCGTCGTGCACTACCATCTAATGAATTACCATTCCCCTCTTTCCTCCTGAACGTGCACATTCCCTTCCTCATCCTTCTCTATATTTTCGTTTAAGATAAACCATCGCATCTCTTCTAGGCTCTTCAACAATTTCTTTCCCTCCCCATTCAGTATCTTGTTTTTGGAGTTTCTTCATCTCTCTTCACCCCATTCCGTTCCTCCACTATCTCCTGTTCTTGCATTAAAATGTCCTCCTATATTTATCTCTTAAGACTTATTAAAAGCCTGTACAAACATTTCCCATGATTATGACTAAGTACTGTCACATCCCGAGTCAAAGTTTTAAATATCGTTTTAATTTCCTTATACTCTACATTACTAGCATTCGATAGTGTAGAGAAATTGAGGCAAGAGTTTAACTCCTAAGTCAAAGTTAAAAGTTCGTTTCAATTTCCTTATACTCTCCATATCTCATATTAAAGATTCAAGCAAAATTGAGGCGAGAAACAATTGTGTAACGAGTAGGAAAGTTAAAAATCGAGTGTGAGGTGAAGGTAGGAAAACTTGAAGTGTAAAATTATTAATTAAATTATTTTGCATTGATCTTTCGTCTAAAAAAAATTCTTTCTAATCAGCATATATCGAAATTTTTTTCTAAAAATAAATTTTTAAGTAAAAAAATCATTTTTTCAGTCCAGGAATAATTAATTTGTCAATGAGAAATCATTCATTTTTTCCCAATTTTACTTTAAAACATAAGAACGTCATTTTTCTCAAAATTTTGCTTCTCCGATTCGAATTGACGTCTCATCGGAACTATCATTTTTTTACGCGATGACATGGAGGTTACTTTTATCTCATTTTCTTCTTTTCCCAGACAAACTAAAATGCCTTTGTTGCATTAGATCAATAAACTGGCATGTTTATTGATCTAATACAACTTTTTATTCTTTTTATTTTTTTTCCAATCCTGAAAGGATGTGATTGTTTTATTTTTGGTGAAAATCGCGATAATTTTGGACATTTTTTTTGTTGGAAAGTAAGTGTTAGTAACCAGCGAGGGTGCATTTTTTTTGCTGCCGTTCAGAAGAAGCATCAATGCCTGGGCAAGAGTAAAACTGGTCAAAGAAAGGCAACAGCGGTCGGCAGCAAAAAAGGCACCCCCGCTGCATTCTGACACTTGCTTTCCAATAAAAAAAATGTCTAAGAATGTCACGATCTTTACCAAAAATAAAACAATCAGATCCTTTCGGAAGATTTTTAATAATTACAGAGCCTATCCGTTACAGTTTGGAATTTGAATAGCTTTAATATCTTTATTAGAACTGAAGATAGTACAGTTGTACATTTTTGTAATTTTAAGCAACAATTTTGACACAAATGTTTTCGTCGTATTCATTAATTTTTTATAATTTTCCCAATCGCTTTTTGTATGAGAAATAATGCTCTAAACTTGACTCTCCTTAAATGTGCTCGAAATTCCTTACTTTTTTTTCACTTTTTTCGTTCTGGAAAGCACAACAATTTTTATACATTAACGTCTTCGAGCTCATTTATGTGGAATACTTTGAGCTTTCAAATTACTATTTACTTATTACTCTAGCATTTTTTGGCTGAGTTGTTAAGCTTCGAAGGCAGATGCCTATCATTTTTGCGCTGATAGTACAGCTTATGTTAACCTGTTTTTCATCACATACCTGTTTATAAAGTACTCCTATTTCACCGAAAAAATAAAAATTTCGAATAACTATTTATTTTTAAGTTTATATAAATATAATTTTCCTAAGATTCTTAAGAAAATTTTTAAAGATTTTTCAATATTTCTGTATGTTAATCAAAATTTCAACAGCAAGAAAAGTTTTAACCAAACAGTCGAATTTGCAACCAAAAAAAGGCGATATTTCAACGAAAAAAGCTGAGTTTTCAACGAAAAATGTAATAATTGCTATTTTAATGAAAATATTCTAATTTTTAATTAAGAACAGTTGAAATCAATTTGAAAAGAATGTATTTTTAACTATATTACAAAATTTGCAAATCAAAAAATTTTGTAGTGAAGAAAAATGGAAAATTTCGACAAAATTATAATTTAAGGCGAAAAATATTTTTCTATACAAAATAAAAATTTGGAATAACTATTCATTTTTTTTACATTTTGTTTGCTTATTTTAGGTTTATATAAATATAATTTTCACATGATTCTTGACAAAATTTCACATAATTTTACAATATTTCAGATATGTCAAATGAAAATTTCAAAAAAAATATAATTTTTAATTAAACACTAATTAATGGAGATAAGCTCATAATTTCATTCTTAAAATCTATTCCAGATGGTCAAACATGGTAAAAAAATGTCGTACAATTTCCCAGTAAAAAGAAACTAATTGAGGCGACTTGCGGCGAATTAACATTTTGGAATTCGCCTGAATTTCGCTTTCATATTCGTTTGAACGAATTGAGCCAACGCGAATTGAATGAGTTTCAATTGGTTTTAATTCGTGGTCAAAGTCATTTCGAAAAAAATCAATAAAAATTGCATACCTCGAGACTCGAACCAGCGATCCTAAGTGTATAGGTCCAGAGGGCGACCACTGAGCTACGGGACTCGTTGATATTTATTTGCAAAGGATCCTTTATGCCTAGAGCGTTTTTTATAGCTTACGAATGCGATTGAATAGGCCAGTCTTTAACGGTATTCGTGCTGATGAATTCCGGCGAATTGGATGTTGACTTTAAATCTCGCGAATTAAAATGAATTAGCTGACACTGAAGTTAATTCGTGCTGACACATTGAAATGAATCAGGTCCCCTAAAAGTTGTTCGCCGAATTGGGGCGAATAGCAGATTTGAAGATTGAATTACTTATTTCCGAATTTAGAATGATTCATGTCCTGCTCCAATTCGAGATTGTCGCAAAGCGAGATTCACGAAGGCTCTAGCGAATTCATCTCAATTCGCCTCAATTAGTTTATTTTTACTGGGTTATAAAATGACTAACTATTTACAAGAATTTTTTAAATAAATATCAAAGTATGTCATATTCAAATAACGTTTAGGAATATTTATAAAAAGTATTAATATTTTTTATTTTTAGAATTAATGTATACAGAGTACAGTTTCTATTTGAAATTTCGCATTTTTTTGTACCATGCTTGACCCCAGGAGAGAATCAAGGAAAAATATTCTAATTGAGAAAATTTCGAAATATTTTCTAAGATTTCGGATATTTTAAGTCAAAATTGAATAACAAAAAACACATATTCAACCGAATTGTTTGATTTTTAGACAAAGAAATGTGATTCTCAACGAAAAATCTAATAATTGCTATTTCAATAAAAAAATTATTTTTAATAAAAAACGGTCGAATTTAACTTTAAAAAAATGAATTTTCAAAATGTACCAACTATTAACAAGAATTTTTAAAATAAAAATCAATGTGTCCCATATTCAAATAAAATTTAGGAATATCTATAAAAATTATAATTATTTTTTATTTTTTTAAAAAATGTATACAGAGTACAGTTTCTATTTGATATTTTAAGACATTTTTTTGTACCATGTTTGACCGTAGGGCAGAAACGAGGAAAAATATTCTAAAAATATGTTCATTAGTTATTGAAATAACACAACAAATTATGTTTAAAATTGTATTTTCCTTTTAAGTCATGAGATATGTCTTTATAAAATAAATTTTGTTAAATTTATTTTACAATTGTTTACAATTAATTTCCAATTACAATTATTTTACAATTGAAATAAAATTGTAAAAACTAAGTTTTCTTATGTTGAGATAAGTATTTTCAGATATTCAAGGTTTTGTAAGGTTTGTATATATTAAGAAAGCATATAAGGCAAGTTAATAACTTTTTTGCTTCTCTCTTAAAATCTCCAAAATTGTGAGTATAGCCTAAAATAGCATGAAAAGGAAGGTAAATATCAGAGGTAAGTATACAGTCATAATGTTTATTAATTCAGTTATTTAAAAATAATTATCATTTATTATTATTTTGACTTTACAATATTTGAAATCAATTGAAAAATAAAACATAAATAATGAAAAAATGACGCAATAGAGGTGTCTGCTTCATTGAAGTATAGCGGTACATTCAAAGACCCGCGTGGGGCTTTAAAATATTGATTATTTCTCATAAATATTTTTTAATATAATTTATTTACATGGTGTTAATACTTTCTCTTTTTTAAACATTAGCAGCTTCGATTACTTCATGTTATGTTTTTTGACCAGTGAATTATTTAAATAATATGATGTTAAAGTTTTTTGTCTACATGGTCGATAATCAATATTTTTTAAAATATTTATTATTAAAGTTGTGAAACACAACTTTTTAAAGTTGTGAAAAAAAAATCCCTCTAGCTCCGCTGTGATTCGAACTCCAGATCTTTCAGATTTCCGGTCTGATGCGCTAACCAATTAAGCTACGGAGAGACGAGAAAATTTTCTTCACAACTCCTACAAGTTGAATTTCGACGTCATTCAATGTACTTGCAAGATATTCCAACATGAGATTAATTTTATTACTCGATTTTATGTTTTTTTACCAGTGAATTATTAAAATAATATGATGTTAAGGTTTTTTGTCTACATGATCGATAATCAATATGTATTCAAATATTGATTATTAAAGTTGTGAAACACAACTTTTTTTACAACTTTAAAAAGTTGTGTTTCACAACTTTAATAATCAATATTTAAAAAAATATTGATATTGAAAATATTGAATATTGAAAAAACTATTGACATCGAAAGGATAATTTTTTTGTGCCACTTGTCCCGCTGTGCTGGTCACACATCCACACTGATTAGGGCCAGAAATATTCACAATTATATTTCTAGTCTAAGAATGATTTTATCATAAATTTAAGTATTGCACTGCACTCGCATTACAAAACTGCATATTTGGAGCCATTTCACGGCTTCCTATCTTAATTCTTCCTCAAGGCCCTCTTTCTGGGAACAGGTAAAATTGGGCGCTTGAAAAAGGAGGCCGAATAACCATATTTTTTGGGATGTTTTGCCCTCTAACTATTGACAACAAATTTTTAGGATAAAAGTGATCATATCGTTGAATTCGGAAGACTTAGAGCTTTCAGATGCTTTTTTTTGGACAATTCAGAGATTTTTTGTGTGCGAGTTGCAATCAAAGGAAGTGAGGGGCCTCGACATTTGGCCCCGACTTTAGTAATCATGACCTTAGTCCCAGTAATTGTGATGCCAATTTTCTTGCTTTTTATTTAATTTGAATGAATGTAATTTCTGTTGAGATTATAAAATGTTAAAAATGAGAGGGTGTATCATTAAATGTTACTTTTAACATATTTTTCAACAATATATTTAAATTATAACTAAGTTTCACGATTACTGAGACATTAACCTTAGGTCAGATACTTTAAAAACCACATATTTCTTGCAGAAACGATTCTGTGACTTGAGCATGCACGCACAGCCTCACCGTGGGGTGAACAAAGCTTCTATAGACATATCAGTCTTTAGCCTACAATAACCGACGGCATTAGCTGCGCGGTGTCGACTCGGGAAAAGTCCGGATGTTAAGCTATTTCGAGCGCGGATAGCAGTCTGATGGGTGACCGTTCTGCGACGTACGAGGTTGTATATTCGCTGCGTTTTAACTAATGTCGAGCGGGAGGTTTGACTCCAAGGATGATTGTGTATATTATATTTATTTCTGCACCTCGGTCTGGAGCTGCTGATTCAGATATTGCAAAATAATGTAGAAATTTTATTCTTCATGATTACTTAAATATTTGCTCCTTATTTTGCACAAATTTATATTCTCAGCTACCCTGAAAAATCTATCATTTCAATAAATTTACATTATCACAATTCATACATACGTATTTCTATTGTCTTGCTTTTATTATTAAAAAAAGTGCGCATCCTATATAAAAAATGTTGTTATTATAAATTTTATTGCAACGTGTGTCGTTTCTCCATAAATTGAATTTGTTTATTTTCAACGTTATTTTTTATGATTTAAACTGAAAATACGCATCCTAGTTGAGAGTGGTTCTGAGCAAAGTTATATACATAATTCAGGCGAAAAATTTTGTTGAATAAAAATTGATTGTAGCTTGTGTCATTTTTCCAAAAAGTTAATTTTTTATTTTTAATGTATTTTTATAACAAGAGTTTATTACAAATTTTTTGATCTTTTTTGGTTGAACGGCTTTTCTCTTCTCATTTTTTTTCGTTTCTTGTATCGTTTTTCCAAAAATTGAATGGTAATCGTCACTGCATTAGTTATAGTCAGACAACCCAATATTTTTTGTTTACCAAGACTCGTTCTTGCCGCGTGTGATAAAAAATGTGATTTTAGGTAAGTTCAAATATCCTTTTATTAAATCAGTTTAATTTTATATATATATATATAGGGGCCGCTAAAAAAATAACGCTTTTTCCTGACAGTGTTGACCCCCCCCCCCCACCCCATGAATTTTGTTTATAGTAAGTGTATGTAAGTTCAACAATGACCTAACGCTCGTGGTGCCCCCGCCCACTCCAAGGGCGTTACGTATTTATTGAACGGCCTCATATGTAATATTAATTTTTCTCTAGAGCTTATTAAATAACCGAGTGATTATGAATGTGCATTGGCATTAAATAATTAAATCCCCAAAATGAACTATTTTTTGAAGTTCTTCAAGACGATTTTGCGAAATAAATGAAAATATTTCGATGTATTCTTACGTTATAAATATGTACATATAAATAATAATCAAAGTTAAACAAAACTGCATTTAATTTTAAATGTAAATGTTTATGAAAACATCAGAAAAAATATCTGTCTTGAAATAAATAACCGTTTCTTTAACATAATTTCTTCAGTCAACCAAAAAAAAACTTCAAATAAGGAAAATCATATCAAAGTAAAGAAAAATCTTTATTCGAAAAAAAACAATATATCTTTGAATCAAATAAGACCATGGCTACGGGCAGCGAAATTTCGGTGCAAATAGGCGGATTTTTCGGTACAAATAGAGGTGGAAAAGGGGCTATTTGTACCGAAATTTCGGTGCAATTGACTAGATTTTTTCGGTAATTGTAGACACGTCCATCAAATAAACTTTTCTTTGACTGAGAGCCAAGGAATATATTTCTTTAATTCAAAGAAATTTTCTTTGAATTGAAGAATACTTTTCCGATTGTTCATAGTGAAATTTTTGTTTTTACACTTTCTAATATTTGAGAGTAATCTTTATTACAATATATATCTTTGTTGTTGGCATACAATTTTTTTAACATAATTCACATAAATTATAAGACTTAAAGCTAGATCTATGCATATTTTATAGCCATCCCACAGCTTTAAGCTGTAGTTATTAGATTACAAAACATCGAAATTATACCGATAATTAAGTATATATAATTATTTGCGAGTTTAGAGGTGGGCTACAGTTATTGATTAAGATAAGAAGTGTCAAAAAAGCTTGAATATAAAAAGATCTATTTTCCAGGATACAAAAGACCAATTTCATATGTGAAATCAGTCATATTTAAGTTCGGCCCTGTTGATGATACGGAATTGTTTGGGGCTTAAATCTATTTTTTTCCTAGACAAAATATGAGACACGTATTGTCTATTTTTCGCAACAAAAATATTTTCACCAGAGTTAATTATTTTTATTTGAAAAGTCTACCATTACAGTTTCAAAATTCTACTGTTTGGTGGGAAATTTCATTATTTTGTTGAAAAAGTGAAAGCCGCAACTTTTTTTCGAAAGTTCATGTTTACTATATCAACACCAATCGAAATACGACGAAGACGATCTTAGAACAGGTATGGGGTGCATCTTCAGCGTCCCATTTTGCGAAGGAAATCTTTTCTAAAGGATCGGAAATCAGTGATTTATTTCCAAAAAACGAGCAACTGCAGTTGTTTCTCCTGCAGTTTTCGAGACCGCCGATTTTTCTGGTAATATGTGCCCCTTGTGGGACATTTTAATTGAGGACAATCGCACTGCCGATTTTATAAGTGTGCAATGCAAAGAATTTTATAATAAGTTTGTCGAAATGACCGAAGATCAGGTAATTGACCTTTGCTTGAGAACGATGATGCATAATAAGTGTGACGAATGGTTTGATGCTCGAAATATATAGAATAAGTGCAAGCTCTGAAGCGCATAGAATCAAAACTATGTTACGGAAAAAGCGAATGATTTAGCTATCGATTTTTTGAATGCAAAAATGGGTCATACTGCGAATTTTGATTTTGGTACTAAAAATTAAAAAAGAGCAATAGAAGAGTAAGAAAAAATTCACGGAATTCACGTTTTTTCTCTAGGCGTGTTGGTTAGTCAATCTCAGCCTTTGCTTTGTGCATCAGTTGATGGAATTGTTGTTCGTGGTAATTGCGGTTAAAAAATTCTTGAAATAAAGTGCGCCGCAATGTGCAAAAATAGTCCTCTATTCAACATCATGGAAAACAAATTTGAAGTGTCTTATTTACACAAAGTAGATCAAAATGTTGAATTGAAAAAAAAGCCATCAGGGACCCATCGGGACTGAAACTTAAAAAACATATAACAAATTAAACCTTTAAAAAACATCACAACATAATCTATAAACTTGTCACAATTTACTTATTTGACTCGTTTGACAGCTGCAATCCACCTTGACCTCTGGTCTTTGAGGTGCACTTTCGTTGGAAAACTATAAAAATGAGTTTCCGGCGAGTTCAAATAATTGTTTACATTTTTTTGGGAATTTTCCCCCCCCCCCCCCCCCCCCATTGTCTTATTTTGTCAATGGAGTTCAATGTCCTATGCCATAGACTGTCACAATTCGGCTACCCCCCCCCCCTAAAACTGTGACATCCTTTATGGAAGCTCCCTCAGTTGCATCAGGTTACGTCATCCCTCGCAATCGAACGGAAATGATTCACCCGGTTCTGTGTGTTTACGTTCGGGGCAAGCGGACGTTGTGTTCGCTTGAAGTGAAGGCCATTCAGGACCATGCCCGAAATCGCACTTAAATGGGATTTCCAGTTTATTAGAAGAATGTTTAATGGCCTATTGTATCTGTATATTTTCTTGTCAATAGTTTTAAAAGCTTATTTATTTGATAACTACTATGAATTCGTGTCCATGGATGACCGATTACCGGTCTGATGACTGTCACGTTACGGTACGTTTCAGTGGCCATCATGATTTATTATGATCCAACATTATGATCCATTCATAAGTGATCATGAACACAAGGGTTGCTCAAAAAAATAAAATATTTTCTTATTGTCTGTCTCATACCCCTATTTTCTTTCATTTGGTGTACAAATAATTATGCAATTATATCTCAATTTAAAAGAAAAATGTTTAACCCGTGGTCCAAGGCCGTTGATCGCTATAAAAAGTTAATTATTATTATTTTTTTTTGTTGTAAAAATAACAAATGACTTGCGTAAAAGCAATAAGTATGACAATAAAGGATGGTAGGCAACACTGAAAATAATTTTACCCTGATTTTATTCAGAATACTACTCTTAAAAGTAAAACCTTTAAAACAAAAACCTTCTATAAGGGATTGGAAATGTATAGTGTGCTGTTTTTCGTACACTTTAGATATTTTCAGCCTTGAATGATTAAAAATAACCTTATAAAATTTTTAATGTGTGCAATTGATAGAAAAATACCCTTAAACTTTTTGAAACTATTCCCTGGAACGATATTTTTCTTCTTTCACAGTTCTGCACATAATTTTTCGAAAGTAAAGTCCTAGAATAAATTCAGAAATATCGCATAATTATTAAATAGTTTCTTTAACTGGTTATAGATAATTCTTGCATAAATTGAGTAGCTGTTTTACAAGGTTGACAAGAAATGACTCTCTGGGAAATATTAAAAAGTAATATCACCTGATAAAAACTAAACAAAAATGTAAATTACTTTTTTAAAGATTTTCTTGATTTCACTTTTGCACATAAGAAACAGATATTTTCTTGATGTTTTAATTTTTCGAGGTGATTTTGTTAAATAAATCATTTTCTAAGTTTGCGATACAGATTCATTTAACGACCTAAGTAGCCCCATACTCATTTTCTGACATCCTTGGAAAATAGTTACTCACTTAACGCAAAAAGACGGTATCTTACAATTTTATATTAAGAGTGATTCAAAGGCCTAAAACCAAACCTCAAAGTGTCTTCAAATTGTGAAGTCAATCTATAGGACTATTCCTATGAAAAATTGTGTGGCGAACTATAAAAAAAGCAAAATATCGTTCTAAAGGGTAGTTTTAAAAAGTTGAAAAAAGTGTAAAGGTAGTTTTCTATAAATGGCGCACATTTTGAATGTGAAAAAAGCACATTATAAAATTGCAACCACCCACAGAGGGTGTTTACGTAATTCATTTGTCATTTTACAGCAACAATTTGATCATTTTTTGTTAGGATGCGCTGTTTTCTTTTTTTCTTTGATAGGTTTACTTAAATCAACTGCTGTAGTTTTAATTTATTGGTGCAATATTTTACTTAACTTGGTGAAATTCCCGAAGCTAAAATTTGGCCAGATTTGAAAACCTCAAAATTGAATTGCATCTTTTTACTCCATGAATATGCTAGAATTACATATCTATTAGGTACTTAGGGCCTACTCCTGCTCTGAATCAAGTATGTATTCGAAATGAAAAATTGGTTCATTTCAATACTTTTTGTGTAAAACGATTTTTTCGAATGCTCGTAAAATAAAATAAAATCGTTTTAAACAAAGAGTATTGAAAGTACGTAACCAATTTTTCACTCCAAATACAGACTTGATTCAAAACAGGAGTATGCCCTAAGTATCTAACAAAAATGTAATTCTAGTATTTATGGTTTAAAATGAGACAATTCATTTTTGAGGTAAGGGGCTGGTTCCAACGCCCTTAAACATTTTTTTTAATTCATAAGAAGTTGCAAAATTATTTTTACACCAAAGGAAAGAAAACAGGTTTTATTTATTTATTATAAGAGAAGTTTTTGGCTCCGGAAGCTACGATCATGGTTCCTTAAAGCAACCAATCCCGACGCAACTGAAACGTGTTCGTCATCCACTTCTTGATCTGGTGTTCGAATCCCAGTGGAGCGAGAGGAGAGAGATCCTTTTTTTTCTGAATAAATTTGAATTTAATAAAAATTACCGACCTCAAACCAACGGGGCCCTTGAAAGTAGTCATATAGTCTTGACTGATTATGTTAGGCATTACGCTGACGATTATGATGATTGGGACCGCGTGCTTCTTTTCGCCATGTTTGCTTATAATACGTCAGTACATGAGGCGACTAATTTCACTCCCTATAAATTAGTATTTTCTCGAGTAGCAAGGACGCCAAGCTCCTTCCCCCAAGGCGAAGAACTCGAGACGTACGGCTCCTATCTGCGCGACCTGATAGTGATAATAATATAAATCCAAAAGCTTGCGGCCGCAAATTTAATTAAAGCACAAAGGACTTCGAAAGAACAATATGACCGCAAGGCCCGGCCCTTAAACGGAAACACAGGGGACCAAGCCTACGTTATCAAGGAAGTGAGGGACGGTGAATTCGATGGTAGCGCCACTGGTCCCTACACGATAGTCGGATTTACCGAAAATAACAACGTGATCCTCAAAACCGAAACTGGCTCGAACGAACCATAAGGAAGAATCTAAAGACAGAATATGCCCTAAAAAAAAAAAAAAAATTTTCTTATTCTCTCCCATGATCAACTATCAAAGGCAAAAATCATTAAGGCATTTGATCGGTTCTTACAATTTCTCTAGTAATTGGGGCCCTATCCAGTCTTGGACATCCTTCCTTTACCGAAGAGAAAACCTAATTCGTGTTTCTTCTAGGAAAAAGATGATGAACCTATGGTTTCTCTACGGAACCTTCTGGTTTCCTTCACCACCTTGGAAGGTTCTAACCCCATTACTTATAGGAGCACTTCTTTGAGGTCCAGTATAGGAGTCTACTACGAGCATCTGGGACCAATAATAATTACCGACTACGGTCTCGATGCTAAGTTCCTAATAGCCGAAGGCCTGAAGAAGGAAGTATCTAGGCATGTCGTAGTGATGAGGGAGCACACCAATAAGGCAACGCTTTTTAGCCTACCGATGGGAATGAGAAGCCGACGAGCACAACCACTACTGGGAATCCTAGGAGGCCTCATTGGACCCATAGCGGACCTTATGACATACAGTGACGGAGAAACCCTCGGAACGGGAATCGCCGAATTGAACAAGGCTCAAAACAATTTGTCTCAGCTGGTGGGTCAACAGACTCACATAGTTAGGGCTCAGTTAGAAGGAATTCATGGGTCTTCGAGAACACATAAGGAGAGGCTAATACTACATGCAAGACAACTGACCCAGGACAAACTTAGGTTGGAAAATCTTACGCGGGAAGATACATCTCTCTCTCTTGACGTACAAGCAACTGGAGCCAGTCTACCGAGATATCCTGAAGCGAAGAGGCCCTCAGAAAACACTAAAGAATCCCGTATTGAGATCGAGCTACCTCTGACCAATCAAGAATCTTCAACAAGCACGAGCAGTTGTGCCTGTAAGGAAACACCTGCAGTATCACCAAGGGTTGCGACGCAGCCCGGCGCACACTAGCTCAACTACTTCAAGGCATTCTGAAATTAAGCTACGTATACTGTCTGGATGCGTATGGCTATGAATGGATGAAATAAGTCACTTCCGTTTTATTGAACATAGCTTAGAAATGTAAAGGAAAGAATCGGGCTACCCTCACTCGCAAGTCACCCTAAATTTTGGGGACGAAATTATCAAATTCCGGTGAAGTTTGCTACGAGCGAATCTCCATTCTTTTTTTTTTTGATAATTAATGTGTCTAGAAATATTATTTCAAGCCACATTGATTCAAAACTCTATATGAGTTTCAAGGGACTCTCTGCTCGCTTGTAACCTGAGAGCTTACTCTCAGCATGCTTACGCAGCATTACAAACTCCCGGGGACTGACAGCGAGCTAACTTGCGAATGAGGGGAGTAATGACCTGAGAGAATGATTTTAACCAAGGAAATTATTCTCTGATCAAAACATACTTTTTATTTTTACACAGGTATTTAAATTTTGTTTTCTCTTCCCCGAACCACTCAATAACATGAGGGTAGATTGCGGAAGGGAATTGTATGAATGTACGGAATGATTAGTGTGCACCTGGACCTAGGTGAAAGAGACAATGAAACACTGTACCTAGAATATAAGATCAAAAGATATAAGTCCGCCTCGCTTTCGCCTTTACATACTTTCCACCATAGCCGGACAGTACGAGAACGCGGAAAATATTAAAACAACACCACGTGCTCGCTCAGCAAAAACTTGTAACGCCAAAATGCTCGTTTATTTTTTTGATAAAAGGGTTAGAATTAATACATACTTATATTTACCGCGGTCCTACTGGGAGCCGGTGTCATTTTTTAGATGGCAGTTGCTCCCAGTGGGACCCTGTGGTGGTTGTTAACCTTATTTTTAATTATATATATATATGAATTCTCCACAAAAAGATATTTAAACTGATAAAGATTTAATATCATATCAAACCCATTTCAATTAAAGCAAGAAAGATAAATTTTCAACAATATACATGAATTTTATATCCCCAAAATCAATGCCCATTTTTTCGGTGTGGAGCTGGTGAGGAGCTGAAAACGTTGTTCATTCACGGCGGAGATTCGAACAGCGTCCAGTTTGGCTTGAGTTTTCTCGGCATCCAGTGAGAACGTCTTTCCTTCAATATCAGAGATCATTCATTGCGCGTTTAGACTTGAGAGTGTTGGGCGTAACTCACTGTGAAGCGTGAACGTTCAACAGAAGCAGAGACGAACCCCACTGCAGGCCACATACCGCGTACTCGTTCCGAACTGGGACCATGGAATAATATGTCTCCAGTCCCCTGAACGAGACTCATGGCATCACGTATACTTATTCAACTCTTAGCCTTAGAGCATATATTACATGGAGTGCTAATCAGGGGTAATTTCGCGTCCAAAAGGTAGGTAGCGCTCTTCAAAATCTTAGACGGTGAAAGTGATTGTCACTTATAATGTCGCCAGACTCGCTTTTCATATTTGACACTTTTTTTATAAATAGCTTAAAAAATCCCTGTAAATACCAAAATGAGATCTCCCTCAGTTTTCGAGAAATAATTAAGAACATACACCGTGGCATGGTGTATTGGTGTGCCCAGTGTCCGAGAGTCTAAACTCTGACGTTCGCGCATACGATTATAATAGTCTTCTATTGTTCGTATATGATTTATGTGGTTATTCACATAGGTGCATGGTTTGGGCGTACGTATTTAAATACATATTTCCAGAAAACTAAGGGAGATTCCATTTTGATATTTACAGGGCTTGTAGAGGACATTGTAAGCTATCTATATAGAAAAAGAAATAAAATAACAAGTAGGTTTTTCCAGAAATTGTGTTTAAATATTAGTTTTTGAAAAATTAAGAAGTTTTTTAAATTTTTTGTTCAGAAAATATTTTTTCAAACCTGCATCTGATGACAAATAATTTTCAAAAATAGACCCTAATATCATTCAAATCTCCAAAGTTATAAAAGGTCAAGAAAAAAAGAACCAACATTTTCAATTTTCAATATCATCTAAGTTTTTTTATTTTTTCCAAAATTAATTTAGGGTTTTTCTTTCAACGACATAAGGAAAGAATTCTAGAATTGTTATCAAAATTACTGACAATATCTGAAATTCTTTACAAGATTTGCCATGGAATTGCTCTAAACTAACTGAAATCAATTTTTTAATAATTATAGTACTTTGGCTTGTGTGATTTATTTTGAAATTCGGTAAAATAATTCATAACAATTTCATTAACAATGGTTTTTCGTTTTTTCAATTAAAAATCAAGAATGTATCATATTATTTACAAAAATTCAACACTTTCTTATTTAAGCAAACACGCGCAAAGTTGCACTTTCACCGTTTGAGATTTTGATTTGCGACATCTATCATAAGGACGCATACTACAATGCTTCAGAGATAGGGACGAGCTCTCCATGTAATATATCCTCCAAGCTCTTAGGCTGCGGAGAGAACATATTGACCTGCTGTATTCTCCCCTTTGCCTAGAGAAGAGAAAAGTAGCGAGAGCCATTTTGCTCCCAATCCCTGATACAATGCAATATCAGTGAATAATCTACCTGCATGGGTCTGCGCCCTTAAATTCAAGGTAGCGTTGTTGCGTTACTATGGTAACAATCATGTCCGTGGAGCTAGTATGCGCGACTTGAAAGAAAATAGGACGTCTTTCGGCTAGTGATGCTAATAGACCGCGACTTTTTCAACTACGCAAGCGTGGCGTTGGAAGGGGAAAGCCACGTTATTGGCCGTAATACGCGCGATTATTTTGATTGCTTCAAATTCATTTTTATATTCAAGTCGAGAAATTATAATAATTCATGTCAATATTGTTCATATATGTTACTGCAATAAACATAAGATCCATGATAATACAGTATTTTGTTATTATTACTATGGAAAATGTAATCTACTTAATATCCGATTAAAATATCAAAGTGTATCTAAAAATAGTAAATGAAATGTTTAACTTTGAAAAAAATCTTATTTTGTCTAACGGTGTGTATAATGTATATTAAAATTAAAGCTAAAAAGTTCTTTTTGTAATTTTTATTATAATTTTTTTTCGAGGTTTTCTCCTCTAGATCCGTGATTTTCTGCGATAACAGGGGCACCTCTTGTGGCCCCATTGTTTCCTGGCATGGGGTGATGACATGGGGCTACCCCCCTCGAGTTTATGCCCTCCCCCCTCGGGGGGGGGGCTAGGGTCACTGACCTCCAGGCGTAGTGATGGTGGGAAGCCGCGTGTTGGGGGTAGGCGCCAGTCTAGGCAGACGGCCGAGGAGTGGGGGTAGACAGCAGCTGTCGCTCCCTAGTTGTACCTTACTACTCAGGTGTTTACAAAATAATTATTAATTGATTGTGAGTATTTCGTCTATGAACATTATTGTTCCTTCTTAGAATAAATACATATATCACATCTTAAACATTGTATTAATGAAAAAATTTCTAAAGCTACGGGGTTTAGGACCTACATCTATACCCAAATCTATCGCTCAGCTGTTGGTAGTCTTAACCATTAACTCTATATACACAGAATTGAAAGTCAATAAAAACCCATCCTCCTATACTACAGCTCAAAAAAGTTAGAAAGTAAATTTTTTAACTCTCTTTTTCTAACAACTTGTTTTTAATTATCACGAGACTTCATATGAATATGAAATAAACAAACTGTTAACGGAAATATAAGTAAATTTTGTTTGAATACATAATTTAAATCCATTACAATTTTCGTTCGTGTAATATTTCGTTTTTTCGTATTTTCGACCATTTTACAACTTTTTATGATGATATTAAATGTTATTTTTAATAAGCATTTAACATTTTTATCGACGGAACCTACATATTTTATCGCGCCCTGTCACAATTTTTTTATTAAGAATTTTTCTTTAACTTTTGTGTAACGTTTTTCTTTCCAGGTGTTTTAGACCATGTTAAAATGATTAGGAATGATAAAAAATGTAATTTTTTGTGAAAATTTACAATTTATCATAAAGATGGAACTTAGAATTTTTTTCCTTAAGAGAAAAACAGGGGAAAAAATTGTTTTCGCGATAGTTGCATTTATAGCTTTTCGACATTTTAGAAAACATAAACCATATTTTAAACACATTTTCTCATTTTCCAAATATGTTTACTGCCGGCATATTACTGTCCCAATCTTGGAGCCAACCTTATCTTAGTTTACACTTTAAAAAAGTGGGCATCTTTTAAAAAAGAAAATTGCGTTAATTAACATTTTATTGCACTTTGTGTCGCTTTTCCAATTACTTAATTTGTTTATTTTCGATGTTATTTTTCACGACTTAAACAAAACATACGCATTCTATCGAAAAATAATTAATAACGAATTTCCAGATATTTTTTGCGTGAACAAGTTTTGTTTATTAGTTTTCTTCGTACCTCTTTTATGGTTATTAATTTTAATAATTCTTTCAGTTTGTATCGTTTGTCGAAAAAATAATTTTTTTATTTTTAGTTTTCACAATGAAAACAAAAACTGCGCGTCCCACAAAAAAATGATCAATAAAAAATTTAAGGATCTTTTTTGGGTGTATAACTTTCGTCAATTAATTTTTTTTTACCTTGTATCGTCTTTCCAAAAATTTAATTTTTTTATTTTTAATGTTACTTTTCACGAGTCAAACATAAACGACGCATCCTTTCTAAAAATTATTAATAACAAATTCGTAGTTCTTTTCAGGTAAACAGCTTTATTTTTTTTATTTTATTCTTAGCTTGTGTTGTTTGTCCAAAAATTTCATTTTTTCATTTTTAATATTGTTTTTTACAAATGAAACAAAAATCGCGCTTCCTATCAAAATGTGATTAATAACAAGTTCGTACATTTTTTCAGGTGCTCAATTGTTGTCTATTCATATTTTCTCGTATCTTGCATAGTTTGACCGCAAAATAGAATTCTTGATTTTTCATTACGTTTTGTGCATCAAAATTTGAATTTTCGGTTTTTCCAGAAAATTCAAATAGTTGCTATGATAATCTTGTGGGGATTTTAAATAGCAGGGTAATTGTAAAAACAGAGGCAAACTTAAAGTCCCAGTAATAAGACATTAACTTAGAAACTCGTACTGATTGTTTTTTTTAAATTTAATAAATAGTTATTATCGTCCTCTACAAAATGATAATTTCTATTTTTTTTATTTGCGTTCCTATTTACGTTAATCTAATATAACAACACACCAAACGTCATTACCGTACGGCGTCCCAACCTCACTTTGCACACGGATAAACTGTTTTTCTCCTTTCTTTA
The DNA here is from genome assembly GCA_011634705.1 of Andricus grossulariae. Lineage (NCBI taxonomy): Eukaryota > Metazoa > Arthropoda > Insecta > Hymenoptera > Cynipidae > Andricus > Andricus grossulariae. Next base: position 105,415,532 of record JAABKJ010075445.1, on the reverse strand, counting down.
CACAGTAACCTGAAAAACGCTTATCGTACCAAGTTTGTAAACTTTAGATGAACATGAATTTAATGTATGCACATTTTTGAAGTCAAATAAATAATATTCTGAAAACCTTGAAGTCTGTCCCTCGATTTTTGTCATTCCAGACGTCATTACCGTACGTCTTTTTTTCTAGTAAAATATTGTAGTTACAAATCCGAAGAGACATAAGAAGCCATAGAAACACGAGAGCTTGCATGAAAAAATGCATGGACGTGAAGGAAGCCAGAGTAGTATGCCAGGACAGAAAAGTGTGGCGACAAATAGTTTGTAAACAGAGTGACAATAGAGTGACTGCTGTAGAAATGTGTGGACCATTGTGGTCATTTTCGACTTATCCATTTGAGTCGAATATGAGTTTGATGAAAAGGTACACATATGCAGCTAACGGTATTAGTATGCAGATAGCAGAAGCCGTGACTATGAAAGAATCTCTCTCTGTGATAAAGAAGCATCTGCAACTAAGTCCTGATGTTCAATCATTTGTAAGACAAATGTCAAGTGGGAATTCTCGAGCTCCGGGTAAAAAAGTTGACGACTGTGTACTGCTAGGAAATGGTAACAGAATTTCTCTTGAAAGACACGAATCAGAGCTGCTACAAAACGCGCGTATACAGGGTAATTGATTTTTGAGGTACACGAAAATTATTTATAATGGGTATACGTATGCATTTGTAGAACACATCAAAGCATGGAAGAGGGACAATAGCATTGTAGAATTGCGTGACGGGACATTTGGCCAAATACTGTGCTTCAAGATCAAGATATGTATGTAAATTAATGCAACACGGCGAGGTTCAGTGATAATTAATATGATTGTAATGCACGTATTTTTCCTGGAAATTATTATGTCCGCACGGTGAAGATCATGAAAAGAGCAGTACGACCATTTACATGAGTTTACAAAATTTCGCAGATTTTAGGTTTCTGAAATAATTGCAACTGATTGCAATAGGTATTTTCCCATTGAATCCGAATCCAAAATCGATAATAGTAAAATGGCTCTAAATGTTGGACAAAAAAGGTAAAAAGTGCCAACAAACGTATTTTTGCGATTTCTTAAGAGTGGTGCAATTAAAAGAAAATTTATAAAAACACGTTTTCTGAAACGTTTGACATCGTTTTGCAAGAAAAATTATAATCAATGTACTATTTTCGTCTTCGCAGTCCAATTCTAGAGTAAAAAACCTATGGGAATCAGTTATCGTTGGTCTATTAAAAAAAATATTGTAACCCAGCCTAATGATTTGAATCAATGTTCACGAATCTTATAAATGTCGTAGGCATTTAGAAGATCTAGGCAGATGGCCGATTACCCAGAAATTCAGCCGACTGCATTCAGAACAATGCTCCACCATTCTTCTGAACTCCTGACGCGTTTTAGGCATTTAGAAGGACTGTAGAGCATTAAAATACACATCAAATGGCTAACATTTTATTTTCATTTTCACCTGATTAATGAAATATATTTTTACCAAATAATTTAAAAAATGATTTTATGCCATATGTATATTTAAAAAGTATCTTTTCAGAGCAAAAAAGACGAATTTGCTACGGAACAGTTGAACTTTCAACTCCACAATATGAATTTTCAACAAAAAAGTCAACTTTCAGAATCAAAAGATGAATTTTAAAGCATTATGTAATAGTTGATATTTAAACAAACAAAATAATTTTCATTTTAAATAAAATAAAGGATGCGACCAACAAAAATAAACTTTCAACAAAATACTGTAATCCTCAACTAAAAAAGGTGAATTTTCAATAAAAAATTTGACATTTTTTACCAAAAGAGATGGATTTAATACAAGAAATTTTGCAGGCAACAAAGAAACAAAATTTTCATCAAATTTTTAAATTTTCAAGCCAAAGGACGAATTTCCAACAAAATAGTTGAATTCTTAATAAAGAAGTATGACGTTTCAACAAAATTGTTTAATTTTCAACAAAGCAATTCAATTTTGAACCAAATAGTAAAATTTTTAAGCAAAAATGATGAAGTCTTGACCGAGAAACTATCTACTTTTAATGAAAGAATAATGGTTTAATTTTTAGTAAATGGCTACATTTATAATTTAAAATGCTTCATTTGACTTCTGAATACATCTTTTCCTTGGAATTTAATAAATTTTACTATTTCCAATTGTAACTTGTGCAAAGAAAACCTTAAATGCGGCTATTTTACGTTGTAAATATTTACTTAATACGACAAAAAATTTGCTTAATACTCCATGGTTAGTTTATTCCAATTGCCCAAAAGACGTTAGGCGTTTGGAAGATTGGTTGAGTATTCTTCCGAATGACTAAGCAACCCGAGTCGAAGTTTTCAATTTCGTTTGAATTTCTATTTTCGAGACTAAGCCGAAAATGAAACGAAATCGAGAAGAAAATGAAACGAAAGTTCTGTCAAGCTTGGCAATGGAGATTTCACTCTCGCCTCACTCTCGAAACTTGCGAGGATTTCCCAATTCGCAATTTTCGAAGGCGAGGGATGGAACAGTCAGGAGGGAGAAGGGTGATGAGTTTCCTCGTGTAAACGGAGTATGAGATAGGACTTAAAATGCTGCATTGGGGAAGACCTAAAGTACTTGTTTTGGGGGGTATTATCTCGCCGTTGATGTTGAAATAGATATTTTCGCATGCAGTGGAACTATAGATAAATCTGGCGATGGACCAGGGAACGCCCAGGTCTCGGAGATCCTCCGCCAAAATGTGTGGTTCTACGCTAGAAAAGGCTCCTTTTAGATCTAAAAACAGGCCCGCTGTTATTTCTTCATTAACAAATCCGGTCCAGATTTCGGTTGATAGGATGGCCAGATTATCCGCACAAGATCTGCCCTTCCTGAAACCCAATTGTGAAGGTGATAATAATAAGTTATGTTCTAAATACCAATTAAGTCTGTTATGAATAAGTTTTTCCATTAATTTGAAAAGGCATGAGGCCAGTGAGATCGGACGGAATTTTCCTGGTGTTGATTTCGGAATGAAAAACACGAGGAATTGATTCCAGGAAGCTGGAAAGACACCGGTAAGAAATATTTTGTTGTGGATGTCAAGAAGAGCAGACTTCTGTCACGCCTTCCATCTGTCCACTGTCCGTGTCAGACAAAAGAGTATCATCGGCCGGGTCTGTTTTCGAGTGGATTTCTGTCAGTTTCAGTTTAGATTTCAACGACTTGTTGCGTTTCGCGTCGGGTTGGTGTTTTTGAATCCCCCTGAGTTTAGTGTTTTTGTCTTTTCTAGTGTTGGTGTCAGTGTCAGTGGATACGTGCTTTTCTGCGTTCGTTTCATTTTGTTTAAGAAACAGCAGGGCATCTGCTGTTTGAGGGGATACTGATGACAAAAGATCAATGTTAAATTAGGATGACAGGGAAGTAGTCCCCCCTGAGTCCTCAAACCCGTTATTGTGCGTAGACATGCTACCACCGTTTTGTCGCCTGCTCGACGTTTCCCGCACTTTCACGCGACACCCCCACCTCCGCCAGCCGGCGAGGAGGTTAGGTTAAAACTAGAAGTCTAACTGAAAGGGCCTGCGTTGACGGCCTATTACGACAATTAGGGTGTGTGACCCTTCACTCACTGACCTTTCACTGGCAGGATAATACGCACTCTCATTAATTTTCAAAAAGGCACTACGATTGGAGAGAAGCTCTACGGGCTTCCTTCAGCCATCGCGTCGGTCACGGAACTCCTATCCAACACTCATATCAGCAGGAGGTAATGCATGTATCCGTATATGCTCAGTACGTTACTGAAAAAACGCTGTGTCACTCCAATGCTCACTGGGATTCTCCCAACGTCCACAGGTATTCCCTGCAAGTGTCATGCGTCTACTTTATACGCAAGATTCCCCTATTTCTACAAGTACCACGCTGAGATTACCTATTCATTTTTTATAATTCTTATGCACTAAAATATAACTATATAGCTACTTATCCTAACATCTCAATTATCTAAAATATAAAAAAAATAAGAATCTGAATACATATTTCAATGATAAAACATTTAATGTATAAACTATTTAACTATAAGTGAAAAGAATGTCCTACAACTGTAAAGAAGTGGGATTCCCCTGTATCTGCAAGTGGGATCCCCCTAACACCGCGCCAAGATTCCCTGCACTGAGACACCGATGTCTAAAGTCAATCGGAACTCTCCCTCTCTAGCAAGTTAGATAAACTACGAGATGCATGAGAATTCGAAACGATGGTTGTAAAATGTCTCTCTTTCTATCGTGTGAGTTAGACAGAGAGAGTACGATGATGTTCGAAGAACAATTCATACTAATTGCAGAGATGAGGAGGGAGATTGCCGATCCCATACATTCATTTTCGAGTGATTTTTCGCAGCGCCCCCCACTGCACCTAAGCTTTTGCGAACTAAAATCAAAGCGCCCCTAATGCACCTAACCAGTTCACGAACTAAAATAGACGATATACGCTCCTACTTAAGTGGTCAAACAGGGTGGCTTTTCAGTTCGTAAACTGGTCAGGTGCATTGGGGGCGCTTTGATTGACAAATTGTCATAAAAGAATCTCGAAGATTTTAAGGCAATTTTTATAATTTTGCCACGAAAGAATAGTCGCGAATGATGCAGAATTTAAAAAAAAAATGCAGGAAAAATTCGAATTCATTTAAAACATAGTTTTGAAACTATTAAAAAATAATTTAAATATTAAGAAGATTTAAAAACAAATTAAAAGAAAATATAGATTTTTAAAGACTTTAAAAGAAAATTTTGGAACCTTCGTAAGAATTTTGAAATTTTCAAGAAAATGAAAAAAATTTCTTAACATTCCTGGCAAAGTTTTGATGCTATCTTTTTATCGTATTTGTTCGTATTATCAAGCTTTCAAGTTTCAGCACGATTATTCCATTGAGCAACGCCATTATATTACCTAACGTCCACCTGACATGAGTGCGCAAGCCCATACGTGATTGTGAAACGTTCAAACGTTTCAGAAACTTTGTTCCCATAACGTTTCATCGTTTCATGAAACTTTCAATGTTTCAATGAAACGTTTCATGGACTTACAACCCTAGCTAGGGGGCCCCCACTTGCAGATACTGGGGAAGCCCATATCTTTACAGTTGTAGGACATTCTTTTTACTTATAGTTGAATAGTTTATACATTTAATGTTTTATCATTAAAATGTGTATTCAGATTCTTATCTTTTTATATATTTTTTAGATCATTAAGATGTTAAGATAAGTAGCTATATAGTTATATCTTAGTCCACAAGAATGATAAAAAATGACTAGGTAATCTCAGGGCGGTACTTGTGGAAATAGGGGATTCCTGCGTATAAAGTAGACGCATGGCACTTACAGGGAATACATGTGCACGTTGGGGGAATCCCAGTGAGCATTGGAGTGACACCGCGTTATTTCGGTAACGTACTGAGCATATACGGATACATGCATTAATTCCTGCTGACATGAGGGTTGTATAAAAGAACTGAGTGACGTCATCAGTTATTCACACGCGATAGGTAAGGTAGGCTCCTGATGTAGCGACGAAGGCTCGATCTATAACGGGGAATAATATGGATACTATTAACGGCCGATGGTAATCACCTGATGTTGGTAACTCATCCTGGAACCGAACCACTGGGGCGACACACACGGTTTGTCGGTAAGGTACAGACAGACTGAGAATCAATTCAAAGGCCGATAAGTGTGTTACGGGCGAATTCCAGCCTGTGTAGAAATAATTTAATGTGCTTCGAAATATTATTTCGAGCCACATTAAATTAAAACTCTATGACAGTTGCAAGGCCTCATTGTTCGCTCGTAACCTGAGAGCTGTTATCGGAACGCTTACGAAGCATTCCATACTCTCGGGGGCCAGCAATGAGCTGACTTATGAACGGTAAGAAAATCAACGATGCGTGAGAATAATTCTAATCAAAAATTAAAATTATTCTCCGGCTATTTATTAATAATTAGGTTTCCCTGTTCCTCTTTTTTTTTTTTTTTTTTTTTTTTTTTTTTTTTTTTTTTTGAAATTTAAGCAGTTAGAATTAGACCATCCCCCAAACCAGCGAATGATATAAGGGTGGATTACGGAAGAGAAACTCAACACTCGGTTTTGTCTCCTCTCTCCCTCCGCCTATTCTCGACATAAGCATATCTCCCTCGCGTATAGCCGAAGCATATGCTATAGTTCAATGCACCTCGGCCGCTTGGCTTCTCTCTTCCTTCCTTCCTCTCTCCACGCTATTCTTCCATAAGTCCTTCTCGCTTTCGACTCTACATACTTCCCACCGTAGCCTGGCAGTACAAGCACGTGGAAATACCAAAACAAACACCACGTTCTCACTCAGCAAAAATTTGCAACGCTAAAATGCTCGTTGTCTTCTTTTATGATTAGAAGGTTGGAATTAATATATAATTATATTTAAATTGAAAATTCCAACCTGTATCAATTTCGATGCAAATTGAAATTAAAATTTCTTTCAGAAATATAAAGAAGGACTTGAGTGCACCTCACTTCTGTAAAGTGCTGACGAGGTTCCTGTATCGCAGGTGCGAAATTTCAAACGAAAGCATTTGGCAATGATATTCTCGCACACCTGGAAATCAAGCTACCTGGCTAGTCAAAATTGCAAACGCTGCTTTGGCTCTCACGGTGTATCCCTACCTTCCTAATACAAATTCCGCAACTCCGCAAAAACCCCTGCCTGAACCACCTCAATTATGAACCGTCGAACAGAAGTCGAAAACGCAATCTTCTGAGTGATCTGAAGTAACACAGATCAATTCCAGTTTTCGCCCGTCCGTACGTCGCGATTAGAACGCAGCCGGAACTTTGAAGGGAAAATTCTCAAAGACGTAACACATCACATTCCACCACGGTTTATTCGGGACTATACTTTTCTCTGCCGTCACGGGAATAAAGGCGCGGAATTTGATCGAGTGGCCCATCAATAGGGTTCGTGATCCGGAATTTTTAAGGGAAAATTCTCAAAGTCGTAACACGTCACATTCCACCACGGTTTAGAGGGACTATACTTTTTTCGGCCGTAACGGGATAAGGCGCGAATTTTGATCGAGTGGCCCATCAATAGGGTTCGTCATCCAGACGTTAAAATTAATCTCCGTTCGACGGGAGGCAGGGCCGTAACGGGAACGTTCCTTCGTCACGTCCTATCCCGGTTTGTATAAAAATCGTTGACCCCCCCCCAACAAACACCTTTAAAGAATTTATGTAATTTATGGACGCCCCTAAAATTACTTCAATTTATATAAAGTGATGATTAATAAAATCTTAATTTTCACGCTTTATTTGAAAAAAATGCTGCACTATTTTTTTTCTGCCTTATAAATCTGTTATAATACATATTTATTAAAAAAACGCATCTTTTCAGTCGTATGGATAGTGATTATTCAAAGAGTGCCATTACTCCAACAGAAGAAGAAGAAGACAGTGAATGTTATATAATTGGAATTTAAAACGACATTTTTTGCCAGTCGTAATTATTCGTAAGTAATTTATATTTTGTACGATATTTCCAAATAATTCGCTTTTAATGTAAATAAATAATATTAATTTAGAAACGCATTTAGATGTAAAAGAAAAATTATTTTGTTAAAAGATGAATTTTCAATAAAGTACATACATTTTCAACCAAAAGCATTAATCTTCTATCAAAATACGAATTTTCAACCGAATACATGAATTTTCAATTACATAAAAAGATCAATTTTTTAACAAAAATGGAATAGTTAAACTTTTTAGTTGAAAAAAATTTCAAAACAAAAAAATTTGTAACGAAATATTTCAATCCTCGGCTTAAACACATTAATTTGAATTTTTAATCAAATAGTTTAATCTTTAAGCCAAAAAGACGATTTTTTTATAAGACAGTTGAATTTTCATCCCAGAACTTTTCTTACCTAAATTGGAATAGTTATATTTTCAGTTGATATAATTAATTTTCAACAATAAAAATACGAATTCCGAACAAAATTGCTAAATAATTCAATTTTTTAATTTAAGAAGATCCATTTTGAACCAAAAATGGAAGTCAAATTTGCATTACAAAAAACGAATTAAGAATTTTAAAAGACGAATTATATAGAAAACAGTTGAATTTCCTACCAAATAGTGTTGTCTATCAAATTGTTGATTTTTCTACAAAGTAGTTGAATTTTCAACCCGAAAATATAGGTTTTCAATCTTAAAAGATGAATTTTCAACAAAAAATATAATAGTTGATATTTCCAACGAAAAATATTTTAAATTTGAATCGAAAGCATTTGAATCTAACTAAAACATGCGAATTTCCAATAAATTATTCAAATAAAAACCTAAACACATTAATTTGCAAAAAAGCAGTTGCATTTTTAACAAAACAAAAAATATTTTCTACAAAAAAAAAATTCAGTTGAAAAAATCATTTTTGAGTCAACAGGATTAGTTTTTACCCAAAGTACATACATTTTCAAACGAATAGTTTAATTTTCAAGCAAGAGGAATAATTTTTTGACGAAAAGGACAACATTTTAACCAAATACACGAAGTTTAAACAAAATAGCTGAATTTTCAATAAAAAAATATTCATTCTCTACCCAAAATCAATCAGTTAAATTTTCAGTTGAAAGTTGAAAATATTAATTTTCAACAAAACGAATATTCAAATAAAAAACATTAAACTTCAATCACAAGCAGTTACATTTTTAACCAAATAATTTAATCTTCAAACCAAACAGACCGATTTTTTATAAGATAGTTGAATTTTCAACCAAGAATTTTTCTACAATGAAAGATGAATTTTCAATCCAAAAGGACGAATTTTCTGTAAAAAAAGACGAATTTTCAACAAAGTACATAATGTTTCAACCAGATAAATGAATTTTCAAAAAATGTTCAACAAGAAAAATACAAATTCCCAACAAAATTGCCAAATAAATACATTTTTTAATTAAAAAAGATCCATTTTTAACCAAATATTTGAATCGTCTATCAAATTGTTGAATTTTCTACAAATTAGTTGAATTTTCAACCAAAAATATAATAGTTGACATTTCAAACAAAAAATATTTTAATTATGAATCAAAAGCATTTGAATTTAACCAAAAAATGCGAATTTCCAATAAAATAATTGAATTTAAACCTAAACACATTAATTTGCAACAAATCAGTTGCATTTTTAACATAAAAAAAAAGATTTCCTTAAAAAAAATTTCAATTGAAAAAATTATTTTTCAACCAACATAAATAATTTTTTACTAAAAGTACATCAATTTTCAAACGAATAGTTTAATTTGCAAGCTAGAGGATTAATTTTTTGCCGAAAAAGACAGACATTCAACAAAATATATGATTTTTAAACAAAATAGTTGAATTTTCAACAAAAAATATAATATTTGACATTTCAAACAAAAAATATTTTAATTTTGAATCAAAAGCATTTTAATTTAACCAAAAAATGCGAATTTCCAATAAAATAATTGAATTTAAACCTAAACACATTAATTTGCAACAAATCAGTTATATATATATATATATATATATATATTTCTATATTCATAGCATAAAGTGCGCCATAGACGTATTTTCTATATGTCGCCGCAAGTTGCGTGTTTCTTTTAGGACCCATCGATATCTTTGGAATTTATTGTAACGGGGAAAATATATATTGCGACCATCGGAGAGGTGTAATGTTTGCAATCTAAAGAAGGTAGATGACCTGTATCTGGATTAATATCATGGCTTCACAAAACATTATTGTATTAAAGAAAAGTTGTGAAAATGATCACCGAAATTCTTCAGTCATTATAACGCCGTAAATTCCCGTACAAATCATTTGCAAAAGAAAGTTTAAACTAGACACCTAGATTCAATTATTAATTTACGTGGATCTTTCCTTTGTATAGATCATGTGATCTCAGGCAAAGTGTATTCATTTGTTGAGATCAATATTATCATGATGTAACCTATGTAAATCTTATTACTCAATAAATAATTTTACTACTACCACTACTACTAATAATAATAAATCATTTTTGATTAATAATAAATGAGGGACTTTCAGTTCGGTGCGGATACGTGAGAGACGTGTGAGAGGTGCTAGGGAGAAGTTTGTGGATTATGAAGTGAAATATAAGACGGAAGTGGAAAAAGAGGTGATAAAAAGGTGAAGAGGTGACACGGTCTGGTGGAAGTGAAGGTACAAAAAATGAAAGGATAGTAAAGGAAAAAAGAGGACGGGAAAAAAAGCACGTGTAGGAAAAGAGGTTATGTAGAGTTACAGAACCGGAAGTTCGAATAGGTAGAGACGCCTGGTGGAGAAAAGGGAAAGAGAAGAAGAATGTTGTGCGCTTGACTCAAGTGGTGAAGGTGAGACGGACAGAACAAAGAAAAACGGGGGTCCTGGAGTTAGGTAGTTGTAGAACTGAACTGTGTCAGTAAAGTCGTAAAGAAAAGTTGGAAGGTAAACTGAGTAAAGATGAGTGGAAACGGTAGACGTTGGAGCGACGAAGAAGTGTTCGATGGAAGGAGCGTAAGAGAGGAGATGCGGAAGGAGCTAGGCAATTTCAGGAAAGAGATGAAGTTTGAGTGAGAGATGGAGCAAGCAAGGGCAATTGCAGAGAGAAGGAAAGAGAGAAAAGAGTTCGAGGCCATGATGGAAAAAATGAAGCAGGAAATTGAGAGGTTAAGCTTGAGTCGAGGCACAGAAGCAGAGAAGGACTGAAGGAAAGGAAAAGGAAGAGCGAAGGAAGGGGGGTTGCGTAGTAGGATTCCTAACGGGCGAAGGGGAGGAAACGTGGAGAGAGCAACCAAGCAACTGAGCGAGGCGGAATGAAAATAGAGAAAGAAGAAATAACGCGGAGGTCCCCAAGATTGAAAAATCTTCGAGGATAGATGGTGGATGGATGTTGAGGTTGAAGACAGCGGTGAACAGTCGAAATCATGAGAGGAAGCAGAAAACTGAAAGGCTCGGGATTTTGGGTAGAAGAGGACTCAACGGAGAGAGAGGAACTGGTACGGGACTGGCTTAAGAAGGAGAAGGCGAGGCTTGAGCCAGCTGGGTGGAAAGTTTTGACAAATAAACTCATGGCCAAAGTGGGAGAATCGACCTGGAGCTGGAAAGAGGAGATAGGGAGCGTGGTGGTTGTCAGCACGGACGAAAAAGACAGAGAAGATAAGAAAAGCGAGGAGAGGGAGGAAGCAAAAGGCAGAGAGGAAGAGTAAAAAAGTGGTGGGGTATGTGACGAAAAGGGGTATGAGAGAAAAGGAGAAGTGCGAAATGGTGGGGTTGGGAGTGAAACTAATTTCTGCCGAGTGGCTTTAATGTTGTTGTTTTTGCAATTTTTTAAATCTGTGCTGTCGAAATGTTGAGAGAGGGTGAGTGTGTATTGGAGAGAAGTTAATTTTTTCAAACGACTTCGTATTCTTTGTTTGTTAGGATCTATAGAGATCGAGAAGTGTCGAGAAGGAATTTGGAGGGTTTCCATTTTCCTATATAATAATAATAATAATTAGAGATAATGTCAAGGTAGAGACTCTAAAGAAGATACATGTGTTACGAACGAGAAGTGAGATTATTTTACTCGTCGCCGGAGGTACCAAACTAATACAGTATTCCAGATGAAATTAGCGCATTTTTATTTTTGTGGTGTTCCTTTATTGATCCTACTCCCGGACTGGGAGCCCTAACCCTTGTAGTCCTGAAATTTTGGACGGGGGTGACGAAATGATTCTGAACGACTATTTATATTATAACAAATAAAATTGAAAGACTTTATTGGAGATATTCATCGAACAAGTCAAACACAATGTGAATCTTTCTTATGGACTACCGCCTATCTCCACGGTAGCGGAGGACTTCATATAAACATTCCATTGCTTTTCCCAACATCGTCCCAGCTGTGATAACTCCCGGAAAGAACGAAAGTCCGAACGCCTAATCACCTGATGGTATTTCGCCTTCAGGCCTCGGTGAGCCCAATCCAGCTGCTCAACCATAGGGATCTCGTCGCTGAGAAGATCGATGAGACTCTGCATGTTGTTGAGCTACTCATCGATGTTCTCCTCCTTTCCTTGGGTGCGGCACTGGATCTGCTCCCGAACTCGTCTATCGTAGTCGTCATCCCCGAAATGGGCTCGAAATTCTCTCTTAAAATAGGACAAAGTCAGGAACTCCTTTTCGTGGATACGGAACCACTTCAAGGCTAGGCCGTCGAGAAAGACCGGCATCGACAACAACAACTCCTCATCCTTCACCTGTGTGAGTCGACGCCGATCCTCGATACGAGTTAGGAATGTATCAGCACTCAAGTGGGTACTTCCGTTAAATGTCAATTTCCAATTAGGGACTATTTTCCCTAAATCCCTATTACCATCCCTATTCCGAAAACTGCTGTTCATGCTCTCATACCTCTCGGTAACGTTCCGGGTTCGGTTGGCTCCCGTGTGGTCAAACCCAGGCTTCACAGACCTACTGTGGCCCAGTACTGAGTAGGATTCTTCCGCTAGATATTCTCTACGAGTTCTCTCTAAGGGCCTACGCCCCGCAATTACCGAGCTTATTCTGGGCTTCGGAACTCTACCTGCGTTGCCATGTGGGTTGGGGTTCTCATATTCTGTATCTGAGTCAGCCGGTGCCTTAGACTTTCCAAGGGTTTTTCTTTTTGTAAAAGGAATAGCACTCGGAATTGTGGTCGTCGGTCCGAGAAAGACCCGTGGGCAAAGACGCAATGCGCCATTCAGATCCGAAGTGCCAGGTCGAAAATCGGAAAATCCGGGCCTAAATGTTGATTTCCGGATTGGACTCAGCGGGGGTTCCTCAAGTTTTGGTGGAATGTGTGATCTCAAAGCGTCTGGAAATCTGTACTCCTCTGCTATCGTCCCGCTACCCATTCGTAATTTGGCTTCCCTATTCGGTAGCATCCGCAAAGGATTCAAATTGTAAAAATTCGCGTAATTGAACGACAGGCCCAAATTAGGTACCGAACCGGTCGGTTGATAGAGGGATGGCTTAGTTCTGGGGGTTGAAACAGTCCCCATTGACGCGGAAGTTGTGATTGTTTTGGAGATTGCTCCCCTCCCACCATAGGTTGCAGTATCAGCAGGGGTAGTAATGGTGACCGTGCTCACACTTGTTTCTGCTGAAACTGTGATTGGTACTGCAGAATCACAAACCACGAGGGGGGTCGTCTCTGACAAAACAGGAGTTGGTAGGGTGTGCTGTTTTGGGTGTGTTGGACGAATATTCTGTTCAACCGACTCCAACTCGGTATCGGTATCCAGCGAGGTCACCGAGGTCACATCCGATTCGCGTGGTGACCAACCCTTAAGAAGACCCACAGCCCTCCTTAAACGCGAGCATCTCTCCCTACGGGTGCCTCCGCAATCCAATGACAATAAGTCCAATGCCTCTGTAATTTGACTATCATCCATATCGATGATAATTCTTTTTAATTCCCTATACCTGGTTACACCCTCAATAATACCCAGGAACGGTGTCTTGTCGGAAGATGATACCATCTTCAATTAAAACCACGAACCCGATTTAATTAATTAACGCAGATTCCCAAATAATAGGGAAGACTTAAAAAATCCTGAAAAACCTGCTCGAAAACCCTCCCAAATCCTATAAAAGATCCTAGAAGGGGGGGGGGTCTAAATTACTTTTCAAGTTCGTAAGGTCGGAAAGCAAGGTCAACAAATATCAAATAAATTCTTGGAACTCAAACTATCTTTGATCACCGCCCGTGGTTGCAAAGCAAAAAAAAATTAGAGGAAATTATTTCTTTAATTCTCTATAAATCATTTATTTCATTCAATACGGCCCTTAATTTGTTACAGACCTATTGCCGCTTAAATATTGTTGCTTACTATCAAGCGAAATGGATCAAACAACGCAACGCTAAGTATGTGTACACTCCCTACGTGTCTCTCACTCTTCAATTCTTCTCCCTTTACTCCAGTGTCTACTTCCCTACTCCGTCGGACATGCACTGTATATGGCTTTCTCTTTCCTCTGCGTAATCTCTCACTCGGCAACCAACTAATGGCTTCTGCCTTCGTACCTCAGGGATTATGACTGATTTCAGTGATAAGATGTCGATAATGAAAACGGGAAAATGATTGCTTTTCGGGTTGTGTGAAACTAAGATAACGCACTAAGTGATAGATAAATATGATTCACAGTGTTATGAGCAATTTAATTTGGGTAATGGTTAGACCAGGAGTAGTGATTTAGGTCTGCTCGCGATATTCCTGTGTACCAACAGGCCAACATATAAAAATATGATATAAATTATATAATTCCTAAATAAAAGTTTTCAGGCATCTATTTTTCAATAGGTTGACTATAAAATAGATAGTAAGTTGGTACAGAAAGTTGGAATCTATTTAGGAGTGGCATCATTTGCTAGTAATACTTACGGTCAAAGGCTGCAGTCTAACAAAGAACTTCTGAATGAAATATTACAGAGAATGCATGTTTAAAAAGATGTCGGAAGTACACTAGCTACTGAGGCAGAGGAGAAAGGATGGATGCGTCGAAAGATTCCATTCAAAAAAGTCACAAAGGACGAAATTCTGGATTTTTCAGAAATGAGTGGAAGGGATTTATTGATCTTTTTTACTTGATTCTATCAGCTTTCTCAAGCTGTATTTTATTTAGCAGAAATGGTAGATAAGGATGGCAAACTGAGCCTTGAGTAAAAAAACACGCAGAACCTCATGTACTTGAGTTGAAAGTACAATCCCGACCGATTTCTCGATCAACATATAGATGTTTTATTAGATACAAGCCTAACAGCTTTGGCGTTTCCGGGGTAACGTACTTTGCATGCGAGTGTGCTAAGGTCAGGTGAACAGTTGGCTGCTGCTCACATATTGCTGCCATCATGTATTACCTGTCTCATAGTAGGTATTTACCAAAAATCATTCGACTGGCATAAGTACTGAGCGAAAGGTTTAAAAAAATCACTGCACTGTAGTGATTAATGATGATAGCGATAAGTGATAAAAAATTCTGAATTTGTGAGAAGCGAGAGGAATCACAAGAATAAAGCACCCTGGATAAAGGAGTTTAAAATCATAATGCAACATTCTCGTGGTGAACTCTGGAAACTATCATTTGGATAGGCTAACTACAGACGCTTATGAAGGAAATACTATTCATTATGTATTTAATTACATCTGTTACATCAATGGAAATACTATCTACAATTTCAACAATTTTTGTGACCAAGAACAATTGCGATAGGGTTGTCTCCCATGGTATGCGGCTCAGAGCAGTGCACTACTACGGTGCACAGTGTTCCATACTAGATTTTTGGTTCCACTACTCAACATTTTTTTTTTTGATGCGTCATAAAGGATATTCTCAGGAATATTTTCCTGTAACTTTCGTCAAAATTGACAAACAAATTTTTTAACATGAACTCATTACGGGCCGTTCAAAAAATACGTAAAGTGTTTCTGGGGGGGGGGGGTCACCTCGAGCGGTACGCCAATGTTAAACTTACACACGTCAAAATGACGAACTATTTGAGTTATTCATACTAAAGTACTGAAGTTTGAAATTTTTATGATAGTTTTTAATAAGTATCAGTAGACAAATTGGTAGTTTGAATACAAAATGTTATGAATCTTTATTTGAAAGATTAACCGTACCAGAAAGTGACACAGTGCTTACCAGTTCGTCTAAAAATAAGTTCAATAAGCAAGAAAATGAATATCATAATCTTTAAAACTTATGTGATAAATTTACATCATGAATATGAAAATGCCAAGAACCTGCTACCCATTATTCTTCATGTGAAAACTCGTAATCTCCATTGTAGTTTTATGGTGCAAGTTTTCATGGTAGTCGCCGTTTTGTAACTCATAGGGTGACATCTTTTTCAAACGTTAAATTAATAGAACTAAAAAAGGAGATTTCTAATTTTATCGATCGGCGATAATAATTTCGATATATGTATTTTTAATATTACTTTCAATGTAAGTTGTTATTAAAGATATTATATCTTTGGTTGTCACGAATGACTTTCTCAATACACGGCGTAAAATAAAATGTATCTCAGTAATTTTTCTAATTTTCTAATCCAGTCGCAGATGTTCTTCTTTATCATGATATGCACGTTACATTTCCCTGATATTATTGTATGTACTATATTCTACTCGTTTAGATGAGATGAATGACAAAATAGTCTCAGTTCGTGGAGCCACCGCAGTGATATATTATGAAGCAGAATCTCTCTGAATACTTAAGCATGAAAAAATATGAAGTAAAAATTAATTGAATTTTTTAATGAAAGTTATAGTTGCATGCTTCTTATTTTGTGAACTGATTGATTAATTATTTTTTTAAAGTGTTTGTTACGTTGTGAAATTACTACATATTGATTAAGTTTTCAAAATGATATGTACATATATCAAATTTTTTTAAACAGTTTTGAAGGTTATTATTGCTTTCAATATATAAAAATGCAACTTCATATAAAAAACATATATATATATATGTATGTATATATATATATATGGTCTCAGCTGCCTGCTCCGCGGCTTTGTAAAGGAACGCTCCTTTGCCAATCATCTCGTGATTCCTGACCATTTTTAAGAGAGGATCTTTTCCATTTGCAACGATGTAAGCTGTACGCAAAACAATTCGGCTATGAAGACACTGGAGATTCAGAAGTCCGCGTCTGTCTTGACGGCATGAAATGTATAATCGCGGAACTGACGAATTGATATGCAAGCTTTTATGCATATGCAAGGAAACTTCTTAACGGCTTTAACTTTCTTTTTGATTTGGCTTTGCAACATCGCGAGTGATGAAATGTCCTAAATTGTCAATTTCATGTCGAAGAAAGTGACATTTTTCCGGCAGCAAGACTAAACCTGCGGACTTCAATCGTTCTAATAGGACTTTCAACTTCCTGGTTTGTTCAGATAATGTCAAGGCATAAAGGACTATGTCATCCATATAGAAGAAGAGCTGAATACCTTGGAGAGCAGTCAGCACCTGCTGACTGATTACCATATGGGGTTAAAAAAGCGGTTTTGGCCTTCGAATTCGGATCCACTGAGACCTGATGAAAACTGATGCCAAATCTAAATCGAAAATGTACTGGGATCCGCTAAGATAATCTATAAAGTCTGTAATATTGGGTAAAGAGTAAGCGTCCTGAACGGTTCGCTCATTTATTGTACGGTAATCAATGACCTTTCGCCATTCAAGATTTTGTGGGCTACAATATTTGTTTTCACTAACTTATCACCAGGCAGAACAAATTGATAAGAGAACTCAGAAAATGTGCCCAACATACTAACCTTTTCCTCATTATTTAGGTCATTTGAGTCGAGGTTTTCTTAACGTTTTTTAAATCTAATCGTTTTAGATTTTTGTTCTTCCAGAGAAATTTCTGACAACTTGGAAGGAGCATGTACTTCGCATTCTTCCAACTCGAGAAATGGCAGGGTTAATTCTACACCTTTTTCTGACGAATGTATAACAAATATTCTAACTAAATTCGTGATATTTGACACCGAAGCCTCGCCGGCAAATATATCAGGTCCACATTAAATACCCCTAACATATCCATCTTTCGAATTGGAAGTTTTTATTCTGTGATATGTTCTCTTGAAAGGTCGAAAATATATCTTTTAGGGATCAATCAAAGCGTAATTTTATAAGCTTTCTAAATTATTTCTATCCCCATTTTTGAACAAGTAATCATGTTTCAGAGTCAGTAGTGATTTTTAATATTACTTTCGCTAATCATACCGACAATTTACGACGGAAGTATGTATATATATATATATATATATATACATATATATACAGGGTGTTTTTTTTAACTTGAGACATCGAAATATCTCAAAAAATACGCTTCCTATGAAAAAATATCCGTAAGAAAAACTTTTTATTTTCGAGGGGGAAAAGCAACTTGGGCACAATTTACCCCACCCCACCGCTCCAGGAGGCAGGAGTGGAGGTAGATTTGTGATTTCGAATATAAACATCAATTTTTTATCACAGATTCAGATTCTCCTTTATAAAATACGTAAGTTTTATTCTATTTTTTTTATTCGCGATAGATGGCGCTGCAATTGCGAAAAATGTAATTGTTGATTATTCCAAGGATTTCGGTGAGTCTTCTTGCCTCTCACCATCAAGGTGCTTCATTTCGCTGAGTCCCTTTACCTTTCACCATGAGGGTGCTTGATTTCGGTGAGTCCCCTCGCCTCTCTCCATCGGGATGCTAGTTTTCGATTAAAATGATACAATAAGTGCTCAAAATTTTGTCCTGGCACTTCGACGCACTTGTTAGTCCGAGCTTTGAAAGATTTCACACAACAGCGAAGTGTGCCTCTCACAAACTTCTGTTGACAGTAGCTTTCTAATTACCCTTTGAAGCAGGCATCAGTAATTTGAAATTTTGTTCTTCCAAATCTTTACCTACTTCGCGGAACCCTCGATGAAGGACAAAGACATCATTCTTTCTCAAAAGTTTGCACTAAACTAATTTAGATCTATAATGATGGGTTTCATGATACACAATGGGATGGCAAGTGAACGTAAACTGCGAACAAGAACAAATAAAAATCGTAGAGCGGAGTAACGCACAAACGACTATTGCTAACTAATAGCAAACGTATTGCACCAAGTGAGATGGCACATTGTCCAAAGAGAATTAAGATCAAGAAACAAATGAATCTAGCAGCGTGAATGGGCGCACGTATGATAAACGAAAACAGGAAACAACGGAAGATTGTATAATGAGGTAGCAAGTAAACTTAAACTGCGAACAAGAACAAATGAAACTCGTAGAGCGGAGTAACGCATAAACGACTATTGCTAACTAAAAACAAACGTTGCAAAAGTATTATCATTTTATATTAATTTGTTATTTTGCAAATCATGTCAGAATCCCTGCTTCTACTTTACTGATTTTTTGCGAAAACAGGGAGAAGCTGCGTGGAACCAAGGATATTAGATTTAAAATCATTACCCTTAGAGCCGCAGGCCAACGATTTTACCTATAGAGAAAGACTGGAGGAAGATAGTACGAAGAGGGCAGTAGCTACGCACCGCACGAAAGTAGTTGCTATATATGTTATTCCCTCACTCCGCTGCCACTTGCCGCATCTATGTATATAATGTCTTTGTTCAAACTCTCAATGGCAAGTATGTTCACTGACCCGTTGATTTGAAAAATAAGGAATAGAAAGAAAGTAGATGAAAAATCTAAACTAAAGAGTGATGCTATTTTTTAAGATTAATTCACGTAGCAGGGTAATTATTATTTCATTTAATCCTAAGTACAAGACACACACAAACAAAAACTACATATGTACAGCAGAGGAAGATTAGACGGAGCATAAAGTAATAACTTATTCCTAAAAGTGAGCAGCAAAAAAAAACTCTTGTTAGCGATTTTAAATTATTTTTTTAATAATTAAATAATATATAAGTTACCAGCACTGACTTTTGCTGTAAACAAGCTCTTCCTCCTGCTACACTTCCTTCTCGGCATTTCCTCCTCTTCCAGCTCCTCCTTCTCGTGGCCACCACCACCTCCTCCTTCCCATCTCTTTCCTCCTCCTCATGTCCTCCTCTACCAGCTCCTCTTCCTTTACCTCCTCCTTATATCCTCCTCATTTGCTCCTCCTCTTCCTTCTCTTCATGTCCTCTTTCTCTTCTCCACCTTCTCCACCTCCCTATGTCCTCCTCTTCCTTCAACTCCTCCTCCGCTTCCTCCTCTTTCCTCCTACTCATTCTCCTCCAATCAACATCAGTTGCATTTGTAACCAAAGAGTTGAGGTTTCAACTCTATGGTTAAAAAACTGTTTTTAGCAACCTTGAGAAGGAGAAGGAAAGAGATGGAAAAGAGTGAAAAAGAAGGATGAACAAAGGAGGAGGAGGAAAGAGATGGAAAAGAGGAGAAGGGGGAGGTGGTGGTGAAAAAGAGGAGGAGGTGGTGGCGAACATGAGAAGGAGGAGCTGGAAGACGAGGAAATCAGGGGAAGAAAGTGGAGGAGGTTAAGGAAGAGGAGGAAATTAGGAGAAGGAAGTGGAGGAGGACATGAGGAGGAAGAGCTTGTTTTCAGCAACAGTCAGTGCTGGTAACTTATATATTATTTAATTATTTAAAAAATAACTTAAAATCGCTAACAAGGGTTTTCTTTTGCTACTCCCTTTTAGGAATAAATTATTAGTTTATGCTCCGTCAAATCTTCCTTTGCTGTAAATATCTATTTTTTATTTATTTTTTTTATATTGACAATGTCTTACAATCTAAAAATGCGTTCGTCTCTCATTCCTCTGAGTAGATGTATAGGGCCGGTTCTGGATACAAATTCCTACCTTACCGACATCGAGAAGATTCTAGATGTAGTGGTTCGTGTGCGTGCTAAATTGATCTAGAAAAGTGGTTCATGTCCGTCCTAAGCTTCTGGAACATTTTCAATGGGTCCTGATGACGTCATCATGCATTCCTACCTTACCGACATTCTTGATTAGTATTAGTGCGTGACTGTGTGAGGTCAGCCTGTGTCTGTGTGTCCGTGTGAGGTTGACATCAAGACCGTTCTAGAACGTTCCTTGATGACGTCATAAAATAATATTGCGCAATTGTACCAGCCAAATGCATGTAACACGATCTAGAACATTAAGACAAAGAGGGACATATGTCACTAGACAAGCATAGCAAATGTGCATCTATAAAAGACGCGCTTTGCATATATTTCTGTCAGTTGTCATCGAGCATTTGAGAAAAATACACAAGCATAAAAAAATCAAGTGAAGTGAAAAAAAATGATGTAGCGATTTTTAATATTTTTTGAACTGTTTTCGTAAAACAGTACAGTTTTGTACACTTTAATATATACTTTTTTCGACGTTTTAAAAGTTTATTACTGAATTAGATTCAGTGACATATACAGCGTTTGGACTGGAGAAAAGAAACCTGGTGTTGAAAATCGGTTAGTGTTCCTTCATATTTTAAAATTACAACTCAGTGCCATCTGTTTGAATACAGTGAAAACTCTCCTATTCCCCTGACCTTCAAACGAATCGATTGGAAACGATTCTTTTATTCCCTAGCTGAAGGGGGCCCCACCCTTACCTTGCCTGAAAGCGCGGGTGATTTGAAATCAATAATAAATACTATCAATAATAATACAAATAAATACACCCGACATTCCTAGAATCTCGCGTAAATTTCCCGTTCTTGCTTACCTTCTAGGACAGAAGGAGCAAAAGTGGATGACGTACACGTTCCAGTTGAGTCGGGATTGGTTGCTTTAAGGAACCATGATCGTAGCCTCCGGAGCCTAAAACTTCTCTCATAGAAAATTGCTGTTTTGAAAAAAATCACTTTTTCTCCAATTCTCATTTAGCGTGTGGTAAATAATTAAAGTTGACAAATTATTTGTGCAGGCAATTTATTATTATTGTTTGCAATATTTAATTCGAATAATGCTAGAAAGTGACGGTTATTTCTGAAATTTTGAAATAATAGTCTACTTTTTACTTCGAGTGAGTTAATAATTGATTCAATGTAGCAAAAAAAAATGATTTAGGCAAATGTTAATTCTTTACATCTATCTTCTTCTTCATTAATGCTAGATAGCTGCGGGTTCTTCTGTATTTTTCAACTTTTTACTCACTTTTCACTTAGTAAAGTAAAATAATAATCAAGTTAACAAACGTAGTTGTTTGAAAATTTTATTATCGTTTATAACCATCTTCTCTTAGGTAATTACTAAAAAGTTGCGGCTTTTTCCCCTGAACCTTCAGTTTTGCTTTGACTTTTTAGTTATGCACAAATAATAAGTGAACATCAACAAGAATCATTTTTTAAATAGTATTGTATTCTCTTCGCACCACTTGTAATGTGGACAAAAAGTGGAAAAATTCAGGAAAGACTGCTGCTATCTAGTACTAATATAGAAGAAGATAGCTATTAGCAATGATAATTTACGTAAACAATTATTTTTGCCACATTGAATTAAATGTTAACTCACTTCAAGTGAAAAGTGGACAAAAAGTTACAAATTTCACACACAACCGCAATTTCTAGCATTATTTAAAGAGAATATCATTAACAATAATAATACATTGTTGAAACAATTATGTTTGTTCTCATTAATTATTACCCACTCTAATCCAAAATTGCACACAAATTGGAAATTTTTTTGAAAAAACCGTGACTCTCTATCTCTATTCTCCCATTTTTTCACTTCTGGGTTTTTTTTTTGTTTGAAACAACAAATTGTGAAGCGAAACGTTGAGTCTCAAGGCCACCTCTAAACGCTGAGTTTGCACCACCTCTAAATATCATTTTTTTCTAAACCAAAAAAATGGATTTATTTTTTTGTGGAGCGGAACAAATTTTCGGGGCGATATGCATCAAAATTTGAAATAAAAAATTTCCAAGGCATTTTTGAATCACCCTACTGTAGAGTGCATTCTAGAAATTAATTTGCGAAAGAAAATTCGTCCGGCAAGTTTGAGCGTGTCTACGGCGCGCACCTGTTGGATCTCGCGCTTTGCGCTCGATAATGTCATCGCCTCGCGCTACGCGCTCGGACACATTTGCCTTACGCTTTAAGCTCGGTTCCTCTAGGTTTTCGCACTTCGTGTGCTCGCTATTGTGCGCTTTGCGGGCTAATACTCTCTTAGTAAGCTTCATCGTTATGACCTGCTTTTGTCTTCATTATGTCAATTTTACATAAAAATAAGTATTAATTTACTTAAGGTTCTATCGACCTTAAGGAACACATTCTCATCAAGACACTCGCACTTCGCCCTCGATATTTGGTTTAAAAATAATGTAAACCTTGCCTCCACGCTCTTTTTGTTCATCGTATAATAAAAACCCAAAAGTTTGAGCGCGCTTACAACGACCATATTTTATGTTCTATGTTCATTAGATAAAAAGGACTAAATTTGCATTTGATTTAAAATGAAGAAGGAAATTCCTTTACTTTCTAATAAATCATACAGTCAGAGAGATTTTTTCCAACTTTTCTGAGTGCACAATTCTTGAGTGCACAATTTTTGTTGAGTTATCATTTGTCATATTTTGCATAGTTTGACCGTAAAATTAAATTTTTGATTTTTCATTATTTTTTGTGCAGAAAAAATGTGAATTTTCGATTTTTCAAGAAAATTCGAAAAGTCGTTATGATAATCTTTTAGGGCGTGCAAAAAGAAACATGTTTTTATTTTTGAGTACTATGAACAGCCGCACAGAAAATTATCAAATTTTGAAAAAAATGGTCTGAAAAATGTTCAAAATCCGCTCACTTTTTGAATATTTATCCAAAATGGCGGGCTAAGTAACTTGGCCTTTAATTTAGGAGACTGAAAGAGTATACCAAAGGCCAAACCAATCGGTCAATTCTTTCGACAGTTATCGTGCTCACAGATAGACATACAGACATACACATTCGTAAAAACCTGTTGTTTGGGTTCAGGGAGTCTCAAAACATGGACATTTGACAAAACCCGGGGGGGGGGGGGGGGAAAATTTTACACAAACTGGAGGCTACATCTAAAATCTGTAGCGACTGAATGACGGCAATGGTAAATGCATTTATCGCAAGTACTTCATTTTATTAATTAAGGAAAAAGCTTTAAATTTAAAATTTAAATTTATCGTTCGTTATAAATCTTTACAAATTTTTCAATGAGTAACCTGTATGATCACTACATGACCTTTAGACCCCAGGAATATGAGTTTGCGACAGTAAAATAGAGGTATTGAGCGCCAAATTTCTCGCACTTGTGTTACATTTCCGGTGTTAAAAAGGGAGCTTCTATACAAAAAATTCAAGTTAACCGTCGAATAAGACTCAAGAATAAAGACCAAGGTCAAAGTCGAGGTCACTATCGTATGCCTCCCTGAAAACCCTACAACTTTTGTCTCGATCTTTTTAGCATCTTTTTAGCATT
Source organism: Andricus grossulariae (assembly GCA_011634705.1). Taxonomy (NCBI): domain Eukaryota; kingdom Metazoa; phylum Arthropoda; class Insecta; order Hymenoptera; family Cynipidae; genus Andricus; species Andricus grossulariae. The sequence goes on along the minus strand of JAABKJ010075445.1, from coordinate 105,391,571 downwards.
AATTCCACCAGCAATAACTTATTGCGCACGTCTACAGACCACCATAACCCACTGCGCAAGTCTACAGCACATCATGATTCAGTGCGAATGCCTACGAGCCACGATGACCAACTGCACATGCCGACGACCTACCAAGGATTACTGCGCATATATGTTTGGCTTAACTGGTGCTAATCTCCTCAGGTATCTAGAAAGAAAAATGTCACACACTTTAAAAATTGGCCCTTTTCGAATCCACACATAGTGATATTTGAACCCCATTTACACCACTAAAAACTCATTTTTTACAGTTGTGGTCATTGAGACTTTTGATCACCATGACATGAACTACATTCTCCCTCAATTATAAACAAATTAGCCGAAAGTCAATTTCTGTACAAATTCTGCGGGGTTCTTTCTGACATAAAGGATGTAGCTGGGCATACACTTTAAACAATGAATGATACACAGGGAGGTACCCAGACGGAATTCCAAGGGTGCATAGCACCCGGGCGGCACTAGCCAGAGATTACTGAGGGGGCGGCCGCAGACCAGAAGACGGTCATCTATTTCCTCACTTTGTAGTGACAACGTCCAATACAATAATTCCTGACTCCTTTGCTATAAAGTATACCTAGTACGTGCCAGACTGCGCCGCCCTTGTCTGGTTCTATATTATTAACATTTCTACCTGGGCACTCAAGATAAACGCGCATGTAAACAAATATACCTCCTTCATTTTTGCATTGGATACTTAAATATGCTAGTATTCCCATTTAAGTCTTATCCCGGAAGGGAGAGTTCAAGGCCCATATTACTCATCAGTGAATATCCAAATCCGAATCATTTGCATTTTAGTTTGCACTTCTTCTTCATCGGTTAAAGTTCTGTCCGAAGCTTTTACTGTTAAAATAAAAAAAAAGGTAATTACAAAAATAATGTTTGTTCTTATCGCATCTTGGTATCAATTATTGACAATTATTTAAAAAATTTAGTAATAAATTATTAAATTAATGAATATTAGATATGAATCGTTGCTAAAAAGTTGCAAAATTCAAGTTCCAACAGTTTCCCTGTTGTAATTTCCAATCGTTTTATCAAAGTTTTTTTCTCTAATGTACATTAGGGTGGTCCAAAAATGCATTGGAAGTCTTTTCTTCGAAATTTATCAATATCGCCCAGAAATTTGTTCGAATCCACCCAAAAATAAATCCCCTTTTTTTTTATTTTCGAAAAAAAATGAACTTTAGAGGTGGCGAAAAAAATACGTTTTTATAAATTCTATTCGGAATTTGACGCTAATTATTATGATTTTACTCTGTGTTTTTTTTTAATAAAATTTTTTTTTGCTACATGAAGTACTGCTCTATTCTGATAATAAGATGTTGACACAAAAATACCACGTTTTGTCTATTTTTCAATTAGAGCGAGGTGATACCTAATTAATATTAACGAAAATGATTGCTGAAAAAATTGTTATTATTGTTTATAATATTCTCTTATTAATGCTACAAATTGCGGTTTTTACTAATATTTCAAACTTTTTGTCCACTTTTCACTTAGAGTAAGTTTATATTTATTTTGATTCAGCAAAAGTAATTGTTTAAACAAATTAATATTGTTTATAGCTATCTTCTTCTATATTAATGCTTGATGTGGCTTTTTTCAAATTTTTTGTGTGTGCAATTCTGAATAAGAGTGAAAGAATAATTAATTCAAGTTAAAAAAATAATTGTTGAAATGATTCATTGTCATTTTCAATAATAATCTCTTTGCCTAGTGATAGAATGTTGCGGGTGGGTGACGGACAACTTCGTACGAAGCAACTTTGCACGTGCCCAACTGTGCACGTCGATGGCAGGACGTCAACTGTGCACGTCCATCTGTGCACGTCCAAGTCCACAGGAGCCCATCTGTGCACGTCGAAATTTCGACGTGTACAGCTCACACAGCACCCTTATCAAGGTAAGAAAATTTAGAACAAGCGGGAACAGCAACAAAAATACGATGCTACCTCCTGGATACCTGAGAACCAAACGTTACAACGTTGCAACGTTACTAAGTTATGGAATTAATGACACATTAATCAAATCTCTTATACTATGTCGCTTATAATTCAGCATTTTTTATCTCAGAACCTATACCATAATTTTTAATACAATAAACGTATTTTGAAACAATTTTTTATAGTTGTGTTATGGATAGTTAGTTTTTTGGATCGATTTCGCTAGAAAGTACTAATTAGTAAGATACATAGTCTAAGAGATTCGAAAAAACTAGAATTTTCTCCATCTTTCTTATGAAAAGAAGCAAGTCACCAGGAAATAATAACTTTGCACGACTTACAGGGGGAAAAATGGTTTACACAAGTTAAAATTGTTCCAATAATTGGCAAACATCCTACGCAAAAAATATTACTCTGAACATTTGTTAACTGTGTCATCAATTCCAGAAGATACTAAGAAAACAGTAACTTTTCACGATTTACTGAAAATCATTTTTAAAACAAGTAATAATTTATTTTAGAAGATAAATTCAGCAGCACGTTAGTTTGTACTATTATAGGAACATATTTCGTCGGACTTTCTCGATCGGCAGATAAACGATAATAATTGATTTTAAACGATTTGATGGTCGATACGTATTAGGGTGAACCTGAGCTTTCGTGGTACTTTCACTGACAGTCAGGGGCTTCGGTTGACGACGGTCGAAGGATGGCCTTCTGCTTCTTTGAAGATCTTCGTGGCGGTAGAGAGGATGCCCTCTGTTTCTCTGGAGATTGTTGAGGTGTCGGAAGGACTTTCAGCTGCCTCTTTCTCTCCGGAGAATGTCTAGCCTTTTAAGGTTGGAAAAATCCACTTGATGCTGACTGAAGTAGACATCTTCCCACTCTATGATACGACAGATTGCCCGAGATTGACGCGTAAAGGTGACTCGGAAGTCTTTCAGAACTCGAGATCCAGTGATTTTTCCTCCAGGGTCATTGGCAGATGGCTTTGGTATTGTAAACTCCTTTCGGGCAGCCTTGGTCCTCAGCTTCTGCGAAACGATGTTAGTAAACTTCAGTGGCTAGAGGGAAATGGGGGAAGTCCGAAGAATTAAACAGTCTTCCGCAGGGAAGGTTTGGGGGCTGGTAGTTTCTGTGGGTGGTTGTAGGGTTTCCTCAGCCCTTATATTCGCTTCTTGGAATTGGGTTACCTATGGTTAAGGAATTCGTACTCCGTTAGCCTGATCGGCAATCCCAGGCTCGTATTGTGGGGCTTGGGGAAAACCCGATGACAAAGGTACGTCTTCCACGACTGGTGGAACATAAAGATGTCGAAACGTCTCGTGCTCGGGAACATGGGGAGGATCAGTCAATAGCTCAGCTCTCGTTGTCGACTTAGCAGTTGTCTTCTCTTCATGGTCGGTGGTAGCTGAACGCAACTTTTCGGGTGAGCAAGCTGCTCGGGTACTGCTCGACGCTGTGGTTCAGCCCAGCTCTTGTGCTGTCTTGGATAAAACCCGGGATTCTTCGAAACTAGAGAGAGCCCGGAGGAAATGATTTCACCGTTTTAGGAAACCCGGGTATCCTGACGACTGAAGAGGACCTTGAAGGAACTATTTTAATTTAGTGTTTTCATTAAAGTCCGAGTGCCAGAGTATCCTTGCAGCTTGGGAGGACCGGGAAGAAATGATTTGATTTCACGTTTTTTTAGCGACTTTAAATATTCATCGGAATAAAGTTCAGAACGTTTATCTTCCAAATCGTGGCGAAGATGAATTAAAATAACCTCAATGTCAACGGAGCCGGATGAAAATGGAAAAATAATTTTCACAACATGGTTTTGATGTGCAATATATCCAACCACTGGTTTGGCTGATTTATTTTCATCACTTACTGTAATAGAGATATGGAGGCAAAGTTCTTCGCGGATTGTGACTGAGTACAAAAGGACGATTCTCGCGGCGTAGTGTATTCGCGACCTTGGGGGGGGGGATTCCCTCGCTTGGTAGTGAGTGGGATTGAACTGAAGGTGCGAGCGAGTTACTGCCGTTCGTGGAGTCGGCGGCGTTCGCACTATGGTCAGACTCTATGCTATACTATAGTACATTCTTTCGCCACGAGTGGAGCCGTTATTATTATTATTAGAAAAGTTTTAGGCTCTGGAACCTACGATCATGGTTCCTTAAAGCAGCCAAACCCGACGCAACTGGAAGGTGTACGTCATCCACTTCTGCTCCTTCTGTCCTAGAAGGTAAGCAAGAGCGGAAAATTTACGCGAGAAAACATCGTTCAATCCCGGAACATGTAAATAAGAAATAATGAAGATTATAAGAAACTAAACAGTTCCTGCGTAATTTTCTTCCACTTTATTTTCACTATTTTCAAAATTAATAAAAACAATTTTGTTTTCAGGTCGAAAACTTCTGGACTATATTATAATTAATCAAATAATAATAATAATAATAATGTATATTATCAAATAACATATTTATTATATTGAGTTAATTGAATTGGAAAATTAAAAAAAAGGGGGGATTAAATCACCCTGATGGGTTATAAAATAATTATTTAACACGTTTTTAATAAAAAGAGCAACAACAAAAATTTTCGCCAAAAAGAATCGAACGCGCGACAGCGTGCTCCTCAGCCAACCACCTTACCGCTGTACCACTGATTTCGGTTGGGAAAATCTCGTGAGCCACGGTAGATACTCGTATAGCACGAAAATCGTTATTTTCAAAACTTCATTAAAAAAAACTAGGGCCCAATCACAAAAAAGCCGCTAAACGTGTCTAATATTTTTGACGTTTTATCGATTTATACTAGTCTCATCTCAAAGTCAATGTCGCAGAGCAGGCCTTCCCCTGTCAGTGTCTTAGGCTCACTTTGCTTTGCAAAGAGGCCAGCGTCATTCACTGTTCCATGCAGTACGCCTTGTACCCGAGAGCTATATTTTCAGGACATTGGAAGCAACGAATGCACGCCGATATAAAAATCAAAAAGTCAAGTCAAGATCACATAATGAAAAAATTAATAACAATTTTATAAATGAATGTAGAATAATTTTCACAATTACTGATATTTACTACGTTAGTATTCGCCATTTTAACATTTTCACATCTTATATAACGTTATACGTAATTTAATAAAGATTTATTATAAATATTAACAGTCCAGCCAATGACGATTGTTTGATGCCTTGCTCCAATACGCTGCTTGGCAAATGTTGAGAAAGTGAAAACTGGCGATAAAAACCGATAAAAAAGGTATGACATATTTGTTGAAGATTAGGCTTTTGACTTTCTTAAAGATACTAAATCGAAAAATATTCTGAATCCAGGATAATTATATTATGTACATAATTTAGTATAAGAATATCTTTTATTTTTCAAACTGGACCATGGACAGTCCAGATAATAAAATTTTGAAGAAAAACTGTATTATTAAGAATAACAGTGAATAGTGGTCGTTATTAATAGGTGCAGAAATTATTTCTTTTAGAGTATATTCGTTATTCATGTCCATAAGAAAACGCAATTTTTTATAAATCAGGGACATTGATTTGTGCGCTATATGGAGGATCACCTGTATCATATTGAGAAATGGATATTCAATTCTGCAACACATGTCAAAAATTACCTTCACGAAAGATTAAATTGAAAAGTCGGATTGCACATTTCTAATTTTTAGTGAGGAGGTAACCAAAATACATTTGCTGTACACATAGCCGGATAATAAACGCCATGCTTAAAATGACAGATAGAATCTGATAGAGATGGATAGGATTCGGAATTTCTTCGCATCTATCTAGATTTTTATACGGTATTTGTGTCTGGTTTTAAATCTGGTTCTATGCGGAATTTGGTCAGTGTATACAACATTTTCTATCTGAGTTTTTATCCGGTTGTATACGAAATACTTTCGGTGTCCAGTAAAGCCCTGTATGGTTTTTATCGGATTCTATCCGGATACTTATACGGTTTTTGTGTCCGACTTTTAATACGGTTAGATACGGAACTTAGTCGGTGTATACAATTTTTTCTATCTGGTTCTTTATCCGGTTTTATGCGAAATATTGTCGGTGTCCAATAAAACCCTATGCGGTTTCCATCTTATTCTATCCGGATAGTTATGCGGTATTTGTGGCTGGTTTTAAATCTGGCTGAATGCGGAACTTGGTCGGCGTACACCATTTTTTCTATCCAGTTTTTTATTTGGTGGTTTACGAAATATTTTCGGTGTCCAGCCCTATTTTATTTGGCCTATCTGGTTTTTTAACCAGCTCTAAGCGGAATATTTCCGCTGTATATATTGCCCTATGTGGTGCTTTGTCGGGCTCCATACGGATTCTTATACGGTTTAATAAATTGAGATTATTTGGTTTTTTATCCAGCTCTGTTCGGAATATTTCCGCGGCCCATATTGCCCTATCCATTACAGCAGTTTGAAACAGATCAATAAATTTGCAAAAAAAAAACTTGTTTTATTTATATTAATTGCACTTGATTTATTTCTGAAATTACGCAATTGCAGACACGGTGACTTACAAAAATAATCGCACGCACAACGCTATGAAAAATCGCCCCCGCTGGGGATTCGAACCCTACCTAAACAACCTAAATCTAAACGACTGAGCCCGAGACGCGCGTCAACTTTTCCGGAGATTATTATTTTTATTACTAAATTAATTTTCATCAAGCCATTAAATTTTACCACAAATACATTTATTACCGCAAGCTAATTTATTTAAAACAAGCTGTATCATGAACCGCTGAGCCAAGCAACTTAAATATAACTTCCAAATAACAAAATTGCAATAGTATTGTTAGCTCACACGGCTAAAGCTTATGGCTAGTAATATTAAGGTCGCGGGTTCGCGCCCAGACGTTAATTTTTTTTTAATGACTTTTTTTAATGACTGTTCCATTGTAGGCCTGGACCCTATTGTGGAACACGCATTTTTATTATTTTTGAATTTTTTTGAACGTATTTCGCCTATTTTATAATTTTTACTTAATTATGTCCACCGAAAATAAATTAAAATCACACATCTATGTACAATTATCGTCGTTCAATATTTTTTATGCATTTTGAAATGCATTCACAGTATATACGTAATATGCTGCTTGAGCTTATGGCAGTCACGCATATTAGATAGAATATTTCTGCATTATATGTTAAAATAAGTGTGGACAAAAATTATGTATACTAGTAATACAATTCTTGTGAAAAATGTTGCATAAAAATAAATAATTCGTTCAGTTTTTAAATAATTACGTCAAATTTTAAATTTTGCAAAAATCGGACTTTTTCACAGTTAAATTCTCGAACCACACAATTGTTTTATATCAACAAATTTTTTTTATAGTTAACTAATATCATTAATTAGTTATGAAACATACGTTTTTTATTTAATTTATAGGTCTCCAATTTTGAGGTGAGGTTGCCACTTTTTATCAATATAATAAAAAAACTTTTTAACTAAACATGCTATCAATTATGTTTGTTAAATAAGAAGTAATACATCTTATAATAACTATCTGAACCTGTTAAAACGCATCTTTCTACGTTTTTCAAGTGACTTTTAGTGTTCCATAAATAGGAGACCCACTAAAAAAGTGGGTCCTTTTTTAGTGAAACACCTATTAATTTATTATAAATTTTATGTAGAATTAAAAACTATCCGGAGAAATCGAAATATTACCATTGTAGCTACAATATAAGGTGTCAAATGTACTCTGATACTTTTTGAAATCAATAAAATTGCCAAAATAAGCGAGCGTCATAATCTCGTATTGTTGCCTAAATTCAAGGTGTATTCGATCGTACGCTAACTGTTTCGCTCTAATAATTTTTTCACAGTATAATTATGATGATTACGTCATTATGGTTATTGTTCAACAAAGCTTGCCCCCCCCCCTGATGATTGGAAATATTTTTTGTATTAAATGATGTACACTAACTATTTTTTGTATAATTTAGAATTATGCGTTCCATAATAAGTCCCACCTTTGCAGCCGTTCCATAATACATGCTTTTACCTTACTTTTCATTCTGCAGTTTTATATTTAATAGTATGAATAGAGAAACACAAATGTGAAAGAACTTTAAAATTCGCCAAAAAAATTCAATTAATTTGTCCAGTTGTCAACGGATAACCGGTAATTCGTAGATCATTTTTTAATCCAATGTTTATTAATAGATAAGTCATTGCATATGACTCATTATACGGAAATAGCACGTCTTCTTAACAAATAATGATACCCAAATTTATTTTTCAATATCAAACATTATTTTCATCTCTCAAAAAATACTTTTATCACTTACTTCTCTCAAAGTGGCGGATTTGGGTATACTCACTTTTTGATATCAAAAACAAGTAACTTGCTTTAAAGTGTGATAACTCGGATTAGAAATTATCAAATTAATCGTGCGATGACTCATTTTAAAGGGTAAATGGGTAGCTTTCAAATGAGACTACGTATAATTATTGCAAATATCACTTGTGGTAGACAGTAAATTATATCTTGAAAGATATTACAGAATTTTCAAATATTTTTCGTACATGCAATTCGAACTATACAATTTCACGTATACGTAATAAAGACAATGATATTTATCGGCTTATAATTGTATTATAAGTATACCACTATATCGATTATTTCTAAACTCAACAAGTTTGAACAAATATGCTATTGGGCAAAAAATTATCATCGCAAATTGTAATTCTATTCGTAATATTAAATATTCGAGTATTAAAGCATAGTAATTTCTGTACAACACGTATCTTACCTGACGAGTAGAAAATTTAAAAAAATAATATTTTCTATAAAAAAACAGATTTTTTATTAAAAAATTATTTGAACGGTTTATACAAATGTATAATAATTTTTTAAAGAATATGTATCAATGTTGTAGATAAAGAAGAAAATGGGATCATAAGCAAATGTGCAATAAAATATTTAATGGTTCTAAAAATACTTTTTGACATATAACGCGGTTCCAGAATTGTTACAGAACGATTACAGAACAAATTTACATTATAACACTATTATATATGTGTTACGTCACTATTACAGAACAATGTTATTCTGTAACCATGTTCCAGAATTTTTCTTAAAATACTTTTTCACATTTAAAGCTGTTTCAGAATTATTACAGAATGATTGAAAAAAAAAATTATATCGCAACACTATTACATATGTGTTACGTCACTATTACAGAACAATGTTACCCTGTAACCCTGTTGCGAAATTGTTCTAAAAGTATTTTTTCACATATAACGCTGTTCCAGAATTGTTGCAGAACGATTACAGGAAAAACTTACATCGTAACACTGTCACATGTGTGTTACGGCACTATTACAGAACATGGTTATTCTGGAACACTGTTCCTAAATTGTTCTAAATATATTTTATACATATAATGCTGTTCCAGAAATGTTACAGAACTCTGACAGAACATGGTTCTGTAACAGCGTTATAAAACTGCTACATGCATTTGGGGACGACATTACTCGGACCATGGTCTAAGTATGTTATTTACCTGTTACAGAACCTGTTTTTTCGTTCTAGAACTGTTACGTCACAGTTATATAACAGTTTTCGCTGCCAATATTCTTGATTGTATCATTGATTTATTGAACATTTTTTATGTTTTCGGGCTTTTTCATATTGCCATGAATGTATTTTCAACGACCCGAGAATTGTAGTATCCTGGAATTGGAACGATTGGAATGAACCATGGAAGAGCCGTGCGTCGATGGCGGGGGAGGGGGGCAACGTTCGGGAGCCGAATGCTCTGCATCCACTCGTCACCCCCGTGGGTTATACTGTACTCCCAATTCTATAATATTTTCGTACTGCGCATGCGTCGCCTTGGCAAGCGGGTTGGTTAATATGGCGCGCTTACTTAAAATTCTCAAATCTGCCAATCAATTGTTTACAACAAATAGTAATTTTAAAGTGCATAAAGATATTAAAAATTATTAAAAATGATTATTTGTGATGAAAGAAAGTATTTCTTCCCTCTTATTAAGAATCTATATTTTCTTTTTAAAAAGGAAAAATTAGATAATTATTTTATCTTCTACTTCATAAGTATATCCTTTAATCTTAGAATTTTCGACGTTTCGATAGCATTTTCTAGGATTAAAATGAAAACAGTGAATCCTATGAGAAAATGGAAACAACAAATTTTTTATATATTTTTGAAAGCAATCATTTTTTGTTGGATCATATTTTCATATCTCGTGTCGCTTGGCTCAAAATTCTAATTTTCGATATTTTAATAGAATTTCGGTATGTTAAAAAAACGATGAATCCTATGAGAGAATGGTTAAAGTAAATTTTATAGGTATTTTCAAAAGCTATAATTTGTTCTTTGTACCTAATTTTGTATCTTGTGCCACTTGGCTAAAAATTTGAATTTTTGATGTTTCCATAACATTTTCAGAGATTAAAAGAAAAACAGTGAATCCTATGGAAAAATGTTTACAACGTAGGTATTGTTAAAAGCCATAATTCTTTCTTTGAATTTATTTTTGTATCTCGTGTTGCTTGGCTCAAATTGGTATCTTCCATTTTCCATTAGAATTTTTCATGGGTAAAACCACAACCGTCTAACTACGCATCCTATCAAAAAACGATTAACAACCGATATTTTTTGGGTGAACTATTTTTGTTTATTTATTTTTTTCCTATTTAGCATAGTTTGACTGCAAAATGAAATTTTTAATAACATTTTTCTCTATTGAAACAAAAAATATGCGTCTTATCAAGAAAATGAACTCAAGAAAATTTGTTCACCTTTTTAAGATGAATAAGTTTTCTTCCTAACATTTTTTCTTATTTTCCGTATAGTTTTACTGGAAACTGGAATTTTTTATTTTTCAAAAAGCATTTTCGATGGATAAAGCCAGGACCGTTGATCAAAAATGGCTGGTTAACAAACTTGACCTTTCTTCTTCGGCCCTGAAAAAGTATGTTAAAGCACAATCCAACACTGTAAAAAATTTTGGGAATTTTTCCCACTTTTCAGTGGGGGAAAATCCACATTTTCGTTGGGGAAAATCATTTTCCCAAAGATTTGTGGAAATTTCCCTAAAACTTCTTATAATTCTTTGACAAATTGGGGAAAATTCCCTAAAATTTAGGAAATTGAATCCATTGAACCAACCCAAACGAGTAGAGTAGAACCGGGACGGCAAGCATGTTAGTCGCATATACCTTGTTCAACGCCGACAGATTGGATGACCAAATCTGTCGAAGAAGATGCCTGTATCTGCTTCGGAGAGACTCCACACGCATTTTTTAGCAATATTTTCTGGCAATATAGCTATTAGCCGGTCTGATTTCGTGACAATGTGACAAAAACTGCCTGATGTTACATTGAAATGCGCAGATGTGTACCGCGCAAGATGAGCATTTTGTTGTACAGTACATTCGTTTCCTAGAACGACATACATTGTATCGTCAGAGTTTTCACGCGTAACGGCAAAAATTTCTCGTATTATCAAGAAAGTAACATCACTAGTTACAATAGCGCTATTATTTCTTTTGTGTAGTCGAGCATATGAATCGGCATGGTGCAACACGTTTTTGAATATAAATCGTTCATACTTTTGTGCAGCTTGACGGACAGATTGTCCCAGTAGCTCTTCAATAATGAAGCTTTGCACGTAATCTAACTGCACTTCTATCGAACACCCAAATAGCTGCAAATCCTGTCCATATTCAATACAACGTTTTGTTCTCGCGAAACCTAGCATTTTCTCAAAAAGTGCCTTACCACGTACAGAGGCATCTTGTGCTGCAAATATAATTTTCGACGCCGAATTAAGTGTTTTTATGCGCGAATAGGACTTACAAATTTGATGATGGAATAGCTTGAGTACCGTGAAACAGTGTCCCCAACACTCCATTGTAATGTTCGAATGGGAATGCCGACGTCGCCCACAATGAACCGTATAGGTATACAGAGTATGGAATGTGGCATAAGAGATGCATGGTTAATTTAAGAAATTCTTTGGAAAACAACCCTTCTACTAATGAAACATAAGCATTCAATGCCCTTCAGCCTAGCATAAAGTCTTCTTCAGTTATCATATCTTTCAACAAGAAATGCATTCCAGCTACTAAAAGTAACCAGTGCTGCAGATACAGTGTAATCAGAAACGGTTGGAAACATATTAACGAATAATACAGCAAAAAATTTTTCCACTCTGATGCTTTCCAGTTGTTCCTATCTCGGAGCGATCTCGGAGTTCTAGTGATCTCAGCAGGTGGTTTAATTTTCATCAAAATTTCATCCATTTCATCAATTTTGTTTCCGATGTACCATGGCTTATCGTTATTTTTAGAATCCAAAAGAGCATTAATCATTGTCTTTACCACGCCTAATAATACGCAGTGCATATAGTCGGGAACAAACGAGTGTGTTATGTTCAAAAGTGGCAAGAGTTTTAAAAAAATGGATGGACCTTTCACTCCTCTAATGGGCTTTCTCTGTGGATCATTTAATACGCTTTGCGCTTCCTCCAAGTGTTGCTGCGGTGTACGGTCTTCGCCAACTGTTGGAGGATAAACTCGAGCATGTCCATCCCCAACTACAATCGTCTCTCCTTCATGGAGGCAGTAAGAACATCCATTTTTGCCATTATACAGCGTGATATTTTGAAGAATAGGTCTCGCAACGGAATCTACACTGGATATAATTGCATGAACTTTGACGGTTATCTCTCCATCAGGTGTATTAACTTTGAATCCTTCTGTATGAAGTTCAACAAGTTCGTCCACAAAGTATTGCAGAAAAACTGACATCAGGTTTCTTTTTTCCGTACCATAAACAGCATAATATCACGTTGCCTTTTCGGTCATGATAAGGTAATTCATTCATAATAACCTAACAGGGCCACATACTGACGTTTGCAGATTCGGTTGGGTTAACTCCATCAAGATTAATCTGAATCGTGATGTCATGCTCTGATATGATACCATCTTCCAACAGTTGCTTGTACAAGGAGCCATTTATAACATCAGTCTCATCTGGGCATGTTTTTCTCAAGAGAGAATACAAATTACTATTAAAAATATTAATTAATTGTTCCTTTAGGGACAAACGCATAAAGTATTTGTATTCACGCTTGAGCAATGCCGTCTCGAACTTTCTATTGCAAAGATTACAAAGGAGAAATTTGTCCCTTCTATTTTCTTGATCATTACCCAGAAGATTGTGACGTTTTGGGCAATAAAATTGAGTAATATTTTAACATTCGAAGCATGTGAATCAAATTCTTTTAGTAAGAAGTATTTGGAACCATAAGCAATACCCGGTAAGTGGCAGTCAATTAAGGAAACTAAATAATCTATAGCCACAGCCGTAAGATGGTGGCTTTTCGCGAATTACATGATTAGAATTTCACTTTCTTCTTTGTTCAAGTGGCATCCTTCGAAAAGCGGTGTCTTTTCCTGGAAAAAGAAGTTTTGGAAATGAAGCAAAGAAACGTAGAATGCTTTGGGCCTTTTTAGTGGTACCCAAAATAGTATATACAGGGTGTCTCAGTACTCAAGGTACATTTTTATATTTTTGAATTCCTCATAAAAAATGGAGTTGAAAATAATAATAAAAATTTGTTGCAGCATAACCCATTCTCATTCCACTAACCACTGGCACATTTTGACTGGGAATTCGTTCCCTTTTTCACAGCACATAATACTCCACTGGCGTAGACGATCTGCTGGTTTCCTCCACAGGCTTGTTGCAATACGGACGTGTTACGAAATCTCGGTGTGTCGGGATCATGGGTACTAACTTATGCTGGTTGAAGAGCCTGCACTGGTAATTAAATTCCTGGCGCAGAAACAGGGTTATTGTCAGAAGGAGCATTCTCTCGTCTATCTCTCAAGGGTGGTGGAGATTCCATTGGTTCATCCAGTGACGAAAGTGCCGAGAGATGTATTTGGGGTGATGACACCACATGTCTTGTTGATCCAGGTGTGTCGTTTGATGTTCGTTTTCGCTGTATACAAGTACAGCATATATCCCCGATAGTCAGCAGTTTAGAATGACCAAGGTACAACAGGAACAGTGAGGCCAGCAATCCTATACCCGCAGAGAATCCATGTATTAAGATTGACTGGGTTGCCTGCGTTTGCCGTTGTGAGCTAAAAGCATATAATTTTTGCCAAATGAACAGTGAGTTCTTAGGTGTTGATGGTTGTCCCGGCGATGGGTTCCAATCCGGGGAATGTTACTAATGCTGTCCTTAGAGTGCATACGGGTGAAAGTCGGACCAATCCCACTCCATGTAACCTCATTTTCACGCTGGCCAAAAGGGCAGGTGGTTGTACGAAACTTGGATGTCGCACAACTGAAATGATGAAATAGTTGGGTTGAGTAGCAGTTGGAGTTCACACGACTGTTGAGTTGCCTCGTAGATAGGCAGTAGGCCATTACAGAAGGCATAGTCCAGGATGTTCTTGCATTTTCTACGATCTTCTCTGGTTAGTAGCATATAGGTGTGTTTTTTCCCCTCTAGGGCTATATGCGTGAATGATGATCGAACATATGCTGTGCCGGTGTTGTTTCCCAAAATAGGCTAATGAACGGGTAAAGCATGTAATTCGTAGAGAGTGTATTCCGTCTAATCTATCAATGGAATGTCCATTATAATTTTAAGAGTACCATTTTCGGAGAAGATGATGATAGTAGCCAGTTGAGCCAACTCGTATACACTGATATGCGGGCCTGATACTGGGAAGGATACCTTGGGAGCATGGTCCTGGATGTCCCGAAATATGGGCTCCAGTTGTTGTGAAGTGAGAAGGGACGGATGGAGTTTTCCTTCCCGTGCTGTATCGCATCCAACAGTTGGTGGGCCGAATGCAGATAACCGTCTACTCCTTGTTCGATGGAATGGAGATTTTGAGTTATTGCTTGGTCATAAGTGATTCGATTAGCAGATGTGGCTATTTGGTTCACCTGAGATATCGTTGATAACAATTTTAACTTTAACCAGTTTTGTTGAGCCTCTAGTTTCGTCGTGAGTCGATGTTCGTGCTCAAGTTGAAACCGCACTAAGTGGGTCTGTTGCCCCAATAAATGTGAGAGGTTAGCTTGGGCCTGGTTGAGATCGTTGATCTCAGAGTTCATAATCTGGCCATCACCATAAGTGAGCAGCCCTGCTGTTCTTGACCTCATAGCAGAGGGTAAGTTGGGGGGTAATTTCCTAGTTGAGTGCCGAGTTAGCTCTTCAAACTCCTGTTGAATGATATTCTTCAACCGAGCGGTTGCGTCTAGTTTACGCTGGAGATTGTAATTGTTAATGGTACGGTTGCATTCCTCTTCCAGCATAGGTCGACTATATCTGGGTAATGTCTTGACCTTAGTTTGGTAGTGGACCAAGAAGCTGTAGATCTTCCTAACATGTAGGAAAGTGTTAATGCGCCAGTTAGTAGCCCTTATCCGCACCTCCCCTTGATATTCGTAGTATATCCCCGTGCTTGCCTGGAACTGAAGATGCTCTTAGGTACTCTCTGCTATCGTAGAACTGATCCATGGGATGACGAGGACCAGCGAAGTCAGTTGACGACCGTGCACGTACACTGTTCCTGTTGGCGCGAGGCAGCAAATACACAGTCCGAACAAATCTGCCATGAAAGAGCGGGTGGTGAGCGATCTCCCCTAGTGCGCTCACGCTGAAGATCTTTGTGCAACGCTTTAGTGCCAGTTTTTTAAGTTAAGTAATATTTTATGCTACTAAAATAACTGTTTTTTTCTTCTTCAAAAAGTGAGGCATAAAGCAACTAATCTTAAACTCCGTGGTGTTGCCCACACACACACACACACATATATATATATCAGGACGTGACATCAGTAAAGGAGTCTCTCCGAATCAGATACAGGCATCTTCTTCGACAGATTTGGTCATCCAATCTGTCGGCGTTGAACAAGGTATCTGCGACCAACATGCCTATTGGCAAACTTAAGATTTTAATTTTCAACGCGGGCTAATGTTCTCTATCACTTGCATGTTCTTAAAAATATTCATTTGTGTTTGGCTTGTCCTAAGCATGGAAGACGGAAAAGAGTAAGGCTTTAGCCATGCTACCATTCAGCCGCGACCCATGCTTCAGCTAGATATTCCTAAGTTTATTGCCATGCGTGAGCCATGCAAACTTTTTTCACATTTCTCGTCCATAATTGCTTTTTCTCGTCAATAATTATCTATTATGTTAAAGAATCGGGTAAAACTAAATAAAAATATATATATATATATACATCCAAACAATTGATACCTAATGAAGAAGAATAATATTATATTTTTTTCATTATAACAGTGTAACAACATATTGTAAAAAATTAATAATTATTATTCATTTAAAATTGAAATTGGAAACGTTAAGGGAATTAGCAAATATGAAGATTTTTTAACGTTAAAAAAGTATATCCAATAGTGACATTTTTCAATCCTTTTTAAAAACTGCTTTGAAAAATGCAGTTATGCCCTTTTGTCAGTTAAGTAACAGTGGACAGTAACTGTTAAGTGCCGCAAGCGAAATAACCAAGAAAAACAACATAGGACAGGCTCACTTTAGAGATAAAAAATAGTGTAAATAGTATCGAACAATTTTTTAAATAGTGTAAAAAATTTTTTAAATAGTGTAAAAATAGTGTCATAAAATTTTTCAGGTATCAAAAATGAACTTCACTGTTTATTTAAAAAAATTTTCTTTAGTCTATAATTTATGAAATTTCCTATTCGTTTATCGCAGGCTTCACAGTCTTTCCCCGTTTTTCATTTTTCCACTCAAAGTCAAACTGAATTATTAGAATCAATTGATTTTAGTACTTGGAATGGAATTAATTGATTAATTAAGAAAGGGATTACTTTAATGGGTTTCACTGAATTTTATAATATTGTTCGAAAATGTTCTAATGAATCGAATCGCACGCTTTCGGAAAATTAAGCACTAACCACGCAGTCTGTTAACCGGTCCATTTTGTTTGCGCGATTATTTTTTTTTTTTTTTCGCAATATTTTTCCGTAAACGCTCTGTTTAAATTCCTTTATTTCTTTTATAAATTCCCTATCAAAAATTGAGAATCAACTTTAAAGACAAAGGCGGAATCCCATTGAAATATCAAGATAACTTACTACTACTATTGTTAATAATAATTATAAACTTTTGAGATTCAACCATCTTCCGTTTCGCTAGGGGGAGGGGGGATTATAATCTCTCTATGCCAGAAATTAAACTACGTTAAAACACTTTATCCTCTCAATTTGGCTGAAAATTCAAAAACTGAAATTGGAAAGTCTGATTTTTATCTCAGAATGCTTTTTTCTCCCTGTTCACTAAAATAACTCTTCTAAAATAATTCAATTTGAAAAAAAAAGAAAAAGAGTTTTTGGCTTCATACCTAGAAGTTGGCCGGGAATTAAGCAGATGGGAACTTATGAACTCTTATCTAATATAACGCTGCTGAAGATGAGTGACCTTCTCAGCATAAAACATCAACCAATTGCGAATCTCGGTTTCTTTCCGCCCATCCACACATTACCACTGTCCAACCGAGCGACTCACGCCTACACCGAAAGGGAAACGACTTAATGATATAATAATAATAATCTTGTACGAAAAAGCTTATTTTCACGTGGAACCGTTTGTTACTTATGTAATTAATAGCGTTACCGTTTTCCGTACGATATTCACCAAACGAGAAATTTAAAAAAAAGTTCTGATTAAAAATAGAAAAAAAAAAATTTTTTTCAAGTCGTAATTCTTGACCTATGAAGGCTGGGAGATTTTTTTTTACATTGACACATAATTTCCAACATGAAAATTTTGTCCGTCATCATCAAAATAGATTCACCCACAAGCAAAGTATTTTGAAAAAACTGAACACGACTAATTTGCTCTGAAGAATACGTCAAAAGTGGTTAAGTTTGGGAGGCCATAACTTATGACTCATTGAGGTTAAAAAATTGTTTTTTTTTTAGAATTACTCGAATTTGCGTTCCCTTTAATTAAAGTCCAGAATATTTTTCGTAAAAGTGATAGGTTCTAAAGTACAGATATTAACTTCAGAATTTGGTTCTTTAGCCTCCTTTTTGAAAAAATCGGGGGTTTTTGGAGACTTACAACTCTTCGTCTATTATTGAAAGAAGTTTCTTCTTTTTCTTTAACTTTTTCAGAATTTTCTAAAGTTTACGAAAGCAGTCTACGAAAATATGACGAAAGTTTTTTATACTGAAAGTTATTGTTTTTAGTGGTAATGTTGATACACTGCAATTGGCCTTTCTATACTGTAATATGGGGCAAAGCTGCTGCAAGAGCAATAAGTTTCTTTGGGTCACATAAAAGTTATATTCAGCGATTTTTATTCTATTAAAGCGGTTTACACATAAATTGAGTCTGATTTTCATTGAGCTAAAATCTAACTATAAAAAAAAATGTATCTACTTATGATTTTCACAAAAATACTGACCTTTTGGACTATCTGGAGTTTTTCGCATCCCTTTTAAAAGAGGTACTGCAGCATCACCGACTTTCCAATTTCTTTTCAAGCTTAATTCTGTAAAAGGACAAGAGAAATGTGTAGAGTTTAATGAATCATCAATTTTGCTTCCTCATAGAGGGAGGTTTGTAATTACCTAAATTTTTAAATATACTTTTTGGACATATTTTGATATGATTCGACCCCAGGAGCCTAGCACGCTCTCTCGCCAAACAACTGAATCCTGTCACAGGAAACTCTATCAAGCACGTCCAAAACTTTTTTGACTTCATCAGGAAGATACAACAGATTCACATTCAACCCCAAGACATCCTAATGAGTTTCGACATAGTATCTCTCTTTACGAAAGTACTAATCTCTGATACAATCGATATTATTGATTTTTTGAAAACTTTCCCTATGATTTCATACCTTTGATAGAACACTGTCTCAATAATGCTTACTTTCCTTTCAATAACCACTTCTACGAACAAACATCGAGAGCAGCAATGGGATCTTCAATCTCACTTGCAATAGCCAACATCTTTATGGAAAATCTAGAAAGTAAAATCTTTAACAAATTCAAGCTCAAACCGGAATTTCGGTGCGTTACGTTGACGATACTTTTTTTATCTGGAGACATGGACTAGATGAACTACACAAGTTCTTCAATTTCATCAATCAATTAGATCCTAATAGTTAGTTCACAATGGAAATTGGAGAAGACGGAAAATTGACTTTTTTGGATGTGCTAGTTTACAAAAGATCTGATAGCACATTAGGACGTGAAGTTTACAGAAAACCCACTCATACAAACAGATACCTACATGCCTCCTCCCACCACCACCCATCTCAAAAGCAATCGGTCATCAATTCCCTTGTATACAGAGCTGTCTCCATAACAGATAAAGATAACTTACAAAAGGAATTACAAAATTTTAAACAAATCCTAATACAAAAAGATTACACAAACAAACAAATTGAGAAAGCAATAAGAAAATACACCTTAAAAAAACCAGTCAACACAACCCTAAAAAGAAAGAGAGAGAAAAATGACCACCATCATACCCTACATTTAAGGTATCATAGAACAAATAGGAAGCATTCTAAAAAAAACAACATCCAAACCATATTTAAACCACCTGCGAAAATAGGACAAGTTCTAAACAACCCTAAAGGTAAAAAGGCACCGCTCAGCGATCCGGATGTATATAAAATTCCTTGTTCTTGTGGCAAAGTCTGTATTGGAGAAACCGGGAGGGTGGTGAGCCAACGTGTAAAAGAACATGAGAGTAAAGTCAGGCTACAACATTTCACGCAATCAGCACTAGCTGAGCATCATATTGAAACTGGACATGGCATTTGACTCGACAAAACAACTGTAATAACCTAAACAACCGTAATAACCTTCTATAACCTCTTATGATCTATCAATATCGATTTATAAATTGAAAAAATATTTTGTTTATCGTGTTGATATGAAGAAAACTGTTTGAATATTAGGAGAACAACTATTATGCACGTAATAGATTTGTTCGCATCTTCGAGATGCATCGATTGCAAAAGTTAGAAACTTTGCGTGATCTACCGTGACCTAACAAAACGTTTTTAAATTTTACAACAAAATTAGTTTTCTTGTTCATAAGAAGATTTTTTTTATATGGAGAATATAGCAGTATTGCATTTGATGGAATATTGTTCGCGTCTTCGAGATGCTTGGCTTCATCGTTTGACGAACTTTCGATGACCAATACTGATTAATCAATAGCTACTCTGAAAGTTTTGAGAAAAGTGACATTGTTTATATGAGGTTTTAATTTGAGATAAAAAACCACAGTAGGTTAAAAAGTTGTTTCTTGTAACAGAATACATCAATTGACATTTTGGTGAGTCCTCTGATTTTCTGAAAATAAAATATTCTGAAAGACAGAAACATAAACTTAAAAAATATTGAAAGTATCAATTTTTTCTTCTGTTAGGGAAATCTTCTCTCTGTGATGAAGCAAATTATATTGATACTTATGAGTAAGCGAAATTCTCATGAAATGAGCACAAATAAATACACTAATAGTGAATACGTCCACAGTACTTCGCAGCCGTAATTTATATTGACTTGCACAGAAAGAATGAAGTGCAATCTTCACTTAATTTTCAATCCGAGAATGTGAATTATCAACAAAAACGTTAATTTACAATCAATTAATTGAATTTTGAGTAAAATGGTATAATTTTTGGTTAAAAAAATCATTTTTAATAAAAAAAAAACTTTGAACTAAAATTATGAATCTTCAACGAAAAAGAATCAACTTTACAACCAAACAATAGCATTTTTAGCTAAAAGAATTAATTTTCTCCTAAGAAAATACGAATTTTCAACAAAATACACAATCAAATACTTTAAGTTTTTTAACAAATTAGTTTATTTTTTAGCTAAAAATTAATTTTCAACCGAAACAGATTAACTTTTACTCATGCAGTTGCATTTTAACCAAGAAGCATGACTTTTTAACACAATTATTAAATTTTTAATGAAACAATTTCATTTTGAATCAAATAATACAAATTTTCAATAAAAAAATGAATTCTTAACCGAAAATTGAACAGACTTTTCAACCGAAAATAACTAGTTTTAAACAACAAATAGTTGGATTTTGTAAAACATTTTTGACACTATTTTTTTAATTTTGTGACACTATTTACACTATTTCTGATTTTTAAAGTTATACCGAGGCCTGAAAAAAGAAAAAAAGAAAAATAAATAAAAGAGAAAAGAAAATATTACTGAATTTTTAAATTTCCGAATATTAACATTCCTGTTAGTTTTTAAAAATTATTGTTTAAATTTAAAATAACAATAACTGAAAGAAATGTATAATATTTTGACACTATTTTTGAAATTTTGTGACACTATTTAGACTATTTTTTAACTCTAAAGTGAGCCTCTCTTGTGGAAAAAATATCATCTTTTTTGGACGAGGATTCAACCATTTTGTGGAAAATTTATCTTCTTTAGGGAGAAAATTAATCTTTCTGGTTGAAAATGCAACTATTTGGTTGAAAATTACGATTTTTGTTAAAAAAATTAATATTCTTGGATCAAAAAATTACAATTTTTTATAGAAAATTCGTGTCTTTTGGAAAAAATGTCATACTTTTTGGGTAAAATTGCAAATGGTTGACAATTAATCTTTTTTAATGTAGGAGTCAACTACTTTGCTGAAAATTCTTTTTTTTTTTTGTAGAAAATTCATTTTCCTAGAAGAAACTTAATCTATTTGGTTTAAGACTTAACTCGTTGGTTGACAATTAACTTTTTTGTCAAAAATTGTTATTTTCGACTTGAAAAATTTAATTTTTTTGCAGAAAATTTGTTTCTTTTGGTAGAAAATTCATCCATTTGGTTGAAAATAAAACTATGTGGTTGAAAATTACCTTCTTTGTTGAAATTTATGTTTTTTGATTAAAAACTTAAACGGTTTTACAGAAAATTCCTTTATTTTCGAAAAAAATGTAATATTTTTTGGTTGAAAATCCATTTGGTTGAAAATTAATCTTTTTTGGTTGAGGATTAAACTATTTTGTTGGAAAGTCGTCTCTTTTGAATGAATTCTACTGTCTTTTATTTATAATTAAAATCTTTTTCGATTAAATATATATTTGATTGTGAATGCTACTATTTGGTTGAAAAAATAGCTCTTTTGTCTAAAATTCATATTTTCTGGCAAAAAAAATTTCATATTGAAAAAAATGTTCTTTAAATTCAAACTATTTTGTTGAAAATTCAACACTTTGTTTGAAAATTTAATTATTTTGTTGAAAATTTAACTGTTTAAAAAAAAAATCATCTTTGTAGATTAAAAATTCAACTATTTGGTTTGAATTCAACTTTTTTATTGAAAATTCAACTCTTTTGCTTTATATTTGAACTAAATTGTCAAAAATTTAATTATTTTGTTGAAAAATCAACTCTTTGTTTTAAAATTTGATTATTTTGTTGAAAATTTGTCAATTTCGTTTAAAGTACAACTATTTGGTTGTAAATGCAACTTCTTGGTTGAAAATGCAACTATTTCTTTGAAAATTCATGTATTTTGTTGAAAATTCGTCATTTTTGGTTTTAAAATTTATCTCATTTGGTAGATATTTAATCTTCTCTAGTTGGAAGGTTAACTATTACATTTTTTGTTGAGAATGCATCTTTTTATGTTGAAAATCCAACTCTTTGGTTAAGAATTCCACTATTTTGTTGCAAATTTCATTATTGTGTTGAAAATTTAACCCCTTAGTTAAAAATGTAACTTTTTTTCAATTCTTCTATGTAGGTTGAAAATTCCATTATTTAGTTTTAAGTTCAACTGTTTTGTGGAAAATTCGTTTTATTTGCTTTATATTTAAATTGTTTGGTTGAAAATTCAACTATTTCTTAGAAAATTCATGTATTTTGTTGAAAATTTGTCTTTTTTGGTAGAAAATTAATCTTCTGAATTCTGTGAATTTCATGAATTTCGTGAATGCCATAAATTGCGTTCATTCCACGAATTCCCTGAATTTCGTGCATTCATTGAATTACGTCAATTCTTCAAATTCTTGAATTCCATGAATTCTGCGAATGCCGTGAATTCCATGAGTTCTGTGAATTCCGTGAATTCCGAAAATTTTCCAATTTTCGTGAATTCCAAGAATATTCCGCATTCCTTCAATTACATGGATTCTGCCAATTCCGTGAATTAAATTAATTCCGTGAATTCCCTGAATTTATGAAATGCCTTCAATTACATGAATTCCGCGAATTCCATGAATTCCTTGAATTCCATGAATTGCTTGAATTTCTAAATGTCGTAAATGGCATTTATTCCGTAAATTCCGTGAATTCTGTGACTACCGTGAATTCTGTGAATTCCGTGAATTCCCTGAATTTATGAAATGCCTTCAATTACATGAATTCCGCGAATTCCATGAATTTCATGAACTCCGTGAATTTCATGAACTCCGTGAGTTCCAATAATTCCGTTAGTTCCATGAATTCCATAAATTTCGTAAATTCCGTCAATTCCACGAATTCCGCGAATACAGTAAATTTCGTGAATTCAGTGAATTCCATGAATTCCTTGAATTCCACGAATTCCACGAGTTTCTGAATGCCGTGAATATAATTAATTCCGTAAATTCCTCAAATTCAATGAATTCCATGAACTCCGTGAATTTTGTGAATTTAGTGAATTCCATGAATTCTGTGAATCCTTGCATTCTGTGAATTTTTCTATTGTATTAATCCCTTGAATTGCTTGAATTCCATGAATTCCTTTAATTTTTTTAGTTATGGACACATGATTCGTGCTAAATTATAAACACCTGGAAAGATGTGAATAATCAGTAGAATATATCAGAGTATAGTCAGATATCAGGCGAAGTAGTACAGGTCAACGCTGGGCCTAAGGGGTCGTCCATAAACTACGACCATGCTACTTCGTGGTGGTGAGGGGGGGGGGGGTGGTAACGCTGAAAACTACGGTTGGTAACACGTAGAGGGCAGGCATTAGAAGTAACGTTACAAACATAAATAACGTTCAATACGTTTCTTGATGATGAATTTTTCCAGGTGAAAAAGTTACATATAGTTTATATATAGTAGACAAGACAATCATATTTTTCATTCGTTTCATCAATTTGTCTTTAAAAAACACGAGAAATATCAGTGTTTTGTCTACTATATATGAACTATATATAACTTTTTCACCTGGGTTAAGAAAGTTTGCGACTTTTGCTAAAGATGTCCCTGCAACGTTACACTTTAATCATAACCTAATAAGTTTGAAAATCCCTTTCATCTTTCATATTTCAGTCTTTACACTTCTTTCCTTAGTATCATTCTTCCCCCTTTTTAAAGAATGGATAGAAAACTTGTCAGCAGCAAGATTTCTTCTAAAGTAGATGTTTCTTTTCATAATAGACTGAAAGATTTAAATTATTTTTCTCATTCCAATAAAATATATTTTTTAAGAGCAAATAATCAAATTCAAGTTTCTCGTGAAAAATTCAAGGAGATTTCCAGGTTTTCAAGGTTGAAAAAGAAATCAAGGTGAATTCCAGGTTTTCAAGGTCTCTAGACACCCTGTGAAACATGAGCTATTTTTCACAAGATTCGTAAAAATCTGTTCACACAGAATCCGTGAGAAATACAAAAAAAAATTTGTTCAATTTGTTTGGAGTGAAGTTTACTTGTACCTAAAGTTGTCAAAAAAATTATTTTTCCTAATGCTATACATAAACGTGCGCACTGATAAAGATAAAACATTTTGTGTGTGCCTATGTGGGTAGTGGTTTACTAAAAAATTGAGCAATAATATTTGTCCACCTAAATGTAGCTATGGGGGTCAGTAGTAAAATTCGACATATAGCCAGAAAAGTGCAGTAGCAACGGTAGTTCCGAGTCAGCCTTTTAGGGCCAAGTAGTACAGGTCAATGTTTATACAGCCAACAATTTAAACACCGAGGTGATCCGGAATTTACTGTTCATAATCCACTACAGCCAAAAATTCTCAACCGATTTCGATGTTATTTTTTCCTAAATGTTCATCATCGAATTCTTGAAAAGAAAACTGAGCCCGATTTTTCAACTGCGTTCCGTGGACTTAATTAGTTAAACAAATAGAACGTCAAACGTAGGCATTTGACCAATATTTTTTTTCTCTGAAGAAAACAGTAGACGAAAAGTTAAATATCAGGACGAAAGACAATATACTTCAGTTACATGAATATTTAGTCAAAAATTGACCTCAATTTTTATAAATAAATTACATTAACAATCACTTCGAGATCGTGTACACCACAATTCAAATATTTCACAAAGATTTTAAAACTTTCAACAAATTTCCAAGATTTTAAAGACTTAAAAAATGGTTTAAGAAATTAGATTTCTAAGATTTTGAAAAATTTTTAGAAGATTTGAAAAGATTTCACTGAGATTTCAAATAATTTAATGATCTCAACAAATAATAAAGATTTCAACAAGTTGAAAAGATTTTCAAACTGTCAAAAGATTTCCATGATTTAAAAGATTTGAAAAATGGTCAAGCAAACCAGAATTCTAAGATTTCCATAGATTTTATACAGATTAAACGTATTTTTATGATTTCAAATGAATACAAAAGATTTCACAAATATTTTAAATATTTCACAAAAATTTCATAAATATTTTAAAATAATGTCCAGAATTCCAAATATTTTAAAAAGGGTAAGGTTCACCAGAGTTCAAAGATTTGGAAAAGGCGTGTACACTACATTGTGAAAATTTCACAAAGATTTCAACAGTTTAAAAAGATTTTAAAACTTTTAAAAGATTTACAAGATTTAAAAGATTTTAATAATGGTATAGTGAACCAGATTTTTAAGATTTTAATAGATTTGAGAGATTAGAAATATTTCAATGATTTCAAGTGAATACAAAATATATCATAAGGATTTCATAAGAATTTTAAGAATTCCGAGAATTTCAAAAAGGGTAAAATACACTATATTTCAAAAATTTTAAACGATTTTAAATTAATTCAAAAGTTTTCCAAACATTTGGAAGATTTGAAAAGATTTCACTAAGATTTCAAATAATTCATTGATTTCAACAAATAAAAAAGATCTCACAAACAATGATTTAAGAGAAATTTCACAAATATTTCGAAAGGTTTGACAAAGATTTTGAAGATTTCACAAAAATTTCCCAAAGATTTCAACAAGTTGAAAAGATTTCAAACTGTCAAAAGATTTCCATGATTTAAAAGATTTGAAAAATGGTAAAGTAAACCAGAATTCTAAGATTTCCATAGATTTTATACAGATTAAAAGTATTTTTATGATTTCAAATGAATACAAAAGATTTCACAAATATTTTGAATATTTCACAAAAATTTCATAAATATTTTAAAATAATGTCCAGAATTCCAAAGATTTTAAAAAGAGTAAAGTTCACCAGAGTTCAAAGATTTGGAAAAGGCGTGTACACTACATTGTAAAAATTTCACAAAGATTTCAACAATTTAAAAAGATTTTAAAACTTTCAAAAGATTTCTAAGATTTAAAAGATTTTAATAATGGTATAGTGAACCAAATTTCTAAGATTTTAATAGATTTGAGAGATTAGCAATATTTCAATGATTTCAAGTGAATACAAAATATATCATAAAGATTTCATAAGAATTTTAAGAATTCAGAGGATTTCAAAAAGGGTAAAATACACTATATTTCAAAGGTTTTCAACGATTTTAAATTAATTCAAAAGTTTTCCAAACATTTGGAAGATTTGAAAAGATTTCACTAAGATTTCAAATAACTTAATGATTTCTACAAATAAAGAAGATTTCACAAACAATGATTTACTGAGAATTTCACAAATATTTTCAAAGGCTTGACAAAAAATTTTACAAAGATTTCGAAAATATCGTAAAGATTGCAAGGATTTCAAAGATTCGAAAAAGGCATGTACCATATTTGAAAAATTTCATAAAGATTTCAACAATTTATAAAGATTTTAACAATTTCAAAAGATTTCCAAGATTTATAAGATTTGAGAATTGGATAGTAAAACAGTTGCTATGATTTCAATAGATTCCACACAGATTAGAAATATTTTAATGATTTGAAGTGAATACAGAAGATTTCAGAAAGATTTCAAAAATATTTTGAAGATTTCACAAAAATTTCACAAAGATTTCAAAAGAATTCCGAAGATTTCAAAATGGGTAAAGTACTCCAGATTTCGAAGATTTTAAACCATTTCAAAGATTTGAAATTATTTCAAGATTTCAAAACATTTTTGAAGATTCGGAAAAATTTCCTCAAGATTTCAAATAATTCAATGCATTCAACAAATAAAAAAGACTTCACAAACAATGATAGCAGAAAAATTTCAAAACTATTTCAAAAGGTTTGACAAAAATTTCACAAAAGTTTCCCAAAGATTTCGAACACTTCATAAAGATCGCAATAATTCCAAAGATTTGCAAAAGGCGTGAAAACTAGATTTAAAAGATTTCACAAAGATTTCGACCATTTAAAAATATTGTCAAAAGGGTATAAAACCAGATTTTCATGATTTCAATAGATTTCATACAGATTACAAATATTTTAATGATTTAAAGTGAATACAGAAGATTTTAAAAAGAAAATAAATGAATATTCAACCACACAGATGAATTTTCAACCAAAAATATTTAATATCTATCAAAAAAGATACATTTTTCAAAAAAATGGAATAGTCACATTTTCAGTTAGAAAAATTAATTTTTAATTAAAAAAAAACATTTTTAATCAAAGAAATTTATTTTCAACCAAAAAGATTAATTAGTCACCAAAAAAATTAATATTCTATCACCAAAGAGAAAATTTCAAAAAAATGCAGAAATTTTTAACCAAATAGCCGAATTTTCAAGTGCAGAAGATAAATGCAAACCATACATAGAATAGTTACATTTTTATTTGAAAAAATTTATTTTCACAAGAAGAATACGAATTTTGAACAAAGAGAAAAATTAATTTTTAACCCAGCAGTTGCATTTTTAACCCAATAGTTGAATTATCAATCCAAAGGAAAAATTTTGTTACAAAAAAAAAAGATAAATTTTCAACAAAATACATAGTTAAATTTTCAACCAAGAAGAAAATTTTTCTAATAATTGATGGATTCGTTTAATAGAAAATAAATTTCGTTTGATAACTAGATTTTACCGAAAATGTTCTTAAAAACTTGAAAAAGGAAAATTATATTGAATATTTAAATTATAATCAAATTTCTATCCAAGAAGACAAATAAAAAAAAGGAATAGTCATATTTCCTGTTGAAATATTAATTTTTAATTTAAAAAAAGACATTTGTAATCAAAGAAATTAATTTTGAACCACAAGATTAATTTTTATCAGAATACATGACATTTCAACCATATTTTGAATTTTTAAAGGAACTTTCAACCTAATAGTTAAATTTTCAAGCAAAAAAATAAATTAGTCACCAAAAAGATTAATATTCTAGCACGAAAGACAGAATTCTAAAAAAATAGAGAAATTTTCAACCAAATAGCTGAATTTCAATCGCATAAGATGAATGTTAAACATAGATGAAATACCTAAATTTTTATTTTCAAAAAGTCATTTTCACAAAAAAACGAATTTTCAACAAAAAATAAATGAATTTTCAACAACAAAAAAATGAATTTTTAACCCAATAATTGATTTATTAATTCAAAAGATAAATTTTGTATAAAAAAAAGACAAATTTTCAACCAAATATTTAAATTTTCAACCAAATGAATTTTCAGCGAAGAAGAAAATTTGTTAATTGATGGATTGATTTGTATGTTTGTTAATTCAAAAATAAATTTCGTTTAAAAACTAAATTGAACCGAATATTTGTTTAAAACTTGAAAGACGAAAATCATATTAAATATTTCAATTATAATCAAATTTCCCTGATAAAAGATAAATGACAAAAAGGAATAGTTAAATTTTCTGTTTGAAAAATACATTTTTAATTGTAAAATCTAATTTAAAATAAAGAAAAAAATAATTTCGAAGCAATAGGATTAATTTTCTACAAAAAAATGCATCCATTTCTAACAAAAGAAATGAATTTTCAACCAAAAAGGTGAATTAGTCACCAATAATATTAATACAAAGTTTTAACATATTACATAAAATTTCAACCATGAAGCTGAATTTTTAAGAGAAAAAGATAAATGTTAAACCAAACATATAAAAGTTAAATTTGCGGGTAAAAAAGTTAATCAAATTTTTTAAAAATAAAATAGTTGAATTTTTATTTCAATACCCTGTACATTCCAGATGATTCCCTTTTGCTAAGATGTATTCATCTTGAAAAATAATATTCAATAGAACTAGGAAAAATCAAACGGTTATGTTAAGTTTTAGTTTTCAAAATTATTATTTGAATGTAAATGATGCAATGAAAATATAGAAAAATTGATTTTTTATTTATTGTTAAAATCATCATTCAAATATTAAAATCAACAATCAACAATTGAATCTACAATTAGAATATCACTTTGATGGTTATTTAACA
Organism: Andricus grossulariae; assembly: GCA_011634705.1. Taxonomy (NCBI): domain Eukaryota; kingdom Metazoa; phylum Arthropoda; class Insecta; order Hymenoptera; family Cynipidae; genus Andricus; species Andricus grossulariae. Next base: position 105,362,040 of record JAABKJ010075445.1, on the reverse strand, counting down.
ATAAAGTTACTTGTGCTTGTATGCGTCTGCCTTGATTAAATAAAATGTCACATTATTTATATTGAATTCTTTTCAGTTTCATCATAAACATAAATGTCACTTTTTTCTTACCCTTGAACTTTAAAAATCAAATTTCAACATAAAAATAAACAAAATTTCTATATGAAAATAAACGAAATGTTTTAAAATAAACGAGTTTTTTCTCATGAAAGGGTAATGTTCCACTATGTTAAAATTGAATAGAATCGACTAGATTTTCTAAAAAGTAGACCTTAATTTTTTCAAATCGACTTCGAATTTTTCAAAAATAAACCCCGAAAATCTGGTAAAGTCATTAAATTTCGAAACCTTTCTTCTGTGCCAAGCCTGGGCAGACATCGATCGAGGGAAGTCTGGAAATTAACTGGGCCAGAGTGAGCCTTCAAACCGTATATCTACAGACACAATGCGGCCCTAAGAGTGCTTTATAACCATCTTTGTCGCTCTTACGGTGTTGGCCGCGACACTGCCCTGCCGAACGCTCCAAGGGAGATAGAGTAATTGTACAAAACGAGAAGTGCCAAATTTTCTGAAACTATGATTTTCGGATAGCAGTCTCCGTTGCACACTCGAGGCCTGACATTGCTCTGCAAGACTTCAAAAGACGAACTATATCGGTGATCGAATACGCGGCTCCGTCTGAATACAACATCACTGCGAAGGAGAAAGAAAAGGAGGAAATGTGTTAGGACCTTAAAAGGGAGCTGCAAAGACTGTACCCAAAATATTTGGCACAAGTAATTGTCCTTGTGATAAGTGCTCCCAGAGGTGCGAAACTATCACTGTTACGTAACCTTAAGGCTATAATCGCGTGCCAAAAATATGCCTAAGCACTTGCGAGATGCATGCAAAAAGCTGTCATCCTTGGGTCGCTTCGTGTCATTTTTAGGTGGCAGTTGCTCTCAGTGGGACCTCGCGGTGACTGTTCCACCTCGTTTCCTAATTACATATTATAACCGGGGTTTTCAAGTTCCTTTTGTGCTCCACGGTTAACCACGTCCTGGGCGAGTGTGGCCCAGGATTGGAAAACCAAGCTATGTGAAATGGCTGCTATTTTTCTTGTTTCCAAGCGTCAGATACGTTTCCCTATCCAAGACCCGCTGGTTCCGGTCCTGTCACAACTGCGAGGTTAACTAGCTCACTCGCTGTCTCGCATGAGAAGAGTGGTGAGATCGATTGAGTGAGAGAGAGAGAGAGAGAGTTTGTTTAAGAGAGTGACGGTTATAAATGATCACAATTTCTTTTGAAAAAATCACAACAAAACATTACTATTCATTTATCTATAATACAACATGATTCCGAGCTTTTGCACCACGTCGTCCAATGTGTAATGTCGCGTGCTATTATAGTATATTATAGGAGCTAACAATTTTTTTATTAAAATTTAAAAATATTAAGTAATGCTTTAGCGCGTGCAATGATAGAAAGACCAGGAATTCGATAAGGTACAGCAACTTACATGACACAGACGTACTCTGATACATTGATTCATCTAAACTAAAAATTAAAAAATTGAAAATTAAATTAATGAAGATTTTCAATTTTTCAGGCAAAATAATATAATATATATATCTTTTCTGCAATATCTGCATGAGGAAGCCCAGTCCGAGGTACATAAATAAATGTAATATACATTTGATATAAAAGTGTTGGACGTAATGTACAAAAGTTCACCTTTTGGACAAAATAGAGTGCAAAGCATGAGATACGTGATGAGAATGTGTTCCTTAAAGCCAGAAAAATGTCAACAAATGAGAATACACAGTCACCAAATTACAGTTCTTTTCAAATTTCTGGAACCGCGAGAAATCATACGAAATCTTTGCGAATCACTTGAATGACACCTCGTCGATGAAAGCAAGCAATTTCATTTTATTATTTATTTTTGCTATTTATTTTACTTTTATTTTATGATGAACAATAGATAACGATATTACAGTTTTATGTTATATTATAACCTTTTTATAACTCATAATATCACTTATCAATCAGTTTTTGCTTGCACACACCCTTGCCCATTGAATCCAAAAGATAATGAGAGCAGGAAAGTTGTTTACCAAATGATATACGAAATAGGAAAGAATCAAAATTTATTCATTATTTGCATTGAGATACAACTTTGAACAATGACAATGAAAGATCCATTTTACATATTAGTTGCAAATTCAGTATACAAATTTTCTAAAAAAAAAACAGAATGTAAAATCAATTAGGACTTAATACAACTTATTGTTAACTATTTTATTTGAATTCGCCCTACCGTGCCTGTCGTTAAGCGTGGATAATGAAGCTACGCGACTCAACTGAAAAACTAATGTTTTCGAAAGATGAAGTGTCTTTCAATATCGCTATCGATACAGAAAATCTTAAGCAATCAAAATATTTATATGTAAAGGAAGAATCAAACGTAATCTTTTGAATTCGAAATTGAATAAGAAATTTTGATTTTATTTTTCTCTCTTCCACTTACAATTTTCTTTTGTTCTTGAATTGCATTCAAATTCCTATAAATTATACTCTGAATTTTGAATATTCGAATTACAAAAATTTGAATTACCTTATGGGGATTAGCAACAGATAAAAGAGAGAAAGCCTCAATAAATATCATAATATGCCATTTAAACCTTTTAATGTAATTTTCATCCAAATACGGATCACAAAGAATATTATATTTCAGCTGATCTTTTTTCTGTTGAATTAACGATATACATACTGTAGAGAATCTGCTGTCGTTGGCTTTCTTCTCAAAATAAAATACCCTTCCAACTGCGTTTTCCAAGAAATTATGGATTTTTCCTTCACATAAATTCTCGCCTTCAGATATCCATCTGCAACTGTAAAATCAGGTGTTTCACTGATACATATAATAAAGTTGATACAACCAGCAAGGGAACGGTTTGTGCCAACTTGAAGGCCGGAGCCGCCATGTTGCAGATGGTTTATCAATTAAATAAGGCAGCAGATTTAAATGTATTAGTGAAGATAACTTGGAAATTGTGATAAAAGGCGTGTAAAATTCAGTTTTTTTTTGAATAGGCGAATGCAATAAAAAAGGGAAAACTGGTGGCATTTAAAATTTGTAAAATAGACGCTTTTTAAAACATACATTAGAATGTTCATTTTTTTGTAGATAAAAAAAGTTGTGTAAAATTGTGCAGATGTCTAATGGACATTATAAACACACACTCAATGTAAATTATAATGTAAAAATCATTATGAAAGTCTCACATGATTTTTCATACTTTATAAAAAGAGCAATAACGGAAAAAATTCTGAAATGAATAAATAAATGTACTGATTCGTAGAATACAATATTTCAAGCACCAAATTGTTCTATACGAATTTAATTTTCACGTGCATTTAATATGTGAAATATTGTATTATACGTTTTGATACAATAAAATTTATTTGTTTCTTCTGATAATTTTTTCGTTACATTTATTTCACAAGCTTAATGCATACTTCATGATGTCCCTTGGTGATATATAAGTATAATTTTATGCTTCATACCATAATAAAGTTTCTTTTTATATGTTTTTATCTTTGATGTATATTTATATCTTAGATATTTTATACTTTAATTTGTATGCTGATTTTAAATATTCTTTTTGTAAACCATGAAAAATCGTGTAGGGCCGTTATAATAATTTTCATATTATAATTTATATCTTTAAAATTTTACACAACTATTTTAATCTGCAGACAAATAAAATTTTATACATAAATTCGAATTTGTAACCTTGAAAGTTTCCAGTAAGTTTTTCACAATTTTAATGTATATAAATTTTTAGGATATTAAAATTATTACATTGTTCGCCTGTAAAAAACTTAAAACTTTCATTGTACCTTTTAACAGAAAAAATAGATATTATATTTCATAGGTTTGAAAAAATGTGTATTATACAAATTTTAAATCCCATAGGCTTTCTTTTTTTGTATTATTCTATTATTTTTATGAATGAATTTTATCAAGTTTTGAGTTTAATTTGATTTACTCATTAACAATAAACTAAATATCATATGCCTTTTATTACTATTTTTAAGTCCTCCTTCATAATACATATGAATCTGCCGTCTTATCTCATTAGTAACATTCCTGAGACATAGCGGCCCTGGCCTTCAAGTAAGCAGACGCGTTTACCATTAAATCTGTCAGTGGCCCAAAATATAGTATATAAACTAGAGATAAAGTGGTAAAAAATTGGGACGTGGAAATAACAAATAATGTAAACACATTGCCAACACAAAGAACTTCACATAGTCACTGTATATATTTTATAATCCGAACAGAAGGTTATTAATGAAATATAAACTGCGGATTGATAAGAAGCAAATATAATCTGATGAGCTGATCTGTCCCCTACTTTGTATGTTCAAAAAGAGTGACTAATTATCGTGGTGCTCCAACGCCCTTCCTCAACGATAATTTCCTGATGCCCCTTTTTACACGATGATGATGATACTTTGTCGAAATGTGTTTTGTTCGGCAAATACCTTCTTGGCAAGCTTCTGCAAGTGCAATATACTCTGCTATTATTGACGATAGAGCGACAAAGTCCTGCTTCTTACACGCCCAGCTTATTGTACTCTCTATAAATTTAAATCAGTATCCACTCTTGGATTTTTTATCAGCTTTGTTTTGAGCCCAATCCTACATATCCCGCATCTAGTGGAATCTTCGATTTCTTCGCGTCTTCTTGTCTAGTTGATTTCAACATACTTTCGATGTATTGATGTTGACTAATGCTGAAAAACTCTTCCTTATCTTGACCAACTTGAATCCGGAGATAATGACACAATTTACCTAAATTAGTTAGATGAAAATGTTGTCCTAATGCGTGGCCTGTTTTAAGTATCTGATCTTCTTGCTTGCTTGCTTTGTAATGACCCTGTGAATTTTATAATAGTGTTCGAATATTTTTCTAATTGATTGATGGTGATTTGAATTTGAAATCGTTATTCTTTTTGAATTGAAGCGAGTTCTTGATTGATTTTAATGGTTTGACGGAAGTTTTAAAGCTTTTTTTTTCGTCTTATAAAAATCATGGAATTTTTAGGACTTCAAGTTTTCCTTCACTGCCAAAAAGATCATTAAGCATTTTGGTCGGACTTGATATTCTAGTAATTGAATCAGGAAATCCGTTGTTTGTGATTTGCTGAACTGATTATTTTGCTGGGAATATGTTGCTGAATTTTGCCTGTGATGTCTGGAGTAAAAACATGACTTTTAGTATAATCATCGACCATAAGTACAGCTTGAAAGACATTCGCATCTTTCTTGACATACGTCACAAGATGACGAAAAAACTAAAAATGCAAAAGTGGTCTTCAATATTGGGCTCAGCAGCATTATTGAAAAGGGAGGGAAATAATTTCTGACTACTTTTGTTCACACCTTGTCAGTAGACTGAATTCACCCTGAGTTTCCTAAGAAACTTGAGGCATACACATAGCATTTTGTAATTATTTTAAGGCGATAATTACACTCTGAGGCCGCGTAATTGTTTTGTCACTTTTTTTAATTATTCTTTTTTAAAACTAGTTCAAGCCTTTTCTTATAATTGTAATATCGATCTACTGAGCTTAAAGGCATGATTTAAAGCAGAATTCATTTTCTCTTTAACACTGGAATACTGAGCGGAATCAGTTGACCCCTTTCGATTTTTAGAATGTTAAATCTCCGCAGTGACTGCTTGCAGTTAGATGGCGTTTTCTGGCTTTGAATTATTCATAAATTGAAGGATTTGACCATTTTTTCGAAAATATTGAATGCGCACAAGGAAAATTATTTAGAAATCATTCAAAAATCATCAGAACATGCCAGTAATTCTAGCGCTAAACATTTTTTGTAATGAATCTCACTTGTACGGGCCTCGGACTCATTTCATAAATTCAAAGTAGCGTAGAGCTGACAAATTACGTTTATTCCAGTGTAATTGAATTAAATTACAAATTATTCGTATGAAATTTGTATTTTCTGCCAAATACATAATGTCCTATAACAAATTATTTTCAATTGATTTAGAATTAGTTCGAGCATTAAATTATCATAAGTACTTTACACGTGCATTTCATAGTGCCTAGAACAGCGAAGTACAGTTTCTGATCGCACAGGACTAATGACTAAATGATTTATGAAGTGCAGTAGACTTCTATTATAATTGGGGTGGTGTAGTAGTTTTCCACTATACGTAGCGCTCCGCAGTATAATTCTGCTACATTCTAGACTGCGTAGGAGACTTCCACAATGCGAACAGGTGCACAGTATTCTTTTTTATACTCTTGGCTGCGCATTTGAGTTTTAGAGTAATCAATTCATTCCAGCACATATTTTATGCAAATAAAGATATTTGATGACAAACACAAAACAGCATTTTTACAAATATGAACTAATAGTCTACGTTGAAAAATTATTATTTGAACAAACACTCACAAAAATTTCATAAACGACTAATCAACTAATTTTAGTTTGAAAAAGGCTTGTGGTATTGCAAAATTGCCAAGGATTAAGAACTTAAGGAATGGTAAGGCTTCTCATATTGACAGCATTTACGCTGAAATTATACATCACAGGCTGTGCGAGTTCATAAACTTATGTATCCAGATGAACGAAGTTTCAGATGACTGGAAAAAGGCGATCATCGTCTCAATATACAAAGGAGAGACTTGAGACAAGTCATACAAAAAAGTTTCAGGGTGAACAAAAAAGTTTTCTGTGCGTTTGTTGATCTAGAAAATAACCTTTGATACAGTGAATAGAAGCAAGGTGTGGGAACTCATGAAAGAGTATGAAGTGAATGAATGGTTCCTGAAAATAATAAAATCAATATATGCAGGTAGCAGGAAGAGTGTTGGAGTAAATGGGCAACTGAGTGACTGGTTCGATATCAGGCAAGGTGTTACATAAGAATGCGTTACGTCCTTTTGGTTGTTCATCATATTCGTGGACAAGTGTCTAAGAATAGCGCACCTCTACGAAGAAGGTGTGAATCTCGAGACAAAAGAGGTGCGTGGGTTAGCGTTTGCAGACTCGACCAACTCTGCATCACGACGTGGCTAGGCGACCCTGCACTGCTAAGGTCCAGCAAACAGCGATACTCGAGACAGAGCGGAAGAACCACTGGGAAGACAAGTAGCCCAGCCAACGGACTCAATAAGCGAGCAGCAATGGTTGGAAGGGACCCATTGGTCGGGATTTACAAACCAGCCTTTTCTACTTTAACCACCCGATCGACAGCCACGAGACAAAGGAAGTACGGGTCAAAAGGAAAGGAACGAAAGGAAGCGGACAGAATCACATTGACAAACGACCAGTACTCGTTGCTTCGCGGTGCTGTGGCCGGACGTCCCACGGTGACCAGGAAAAAACCTCGTGGCCATTATCAATTAAAGAGAGGTGAAAATGTGTCAAATGTCAAGACGTAACTTCATACCGACAACCTTTTGATTCAAACATGTTCATTTTCGAACAATCTTCCTTATGTGATTTTTTTTGAAATACATACATCATTTACTGCCATAATTTTATTCCTGGTGTTTTCTTCTCTTTTGAAAATTTTAGTCAAAATTCCAAACAGTGATTTAAATGTTCAAAATTGTATTACGTTAGTGGATTTCCATAAAAGTCAGTACAAGGTGGTATTTCGAAATTTAGAATACGAATTTCAAGTAAAAATTACAAAACATAACTAAAATTTTGAAAATTTTAATTAATTTGTAGATCTTCATCAATGTCTGTATGAGAGATTTTTTAAAGTTCTAAAATACGGATTTGGGGTCCAAATACACAAGTTAAGAAAATTACTTCAATTTCGAACGATATTGAACGAGTCATTTTTTCGAGTTTTGGAATACAAATTTGGAGTCCAAATTCACGAATTCAAAAAGTCATCTCGAATTTCGAAAATTTGATTAAATTGTTAGATGGCCATGAAATTCAGTAAGAGGTAATTTTTCAAGTCACAGATACGAATTTGAGGTCAAAATTTAAAAATCTGACTCTTTGCTAAATTTGATCAAATTGGTACATTTTATCCATTAATTATCAAAATGTTTGCGCATTCAATAACAAAATGAGTGATTTGCGTATCTTCTCAGAATCATCTGATGATGATTTTATTGTTTTCACCAGAACCTGGTTGAAAATCAATGTAAATAGCTCTGACCTTTTTGATCTGGATCTGTTAAATTTCTGGAAATATTAATGTTTCTTCTGTTTTGAAGCTTCGTTGCCTAAACGGTACATTAAGAAAATTATCTCAATTTAACTAGAATGCTCATTTTTTGAATAATTAGGACCTGTCATATATAAATTATATGAAATTGATATTAAATACGTATTTATGTAAATGTATGCTAAGTTATTGAGTCTATGAATAAGTTTCTGATAAATTGTATGTAGAATCTGAATAATATTCTGATTATTCAGAGTTGAAAATTATATGATATTTATACTGAGAAGTTAAAAAATCAGAAATTAAATTTATAGGGATGATGGAACATGTACCCTGCGTCACCATCTTAAGATATGAGCATTTGTTATATTGAGAACATTATCTGAAGAATTATGCCTTGCCGCATGCGAAGTAACCCTTCTAAAGATCATGGGCGTAATAACTAGCAATTCTATATAATCATATATGAGTTAGTGAATAATGATAATTCAACAATCGAAAGGAACGAAAATCGTAGTGTTATATAAATTAACAGATAAACGTAGACAAAGATAATCAGACGCAAGATAGAAGAGGACTTAACATAGTGAATCTAAGATCATATTTTATGATTCGTTGAAGAAGTCTAAATCAGTCAGTTTGTTGAGACAGTTTTCGCCTTTTTTTATAATGAAAACCATTTCGGCAAAAGCACGTTTGTAATAATTAGATTCAACATGTTCAACATCGCAATCAATTGCAGTTGAATCTCTATCATGGCTTTGAACCAAATGTTTAGCTAAAACTTTATGATTTTTTTCTACATGGTTTATGTTATTTTTATGTTCCTTCATTCTAATACGTATTCATTCTTATATGTTTCGTTTGTCCCACATAAGTCCTGCCGCAGTTACACCTGATTTCATAAACTACGTCAGATTAATCGAAAGTATCTAATTTGTCTTTAACTAATTCAACAAATTTATTTAATTTAGATTGAACTAATAAACCAGTTTTTATTTTCAATTTATCTAATAACCTGTTAACATTTTCTGAAATTGTCCCTAAGAAAGGAGTGAAGATGATCTCCTGTTTACCATCAATAGTACCATTAACATTTGGGTTGTTATTAGAAGGTTGATTTTTCTTCAAATCTTAACTCAGAAAGTCTTTTGTTGATATGTTTCTGTACGTATTCGTTAGGATAGTCGTTATACCATAAGAATTTTTCAACAATTTGTAGGTTATCTGAGTGGAAAGTATTATCAGAAAGTAGACTAGCGGCATCGACAATGTTTTTAACAATGCCTATTTTATGTTGAAAAGGGTGGTTGGATAAAAAATTCAGAAGACCGGTATCATTTTCTTAATAAATTCCGCTTATTCTAAATTTGGTAACCTATTTTATAGGCAGACGTTTGGAATTTCCATGGGGTCACCTATCTCCGCAATTCTTGCCGAGATTGTTATGCAAGATCTTAGAACGAATGTGATGAAAAAATTGGATTTTCAAATTCGGGTGTATTTTCGTTATGTGGATGATACCTTTCTTATTCTTCCTGAAGATAAAATTAAATTTACAGATATATATATATATATATTTTTATATATATACATTCAGTTTTTTCTTGAAAAACAAACTCTTTTAGTCACAAAATTATGTTTTTGGTTGATTTATCATTTTAGTTATAAATCATTTTTTCTGTATTTTGTTAAATTTCATATTTTTTGGTAGGAAATTGATCTTTTTGGTTCAAACTTTTTTCATTGCAAATTGATTTTATAAACTGAAAATTTAACCACTTCGTATTTTGTTGGTAATTTATTATTTTTTGATGGACATTAAACTATTTGGTTCAAAATGTATGAATTTTCTTAAAAATTCATTTTTTTTTTGTACAAAATTCATTTTTTGAAATTTAATCTTTTTCGGTACGACATTAATCTGTTAAAAATTGATCTGTTTGATTGAAAATTCATTTATTTAATTGAAAATATAACTATTTTGTTGAAAATTATTTTTTTTTGTTTAAATCCTTTTCTAGTGAAAACTTAACTCTTCTATTTTCAGTTAAAAATTTAAGTTTCATTTAATTTGTTGACAATTTATCATTTTTGTTGAAAAATTCATTTGATTAATTAAAAACATCAGATATTTGATTAAGAATTCGTTTCTTATTCTTTAAATTAATTTTTTAACTAGAAATGTACAACAATATTGTTATAAATTACCCTTTTTAGTTGAAAATTTATATTTTCGGGTTGTAAACTCAAGTATTTGGTGCAAAATTAGTCTTTTTGGCAAGAAAATTCAACATTCTGCATGAAATTATTTTCTTCATTGACTCAAAGAATCTTTCGCGTAGAAAATTAAATTTTTGTAAAAAATTAATTTTTACGGTTTGACAATTATTCTGTTTTGACTGAGAATTCAACCAGTTTGTGGAAAATCGTAATTTTTGTTTGAAATTAACTGTTTCTGATTTGAAATTAAGATATTTTTTTTATGGAAATAACTTTTACACTTTTTTTTTAAATAAATTTTGTTGTTGTTGAAGATTCACCTCACGGATTGAAAATATAACCATTGTATTTAAAATTCCTTTTTTGGTTCTAAGTTTACTTTTTCGAATGAAAACTTCATATTTCTATTTCTGATTCAGAATGTATCTTTTTGAGATGAAAAATAAACTATTTGATCAAAAATTTGTCTTTTTTGATAGAAAATTATTCTTCCTGGGTGAAAATTGCTCTTTCTGGTTAAAAAATGAACTATTTTGTTGAAAATTAGTTGTAGTTTTTTCGGTTTGAAATCATTTTTCAACTTTTTTAGTTGAAAGATCTTGTATGTTGTTGAAGATTCTTATTCTTTCGTAGAAAATAAATCTTCTTGTTTTGAGATACATCTTTTCGATTAAAAATCTCATGTAATTCTTGGATCACCCCTTTCCAAATTCTTTATAATTTTCATCACTAAAAGTCTTATTATTTTATGTGACGTAATGTACAACTTAGCGTTACTCTGAGATTGATTATCTAGGTAAAAGGTTGTTTTACATATAAGAAAAAATTGTTTACAGTCAGGAAGAATGAAAAATTTGTGAGTGAAAATTGAGAGAATTTCGTAATTGGGATTTCGTAGCAACCCCGTTAATTACTAATTTGCTATCTTGATTAAATCCTAAATTTCTCATATTGCCTTTGCTTCCGAAGCCGTCATTTTCAGTCTGAAACAATAGAAAATTAAATTTAAATTAATCGATCAAACGAAGCTTTGACTTTTCCTGCTTGTGACTAGCACACGCCTTCTGCCTTTGAAAGTTTCAATAGTTTCGTAATCCTATTAGAACGTTATCTAAAGCCGATAGAGCAGTATACCTTTATCGGTGATAGAAATCTCTAGTTTCTCACGAAGGGGGTTGATGCTCCATTGTTAGGCCTGTAAATTCACATGAGCAACCAACAGTTTCGTGATAACGTAGTTGCTTCAGAGTTCAATTCTATGGTACTGAAAGGATTTCGATTAGTCAAAAAGGAAGCAAGCGAGGGGTTACTCAAATTTTTGGTGTACACTAGATTGAAAGATTGCAAGATTGCATGGAATTGCAAAATATTGCATGAGATTGCAACATATTGCATGGATTATAGGAAACCCGTTACCTATACAGAAAACAATTCTGCCGTCCTGATGAAGAAACTGTACAACTGCACTGTAAAAAAGTTCTGTTGGGAACTTCCAATAAATGTACTGGAATCTTATTTCCGAAACGTAAGGTAACGCTATTGGAATTTTACAATATCTCGTAGAGTTCGCGCTACGATGACTCCACAAATTACAACACTTACACTGTTAAAAATGTTTGGAATTCTGCAACACTTCTACAATACAAGCGTAAGGTAAAATTCCAAACAATATATTGGTATTTAGTTAAAAATTCGTCCTTTTTGTAAGAAAATAAATTTTCTTGGTTGAAAATTCAACTTTTCCAGTTGAAGAATCATCATTTTAGTTAAAAATTAATTTCTTCCATTAAATTTTTTTCTCTTCAAATTAATCTTCTTGTTTGAAAATTCATCTTTTTTGTTCTAAATTCTACGACTCGGTTGAAAGTTAAACTTTTTTGTCATAAATTTTTTTTTTGGGTTGAAGGTTTAATATTTTAATTGAAAAGTTAACAATTCCAGTTGATAATTCAACTACTTTTTGAAAATACTTGTTTTTTGATTGGAAATAAATTTTTCAACTGAAAATTAATTAATTCAGTTAAATATTTTATAATTTTAGTTACACATTCATATCCTTGGTTGAAAAATAAATTTTTCCAACTAAAAATTTAATTTTTCAATTTTTAGTTAAAATTGATCTTTTTAAGTAGAAAATTCATGTATTTAGTTAAAAATTCGTCCTTTTTGTAAGAAAATAAATTTTCTTGGTTGAAAATTCAACTTTTCCAGTTGAAGATTCGTCATTTTAGTTAAAAATTAATTTCTTTGTTACATTTTTTTTGTTTTAAAAATTAATATTCTTGTTTGAAAAATCATCTTTTTTGTTCTAAATTCTACTTCTCGGTTGAAAGTTAAACTATTTGTTATAAATCATTTTTTGTTGTTGTTGTTGTTGAAGATTTAATATTTTAATTTAATAGTTCACAATTCTATTTGATAACTTAACTATTCTGTTTCATGCATTTAGTTAAAAATTCGTCTTTTTGGTAACAAATATTACTTAATAAAAAGAAATAAAAAATATTTATTAATTGTAATTAATTTAATTGTCAGGGAATTTGATTCCAGAAAATGAAGTATCTCTCGAGAAAGTCGTCTTCATATTTTCCTTCGTTTTAAGATTATTTACACACATTGAATAAATTAAACAGTATGTAGGATGTACTTTATGTAAGTGGAAAGCTTGAACAAAAAACACGATTTTGAGAGAAATCAGCGATTGCATGAGATCGTTGTTTAAATCCGGTTATGGAAATCAGATGACTATTTCATATCAGCTGATGTCGTCAGAGTTTAGAAAATATACGCATAAACATTTGAGAGTTCAACATACTGAATTACTCATTTTACGATTAGATTTCACATTTTTTAAATTTTTAACGATTAATTATATCTCGGTAAAAATTGATAATTATTTTTATATTTACGCATCATTTTTCATGGTTTTGCACTTACATTTTCAAATTGCAGAATAATAAAATTCCCGAATAGGAAAATTTCCGAATAGGAAAATTCCCGAATAGGAAAATTCCCGAATAATAAAATTCCGAAACAGTTTAAAATATTACCGAATTGGAAAAGTGTTCGGAAATTTTATTATTCGGAAACTTTATTGTCGGGAATTTTCCAATTCTGGAATTTTATTATTTGGGATTTTTCCAATTCGGGAATTTTCCAATTCAGTAATATTATAAACTATTCGGAAATTTTATTATTAGGATATTTTATTATTCGAGAATTTTATTATTCGGAAAATTTATTATTCGGAATTTTTCGAATTTGGGAATTTTATTCGGAAACTTTATTGTTTGGGAATTTTCCAATTCTGGAATTTTATTATTTGGGATTTTTCCAATTCGGGAATTTTCTTGTTTCGAAATTTTCCAATTCAGTAATATTATAAACTATTCGGAAATTTTATTATTCGGATATTTTATTATTAAAGAATTTTATTATTCGGAAATTTTATTATTCGGAATTTTTTGAATTTGGGAATTTTATTCGAAAACTTTATTGTTTGGGAAATTTCATTATTTGGGATTTTTCCAATTCGGGAATTTAGTTATTGGGGAATTTTCCAATTCAGTAATATTATAAACTGTTCGGGTATTTTATTATTCGGAATTTTTTAATTTGGAAATTTTATGCGGAAACTTTATTGTTCGGGAATTTTCCAATTCAGTAATTTTATAAACTATTCGAAAATGTTATTATTCGGATATTTTATTATTCGGAAAATTTATTATTCGGAATTTTTCGAATTTGGGAATTTTATTCGGAAACTTTATTTTTTGGGAATTTTCCAATTCTGGAATTTCATTATTTGGGATTTTTCCAATTCGTGATTTTTGTTATTGGGGAATTTTGCAATTCAGTAATATTATAAACTATTCAGAAATTTTATTATTAAAGAATTTTATTATTCGGAATTTTTTGAATTTGGGAATTTTATTTGAAAACTTTATTGTTTGGGAAATTTCATTATTTGGGATTTTTCCAATTCGGGAATTTAGTTATTGGGGAATTTTCCAAAACTCTCCACGCTGATGTGTTTATCCCCAGGATATTTGACGCCCCAATTCTTAACGATTGAATCTAAAGTTTTATTTCGCCTTTGAAGAGGGGTATGATTCTCTGGGGTTCCCCAACCAACTATTTCATGACCTGCCCGTCCGACTCTTATTGGCCCGGGCCACACGACCCATAAGGCGTACTCTGAGCAAACTGCTGAAAGAATTGATTTGGATAGCAACCCCCGGTTGCCGCTAGCACACCGTAAATGGGGTTACTGTGTGATGTGGGATGGTTTGTCACACCTCCTTGAGAGGTGGGTGTATTCACAAACCCCGGAACCAATGGCCTATTGGCCCAACTATACCCTGGAAATTGTTCCGGCCTAATCCGCGTCCCAACCAACTCATCTGATGGCATGCTGACCTTTCTTGGCTCGATTCTAATACGCGAGCCATTGAAATCACCCTGATCATAATCGCTGGAGTTATTCCCATTGTTTCCACTACTCACCCGGGTCCTATGGTTTTAGATATTGCCCCTAAAATACGTGAGGCAACACCTATGTCGTATGTAGGCCCATAACCTGCCCTATACGGCCTAGCAGGAGTGGGTGCTACGGCCACCGACTGTCGCAGTGACAGTGCTTGAAGTGAGACTAGCTAATCCTACTGTAGGGACATAATTGTTCTAAAATAGTGGACAATGTGTTAGGTGGGGTTGAGTCATTGCACTAGTTCCTACCGAAATATAACTATTAGTCCCCGCAATCAACGGATGGGTACCAGGCGTTGCGACACCTGTCCAAAAATCAGGCCTCATTACCAGGCTGAGAGTGGTTTCCCTAAATCTCCGGAAAATTTCCGCGGAATCCCCTTCTCTATCCACAGTCTCTCTAAGCTGTGTTATAATTTCTGTCGGGGATAGTTTGGAGATTTTGTTATCCTCTTTATTGTCCTCGGTGAACCAAAGGATACCCGGCATGCCCGCCTCTATTTGTAGGAACCTAATGACCCTATTCCTTAACACTGGGGCAGGGCCCAGTACACTGAGCCCCCTAATATCCAACCAGTCTCTTAATTCATCCTCATCCATATCCGTAATGGACTGAGGAACTTCAAATTCTGATTTGTCCGCCATTTTATTCGTCTGAATTCTTTATTTATTTACGGTAAGAAAATGCCTACCGCTATTTTCCTTATTTATTTATTATTTTATTGTTAGAAAATTCTTACCGCTATGTTCTTAATTAATAGTGAAACACCATTAACAATCTGAACTGGTTCAATTTTGTTCTATCATAAAACCAGATTGAAGCGCTCATATAATCATACGACCCAAGCTCAAAATTGAATAATTGAATGTGAGTCCCATGATAGCAACCGTAACACCTAATACTATCCTATTGTACCAAAAATGTGTCTGAGTATTAATAAATACTGGCCGTTTCTAATTTATCACGCCTGATTAAACAATGCTGTAAAGACCTCGGCGATGACTCATAAAAATCGCTGTGGTTCCTTTACGAGTTTGCTCGTATTCCCACTTTATTCAATTATCCTGCTGAAAAACAACATTGAATTGTCCAACAAAATTCATTCCCAAAATGCACCGATTGCCCATGCTCGAGATGATTTTAAATTCGAATTCCTTGTTCAAATTATTAACATGTACAGGGAGTGTGCAACGACCTTCAATAATTTTTGTGACCCCGAAACCAGATTCCAAAAATTCAATTCCCGGACAAGTTATTGTTTTGCATGCCAATTCAGCTAAATCGAATGCTTGGGCTCCAATATAATTATCTGTCACTCCAAAATCTATTATTACGTTTAATGGGCAATTTACTATTTTAATTTTCGCGTGCATTTTGGTTAAGTTCACAAATCAATGGGAACTAAATTTAACCAGTCGGACCACGAGTCAACTCACGACCTGCGCTTCAATTTTGCTCAAACACGACAAATTCTAATATTCATTATGCATTTTCACTCAATTGATTAACTTTATATCACTTCCTTAATTTGTAACTGAATATTTATTTCTTATTTGCTTCATTAATTTTTAATCAAGCAATGTTTACAGGTTGACATATTTTTGAATTTATAAATTTTTATTTGATTAACTAATCGTAAATAATTCAATTTTTTGTTGATGAATTTATTTCTAATTCATAAATTTTATTTATTAATCAAATAAATTGTTTCAATCAATTAGTCATTTCTCTCTCCCTGCTCAGATCTTCACGCCTCACGTTAGTAGGCGCCATTATAAGCTTCACTTTTTCTTATTTTATATTATAAAGATTATTGGCTTAGACCTGGGCCAATCATCAAATCTCTACTTTTATTTAATTTAAGTAGTTCAATTAAAAAAAAAAAAAAAATACATTTTTGACAATAAATGGAATGGTTAAATTTTCATTGAAAAAATTAATTTTCAATAAAAAAATTTTGTCTATCAATTAAATGAATTTTTAATCAAAAAAATTAATTTTCTATCAAACAAGATTAATTTTAACTTCATAGATAATTCCACACGTAGCCAGACATATTTTTTTAATAAGAAAAATAATCAGCTAATTTTAAGGAATTGTAAGCAAATGACAAAAATGGTGTCATTCATATTGCATTTACTGGAATTTTCCTTCTACAATAAAGAAACGTCTGTAAATCATATACAACGTTTTCGATTCATATAAGAGTTTTTGTAAAATTTATTTGAAAATGTTGGAAAATAAACCAATTTTTTTCAAGAAATCATCATTAGTTTGCACATAGCGCACAATATTCTAGTTATAGTTATAAAAAAATAAAATAAAACTCACGTTTCAATAGCAGCGCCTCCTTCGGACATCCCTTACTTAGATCCGCAATAATGCATTCCGTATACTTCTTGAAGAGTCGATCATTATCAATTATTGGTTTTACATCGATATGAAGCCACGTATCAGGATAAATGTCCTCATCTGCACCAACAACTGCCAAAATGCCAACAACAAAAACAACAGAGAGGAAGGACATTTTGTCAAAAAAAATTGTTGTACCTCTGAGTGAAAATTGAATATTCTTCTTGTATATTCTCCCAGGAATGACGATTCTGCACGCTGGAGTTGAACTTATATACTAGAAGATTTTGCAAAAAAAAAAACCTGCTCGAATATAAAGACTTGTTGACAAAAAGTGACGATTTACGTCACACGGGAAATGTAATATTCAGAGAAATATAGTATGATCTCTTGTGTAGGATTGGAATTTTTTATACAGGTTTGGACAATGTTAGTTATTTAATTAATTACTGAGTAAGCCAAAACCAATTATAAAATCCTTTTCTGTGGAATAGAGATTTTATTTATCAGTTTTAAGAATTATCATGGTCAGTGAGATATTTTAAAAGGAATTTGAGTGAAATGAAATAAGTGGTATAATTAGTTTCTTACAAAAAGGAATAACATTTTTTTAATATTAACTAGCATAATCAATAGGGTGGTCCACATTTTTTTCGAATTTTCATACATATCGCCCGGAACTTTGTTCGAATCCACATAAGATTAAATCCATTTTTTTGTTTTGAGAAAAATGATATTTAGAGGTGGCGCAAGCCCCATGAAGTATAACACGCATTTCCCATAAGAAAAAAAAGATTTTGTAAATTTTATCCGAAATCGTCAATATTAGTTAAATCGATTAAAGTGAGGTTTTGGCGCTAATTTTGATTTTCTTGCGATTTTTTAAATGCTAATTGTTTCTGGCACAAGCAATACTATTTTATACTGATAATTAAACGTTTGCATAAATTTTTAAAAAAATTTATTATTGTTTTCAGGCATTTTCTCTTAGAATAAAGTTAGAAATTCGCGGTTCTTTTTTTCAAAAAATTTCCACTTTTTGTCCCATTTTCAATTATTGTTAACAGGTATGATTGTTTGAAGAATTTATTATTATTATTAATAATATTCTCTTAGAATAATGCAAAAAAATTTCAGTTTTTTCATAAATTTTCCAATTTTCGGATAGAGTGAGGTAAGTGATTGATTAAAGGCAACAAAATTAATTGTTCAAACAATTTATTATTATTGCTCATATTATTCAATTTGAATAATGCTATTTGAACAAACTGTTATTGTTTATAACTATCCTCTTCTTTATTAATGTTAAATAGTTGCGGTTTCTTCTGAAATGTTTAACTTTTTACCCACTTTTTACTTAGTGAAGTAATAAATAATGACGTTAACAAACATAGTTGTTCAAACAATTTATTATTATTTATAACTATCTTCTCTTAGATAAGTGCTAAAAAGTTGCGGTTTTTTCTGAACTCTTAAACTTTTTTCGACTCTTCACTTAGCGAGGTAATAATTAATTAAAGTCATAAAACATCATTGTTTTAACCATTTATTATGGTTTATAACTATCTTCTCTTGGAGTAATGCTAGAAAGTTGCGGATTTTTTTAAAATGTTGAGCTTTTCTTTGGCTTTTTAGTTTGCAACAAATAATGAATATCAATATTAATTTCAGGAAAAAGGCTCATAGTAACTATTTCAAAGAAAATTTACATTTAATATGATCCATATAGAAAATTTGAAGAATATTTCAAATATTTTTAATTAAATTTCATTCAGAAAAAAGATCTTCTCCTTTCACTCCACTGGGATTCGAACACCAGGTCAACTGATTTCCGGTCAGGTGCTCTAATATTTAATCAAAGAAAAGAATTTTCAACAAAATAGCTGAATTTTCAAGCGAAGAAGATATATGTTAAAGCAAACATGGAATAGTTAAATTTTCAGTAAAAAAATGCATTAAAAAAAAAAGAATTATCAATAAAATAGATCAATTTTTAAGCAACGTAATTAATGTTTAACTAAAATAATGAATCTCCAACCAAAAAAATGAATTTTTAACCCAATAGTTGAATTTTTTACCAAAAAAAAGACAACGTTTCAAGAAAATAGTTAAATTTTGAACGAAAAAGATTAAATTCCTATCAAAAAAGATACATTTTCAACCAAAACTGGAATAGTCAAAGTTACAGTTGAAAAAATTAATTTTTAATAAAAAAACAACTAATTTTCAATCAAAGGGATGAATTTTCAACCAAAAAGGTTAATTTTCTTTTTAAAATATATAATAAAGAAACTTCTGTAAATCATATACAACGTTTTCAAATCATATAAAATGTTGTAAAAACATTAAGAAAATGTTATGTGCTTGAAGTTCTGAACGTTCAAATTAAATTAAATTTTTTACTGATAACTTTGTTAACCAGAAAAAGTTCTCAAATGTTTGTTTATTTATATTGGAAATAATTTATTATTGAAACAGAATTATAATGCATATTTGAAATTGCAATTGGAACAATGATGATGGATGAAATAGAAATAGGGAAAAATATTTCGTTCATTAAATAATAAACCGAAATTTTATAATTAATAAATAAATAAAATAAATAAACCGAATTTTTGTACTAATGAAAGGGTTCTTGTTATGTCTAGTTATGTTCTGGTTATAATAAAAATTAATTTTGATCTGTTTATCCTCAGTGTAACGGGAGCTGTCTTGCTAAGTTTTGGATCTGTCTTAGCCTGTGCGATACTGCGTTCTGTAACACCGCCAAATCCAACAGTCTGCACGATTTTGGGACTCGGTACGTCGATTCTTCTCATCAAAGTTGGTTCAGACTACCTTCAACACGTAGATGAGAACACGAAATAGAACTAGATCATCGCAGTCGCGATATTCGATGAATTTTGTTAACGTTATTGCCAAACGTATCACCAAAAACAACAGAAATTGATTAAAAATATATGTACAAAGGGATCACACCGTATTTATTTGGTGAACGTTATCTGGAATGTAGTCGAATAGTATAACCGGCACATTGTTGTTTTTTTTTTTCTATGAATCACGCTTGTATGAAACTTGGCTGATGTTTCGACTCTTCATTTACATAGGACATCGAGCGGCTTCACTAATATTTAATCAATGTAGAGAACCTTGAATAACCAAAGTTCGTAGAATGATTTCAGGTATCAATGTCTAGAGTGTCAGGCAAAAAATATAATTATTATTGCAAAAACGCGAGTCTAGCAGGCAGTCATGTCTGTGCTGTTGTTCTTGGAGCAACGTTGAATAACATTCAAATGGTATGGAAATATACGGCATATTTTGTATTATAGTTGAAATGATTTTTGGTTTTTCTTCGCCCAACATATTTATTGAGGGTGGCCGCTGGACCAGGAAACTGGGAAATGACAGTGAATTTATTTTTTGACCGGGAATTTGACAAATTGTTAGTATGTGATTTACAGAAGTTTCTTTATTATATATTTTTGGTTGAAAATTCATCTTTGGTTGAAAATTAGTTTTTCTTTGTTTAGAATTAATTTTTTCAACTTGAAATTTGACTATTCCAGTTTTTGTTGAAACTATCTTTTTTGATAGAAATTTAATCTTCTTGGTTCAAAATTCATCTGTTGGGTTGAAAATTTAACAATTTTTTGAAAATTCATCTTTTTCGGTTGAAATTTGAACTATTGGGTTAATAATTAATTTTGTTGGTTGAAAGATTCATTATTTTAGTTAAAAATTAATTTCGTTGCTACAAATTTATCTATTTTGTTGGTAATTCATTTTTTTAAATGAATTTTTTAACTGAAAATTTAGCTATTCTATGCTTGCTTTAACATTTATTTTCTTTCCTTGAAAATTTAGCTATTTGGTTGATAATTTGTTTCTTAGGTTAAATTTTTAACTATTAGGTTAAGATACATTTAAAAAATTCATCTTTTTGATTGAAAATTAGCTTTTTTTATTGAATATTAATTTTTTAACTGGAAATGTAACTATTCCATGTTTGCTTCAACTTAATTAATTTATTTAATATAATATATAATATTTAATATTTAATTTTTAATATATTATATTAAAAAATTTATTAATTTATCTTCTTTGCTTGAAAATTCAGCTATTTGGTTGAAAATTCTTTTCTTTGCTTAAAAATTCATGTATTTTGTTAAAAATAATCCTCTTAAACATAATTTTCACATTTCCTGTCATAAATTATGAAAGATAAAAGGTAGGAGCTAGAGGTATTTTCGATACAAATTTTCTAGACGTACAAGCTTTTATTTCAACATTTTTTCGTATATGTAATTGTTTGTGAGAGAAATAAATAAATGAGATTTTATGAAAATAATTCTCCTGACAACAGAAGTTATTTAGTGCGCATTGAATTCACAGAATACTTCCCTGCAGAAATTTTGTTGGGTTTTTTCATAATAACAAAGCACGAAATTCAGTGCACAAAACGTTCTAAGACATTTTTTCTTGCAAGTCGGAAAAATGCGAATGCCTAATTTTCTCTTTGAAAAAAACAACATAATAGCTTACAAGATTCACTAATTTGAAGCGAAAAGCTTTTTAAGGATTTCCAAGTCTGCTAATTAAAAAAATATATATCGCATGTAGCAAGAAGAGGTTTTCGTCTGGATCTTGAGACTTTTTTCCAATTTTAGACCAGTTTTTAAATTTAATAACGTTATAAAAACATTTATATATTTTGTTTTTCCAAAAATTTGTAGAATTTTGAAAATTTTTGAATGTTTGCAAATTCTGAAAATCTTACAAACTTCAAAAAATGTCTAATTGGGTGATATTTAAAAAATTTCAGATAATTTAAAAATTTTTTGTTGAATAAGAAGTTTATCACTGATTTTCAAATATTTTCTGAATTAATATTAAAATAAAATTCATGCTTACGAAATTTAAATTTGGAAAATTGTTGAAAGTTTGAAAATATTGCAAATCTTCAAAATTGTTCTAAATTTTCTAAAATTTCAAATAATTTCTCTTGAATAGGAAATTTATGATGAATTTACAAAAAATGTTGTTCATTCATGGTAAATTTCCAAATTGCCAAATTTCAATTTTATTTTAAAATTAAGTTGAGGAATTTTTGAAATTGGAAAATATATTGTAATTTCTGGATTGCCAAAAACTTTAAAATGTTTGAAATGTTATTAAATGGTGAAAATTTGAAATTTCAAAAGCTTGAGGATTTTGAATATTCTTGAATATTTAAAAATTCTCAAAATCATCCAAATTTCCTGAAATTTTCAATAATCTTCAAAAATTTGGTTAATTAATGGAAAATTTTTGAACTGCCAAACTTTATTTTTATTTCCGTTTGTGCCTAATATTACTGAAAAATTGGGGGATTTGGAAAAGGGGATGGACTTGTCATCCCGAAAATTCAGGACGACGAGACACTTTATTTATTTTTCTATAAATTTAGGATTTTTTTAAATATTTCGTAATTTCTAAACTGCCAAACTTTATTTTTATTTCAGGTTGTGTCTAGTAGTACTGAATTTTTTTTTGATCTTTTAAAATATTTCGTAATTTCCAAATTGCCAAAGACTTGTGATTTTTGAAATTTCATAATACCCTTGAAATGTTATAAAACTGGAGAGATGTAAAAAAAACTTTAAATTTCAAAATTTTGAAGATTCTGAACATTTTTGGATGTTTGAAGATTCTCAAAATCTTCAAAATTTAAACAAATTCATAAAATTTGAGAAAATTTCAAAATATTTTGTAAAATAAGAAGTTAACCATGAATTAAGAAAATTCTAACTTTCTATTAAAATTCAAGTAAAGTGAACAAAATTCCCTGATTGTTGAAATTTAGAAAATTTTTGAAAGTTTACAAATATTTAAAAATTTTAAACTCTTTCAAATTTGTAAAAAATTTTAAACTCTTTAAAATTTTTAAAATTTTTTAAATCTTAAAAATTTGTAAAATCTTTGAAATTGTTCAAAATCTTAGAAAATTTCTAAACATTCAAATGATTTATTGTAAATTTCTAACTTTCCAAACATTTCACTTACCTGGGAAATTAATAAAAATTGCAGTTGCAAAGAGTAAAGAACAAATTAGGATCTTCATTTTTACAGTTTCTCTAGACAGGTTTTGCAAGCTGTGGTTGAGAAATCTGAATCATTTTCATTGCTATATATACTAAACACTCTCGGATTACTCAATCTTATCATAAGACGCAGATTCTTCCAAATTATTAGAATTGAGTATGTGGTAGTAATACTACGTCGCAGGGGCAAAGAGATATCTTCAAAACCAGGTCAATAAGAATAGTAAACAAAAATCATTTTATACATCTTCACGGAAAAAAAATTCGACTGACTTACAGAATCATTCGCTCAACTTATGATGACCGAATATCCTCCTGCCAATGATTTTGAAAAATTCCTATTCAAAAAATGTGCGAAATTAATGTTTTATAAAAGTGTCTCCTTGAGCGAGAAATCTAAATTGCTGCAGTACTAAGATAATTTCTGAAAATTATTTTGACAGATGGGAAGAAGGAAAAGATGTTAGGGAAAGAGATGAGTAAGAGGACCATAACAAGGAAAGAAATAGTCAAGTTGTTAGAAATGATGACAGATGAAAAAGGACCATATTAAGCGAAGAAATAGTCAAGGGGTTAAGAATATTAACTGATGGAAAATGACCATAACAAGGGAAGAAATAGTCAAGGTTTTAGGAATAATGACAGATGGAAAAGGACCATGACAAGTGAAAAAATATTCAAGGTGTTATCAAAGATGACGGATGGAAAATGACCATGACAAGGAAAGAAATAGTCGAGGTGGTAGAATTGATGACAGATGGGAAAGGAACATAACAAAAAAAATAGTCAAGGTGTTAGGAATAATGACAGATGAAAAATGACCATAACAAGTGAAGAAATAGTCAAGGTGTTAGGAACAACGACAGATGAAGAAGGACCATAACAAGTGGAGAAATAGTCAAGGTGTTAGGAATAATGACAGATGGGAAGAAGGAAAAGATGTTAGGGAAAGAGATGAGTAAGAGGACCATAACAAGGAAAGAAATAGTCAAGGTGTTAGAAATAATGACAGATGAAAAAGGATCATATTAAGCGAAGAGATAGTCAAGGGGTTAGGAATAATGACAGATGAAGAAGGACAATAACAAGTGAAGAAATAGTCAAGGTGTTAGAAATAATGACAGATGAAGAAGGACCATAACAAGTGAAGAAATTGTCAAGGTGTTAGGAATAATGACAGATGGGACGAAGGAAAAGATGTTAGGGAAAGAGATGAGTAAGAGGACCATAACTAGGAAAGAAATAGTCAAGGTGTTAGAAATAATGACAGATGGAAAAGGACCATAACAAATGGAAAAATATTCAAGGCGTTAGGAAAGATCACGGATAGAAAATGACCATGACAAGGAAAGAAATAGTCGAGGTGGTCGGAATAATGACAGATGGAAAAGGAACATAACAAAAAAAATAGTCAAGTTGTTAGGAATAATGACAGATGAAAGAAGGAAAAGATGTTAGGGTAAGAGATGAGAATGAGGACCATAACAAGGAAAGAAATAGTTAAGGTGTTAGGAATAATGCCAAATGGAAAAGGACCATAAAAAATGAGGAAACAGTCAAAGTGTTAGGAATAATTAAAAATGAAAAACGACCATTACAAAGGAAGAAATATCCAGCCTGTAAGGAATAATGACAAATAGAAAAGGATAATAACAAGGGCAAAAATACATAAAGTGTTCGGAATACTGAAAAATAGAAAAGTGTCATAACAGGGAAAGAAATATTCAAGGTGTCAGGAATAATGACAGATAGAAAAGGAAAATAACGAAGGCAAAAATATATAAGGTTTCAGAAATACTGACAGATGGAAAAGAACCATAACAGGGAAAGAAATAGACAAGGTGTTAGGAATAATTAATGTTGAAAGGAACGTAACAAGGAAAGGAATATTCAACGTGTTAGAAATAATGACAGGAGGAAAAGGACCATAAGAAGGGAAGAAATAGTCAAGGTGTTAAGAATATTTACAGATGGAAAATTACCATAACAAGGGAAGAAATAGTCAAGATGTGAGGAATAATGACAGATGGAAAAGGACCATAACAAGTGAAAAAATATTCAAGGTGTTAGGAAAGATGCCGGATGGAAAATGACCATGACAAGCAAAGAAATAGTCGAGGTGGTAGGATTGATGACAGATGGAAAAGGAACATAACAAAAAAAATAATCAAGGTGTTAGGAATAATGACGGATGAAAGATGACCATAACAAGTGGAGAAATAGTCAAGGTGTTGTGAATAATGACAGATAAAGAAGGACCATAAAAAGTGAAGAAATAGTCAAGGTGTTAGGAATAATGACAGATGGGAAGAAGGAAAAGATGTCAGGGAAAGAGATGAGTAAGAGGACCATAACAAGGAAAGAAATAGTCAAGTTGTTAGAAATAATGACAGATGAAAAAGGACCATATTGAGCGAAGAAATAGTCAAGGGGTTCAGAATATTAATAGATGGAAAATTACCATAACAAGGGAAGAAATAGTCAAGGTGTGAAGAATGATGACAGATGGAAAAGGACCATAACAAATGGGAAAATATTCAAGGCTTTAGGAAAGATCACGGATGAAAAACAACCATGACGAGGAAAGAAATAGTCCAGTTTTTAGGAATAATGACAGATGGAAAAGGAACATAACGAAAAAAATAGTCAAGGTGTTAGGAATAATGACAGATGAAAGATGACCATAACAAGTGGAGAAATACTCAAGGTGTTAGGAATAATGGCAGACGAAGAAGGACCATAAAAAGTGAAGAAATAGTTGAGGTGTTAGGAATAAAAACTAAAAAAATTTAAAGAAAATTTTTTTATTTTTTTGAAATAAAAAAAAAAAAAAAAAAAAAAAAATGCGGGAAAAATTTGATTAATTTTTGAAGATTAGAAGGTCTAGAAGGTGTGACATAATTAAAAAAAATTTTGACGGTGGGCGTGGAAATTTTAAATGATTTTTTATTCTGAAAAATGAACTTTAAGAGAAAATTAAAAAAGGTTGCTAAACACTTAAAACGATTTCCTAAAATTTCGAAAAGAGTCTAGAAAATTTTGAAGTAAACTGTTTCAATTTGGTAAGATTGAAGAATAAAAAATAAATCGAGTAAATTCAAGAAATAGATGGCAAAATTGCACAATTTTGCTTTAAGATCTTTCACACTCTTTTAAAAAATTGTAGGAAATAATTAAAAATGCTTTGTAATCTTTTTAGCAATTTTCTGTTAGATTTCATAATAAAATAATCTTTAAAATTTTTCCCATGAATCTTAAGAACATTTTTTTTATTCTCTTGACACTATGCAAACTTCAGTTTACCTAAAACATTTTTAAATCTCTAAAAATTAACAAAATTGTCTCAAAGTCTTAGTGCAAGCTTTTGAAAACAAATTTTACAGCATTTTCTTTCTCCTCGATCACTGAATACAATTAGTATGTTGAATTGGTATGTATTAGGTAAACTGAAGTTTGCATAGTGTCAACAGAATAAAAAAATGTTCTTAAGATTCATGGGAAAAATTTAAAAGATTATTTTGTTATGAAATCTAACAGAAAATCGAAAAACATTACAAAGCACTTTTAATTATTTCCTACAATTTTTTAAAAGAGTGTGAAAGATCTTAAAGCAAAATTTTTCAATTTTGCTATCTACTTCTTGAATTTACTCGATTTATTTTTCAATCTTACCAAATTGAAACAGTTTACTTCAAAATTTTCTAGACTGTTTTCGAAATTTTAGGAAATCGTTTTAAGTGTTTAAAAACCTTTTTTAATTTTCTCTTAAAGTTAATTTTTCAGAATAAAAAATCATTTAAGATTTCCACACCAATCGTCAGAATTTTTTTTAATTATGTCAGACCTTCTAGACCTTCTAATCTTTAAAAATTAATCAAATTTTTCCCGCATTTTTTTTTTATTTCATTTTTTTGAAATTCAGCAAAATTAAAAAAATTTCCTTAAAATCTTTTAGATTTTTCTTGACAATTTTAGAAATATTTTGAAATCTTGTTGAATAATCTCTTAAAATCTCTTAAAAATCTCTTAAAATTTCAAGAGATTATTTAAACAAATTTAAAAACATTTCAAAAGATTTATAAAATTGTCAAAAAAGAATCTGAAAGATTTCAAGGAAATTTTATTAATTTTGCAGAATTTCAAAGAAAATGCAGGAAAAATTTGAATAATTTTTAAAGATTAGAAGGTTTAGAAGGTCTGACATGATTAAAAAAAATGCCTTACGCTTGGAATGAAAATCTTAAATGATTTTTTATTCTGATAAATGAACTTTAGGAGAAAACTAAAAAAGGTTTTAACACATTTCAAAAGATTTCCTAAAATTTCGAAAAAAGTCTAAAAGATTTTAAAGCAAACTGTTGCAGTTGGGTAAGATTGAAAAATCAAAAGAAAATCGAGTAAATTCAATAAATATTTAGTAGATTTGAAGAGATTCAAAAAGAATTTTTAACCTTAAAAGATTTTTAGAAATGTACATTTTTAAAGATTTCAAACAAAATTTAGAAGATTCAAAAGAATTTCGTAAGGTTTCAAGAGAATATAAACAAATTTTCTTAACATTTCTCAGAAAATTTAGAAGATTGTAAGGCAAATTCTTTATATTTTGAACGGGTTTTCGAAATTTTAGGGGCTGGATTATATAATTTGTAAAAATTTGCCTCCAATTTGTAACTATTATTTTATAAAATGAATCTAAATGTACATCACTGAATTTTAGGTACCTTATAAGTTTCCAACATAGACTGTAATGTAAATAAAGCTTTATTATGCATGAAATTGAATTTCAGACCTCAACTTTTCTTTTCCACTCATATATATCTCGCTGCGATTCAGAGAATTGTGTTTAAATAAATTTTTTCTACAATTAATGGGATTTAATTAATTTTTAAAATTATGTATTCGCATGAACTCTCTTTTTATAAATAAAAACCCTCAAAACCTCCAATGAAAGAATGATTTAAATATGCGAAAATTTCACCCGCTCAATTAGAAGTGTCATTATTAAACATTTAAAAAATCAATAAACATAATTATGCCGCTTACCACTTAACGCCACCACTCACCTGTCGCACCTGTCAGGCCTGCAAGTGTCAGTTCAGAAATTGAGGTTAGGACATGATGAGAGGAGACCTAGATCTGGCACGAGGAGGAGGCTCAGTAGGAGAAGGAAACTTGGCCGGCGAATGAGATATGGTCAGAGGAAGAGGCCTGTCTGGAGAAAGCTGCCCGCCTTAAGAAGAAGAAGATTGACAACGAGGATCACTAGAAATGGGCTTGCCTTTAGGTGAACGATCGGATTGTGAACTCAAACCTGCAGGAATAAACTAAGGATTGATTTCTCTCAAAGTGGGTAGGTATATCATGAAATCCATGTAACAAAGCTAAGAGGCAAATCTGAGGAAATTAATGGAAAATTTCACTGGGTAATATATAGAAAGCTGTACCCAAAATACTCAATGATAATTAACAGGGAACTGTCCAGGAACATTTTTTTTTCGAATTTTTTGTTGCAGATTGTAACGCGCTTTGTATACACATTGTAATGAGTGAAATACCCAAAACCGGAATAAGAACTCAAATTAAAGTCAAACTATTTCGGATCACAAGTGGGAAAATTAGGTAGAAGGCGTTGTTTCGTACTGATAGGGGTTTCTCATTCATGAATGATAATACAGCAAATCCATTGAGAATTAAATAAGTTTTCATTAGGTCGCATAGATTCTTAGGATTGATGAAACAAAATCGATAAAAACAAAAAATTAACATTTGTATTGGTACAATTTTAGATTGATGCCTTTGAATTATTTTCAATTTTTCCATCGAAGAAGAAAATACAGTCTGAGTGGAAAAGGTTACAATTTAAATCCTTGAAATACTTCATGAATGAGGATACTATGGGAAAAAGCATTTGGTTGTTAATGAAATTATTCAATAATTCTATTTTCTCCCTAGAAGCCATGAATATCTTCAATTAGGTATGGCAAAGAAAATAGACACTGTTCATACGTGACATTATTATCTAACAAAGATAAAAACAATAATGCTATCTGAATTTGATGGGTAATTGATACAACTTTTGAACGTCCCTATCTTTTTTCTAATATTCACCTGCTATTAGTGAAGTAATTAAGAAAAAAGTTATCAATTAACATTTTGATATTACGTAACGTTTGCGAACTTATAAAATAGAACTGTGTGAAAATTAAATTTTATGAAACCTCGTTTATATTTTTTCAATAGGATAATCTTGCTGCTTTCCATGTTTCCATTGGCTGTTGATAATATGATAATTTCTTGGGTGAGCATAGGCACAAAGACATTTTCTGTCGCAACCAGCTAAATTGATTCATCCTCTGGAAAAGTGTATTTTTGAAGTTCGAATAGCCGGCAAAGATTCTTATAAAATTAGGCCAAATTAATTAAAGTTGGTCCAGTTCATGTTAAAGTCCAAAACAAGAATCAATCCTGGCAGGTTGAGCCATAAACCTGGCCGAAGGAGATCTAGACCTGACGCGAAGGGTCAAGGAATTTGTGCTGTTTCCTTCGAGGGGCGTATTTTTGATACTTTGGAGGTTGATAAAAATTGAATTCTTGATTTCAAAAAGTGAAAAATCTAATTTTCCGGGTTTTTGAATTAGAAACTAATGAAATTCCCTTTATTTAACTATTTATGCGAGCATGATTCGCAATAAGGTTGATCAACATAGATAGAGTTAACAAAAGAATGCTAATTGAGATGAATTCGGAATGCATCGGAAAAATTGTTCTTTGCGAAAAGCTTTAAAATGTTTCTAGAATTATATATAGTACACATTATCGTAATATATTCACCAATAGAATTAATAATGGCCATGAGGATAAAGACCAGCGTATGAACGATCCTCATTTTTCTAATTAGGAGAACAACTGATTAATGCGTTGATGAACAATTCAGTTCACACTGTATCCGATGAATATTCTGATCTTTTATTAGCGTTTACGAGTATATACGATATTAAAACAGTTATCACATAAGTTTCAGACGCTTATCTCGTCCGTCTGATATATTGATATTTATGTTTCATGAATCATTCTAGTAGGAGTAATTCGCTTACCTCAACCTAAAAAAAACATCCATTTTTGTGAATAGCGCTTCGATAGAAATCTGAGCCATAATCGGAGTGAGCTATTTTATTTTTCACGAATTTTCAGTTTCGAAGCAACTATCGTCATTAATAGAATTCTTCAAGAAAGAAAACACGATTTTTCGTACAAGATTGTTAGGCAAGACAGAGGACATTTAGTGAATATTGTCCTGGGAATGCACAAATGCGAAATTCTGAAAATTTGTCTGAACTCTGGAATTAGTCCGTAATCATCCGTTTAGTCATCCGAAACGTCAGTTCAGTTTGATATGTTGATGTCCGGAATATTTACGGAAAAAATAGTGATGATCCGAAAAAATCCGTACGACAATATAATTTACAAATAAGTTAAGTGTTAAACAAATTTAAGAGCCAATTATAATAGATTTAATTATAATTATATTCACAATTTTTCCAGATGATAACGATGGCAGAATTTACCTATATGGAACATTTTTATGGCATGTTTAGACATTATAATCAAAGCTTGAAGTTTTATGAACAATATTTATTGATAGAAAGCATTCTTTCTTGATAATTTATAAATATTCAAGGACTTTCTACTGGACATTACATTTTCCAATAGTAGATAACCAACAGTAGATAATCGGAAAATTGCGAAAAATGTCAATCTCAAAATTGGCAGCTCTGCGACTGTCTTGCAGTATTTTTAAGTTAAAGGTTGTGTTTGTTTGTTTGTTTTGAATCGTACAGCTTTTAAAGTTAATTTATTGTGAATAGTAAACTAGGAAAATAGTGTCAACTATTAGTTATTGAAAAGCACATAAACTTTTGTTGTTTTAACGAATTTTTTGGAAAGCATATCGTTTTTAGGATTAGGGTATGTAAAAATTCTGCACTTTTCTGTCATCGCAAGTCAGGTTAAATGGTATGGATTAAACATCTTATACTAATCGTACCAATATCACGAAATATGAGAGATAATTATTTGAGCTTTTGTGATTTTTGTTAATTAATCATAGTTTTAACTATTATTTACTCAGTAAACTCATTTTAATTGTAAGTATTATATAAGTTTTAAGTTGAAGGTTGTGTTTGTTTATTTTGATTCATGAAGTTTTTAAATTCAAGTTACTGTAATGAAAAAACTAAGAAAATAGTGTAAACTATTAGTTATTGAAAAGCACATAAATTTTAGTTGTGTTTCAAGAAGTCTTTGTGAAAAGATATTTTTAGGATTAAGGTATGTAAGAATTCTGCACTTTTCTGTCATCGCAAATTCATGTTAAATTGTATGCAGATTAGACATCCAGCACCAGTCGTACCAATCTCACGGAATATCAGGTATGAAAAAAAATGTCAATAATTTAAATTTTTGTGATTTTTGTAAAACAATCATAGTTTCAACTATTATTTGCCTAATAAACTTATTTTGATTGTAAGTATTCTAATGATAAATTATACTTATATAGAATTGAGTATTCTGTCTTGCCCAGGAGCAATAACAGAAACGATTATTTATCTATTGATAGACTATTGAGATATCCCTAAAGATAATGAAATTCGGTTTGGAAGAAAACAGGATTCCAAACCGAATTCTGCTCAGAGTGAATTTTTGCGACAGAATATCGGATGGACAAAAGAGGAAGATGGTTTTGTGAGGAAATGGCTTTAATGCAAAATCCAGCGTCTGAAGATTCCCGGGTTGCGGATTCGCTGCGGATAATAGAGGGAGACAGCGAACGAGCGAGCAAGCGCAAATTAACCTGGGTAATGAAAACACAATGAAATTATAATAAACCAATTGCCGGGTTGATTCGTAGTCAGGAAGGAGGCCATTCAATAATAAAACACGTACCCACCTACCAACGTACATATCCTACCTTCCTACCTACCCGGGGAGTGAGAACCAAGAGAATTAATTTCTGGAGAGCCTTTATGCTCTCCGACTGACCAAACGTTACTGTGTCCTAACCACACGCGAAACACCAAACCTACACTCTTCCGGAATTTCCCTATGTGTGGGTGTATGAATTCGAAATGAAAATACTTCCGCGAAGGGCGCATAAGTACAGCATGGAACTTAAATGACTGGGAATTTTCACGTAGACCGGGGATTTTCTTTAATTTCCAATAAAAGAAAAACCTTAGGGTTTATAAAATAATAAATGTGACGTGCGCCTACTCCTAGGAGAGAGGGAAGACTCACGAAATCTTCCCTCTCTACTTACCACTACATTCTCATGCTTATAGCGGCGCCGCTACCGCGTTTTCCTTTTCTTCCTATCGCCAAATTCAATTATGTTTTAAAACATAAATCGTCAGAACTCAGCTAAATATTATTGAAAATATTTGATATTTGGTATACAGACGCAGTATACCCTAGCGATGGCTACAAAATCAAGAAAACTATCAAAGCTGCCTATTGTTTAATGATAATTGATTGCAAATTCTGACCGGTCTTTAATCACGTTTTTTTAGTTTCAGCGAAGAAAAGTATTAAGGGAACTTCAGAGTTGAAATAACTTCCAGTGAGGCATTTGTTCCTTACTATTAAAGGAAAATTTTTTGAAATTTTTAGATCAATTCATTCAAAATTGACGGAAATATCCATTATGTAAGGAAACACGCGATGCCTTTACGATTGCACCGTGACGGGACGGGGCATAGATGAGACGCGGAGATGTATTGGTGAGTGGTGACAGACTCAATTCTGCAAGGTGCAGGGCGATGGACGCGGTGGGTAACTGATGACTTCATTGCCGACAGTTGGTAACCCATCGCGTTCATCGCCCTGCACCTTTCAGAATTGAGTCTGTCAAATTATGTGTATTGTCGCATTGGAGTCAAAGTTTGGTTAATATCACTCCGTCCAGTTAAATAATTAATATCGCTCGACCAAACCTAATAGAGCCTAATGCTTTTCAGAATTCAATTTAAAGATCCAATTCGATATTGGCAGCAAATCGAATACGACAAACCTAACCTGAATTCATTTTCGCGTTATATCTATTCAACTTTTTTTACTGAGTAATTATTTTGATGATTTCAAAAATTTGAATTGCAGTAATATTTCTTTTTCAATTCATGATTCAAAATTTTGAGCTTATGGTTTTGAAAAGATTTCAGTGGTTACATATTTCAAAGCGTTTTAATTGGAAGTGTAAAAAACTTGGTATTTTAATACTTTTTGAAAATACACCGTCTCAACTCAGAATTAAATTTCCGTTGAGAAATTCCCGGCTCTAATCCAGAATTTAAATTCTTTTCAAAATTACTCGATCTATGTCAGATATTTTTAAAATTGAAAAATTCCCTGTTCTAATCCAGATTTTTAATTCTTTTCGAAAATTACCCGTTTCAACTAAGAATTAAGTTTATTTTGAGAAGTTCCTGTTCCAATGCAGACTTTTAATTCTTTTCGAAAATTTCCAATTCCAGCTCAATATTGATTAAAATTTGAATAATTCCTTTTTTTGATTTTTGATTTTGATTCTTTTTGAAAATTACTCGTTTCAACTCAAAATTGAAATTATTTTGAAAAATCCCCTCTCCCAATTCAGAATGTTAATTCTTTTCGAAAATATCCATTTTTAGCTCAGAATGAATATTCTTTTGAAAAAATCTCTATTCTAATGCAGAATTTTAATTCTGTTTGCGAATTACCCGTTTCGACTCAACATTAGAATTATTTTTAAGAAATTCCCGCCAAGGACTGAGGTGGACATTGTAAAGAAAGAAGTAAAACAGACTAAAAAATGTATTGAGTTTGTATTTGTGTGAATATTTGGTACTTGAATAAAAAATATAGTTCACTTTATTAATTTTCCTTGTTACAAAATTATAATCATAAACAAAATTATGAAAAATTATAAATTTCAAAAATGGCTCTTAACGGGAAATTGGTCGGGTACCGATCGGGCGGCCAGATCGGGCGCCAGATTTCGCTCCAATCGGACCGCGTGTTTCATCAACGATCGGTCCCAGGTCTTTTTTCCTGATCTGGGCCAGATTTGGCCCGGTCTGGGTCATAGCAGAATTTCTACACGGGTAGGGGTTTTCATTTATGACAATTGTTATAAAAATGATGCAAATGAGTTTATGTACAATAGACAATGTTATGAATGGCAGTTACAGGGTTTGCAACATTTTTAGGGAAAATTATGACACTAGCTGACCTGGATGATTTCTTGTTAACAAAAGAAAAGTCTAATTTTTTTACCTTTTAAACAAAAGGTATTTTAGGGTTCTCTTAATGCGTAAAGAAGTATTAGTGACGAATAGATTAAAATCAAAAACATGCGTATTGAATTTAACAACATATGAATTTAATCTGAATAAGTATTCAACTGAAACAAAATACGCAAACATTCATTATTATAATATTTATTTATTTCTGTGGAATGGATATGCATTTATCTTAGTGAAATATTTATTTGATTGGAAGCAATATTTGTTTGGAGTGGTCACCTTCGTATTCAACATTGAGACAAAGTTTTTTCCAAACCAATGAATAAATGTTTAATTGTTATGAATTATTAAATTTTACTAATCAAATGAAAAACTTCCTTAAAATTGAGCATCAAATATTTATGTAAACACAATATTTTATTAATTTAAAGAAATGCTGCATTGGTATAAATGCATCAACTCTTTGTATCAGATAAATATATTTTTAACTTAATTAATATTCTTTTGAATTGAATAATTGTTTCTCTGATTTGAACAATCCTAATAAATACTTGATTCAATTGTGGTAAAATGATTGATTTATATGCGTCCTGATCAATTCAAATGATTGAACTCATTGAATGAACTGAATATTTCTTTGAAGGAATAATCAGATTTCAACGGTTCTAGACCTTTTAAAACGAAGAAATCATTCCATTAAATATTCGTGATATTTATTTTAATGAAGAAAATACAGCTAAAGAATTCGTTTCTTTAGATCCACAAATAGTGATGCATATCGATCATTTTAAAATTTTTCTAAAATCTCGTCAGATTAAATTGAAACCTTGAACACCATACTCATCAATTAATAATAATAATAATAATTAATAATAATAATTTAACCATATGGTTAAATTTTCAACAACAAAATATAGAATTTTTAACAAAATAGTTGAATCTTTTACCAAAAGATTAATTTTCAATCAAAAACTTCAATTTTTACAAGAAGAAAAAAAAATTTTAGCACAAGAGGTGAATTTTTAAAGAAAAAAATAAAATTTTTAACAAGACTTGAATTTTCAACCAAGAAAGATTTTTCAGTCTATGCAGGAAAAAAATTCATCCAAAATGTTTAATTTTCAAGCCAAAAATACGAGCTTTCTACAAAACAGTTAGATTTTTAACCAAATCGTTGAATTTTCAACAAAAAAATTAAATTTGAACAACTAGAATTAACTTTCTACCAAAAGATAAATTTACAAAAAATTAGATAAACTTTTAACCAAATCTATAAATGAATTTTCAATCAAAAAGATTGATTTTCCACAAAAAACACGAATATTAAACCAAATACATAAATTTTTAACCAAAAAGTTGAATTTTCACGAGAAAATTAATTTTCAATAAAAAAAAAAAATCTAAAGTTTGAACTCTCAGGTTTGAGCACATTTGTGCACAGATCTTTTAAAATTAAAGGTCAAAACACCGACAACTGTCATTTGGTGATTGTGAATTCTCTTTTGTTAAAGCTCCTTTTTTATAATTTAAAAAAAGTGCGCATCCTATAATAAAAATAATTTTGTTATTAAGCATTTTATTGCCACTTATGCCGTTTTTTTTTAAATTTACTTTCTTTATTTTTAATGTTATTTTTACGATTTAAACGAAAAATACGCATCCTAGCGTAAAGTGGTTTTGAGCAAAGTAGATATAATTTAGGCGGAAAATTTTGTTAAATAAAATGTTATTGCAGCTTGTGTCGTTTTTTCAAAAAGTTATTTTTTTTTATATATTTAATATATTTTTATAACAAGAGCTTAAAACAAATTAGTAGATCTTGTTTGGCCCTATTAAAAATTATTAATAACAAATTTTTAGATCC
Source organism: Andricus grossulariae (assembly GCA_011634705.1). Taxonomy (NCBI): domain Eukaryota; kingdom Metazoa; phylum Arthropoda; class Insecta; order Hymenoptera; family Cynipidae; genus Andricus; species Andricus grossulariae. The sequence continues at coordinate 105,325,540 of JAABKJ010075445.1, read as the reverse complement.
TTGTTGGGACATTTTTAAAAAATAATTGTTATTCGTCCTTTGTGTTGTTTTTCAACAAATTTTTTTTTTTATTCCTAATGTTATTTTTTACGATTCAAACAAAAACTACGCGTCCTGTCAAAACATTATTTATGACAAATTTGTTATTTTTTTTTTTGGATGAGCAACTTTTGTCTATTCATTTTTTTATAGCTTGTGTCATTTGTCCAAAAATTACATTTTTTATTTTGTTTTTCACAATTTTTTTCAAATTATTTTTTTTTGTATCATGCATATTTTGATCACAAAATGGAATTTTTCATTGTTTTTTGTGCGATCAAAATTTGAATTTTCGATATTTCAAGAAAATTCAAAAAGTTATGATAATCTTGTAGGGTTTTCAAAAAGCAACTTTTTTTTCTTTCTCTCATATCCAAGACTACAATACGAAACCACTGGATTTTTAATCAACTATTTTTCCCCCCGTAGTGAAAGAACAATTTTCGTAATTTCTAAGTAGTTTCAATAATTTAATTTACGACATATTTTTATGAAGAACAGTAATTATGGAATATGTCGAGCCTATTTTAAACAGAGGCTGTCGCTTCCAGTTGGGGTGTTTTAATGAATGAGAGACTTTCTATTTGAGCCAAATCCCCAACGGCCGTTTCGGGGCTGTAAAACAAAAGGCTGATTTATTTGAGAATGCCCTTCAATCTGTCTCTGTGGACCACTTTTTATTAGCGAACCCTCTCTTATCAAGATTCAATTGCATGTCGAAAGTGTCGGCCAAAACTTAATCATTATAATAAAAAATATTTCAATTTCAAATATTTTAAATTTTAATCCTAAATGTTCTTAATGTAGATTTCTCTTATCCAGATTTACCGGCATTAAAATATTTTTGACGGTTTGTGTCCGGGCTAAATTTAAAGATGAATCATTTTAATTAATTTTTTTTTTTTGAAAAAAGCATCTTCTCCTTTCGCTTTGCTGGGATTCGAACCACAGAACCCTTGATCTCCGGTCAGGTGCTTTTCCTATTAAGCTACTAGAGAGATCGAGAGAAGAAACTTTATTCCAGAAAATATAATGCTAGATGGTACAAATCAAATTTTTAAAGGAATCTGTATTATCATTAGAGAATTACAGAACATTTTTAACGTTTTTTTCAGACTAGACGGAGTTATGAATTAAAAACCATTTTCATTATTTTTTCTGAAGAAAAAGATCTTCTCCTTTCGCTCAGCTGGGATTCGAACTACAGAACCCTTGATCTCCGGTCAGGTGCTTTTCCTATTAAGCTACTAGAGAGATCGAGAGAAGAAACTTTATTCCAGCCTTCAACCAGGCGGGTCCGTCCCACCATAGGCTGGATTGGGAGAGGCCTGGGATGTCAGTGCCTCTGGTGGCCATATCAGCCGCGTTCTCTCAGGTTGAAATGTAGTGTCATTTAGCCTCGGGTACTTGTTCACGAATGTGTACGATATGGTCGTCCAACTAAATTGTTTCCCGTCGGAGCATCGGAGTGAAGCCAAAGGAGCACTATCTATGAGTCGCCCCAGAGATGGCAGTCAGCCAGGGGGATGTTCAAGTTTGCGGCTGCGAAGTGAAGAAGCTTGACCACCAGGAGGGCGGCTCTCAGTTCAAGTCGCGGGATCGTCATCCAGGTAGTGGCCCTCTTTGGCGGGAGGAGGCTTCTGATGGGCGACAACTTGGTCTTTTCCCAGAGGAGGCAGGTCGTGGCGTTTCCTCCGTCGTGTTCGCTAGTTATAGAATATAGTGATGCGGCTGTTGCTTGACGAATTGCATCCGCGAAGGCATGCAGCTCAATCCTTCGTGATTGGTGCTGTCGAATCCAGCATGGGACGATGATCTTGTCCATTTCCTTCATCGTCTCCTGGAAAGCGAGCCACTGGCGGGCCCAGGGCTCAGGAACGCGCGTGCCCCACTCGAGTTTAGCTCGCCACAGGTCTTGGATCAGCATCTTAGCAACCACCGTGACTGGAGCGAGCCACCCGGCTGGGTCGAAGATTCGAGCCGGTATGCATTACATCGTTGAGGCTGCATCCGCTGGTTGTTAGGCGGGAGGCGTTGAACACCACGCAAAGTTTGCCCCCTTCGTCGCACCGCTGCCGAATTCCGTGATGGCAGATGTAGCAAACTGGCTGTGGGCAGTTTTGCCGTTCTTCGAGCGTGACAGGACACATGTGACCGTGTTTGATGTAGTCCTCCATAAATCGTATGTAAGCATCGGCGAGCATCGTGTCGCGTCGCATGCGGTGGTGCATTGTTGCCAACGCTACCTGAGCGTCCGTTAGGCTCTCCTCCAGACGAGAGGCCCCTTCTGCCTTGAGGGGAAGAGGCACGATGTATCGTCCGCTTGACTCGCGGGTATGTCCCTCGGTAAACAAGCGTTCACATTCAGCATCGGCCGTGGACAATCGGGGGGTCTGCAGTACCTCCTCCAGTGACCAGAAGCGCTGCACGAGCTCGACTAGTCTCTCGTGGCATGGCATCTGCATGCGTGCAGCCATGAGCGTTGTCGTCGACCCATACACGGGTACGGTGCCCGTGAGGGTCCAGTCGAAGACTGTTTGTTGGCGAGCAGCTGCTTACGGTGCAGGGCACCGGAGAGAAGGAGCCGCCCATAGATGTTGGCACCGAGGGTGACGCCCCCCCCCCCCCGGAGTGTCGAACCTGGGATCAGCCATCTTGAGTCCTTGGGTTCAGTCTACTGCCCCCGTGGGCAGGGGCAGGGACGGAGTGATGATTCCAATGTGTTAAAGTCCATAGGCCTCGAAACGAAGCGAGCGGTTAAGAAGCGTGTCCCATAGGTGGAGGCGGGGGCGTAGACGGGCCGCGTTGAGGGGCGAGCCGGACACCCCGGCCACGCCGATGTTAACTCGCTCGAGGCCATCGCCTAGTCTTTTGGCGATCACCATGTTGACAAGAGTGGCCTTTAAACATGGGTCCAGCAGGGCCTGAACCTTCTCTTTTCGGCGTCGTCCGTCTCAGAGGGTGACCAAGGCCGTGGGCAGGACGGCTAGTCCTGCCTGTGGCTGCCTGTTTTCGCCGCATTCGGACCATTGCGGCAACGAACTGTCGTCGGTGGAAGGGGCTATGGTGGCGGCCGTTGTCATCTGGTGTCGGGGCCGCTTCACAGGGATGGCGACGAAGGGGCCAGTTCCAGCGCGCTTTCCCTCGTGGATTAGCGTACGGTGCTGCCCGCCACACGTTCTGCAGGATGACAAGGATGCGTAGTTCCCTGCGCTGTGATTTTCCGTCAGGGAATTGAAGCAGAGCTTGTGGCTGATGACCAGGTTCTTGCGCTTTGACGTGGCATGGCCTCTGAATGCCTCGCAGCGGCCAAGGTAGTGTGATTCTGTGCAAGCGGGGCAGAGACCGGTTGCACTAGCGGTCGTCACGAAGCTCCTGATGGCACGGGAGCTGGCCTGGGCTCGATGGAGATCCGTGACTGTGGAGGCGCGGCCTGTGGTGATCGACTGCAGCATCAGACAGCGCTGCTGGAGGTAGGTAATGAGCTTATCGTACGTCGGGAAGCCCCCCACAGCCGATGCTGTGGTCCTCTCAGCTCGGCTAATCTCCTCCTCCCAACCGCGCCTTGTGTTGGAGTCCATGTTGAGGCTCGCTGCTGTGACGAACCAATCGTCCCATCAAAGAAGTTTTCTGGAAATTTTTAGCTCAATTGAAATAGTAGTTAACAAACTGTTGATGTTTTAATTTTCCGGCGCGATCGATTATCTCCCGCGTAGGCTGCCGTCCGGCCAGTGAGCCGTTGTTGCCCCAGAGTCCAGTGAACTCTGCCTTAGAGCACGTATGATATTTTTTAATTAAAATGCAATAAAACATAAAAAATCATGGTTTATCATAATTTTTTCTTTTCTTTCTGATTGAAATATAATATAAATGCAGTGACAATTTTTGCTTGAAAAAAATCAGATATCATCCCGAGTCGAAATTTTAACCCTACTTTAAGCCTCAAAAGTCTGCAGCTTCGTATGCTCAAAAAGGCTTTAAGGAGGACTTATATCTGTACATTTAAATCCTACTTAAGGCCTCCTAAGTCGTACATATTTCCATTTTCTCCACTTGTAAGCTTAATGTAGACTGTAATTAGAACCTCCATGCCCTACCTCTGCACCATTGGAGACTTAAGGTAGGATGTCGTGAGACCCTACATTAAGCCTGCATGTCCTACCTACATTATTGCGCATGCGTAATTATATTTAATTCCAATAGGCTTTTAAATTATAAAAAAGAACCAAATTTATTTCGTAAATAATGTATACAATTTATATTATGTATTATGAATAAATTTATGTAATGCATAAAATGTATAGAATTGAAAATGTATAAAATCTTAAAAATTAATGATATTACGAACGCATAACATAAATATAATAATAGTTATTTTCAAAGCTGCATCCATTCTTTCTCTGAATTTTGATTTTCTGGAAATGCCGGCATCATGTGTGGATCATAATACGGAGCCCTGATCGAGTCAATACAAGAGACCCTGGTCGAGTCGCTGGAATGAAACCTCCTGGTTGAGTCCATATAATGAGGAGCCTTAGTTGACTCGAAATAAGGGGCATGTCCACCGCTATTCCAAACGTCACTGACGAATCCTACATTTGTGATATATCAAAATTAATATAAATCAAAAGTTATGCACATAATATGTTTATTGAAATAATTAATATTTAACAATTAAAATCTGCGCAAAATATAGTATTTCGACTTTAATTTTTAATTTAATTTATCTTCTTGAGTTTATTTATTATATATTTGTATTTTAATAATACCAAAAATGTAACACTAATGATTCTGAATTATCACGACCCATTTTTTGTAACTAAGAATAAGTCCTGATTTTTCGTATTTTTAATAACAATTATCTGTATCTGACCGGCCTATGCGATGGAGTTCCACCTAACGTTGTGTTAGGTGGTCCGGCTGCGGCTGGACCGCAGCCTATGCGGGAGATATTCGATCGCGCCGGAAAATTAAAACATCAACAGTTTGTTGACAACTATTTCAATTGAGTTAAAAATTTCCAGAAAACTTCTTTGAATTTCCTGACCAACTTTCTTAATGACAGTTTTTGCTTGCTCAAAATTCGCTCGACTCCCGAAACGATCAAATTTGTTTGTGCACGAATTGTGCAACGCCTCGGCAACAAATTATGCATTTTTTTTTGAATAAACATTTTCAACTTTTGCATCCAACGGTCATGAAGCATTGATTATTCTTATTTAGCTTCCCTATATATAGCGAGGAATTTTTTTATTTTTGTGAAAAATTATTTATTCGATTTTCAATCGCTACTGAAAACCGATTTTCAAAACCTGTGAAATTGTATCCTCAAAATTCTTGAACGATTTACTCAGATACGGCTAAATTTTTTAGATAAAAACTTTTTAACCTTCAATTAGAAACTCAATATCTCGGGAGTAAGTATTTATTTTTTATTCAAACTGAGGATTACATTTTTATCGCAATCCGCAGCCGAATCTGTGACAAATCTATTTCCTTGAAACTGGATAACTTTTTCTAATCAAATTTTTGTAGTTTAAATCAGCAACACGTCGTCGCGGAAGTGGACTTCTATCTTATCTTTAAATTGCGATTCTGATTTTACAAAATGTTTATTCGCTCTCGTGAAAAATTCCGATTTTATTAGTTATAGTCCAAGCTTCGAGCATTGCCGCCCGCGTATTGCCGCTTCCCCGACTCCACGCTCGAGCGCTACCCCCACTTTAGTGTCGCTCGCGAGGACTGATGCATTTCATAGCTAACGCTCCGAGGATTGCCGGGAACGAAACGGCCGAATCTGAAGGTTTTTTTTCGGGCAAAATCTTGAAGTTGTTGAGTCAAACAAATTTTTCATTTTATTATACATATAAGAAATTGAATATTACGAAAACTGTTCGTTATTCAAAATTATTTTTAATCCACTTCAACAAAATTTGCTATGATATAAAATCAAACCAATGTCGGGCTAACTTTGTCGAAGGTCGGTCGAGATACCGAAATGATAAATGTCGACCAGTTTCGTTTGTCGACCTATATTCCAACATATTCTACCCAGGGATCGGAATCTTTTATGTTGGACTCCAGGATTCAAGGTTCCTTAAGGATTCGGGTCCGCACAGGACCCTTTAATTTTTTAAGGACTGAGTCCGGACCCGAACCTTTTAAATTTTAAGGGTCCGGGTCCGATCCCGGACCCTTTAATTTCTTATGAATCCAGGTCCAGTACCGGACTTTTTAAATTCTCAAGGGTCCGGGTCCGACCCCGGACCCTTTAATTGCTGAAGGGCCTGGGTCCAGACCTTTTAAATTCTTAGGGGTTCGGGTCCGCACTGTACCCTTTCATTTACAGCTGCGCAATGCAGTTACATGGAACTTACAGATGCGCAGTATAGTACACGGCACTTATGATTGCGCAGTAAGTTAAGGGGTTTCTTTTAGATGCATAATAGGGTTGCATATCACTTACGTTCGTGCCGTAGAGTTATATGAGACTTATGGATGCACAGTACAGTCACAGGGCATCTATGGCTGCGCAGAAAGGTCAGAGGATTCATATAGATGCGCAGTGCAGTTACGTATCACTTATATCTGCCTAATACAGATATATGCCACTTCCAGACGCGTGTTACTTTCAGATTCGCAGTAGAGTTACATAGCACTTATGTCTGGGCAGTAGAGTTCTGTGAAACTTACGGCAGCGCAGTGCAGTTACGTGACATTTATGGTTGTGCAGTACGGTCAGGGGGTACTAATAGATGCGCAGTACATATACATGACACTGGCTTCTGCGCAGTAGAGTTGTATGTCGCTTGCTGATGCGCAGTACAGTTGCACGACACTAATGGATGCGCAGTAAGGTCGGTGGGTACTTATAAATGCGCATTGCAGTTACATAGCGCTTAAATATGCACAGTAGGGTTCTATGCCACTTTGGGGTGCGTAATACTCTTACAATGCATTTATGACAGCGCAGTAAGGTTAGGGAGTACTTATAGATGCGCAGTACAACAACATAGCATTGCCATCGACGTAGTAGTGTTCTATAACATTTACAGGTGCGCAGTGCAGTTTGCGAGGAATTTATGGCTGCGCAGTATGGTTAGGGGGTACTTATAGATGCGCATTTATCGATCTCATGGAATTCACTGAGTTGCGGAATTCACGGTATTCATGGAATTCACCAAATTTATTGAACTTACGGAACTCACAGAAATAATGCAATTGAAGGAATTCACGGAATTCTCGGAATTCAATAAATTCATGAAACGCATGAATTTCATGACTTCCGTGAATTCGAATGATTTCATTAATTCCATGCTTTTCATCTATTCCGCGAATTCTATGAATGCCGTGAGTTCCGCGAATTCAATGAATATCGATAATTAAGCGAAATCCATTAATTCTATGAATGCGTATCTATAAGTACCCCCTAACCTGACTGCGCAGTCACAAATGCATTGTAAGAGCACTACGCACCCGCAAGTGTCGTAGAACCCTACTGCGCTTATTTAAGCGCTATGTTACTGCAATGCGCACTTATAAGTACCCTTGACAATACTGCGCAACCATTCGCGCTGTGCAAACATACTGCGCATCCGTAAGTTGCATATAACTATACTGCGCAGAAGTCAGCGTTATATATCTGTACTGCGCATCTATTAGTACCCCCGACCGTACTGCGAAACCATAAATGTCACGTAACTGTACTGCGCTTGCATAAGTTTCCTAGAACTCTACTGCTCAGACATAAGTGCTATGTAACTCTACTGCGAATCTGAAAGTAACGCACATCTGGAAGTGCCATATATCTGTAATAATCAGATGTAAGTGATACGTAACTGCACTGCGCATATACATGTATCCTCTGACCTTACTGCGCAGCCATATATGTCCTGTGACTGTTCTACGCATCTATAAGTTTTACAGAACTCCACGGCGCAAATGTAAGTGATATGCAACTCTACTGCGCATCTGAAAGCAACCCCTTGTCTTATTGCGCAATCATGAGTGCCGTGTACTATACTGCGCATCTGTAAGTTCCATTTAACTGCATTGCGCCGCTGTAAATGCCGTGAAACTTTACTGCGCAGTCATATTTTACATTGAACTCGGATGCGCAACTACAAATAACCCGTAACTTTAATGCGCAGAATAATGTGAAGTGTCAATTTTATGCGCATCCTTAGTTCCCGGCGTACCCTTAAAAATTTAAAAGGTCCGGACTCAGTCCTTAAGAAATTAAAGGGTCCAGTGCGGACCCGAATCCTTAAGGAACCTTGAATCCTCGAGTCTATTCCTAAATGTTATTTGAATATGATACACATTGATTTTTATTTAAAAAATTCTTGTAAATGGTTGGTCATTTTATCTATTTTACGACATTTTTGTACCATGTTTGGCCTTAGGGTCAAATTTCATGCAGTTGTTTGTCAGAAAGTCCCACGCATTTGTCAATAAAAATCATTTCCACACCACCTTGGAAGTAGGATTTTAGGCGAATTTTGTTATTAAGGTTAAAATAAGTTTTCTAACAAAATTTAACTCAATTGAATTAATGATTCAAAAAGTAGGAATTCTTTAAATCTCAATCTTCTCCCTGCCTTACATGCACGCGCCTCCTCGGCTACGAATACAATATATAAGTTTTCTAAGTTTTCAGATATTTCATATCAAAATTTGAACAACAAAAAAACATTCTTAACCTAATAGTTTAATTTTCAGGCAAAAAAGGTTAATTGCCAACAAAAAGGTTAATTCTCAACGAAAAATGTGATAATTGATATTTAAATCAAAAAATTTATTGATAATAAACAAAATTTGAAATCAAAAAATTTTTTAGTGAAGAAAAAAGGAAAATTTCAACAAAATTAAAATTTAAGGCGAAAAATATTTTTGTATGAAAAAAAAAATTTGGAATAACTATTTATTTTTTAAGTTTTTTTGTTTGATAATTTTATGATTATATAAATATAATTTTCACATGATTCTTGACAAAATTTCACAAAATTAATATCAATAAAATATTAATATTTTCTATTTTCAAAATTAATGTATACAGAGTACAGTTTTTATTTGAAATTTCACGACATTTTTTTGTATCATGTTTGACCCTAGGGCAGAATCAAGGAAAAATATTGTAGAAGTATGTTCATTAGTTATTAAAATAATACAAAGAATTACCTTAAAACATTGTTTTGTCCTTTTTAAACCATGAGATATGTCTTTATAAAATAAACTTTGTTAAATTTATTTTACAATTATTTACATATATGTCTTAAACATTCCACAAAAATTCCTGAAAAACATAATCATTAAATATCTCAAGACTTCATTACATGTTATGCAGTATTTCTTTAAGGTGTCAATTTTTGCAAAAAGAAATCAACTTAAGCCTTCTAATAGCCGCAGAAAGCGAATCGTGAAGTCGGGGTCGGGCCTCGGGCGAGCTTGGCTTCGCGCTCGTGCCCCGTGCATTTTCGGCTTTACACGAGGCTGGCCGACTCACCGACTCTACGTTTGCATGTGTTCTCCCAGATGGGAAAGTGGTGGAAGCCGAAAAATCCCACGTTCTGGAGACTCTGATTTAGGCCTTAAAATACTCGGGAGGAATCCCCAAAACGTATTCAGTAAGAAACTGGGATAGGCGAGCACTTTTCAGTCATAAGTGGTTCAAGCTAGCCGTGATGCGATTCATTTTTGTTTTAACACCAAAGTGTAAAACCACGTAGCTCGGGCTCGGACCGGCTTAGGGCCGAATTAAAATTATGCGAATTAAATTAAAAGTGAAATGAATTTTTTTATAATTATCACTATTTTTTTTAAATGTAATATAATTTTTCAATCAAACTTTTCAGGCATTACTTCAGCATTGACGTACTCAAGAAGTATACATTAGTTTCTTCAAGATTAAAAATTCGAATTTTGTTGGGGGGGGGGGGCCTTCCCCACATGAAGACCAACGTGGTCTTTCGTCGACACCCCTTCCCCCTCCACCTAAATAATCCACGTGGTTTATGGAAGGCCCCCAATGCTCAGAGTTTGTCAGCTGCATTCCTCTTCTCCACGCATTCGAGCATGAACGCGCTTAGAGTGGGGGTTTATGGCTTCTTGGAATTATACTCCCCTACAGCCCCGAAAACGGCAATCCTTGGAGTTTGGACTGTATTTCGATTCAGTTCAACTCAAACCGAACTCTTGATTCGTTTTGGCTACGCTGAAATTTTCGTGTCGTTCGCGCCTGAACGGTCGAGAATAAATAAAATTGATTGGCATATCTCCATAATAGCTCAAGCGCAATATCAACGATTTTCCAGAAGAGTAAAAAAACGTTCACAAAATTCGAATTTTTAATCTTGACGAAACAAATGTATACTCCTAGAGTACGTCAATGCTGAAGTAATGCCTGAAAAGTTAGATCGAAAAATTATATTACATCTTTTTGTGTCTGTAATCCTTTTCAAGTCTATTTCTCTCCTCATTGCTAAGAGCTGTCATGTTTAGCGTTCTGTTGAACGCTTCTTTCTTTTCTTTTTGGGCTGCCTTAATTTCATGATTCCACCATGCATCACCAGATTTTCTTCCTACAGCCGCCGTACCACATACTTCAATCGCAGTTTTGATAATGATATGGGGGGAATGCAAAGACCGAGCGCGTAGCGCGAGGTAAACACATCATCGAGCGCGAAGCGCGAGATAAATATATTAACGAGCGCGAAGCGCGAGAACTAACAGTCGCGCGCCCTAGGCGCGCTCAAACTTGCGAGCGAAGTGAGCCGCGCGCAAAGAGCGCGATGAGAATGTGCCCGCGCAGCGGGCAGATTTTTTATTTCTATGTTGTAAAAAAATTGCTCTCTTGCTCCGCTGGGATCCGATCGCAGGTCTTTCATATTGCAATTTTTTCACAACTTATAAATAAAAATCAATATTAAAAAAAAGCGAAAAAAGATTGATTTTAGACCAGTACACAAAAAAAGAATTAACCTCAAATTATATATGACATATATTTGGTCAAAAACCATAGCATCAAAGAATATATAATTTTCATGTTCGAAAAATTAATCTTTCAAGTATAAGGAATTAAGTTGGCATTCAACTTTTAGGGGTTGTGGAGAAGTTAATCTCGTCTCTCCGTAGCTTAGTGGGTGAGAGCATCAGACCAGCAATCTGAAAGACCTGGGCTCGAATCCCAGCGAAGCTAGAGATAAATTTTTTCACAACTTAGAAATAAAAATCAATATTAAAAAAATATTGATTTTTAACCAGTAGACAAAAGAAGAATTAACATCAAATTATTTGTCAAACAACTTGTTACATTTTGAACCTAAAAAGATGAATCTGTAACAAAAAATGTACCCCATGTACGAGAGCATAGAAAAATCGTGCCCCTCCCCGCAATTAATATACATGTGCTTTCAAATTTTTTATGAATGTGAACACTATAATTGAAAAATATAAATAAAGTGGAATTTATCATCTTATTATAATCAATCTGAAAGGGTTCATTGAAGAAAATCCACAATCGCCCCCTCCGAAAAGTTTGCTGGATCCACCCTTACACACATTGTTATTCCTTTTATATCAAATAAAAGATAAAAAGAAGCGATAGATAATTTTTAAATGTGGAACGCACATCCCAAAAGCTGATTCTGCAAATATATGCTCAGAAATGGCTTAATTAGCTTGCTTTGTAGCCGAGGTGAATGTTCAAATAAGCGAATGTGTTATCTTTATTATAGCTCAATTATCAACTTCAGCGTACACATTTTGGCGTGCAGCCAGAAACTACACAAAGGAAAGTAAAATGTGTGCATTGTGGATCGTATGTACTCTGTGTATGTATATATGATATAACGAAATATGTAAATCACATGGTCTGTTTCCTTTGTCGCTGTAGGAAGAAAATGAAGCAGAATTGTATAGAAATTTTCGAAATTATGTAAAATGAAATGAAATAACGCATTTATATGGACTGAAAAAAATTACGGGATCCAAGGAAATGTGTTTCTTTAGTTTTTTTTCTTTTTGTATGAGGGATTTCTTTACTTTAGTTGAATAAATATTGTTTAGAGGCAAAAAAGTCATGCCTCGACTCAAAGAAATAATTTCTTTCCTGATATTTCTTTAATCTATAAGCATGGAAGTGCGGTCTCACAGACCACACCATGCTTCTGATATGTGGGTCCCTTCCCCCCTGGCCTTACTCAAAGCTGCCGTTATTAGTAGCTTTAGTTTTATTTGTTCTTTCGCCGAGGTCGGTGGAGAACTTGTGGTCTCTTGCCTGTAATTTGAGTAAATACAATTGAAAGCTTATATGCGGTCCCTGAGACCGCACCTCCACAGTAGCTTCACAATTTTCTATTTCTGTTTCAATTTGTTTCAATGTAAAACGCAAGATGTCATACACAAAAAATCTTGAGCTTGTGAGGAGGTATTTTTTTTAGGTCTTACGGTCTTCAAGTAAAATAAAAAACTAAACTACTTGAAAGTTCGTTTATTAATTCTGACGTTTTGGCTGAAACTGCGTGCCTTTTTCAAAGTAACTTGAATGAATATAATAATAGCATGTAATAAAATAGTAGAAATATTCGACATTGAAAAAAAATATAATGTGAAAATACAAGAAATACCTGAATTAAACATTTTGAAGGAAACAAAGTCGAAGAAAGAATTGATTTGATTCTTATCAACTCTGATATTTAACCTTGAGCTTGATGCGGGTACCAAAGAGTACGGAACGCGGCCATCACAGAAAATTTTTACATCCCGATTATTCCTCATGTGAACAAAAAGTGACAAATTAAAGTCGGCGTCAAAAGTACGCGACCCTCACTTTGAACGCTTGCAACTCGTTAAAAAAAAATCGCAGAAAATTTTGTCCAGGTAAACGTTAAAGCTTAAGGTCTCCCGAATTGAAAGATATGTATATTGTTGTTCTAAAAAATGTTGTACGATAGCGCTGATGTAAACAACTTTGAATTATCTCGATGAAAAAAGTTTTTCTGTTTGAAACAGATGTTTCAAATATTATAAATGAGCATAACTTCCTTACTATTCAATAAAGTGTATTAATATTATAGGCTAATCGATTTGCCTCGAATCAGGGAATATTTTCCGTTCTTGCATCAATTTTGAATTATGTTAAAGAAAAAAGTTTCACTATAAAAAACCGTTGTTTCAGATATTATGCATTACCATAGCTTCCTTACTCTTCGCAATAAAATGTATGAATACTACAGGTCAATAGATTCGTCTCGAAACGACACAACACAAGTTTAGTAATAAGTCTAGTTCAATCAGTGGATTTGCTGTACACTTCACCCGATTTCAAGTAAAATGTACCAACTCTACCGAATTTCCTGTAAATTTTATATACGGATCTTTTTTCTGCGTGAAGGATTATAGTGCTAATGATAGACTGAAAACTTTTTAAAAATAAACCATTTTAAAGTCTAAACATTGAAATTTTTTAGTTACAGTAGGACCTGTCGCATCGAAATCCTCGGAGGGAAGTAGTCCCCACTTGTAACCTTCCCCAAAGACGCAGTAGACGCCACGCGATGGTAGTCAGTGCTGCACACCGAGAGAGCGTACCACGAAGGTGGAGCATACTTACGTTTCATGTATGAGAAATCCATGAATTTGATACTTGACTTAAAGTTCGTACTGAAAATGCAAAACAATATACATGGAACAGTATCACTGCGCTCCTACTTGTTCTTTATGAATTTTTATAGCTGACATGCTTTTAATGTACAATAGCATAGAATTTAACGCATGATAGGTCTCATACTCGATACTCTAAAACTCCATACTATAATAGTAAAGTGAGGTACGAATGAATAAGTGTGATGAGCGTAATCTTACTCCGAACGCTTGTAATCCATACTAAAATAGTATGGTCCTCATGCGTTCAAGGTACAGTAGGACTCATCGGATCGTGACGGACCGGGTCTCCACTTTCGATCGGGCAGGTCACAGAAACAAATCGCTACACCCTCTGGTAGTGACGTATCTCAAAACATACGCGGCCCTAATATTTCACCGGCCGTTACAGGCCGGTGAATTTTCATACATACAGCACTGATTACCATCGCATGGCGTCTGCTGCGTCTTTGCAAGCGTGCGCATACCTATCACGGTCAGTGGGGAAGGTTACAAGTGGGGACTTCTTCCCTCCGAGGATTTCGATGCAACGAGTTCCGATGCGACAGGTCCTACTGTATTAGCTCGTTTATACATTAAACGCGTGTCGCTGTTATTCTCAGAGCATACAGTTTAGACTTCAAATGCATGGTATTATACATATTTTGTATAGCGCTACTTCTACACCAAACTAGTTTGAATGTGTGCTGTCATAATTTGAAATAATCCATACTAACGTAGCATTCTAAAAACTTAATAATTGCCACTTAGAGTTAGAAAGATTAATATTTGCGATAGCAGTTTGAAGTTAGGAAAAAGCGATATTCACAAATTGAATAATAAAGCCGTAGTTGCAATAACTAGTAGTTTAAATAACATAAGTCGCAAAATAGGTGAGAAAAATTACCATTTTCAATGGGAAGATGCAATAAGAAGAACAAAATTTGAGTGTAGTGCTTGGCGAAAATTCCCATTTAAAATAGGAAATTCAGTGCCAAATGACGTGATATGCGCCGACGTTCATGAGGATGATAAAATTCCTAAATCTTATAATTTGTTTTATCACAGGAAAAGATCTCCGTTCTGCTGCCCCGGAAACCCGTGCTCGATTCCCGCCAGCGCTGATTTCTTCTAATACGGGGTTTTCTCGGGGGAACTCCAGAGATACGAGCGTGAAAGGGGCTCCCACTCCTGCGAAGTTTAGATTTCGGGGATAATGCGTGAGCACGCACACAGGCCTACTGCGCGCATGCGCGCGTATGCAATTCGCAATGACCAAACGTCGGATTCAAAACAGCGCGCCTCACTTTCGACTAGGGTGGGAAAAAATTCCGCTCGCTCCTTTGGAGTCGGGGCGCTCGTATCTATGGAGTGCTCGTACCTTTGGAGTTCGTATCTTAGGAGTTAGAGTATATATATATATATATATATATATATATCTATCCTGTCACTGTCACTGTCCTGTCACGGTCGCCACTTCGGTTCGGTTTTGATTCCTTAGGAATCGAACCGAAGGGCCTATGACAAAGCCACCGAACGGGTCCTCGGGTTGCGGATAGAGGGTCCCACCAAGGGTTTCTGCTCAATATGGTTACAATAATTAATAAGCAATCGCGGACAATTGTCCAGGGATGGTCCCGAAGGAATAACCCCTAAGCGGAGCCGCTTCCTAGGGGTAGAAACCACCCCTAACAAGCCACGAGCATGCTAACCCACCTGACTCTGGGAACAATAAGTTCAAATTACAATATTTTGGTGAAAAATAAAGATATCCTAATAAATCCAAGTAGGTTTTAAAGGGGAAGATTAATACTTTCAAATTCCATATTAGCTTTTGTGGTGGACATTTTTCTTGTTCGGTTACATAACCTCGAAAACAGCTAAAAACGCGTTTTTTGCACTTTTAGGTTAGGATATCTTGAAAACCTGACACACAGGAGCAATTTTGAGCTCGGATTCGGATTCAGCGCATCAAAATCCGTCGGAAATGTTAGACCTGGTCTCTGGCTTTAAAATTTGTCGGCCTGTGTAATTAAGTATATATAATTATTTGCGTGTTTACAGGTGGGCTATAGTTATTGATTAGGACAAGAAGTGTCAAAAAAGCTTAAATATATTAAGCTCTATTTTCCAAGATACAAAAGACCAATTTCATATATGAAATCAGTCATATTTAAGTCTGTCCCTGGTGATGTTATTTTTATTTGAAAAGTCTACCATTATAGTTTGGGCTCAGAATTCATCTCTTTTGTTTCAAAATTCTATTTGTTTAGTGGACATTTTTATTATTTTGATGAAAAAAGTAAAAGATGCAACTTTCTTGTTGAAAGTTCATGTTTACGGTTTGAAAAAATCGACTTAAAATCTTAGGAATATGGTACCAACATTAATGTTATTTAAAAGAATTTATTTCCTTTTTTTTTACATTCTCATCATTTATGATTGAGAAAGTATTAAAATCGTCCGAAATTTCACACCACAGCTTTTAACGGATCTCAACGTTTTGAGACCCCCTGAAGCCAAAATTCATGTTTTGGCGATGGCGTCAGTTTTAATTTTTTGAAAATTTTGTAGAATATTCAGATGAGTTTTTTACAATTTAAAAAACTTGCCCTATATTATATTCCCTAGCCAATCCTGCCCAAATCAGTTTGAAACACTCGTTGTACAAAATTTTATTTTTAACTTTTTTCAAATTCGAAAAAAATCTCAAAACAATTTTCAAACATTTTTTACAATATACATACAGCTTTTGCACATTCTCAAAAGCTTTTTATAAATAATTTGACCCAAATATAAGGACCCAAATATTTAGGGACATTTAAAGTTTAAAGCCCTCAATTAAACTCGGGAAAAACCTGTAGGCCATTGTTCTAGAATTGAGTACGAACCTCCTATATCGAATATCCATCCTACAGTCCGTATACCTGGTTATACCCAATCAATTTTGGGAATTTACTCCTTTTATAGTCTATTACTGTATTGAGTCTATTACACTATTGTAAGAAAACTCGAAGAGTAGAATGAATGGCTAGGTAAGAGTGAGCCGAAAATAACGAAAATAAGTAAAATTCTCAAATATCTTTTGAAATTATCTTAGTTTATCCTAAAATTTTTTTAAATTTTGAAAAATTGCCTTCAAATCTTCCAGATTCTTTTTCGACAATTTTGGAAATGTTTTAAAATCTTAAAAAATTATTTCTAATTTTCTTTTAAAATTCATTTCTCAAAAGGAAAAATCATTCAAATTTTCCTAGGAATGTAAAGAAAATTTGTTCATTTTCTTGAAACCTTACAAAACTTTCGTAAAACTTCTTTTTTCGAAACGTTCAAAACTCTAAACTTTTCAACAATTTCTTGAAATATGTACAAGTCTTAACTTCTTTTTTAATGGTTTGAAATTTTGTTTTCAGTCTTTTCTCAGAATTCGTTTTTCAAAATAAACAAAAATTTCAAATTTCCCTAGGAATCGTAAGAATAAATCTTAAAACCCTTCAAAATTCTAAAAAGGCTTGCAATTTTTTTTTCTAAATCTTCAAAAATTTACAATTTCTTAAAACATTGTTGAAATGTTCTCAGACTTTTAACTATTTTCAAATCTTTTCAAAACGTTAAAACCTTCTATGTAAATATCTTTTTAAATGATGGATTTGTAACTAAAAAAGAGAAATTTTCAGTTAAAAACATTATTTTCAATAATATAGTTAAATCTTTAAGCAATAAAATAAATGTTTAACAAATTAGTTCAACTTTCAACTAAGTAGTTGAGTGTTCAACCAAAAATATGAATTCTCAATGCAAATTTAATAATCAAATTTTCAACTGAAAGCGGTTAGTTTTCAACTAAAAATAAAATATATAACTTTACAGTTGAAAGAAATTAATTTCTAACCTAAAAAAAATCGAATTCACAAAAAAATAGTGCTATCTTTTTTGGTTTTGGCGACGGGTGTGGAGGTGCGATTGAGGTGAAAGGTGGTAAGGGAGGTGAGTGTAGTTGCAAATCTCATTAGTACGTTTTTATAGAAAAACTTTTATTTAGGAATTATAAAATCGTTATTTTTGTAAACAATAGGTTTTCGTAAATAACATTTTTCAAATAAAAATGTACCAATGAGATTTGATTAGAATCTTTTAAGAAATAAAATAAGCGCTACAGCATCAGAATTAAATAAGAATTGCAACTTTCACCTAAAGAGAAACGAAACATATTAAACTCTAAATAGTTATTGTCAAATGAAGAAAACCCAAAATATTGTTTTCAAAAGATCACTTCGAGTTGTTTTCCAAAATTAGTTATAATTAACATTAGCATATTTTCCTGGATTTTATAAATCCTTTTCAACCAGTTTCATTTTTTGAACGTGAAATAACATGACAAATACTGAGAGGCATATGCAATTTATAAATAGTTATATATAAAATGGATTATTTTCTATTAAAAAATTGTTATTAATTTTTTGTTGCTGTGAAAGCATATGTATGATTAATACTTAACTTTTACTAAAAACTTATATGTGTATTAAAAAATGTTTCATTCTATAACTTAGGCATTATTTTATTAATTTTACCCACCCCCTTTATAAGAACTCCATTAAATCACATAATTCGTTTATTAAAATATCTGAAAATCCGAAATGAATTTAAATTGATAAAGAAATAGATTAAATATTATATTTTATAATAAAAAATATTATAAAGTTCAGACAATTTTCTTTTCGGAAATTTAAAAATTACACAAATAATTATATGTGTGATTTAATTGCGCATGAATAATAATTTGTTGTAGTTAGTAAGAATGCATGGGGATTTACGTCTAAAATAAGTAAATTTTACGATTTTCGCAATTTATTTTCAACTCGAAACATTTCAAAAATCATAAAGATCATTAATTTAATTAATTATCATTTATCTTTTACCCAGAACTATCAGAAAATTATTTTTATTCAACAAACTTTTTTTTTCAACTCTCATGAAAATATTTTCCACAAGCCTCCACGCCGAGAGGATATCCTTACTTTTTTCGTATGATCACGTTTCACGCTACGTTAGCATGTACTATATCTTACTACCAGACTATTATGTGCGAGCGCTAACATTCGTATTCATTTGTCTTATATACTCAATTTTCGAATAACTATTTATTTGTTAACATTTTTTGACCATCAAATTCTTGCTGAAATTATATTTTCAAAGAATGTAGTCAGTAAATTCATTTAACGTAGAATTTACTGTTACTATTAATAATAGTAAATGGCGAGATCTCATTTACAGATTTCAAGTGCACGTTATGAAATTTAATATATTTACAAAAATATAATGTTTGTAGAATGACATTTGCGGGTACTTTCACAACCATTTTTTTTAAATCTAGGCATCAATTATACATCGCTAAATCATAAACAAATTAAATACCTATAATTTAAAAAATGATATTCTGATCCGATTCTAACTTCTGACTATAAAAATCAATAAACATGTATTTGCACTGGATTGTTTAAATAAATTTTTATGTAAAACGAAGAGCGTGTCAAAATACATTCGTAAATAATTAAAACATATGTAAGTAGTAGGGCTAGGCGGGTTCTGGACCACCGTAGAACATAACCATCTGGGCCACTTACCGACCGAGCAGGTTCTGTTCCATGTTAAGTTACCGGCAGTCGGTAAGTGGTCTCGGTCAGTAATGCAGTTTCCTAATATGACAACAGATGGCGCTACCGTCAAAAGATACCGATATTCGAATTTACCATCAATGCAGTTTCCCAATGTGACAACAGATGGAGCTACCGTCGGAAGTTACCGACAGTCGGTATATTATCAGTTGGATCCCTGCTAAGTTAGCACTATAAGGTTCGGTTCCGTGCTAAGTGACCATTGATTGGCAAACCAGTTCATTACCATCAGTTGGTAAAACCGGGAGGTCGGTAACGTTTTATATTATCATTTCACCATCGGTCGGTAAGGTAGAGAACAATGTTACCATCAGTCGGTAAAACAGGGAGGTCGATAACTTTTATTATTATCATTTTACTATAAGTCGGTAGGGTAGAGAGTCGAAAGTTACTGACACCAACATATCCGACACCACCGACCAAGTAAGGATTCTGTTCCATGCTAAGTTATCAGCAGTCTGTATCACACAGTGCGGTTGGTAATGCAGGTTCCTGCTGCAATAGCATTGCACCTCCGGTCTGTAAAGCAGAGAGGTCGGTAATTTTGAGGTTATGTTCCATGCTAAGCAGGTAAAACAGTGAGGTTGGTAATGGAGATTCTTGCAAAGTAAGCATTATGAGGTTCTGTTCCAAGTTAAGTTTTAGGTTCTGTACCAGGCTATTTTAATTGTAAAATAATTGTAATTGGAAATTAATTGTAAATAATTGTAAAATAAATTTAACAAAATTTATTTTATGAAGACATATCTCATGATTTTAAAATGACAATACAATGTTTTAAGGTAATTCTTTGTATTATTTTAATAACTAATGAACAGAGATCTAGAATATTTTTTATTTTGTCGAAAATTAATTTTTTCAATGTTAAATTTGACCGTTTTTTATTGGAAATATATTTTTTTATTGAAGTAGCAATTATTACATTTTTCGTTGAGAATTAACCTTTTTTGTCTGAAAATGAAACTATTCGGTTCAAAATGTTTTTTTTTCTTTTTTTTTTACAAATTTCGATTTGAAATACCTGAAATCTCAGAAAATATTTCAAAGCTTTCTCAAGAATCTCCGAAAACTTATATTTATATTTATTTTCACAATTGTATTTTAATTGGAAATTAATTCTAAATAATTGTAAAATAAATTTAATAATTTTTTTTTTTTAAGAAATATCCCATGATTTTAGAAGGACAAAACTATTTTTAAGGTAATTCTTTGAAGCATTTTAATAACTAATGAACATAGTATAGAATTTTTTTTTATTTCGTCGAAAATTCATTTTTTTAATTTTAAATTCGACAGTTTTTCATTGAAAATATATTTTTTTATTGAAAAATCAATTTTTACATTTTTCGTTGAGAATTAACCTTTTTTGTCTGAAAAAGAAACTATTGGGTTGAAAATGTTTTTTTTTTTTTTTTTTTTCAAATTTCGATTTAAAATACATGAAATCTCAGAAAATATTTCGAAACTTTCTGAAGAATCTCAGAAAACTTATATTTATATTTATTTTTACAATTTTATTTTAATCGGAAATTAATTCTAAATAATTGTAAAACAAATTTAATATATATTTTTTTAAAAGAAATATCCCATGATTTTAAAAAGACAAGCTAATTCAAAAGGTAATTTTTTGTAGCATTTTAATAACTAATGAACATAGTTCTAGACAATTTTTATATTTTGTCGAAAATTCATTTTTTCAATTTTAAATTCGACTGTTTTTTATTGAAAATATATTTTGTTTATTGAAATAGCAATTATTACATTTTTCGTTGAGAATTAACCCTTTTTGTCTGAAAATGAAACTATTCGGTTGAAAATGTTTTTTTTTTTTCAAATTTCGATTTAAAATACCTGAAATCTTAGAAAATATTTCAAAACTTTCTGAAGAATCTCTGAAAATTTATATTTATATTTATTTTCACAATTTTATTTTAATTGGAAATTAATTCTGAATAATTGTAAAATAAATTTAATATTTTTTTAAAAAGAAATATCCCAGGATTTTAAAAGGACAAAACTATTTTAAAGATAATTCTTTGTAGTATTTTAATAACTAATGAACATATTTTTAGAATATTTATCCTTGATTCTGTCCTAGGGTCAAACATGGTACAAAAAAAATGTCGTGAAATTTCAAATAAAATCTATACTCTGTATACATTCATTTTAAACATGAAAAATATTAATACTTTATATGAATATTCCTATATTTTATTTGAATATGACACACATTGATTTTTTTTTAATTCTTGTAAAGATTGGGTCATTTTATAAATTGTACGACATTTTTGTACCATGTTTGACCTTATGGAATAAATTTAAAGATTGAAATTATGAACATATTTCCATTAATTAGTGTTTAATGGAAAATTATATTTTTTGCTGACATTTTTATTTGACATATCTGAAATATTGAAACAAATTTTGAAATTTTGTTACGAATCATGTGAAAATTATATTTATATAACCTTAAAATATGCGAGAAAAATACTTCAAAAAAAAAATAGTTTTTCCAAATTTTTATATTGTATACAAAAATATTTTGCGCCTTAAATCATATTTTTTGGTTGGAATTTCGACTGTTTAGTTGAAACTTTTTTTGCTGTTGAAATTTTCATTGACATACAGAAATATTAAAAAATCTTTGAAAGTTTTCTTAAGAATCTTAGGAAAAATATTACAAAATTAAAAATAAATAGTTATTCGAAAATTTTATTTTTTCTACAAAAATGTTTTTCGCCTTAAATTATGATTTTGATGCAATTTTCCTTTTTTCTTCACTAAAAAATACTTCGATTTAAAAATTTATTTTTGTGTTTGAAAATAGATTCTTTTGAAATTGATTTTAACTTTTTTTAATTAAAAATAAGAATATTTTCATTAAAATAGCAATTATTACATTTTTCCTTGAAAATTCAGTTTTTTTCGTTGAAATATCATCTTTTTTTGGTTGGAAATTCGACTGTTTAGTTAAAACTTTTTTTGCTGTTGAAATTTTACAACTTCTTCTTGCGCTATATTAATTTTATGAGTTTTTGCAAATTCCCTACTGTTTCTTGTATATGATTCTAACTCTTTTTGCGACGTTTTAATCGGAGTTTCTTTCCTCAATTCAGCTCTCCCTGCTAATCTTCTTTCTACCTCTAATGCTTCATCCGTGATTCCTTGAAGGGTATTTGCTTCCCCGATTCTTATCTTTAGTTCTGGCCCTAACCCGCAAGTAAAACATTCGACTATTGTTTTTTCTAAACCATTTTTAAAGTTTTCGTCAAGTGTATTTTTATTGTTAATTTTATGTGCATCAAAAATTCTTTCTGCGGCTTCCATGATTCTGGAAGCGTATGATAACACATTCTCATTTTCCCACATAAATATTGCTCCTAACTCCCCTTGCAATTGATAAACGGATTTTTCTTGTGCATATAGTGCTTTTAATCTTTCGATTAGCCCATCAACTGTAATATAAGTATTTCCATAAATTCCTTTCCTCGCCTCCCCAATAATTTTACTGCGGATTAACTTAACGAGATTTTCTTCAATTAATGGATTGTTTGGAAGCATTATCTTCGCTTCTTCACATCCCTCAATAAATATTGAAAGTTGAAGGTTTTTCCGGCCAAAAATCGGTACAATTTCAAGAGCATTGCAGAGAGAAAGCTTTGATTAGTTGGAATTGACATTTTGGAGGGTGTTTTATTATTGTTAAAAATAGCAGGAGCTGTTAATTGAGGCAATTCAGATTTTACACTTATAGGAAGTTCAATGGGTTTTAATTGGTTATATTCTGAAATTCCTGAGAAAATACTAGTAATATTGATCTGGTTATTAGATAAAACTTCGTTATCGTTAGTCACAGTTAAATCACTTGCTATTTCAATAATTGGATCATTCGTTAACTTTACAGGTAAAGTTAATTGTTTTTGAACTTCACAATTGGGATTTTCAAGTGTATTCAAAAAAGAATTCTTAGTTTTATTATGAAATTGACTATTATGATGAGAACTTAGAATTTCATTGGTACTTTCTTCAGGATTTTGATCAGTAATATTAGATTCAGAATTTACGTGCTTTTGAAAAGAATATTGTGTAGAACTAAATATATTTTCTTCAGTTATTGTGTCGCTTGAATTGGATTCATTTAATTCGTCACTGCTTGAATCAGACTTTTTTCTTCAATTTACTGCAGGGCTATGCATAAATTTTGATTTTGAAGATTCGCTAATTTTATATGCAATTGCTTTTCTTAGTTTCTTTTTAATTTCTTGATTTTCCAGTACCCTTTTAATTAAATCTGGGTTATTTTTAGTTTGAGAACGAGTTACACATTGGGATTTATCACTGGAATCTGGTTCAGACATTTATCACATCATGTATATGTAGAAAAAATAAATATGTTTACATAAATTAGTGAAGTTTTTGCAAAATAACAATTTTATATGAAATGTACTTCTGAATGTATTGTACTAAGGTAATGAATGAATTGGAAATTTATATACATATATTTTTGAAAAATGCCACTAATATTACAATATAATATGGTCAGTGGAAATAGTCATAAATGGTAGTGCATGGATATATCAGTATGTGTAAATATTCAATTCAACAGAAAAAAACTCAATAATAAAATTGTACGAAATAAATAATGAATCCTGTTCAAAATCTCTCGTATTTATGATTATTTTTTTTGAAAAATTTAAATATTAAATAAAGTTTTGCAAAAATGTGTATGTTAAAAATTTGCTAATGGAAAATTTTCTTTAGACAATAAATATTCCAAATTATTTCTATATGATGACATTGGCTTTGGTTTCTTGGCCGATGCACCCAAAATAAAAAGGAGATATGTTACGTCGTAAATGATCAGATAATTATTAATTGGAATTAACAAATAAATAAATGCTCCTCTTTATTCTTCCCTAATTTCCTCGGTTGTCTGAATAGATAACCTATTCAAATGGGATGAGGATGCCAATGATAATTCTTTGACGAGTTTTTGATCACACAGATATTTATTGATAGAAATAAGTTGAAAGGTCCAAGTGAAAATATAATAGAGTTTTGGAGAGGCAACAGCTTTTATGAGTTTTATAACATATTTACTCACTTTCTCAAGGATTTGAGGGTGAGAGGAATCTTCTCAGGAGTTAGTTCCGTTCAACACTGTAATCCCAAGGTTTAACTTGTTACACACTGTTCTACGCATTTTAAGTTTACAGTCCTTCAAAAATAAAACAATATAACCTTTGTTTCCAATCGTTGGAATTTCCGAAAAGGATGGTTTCTTACAAGCGTAGAATGTGACCGTCGTATAGAAGACCGAGGTAAAACTAACTGCCCTGTGACAGGTCACATAAATAACTTAGGTCACACACGACCCCCTTTCCCAGGTGTTGTGGGGGCGGGAAGGCACCTCTGTGACAGGTCACAGAAATAACTTAGGTCACACACGACCTGCTTTCCAGCCTATAGTGGGGGCGGAAAGGCACCACTGTGACAGGTCATAGAGATAATGTAGGTCACACACGACCCCCTTTCCCAGGTGTTGTGGGGGCGGGAAGGCACCCCTGTGACAGGTCACAGTAATAACTTAAGTTACACACGACCTCCTGTCCAGCCTATAGTGGGGGCGGGAAGGAACCCCTGTGATTAATCCTAATCTCTACCGTAACTAACTCGACAAATAGTGAATGGGAAAAAGATTTATATCTACATATCGTTCAATAATTGTACTACGGAAATAAATATACACAATTTTCCGACTTACCCATGTACATTTCCTCAGTAAAAGTCAAATTCTACAGTAAAAAAAACTCCCAAACACTAGACTGGTCTACTACATGACCCTGAATTTCATATATGTTGGAGTTTTTGGCAATTTTTATATCTGTTTGTCGTATTTTCCAACCACAACAATGATTTTCTCATTTTTATAGCATTTTACGAGTTTTCTAACAAAGTTACCCTGCCGGACCGGCCGAACGCAATCATTACACTACCGCGTAATGCTAAAGTAATGCTAAAGCAATATGGCAATATAATTAATAAAATAACCAAAATAAATATAAAACTGTTGCAATTATAATAATACGTTAAAATTTACGTTAAATGGTTATACCGTAATTGCAACAAGTTTCTTTTTCAGCATTGAAAAATGAAAAAATAATTTGGCTGTCATTGCAGTCTGCTAACGGCGGCTTCTAGCGGCTTGCCAACATGCAGGGGCCCAACTTCAATGACAGCCACTTTGTTTTTTTTTACCTTTTAACGCTGAAAAAGCAACTTATTGCAATTACGGCATGACCATTTGACGTAAATTTGAACGTATTATTATCATTGCAACAGTTTACATATTTATTTTGCTTTTATCAATAATTATAATGCCATATTACTTTAGCATTACTTTAGCATTACGCTGTAGCGTAATGCCTGCGTTCGGCCGGTCCGCCAGCGTACTTAAGAAATATACCAGAAAAACAGTGCTTCTCTTCTGGTCGCCAGCAACTCATATTATTTTCTAATACCCCAGCAAACATGATTATATAATAGTTATGTTACTATTAAATAACAGACTGTAACATAATAAAAATTTCGAATCGAAAAAATAAAAACAATTTCTCAATTCTTTACGACTCTTACAGACTTTATAGTCTGGAAGAGTCGTAAAGAATTGACTAAATTTTTTGACTTTTTCAATTCGAAATTTTTATTCATTACTTCCCGCACGTACAAAAACTTGGAGCACATCATTCCATATAACTAGTGTTAAAACCCGCACGAGAATCAACAGATTACTAGTTCTAAGGATTTTCGGGTTTAATAAATCACGACACCGAAGTTATTCAAAATGAGTTTAACACTATGCATTTGAGATATTAAAATAAATGTCAAACATGGAGAATGGATTCGGCACAGCGCACTGATCATCACAAACGACCCTTACACTCTCGTGGTCACAAGCCGTCCCTTCTTTTTCTTTGAGGGAACGCGTCCGACGGAACGCGCTCGATTTCCCCTACTTCCGCTACTGCGACAGCAGTGCCGGAAATACGCAGCCGACTTCCGCCTATTTTGAATAAATTATTAACAATCGGCCATCCTTTATTGAGTTTGGCCCTCCAAACTTTGTGAAAATTTAAAACTATCAAACGTTTTCGTCGTTATAAAATTCTATTACAACAAATTACTAATCAAAATTCTTAAAATATAATATTCCATATTAATGCACCTAATCGGCCAAGTATTTCGGTTCTTGCCTTCGACAAATAGATCTACGTTCTTTATTTATCAATTTTTCTACTGGTCGTTCCTCTCTTTTGGGGTCGGACTCTGACTCTTTATCTGACTCACTTAAAGGTATATCGCTCGTCATTTCAATACTCTCATTCATCTTTCGTCCAACAGTTTCGTCTTCTGGTTCACTCTCACACTCATATTCCGATTCAGTTTCAGGTCTCCAGAGCTTCAGCTGAGTTACATGAGCCGTTGTTTCAAATGATCTATCGCGCGATTCATTCAATTTTCGGACTTTATAGGTATCATTGTTGTTTGCACGGGTAAAGGTGCTATATTAAAAGTTGTATCATTCACTTAATTTCTTTATTCAAATTCAGTTATAGACTAAGTTACAAATGAGTGGTTAAAGTAAAATATTCTAAATGCGCGAAACAGGGTTAAGTTAGGCTCTGGCCGGGTTAGGCGTTTCATTTGTGGTTGGGTCCTGTCTAAATCTCCAATTTGGGGCCAAGTTTTTCCTAATTTGGGCCCAGCTAGGGCCATAAAAAAATTTCCACACGGGACATTCTCAGTTTAACGTGGAATGTCTCAATTTATACGGCTCTAGTGTGGAAGCATATCTGCATTCAACTTACAATTACTGGGTTATTTTATTTTGCGAAGTGTCTGGTTCTAACGAGAAGCGAAGTGTCTTGTTCTAACGAGAACTCTTTAATCTCAGTTTACAGAATAGTTCGTGTTTTCTTACTCAATTTCTCAAAACATATCTCGTTACCTTCTACTTCCGTTCAAAATTATCATGTTGCGCAACTATAAATGAATAAATGTACTATTTCTTTGAAAATAATAATTTCGTATAAGTGTTATAATTATGTAACTTTTCAGGTAAACATATTTTCAATAAAAAATCTTCAAAATTTAAGTTCAGTAATGATAAGTCCCTTAGGATTTATAAAATCTTATTCTATGTAATTCATATGCCTAGTTTTCTAATATATAATTTCTAAAGCATCGCAAAGACAAGTCTAGAATACGTCTTACCGCATTGCAGATGATAGTATGTCGTTGCAAATTGATGACTAATGCGAGTCAATCATTTAAACACATTTTTAGTTTATTTCAAAAAATATAAAAATTGTAAAATAGGAATGAGCTTCAATTGGTTTTACAAATAATAATACTATAGGTGTATAGAAAAAAAATTAATAGGAACACGTATCATTGCTTAATTAATGAATTATTTAATTTACTTTTAATTTGTGATCGATTATTTATTGTAATTTTGAATAAGAGATACTTACGTGTTTATCAGGATTGAGGAATATAAATATAATCATCATGGAATAATAAGGAGTCCACCAGGTGACAAACGCTGCGACTATAACGACGCTGATCCTCAGGGACTTCGTCTTGGCTCGGTGCATTAGTCTTCTCCTATTTATGTCTCCCGCAACATGATTCGAATTGCTATTGGCCAGTTCCGTCTTAAAGACTTTCTCACTATCTAAAATAACGAAAAAAATATGATATGTAAAATGAAATTCAATAAATATTACATTCATTGCGTTACTTCATGCCAAATTCATTATACAGAGAAACATAGGGAATTGTAGGTTTCTTCTGGTTTTTTCACTTGGGAAGAGAAAAGTTTTCGTATAGCGTTTAAAGTTTACCCATTTCAAGACTCCTTTTTGGAACCTCAATATTACGTTTTAATTACAAGTTTCCATGATTGCTATAATTAATTTGCGATTCTGAAAATTATTATATTTTCTAGAGATGATGAGTTTTTCATTCATCAGCATAAAATCAGTGCATGAAGCGGCCGGCAAGTTTTCATCAGGACGAGATTCGTAGATGATCGTACTGAAGGGTGATCGCAAGATTCAATAGGATGTCAGAGCGTTGCACAATGGAGAAACTGTTACCAAATTGCATATAGTCTTCATACTTATATATTGAAAATTAACACTACATTTATATATTTCTTGGTAGAGGTCATTTATTTTTCTATTGTGCAATGCTTTGACATCCTTTTGGGTGGGGGGATATGCAGCAGGACAAATTTCGGGGGGGGGGGGGCAAGCGGCACAGAGGGAGGTATATACATATTATGTATACACGGAGAAATTTTCCGTTGTAAAATTTGATAATATAATATTTATTTTTACAATAAGACAATAGCAAGCCAGGATATAGCATCACAATTTCAACAATGACTCAAATGTGAATATTAAACTGTAAAGTTACTAAGTTTATTGTAAAATAATATTAAATGATTAAATAATTGTACTTATACCAAAGGAAAGCTTCCATAATCCCTAGGAAAGACTGTGAAGTTTACAAAACACAATAGTAAATACATTCTTCCTATGTTCATTGTACGTATTTCTAATTTTTTCTATAGAAAATAGGAAAAACTACCATAGTCGAAAGAGCAAAATAAAAAAGAATTTGCATTCACTGTTTTATATATATTACAGTTGCACCCATTATCAATTTCATACATCAAGCATACAATTAGATATTAATATTTTATTCTAAGCTGAAAGAGAAAAAATCGTGTTAGGAGAAATCAGCGCGCTGGCGGGAATCGAACACGGGTCTCCGGGGCAACAGAACGGAGATATTTTTCAGTGATAAAACAAATTATGTTATTATGATCATTATTATCATATCATTGAGCCGTTTCCCTTTAGGGGTAGGCGTGAATTGCTCGGTTGGAAAGTAGTGATGTGTGGATGGGTATATAGGTGAAGGGTAGATAGGTATATACTAACGAGAATCATAGAACTTGAGAAAATCCTGCAATTATCACATATTGAACCAAGTATAAGAAGCCAAATACGCAAGATCATCAATACGTACCAGGAAGTGTTCACCTTACCCGGTGACTCAGGCAAAGTAGTCAATTTGAGATCACACAAGCTCCCCAAAGCTCACAGGGAATTTTCTTTGGAACACACTCAAGAACTGTTAGAAAAAGAATAATTAGGCACTTGCAATCGCCCTTCAATTCTCCACTTTGGGTAGTCCCCAAAAAGGGAATAAACTCAGAATGGTTATTGAATACAGGCAACTAAACAAGGATACAGACCAAGAAGCTTACCCCTTGCCAGTCATAGACGATATTTGAGAACAACTCCGACGAGCAAAATATTTCTCAGCATTCGACATGAGTGCCGGATTTCACCAAATTCCCATGTCATAAGAGTCAAAAAGATACACAGCACTTTCTACCTCTCAAGGACATTACGAATACAACAGAATTCCACACATTCCAACGAATGATGGATAACGCGTTTAGGGGACTTATAGGAAAGGAATGCTTTGCTTACATTGACGACATTGTAATATTTGGAGAAACCTTGGAAGAACACGACAGAAATTTAGTCTCTGTTCTAGAAAGAATTAAACAACTCCAATTAAAATTAGAACCTCCCAAATGTGAATATCTTAGACCAGAGCTCAAATATTTAGGACACCTTATTACAGCAGAAAGAGTGAAACCCAACCCAGCCAAAGTAGAAGCAGTTCAAAAATTTAAAGAACCTAAAACTGTCAAAAATATTCCAATCATTTCTAGGACTTTCCGGCTACCATAGGAAATTTATAAAAAAACTTTTCATCCATAGCGAAACCCTTAACGAAGTTAACACAAAAGGACATTATCTCCGATTGGACACCTGCATGTACAGAGAATTTTATTACATTAAAGAAAATACTATGTGAATCACCCGTTTTAAGATTCCCAGATTTCAAAAATACATTTACCCTAAGAACTGACGCATCTAACCAAGGATTGGGTGCAGTATTGTCACAAAATGGACACCCTTGCTTATTTATATCGAGAACATTAAATAAAGCCGAAGAAACTTATAGCACTAGTGAAAAAGAATTACTAGCTATAGTATGGGCAGTTAAAAGATTGAGACAATACTTACTTGGAAAACCTTTTAAAATTTGAACCGATCACAAAGCTCTTTTATGGCATCATAATGTTAAAGACCCCAGCTCACAATTATTGAGATGGAGGTTAAGACTCGAAGAATACAAATACGAAGTGCAATACGTTAAGGGAAAAGAAAATAAAGCCGCAGACTGCTTATCAAGAATTTTTCCAATCCGGGAAAGAGACTTATTACAGGAAGCCTAAAATTACCGAAATTAAAATACTAAAACCACGAGAAAAAGTCAAGATATCCAGCACGGATCCTAACGTGGAAAATGACATGGAAGACAAGCCTCAAGAAAAACCTGAAAATCCCGAAGTAAATTAGTATCATGAATTTATGGAATGGCGATTAGACCCTGTTACCAATGAACGAGTAAAAAACAAACCAAACGCTACAGGAAAATTATGGAAGCAAATTACTAAGGAAAGTATGCCAGAATATGACGAAGAGAACTGCTTAAAACACCTAGCCTGGGTTATAGACGAAATTAGAGATAAAAAATTAACTTTAGTACGATTACAATTTGGAGATACATTATTCACTCATGTACAAAAAGAATTAATCCAAGAATTAATACAATTCTTATCAAACTATTATCCAGACACAGGATTCCATTTATAGTTTTCGAATACCCGAGAGCTCACTAAACCTGAGAAATAAGAAATCACGAAAGAAGCTCATTCGACTCACCTAGGAGAAAAGAATACCCTAGAAAGAGTAAAGAAAATTGGGATATGACTAGGAATGGATGAACAAATTAAGAATTACGTTAAAAAATGTCCCATCTGTCAACTACAAAAAACTATAAGAATAACCAACCAAGCATCCAGCATATTACCCGATATCCCAACAAACTTTAACGATAAAATTGCCTTAGACATTTTCGGACCCCTACTAGAAACTAGAAAAGGCAATAAATATATATTAAGTATCCAAGATAGATTGACAAGGTATGCCGTGCTGCTGCCTTTACAAAATGAAACATCAAATACAATTATTGATGGACTGTTAGAACATTATATATGCATATTTGGTGCACCCAAAACTATTTTATCTAACCAAGGACAAAACTTCTTATTCGAATTAATGCAGCAATTCGAGGAAGCACTTAAAATACAACATATAAAAACAACAGCGTTTCATCCTCAATCGAATGAGCAGGCTATACCAAGGCTACAAAGTCCATCTTGTAGTTCTCATAATAGGCTGTCTTGGAGGTATGAAAGCTTTATTGCTCAGCCAACTGAACAAGATTTTGGCTTGCCAGCGTCAGGCTCATTCCATCGCGAACCGGATGCAAAAGGCTGTTCTTCTGGGACCACTTCATCTGGTTTTTTAAAAAACTGTTCCTCATAACATTCCACAGAGATTGGTAAACCCAGTTTTTCATCATCATCCACGGTCTACGTCAAGTGCCTGATGAAATGAGAATTTATAAAATTATATAATACGATGTTTGAAGTCTGTTGCTCTGATGCTGTTGAAGGTACAAAATTAGGAGCGAACGTCGGATGTGACAACAGTCGCCTCTAAATGCTTTCTTAGAGATGGTCTAAAAAGTTTCTCACAATGCGACAGGTGTTTAATAAATCCGCCTTCTTAGCTGCTACCAGTACCCTGCTGACTCCTAAGTATTTAACATGTTCAGTGC
This sequence comes from Andricus grossulariae, assembly GCA_011634705.1. Classification (NCBI taxonomy): domain Eukaryota; kingdom Metazoa; phylum Arthropoda; class Insecta; order Hymenoptera; family Cynipidae; genus Andricus; species Andricus grossulariae. Next base: position 105,293,345 of record JAABKJ010075445.1, on the reverse strand, counting down.
ATCTTGCGCCCATATTGCCTGTAGCCGAAATCACAATAGGATGAATTGATGCAGTTTTCACATTCTTCCATATCGTCTTCACTTCATTCCTTAGCCCTCTATACTTACGTATCTTGGTTGAATAGATATACGTTCATTTTTTGGCCTAATTCCCTCAAAAAATAAACTTGCTTATACCTCCATGTTTACAGAATTTTCTTAAAATTAATCCTTAAAAACTAACATCCATCAACATCCTAATCCTACGACCACTCGCTCATATCGCCTTGCCTTCCTCGCTTCGCTTCGCACACATGTCCCTATCTCTCGCCTTGCGTCGCATTGTCATACTCTGCATCAGCGGCTAATACCTAATGCTCATGTACTATTTACAATGATTGTAGTTCACTTATATTTCCTTCCTCTCCTATTTACATTGTTTCCTTCCCCCATTCCTCTTCCTCCTTCCTTTTTTTCTTCTCCATCTTTCCTAGCACCACCTTCACCCATGTAACCGCCCTTTTGTCCACTCTTTCATACAATAACACCTCCATGCTTATCTCACTCCTTTCCACCCCCTCGTAATCCTCCAACCATTGTTTCACTCTAGTGCACCCCTTTCCGTGCAATTCACATATTCTCTTCTCCCTGGAGAGCCAGAACCTATTAAAACCCTCTATGCACCCACATCTCTACCTCGCTATAAGCTCCTGACTTCCTTTCTCTCCTTTTTCACGCAAATACTGTGCTCTCTCCCGTGACATAATCCATCCATAGTTCCCATTTACCCTTGACCCTCTCATTCTCACCTCCTCTGCTGCCTTCTTTCTCTCCATGCCGTTCTTCACCACCTCATACACCTTTCTCCCCTCCTCATGCACTCTTCTCACTTCATCCGTCTGCTGCCTATTCCTTCTAAGATGCCTTTCTCTTTCCACCTTTATCTTTCCCTTCTAAACGCTGTTCTGCTTTTTCCATTAACATTCCCTAACCTGCTTACTTCCCCCCTGTTCCAAAAATTTCTCAACATTCTTACACGGAAGTCTCCCTGTTAGAATCTCCTGTATCCTATTTACCTTCTCACTTTCCTTTCACCCCCATACTTGTACCCCATACAATAGCACACTCATCACTAGAGAGTCGAACAATGTCATTCCTCCGAAACAGAAAGCCCAGGTACACAAAATCTTTTACCCCCTGCAAAACTTTTTCCTTCCACTGCCACTCCCCTCCCTTCTCCGTCCCACCGCCGTTCCTGAATACAAATAACCTTAGACTTCTCCGCATTTAACTCTAGCCGATTCTTATCCGGGTATCTTCTCAGCCTCTTCATCATCTCCTTTAATACCTCCTCGCTTTTTACCAACAACACTGTATCATCTGCATACGTGAGTGGCCATATCCGAACCCATTCTACTCTTACCCATCCTACCACTCCGGCCTCTAGCTTAGCCTCCATGTCCGCGATTAAAATCGCAAATAGCATTGTGCTAAGTGGGGTTTAGGGAGAGAGCGAATGTCAACATTGCTAGAGCGCAGGCACCCCATATTTGTTTGAACTCATTAATACCAACCTAAATTAAAAAAACAAAATAACTGGGTGCTGATAACTGCGTGTTAGATTCAGCACTTTAGACTTAAAAGTTTCACACTTGCTTCAGTCTCCTATCCATCTGAAATCCCTCCGAAATCTCCTCCCGTCCTCTCACTCTATCTTTCTTCTCTTCATACACCTTCCGGATAAAGTTCCGAATAGCTGAATTTTCCGATTTTATTGAAACTTCGCATACGAAGAAAGTTACGGAAATGCGTTCGGTCACGTTTTTTGCGTTTATTTAAACCAATACGCACAATATTATCAAAGTGATGTTTCGGAGAACATTGTAAGCTCGAACGTGCTGCTTGTCTCTTTATATTCGCTCCTATACCATCACATGCACTCTCGGAAATTAGAAAAGCGACTCTTATTTTGAAAATGTTGCCCTGCACCATCAGTGAAATAGTGGATTTTCTTTGGCGTGAAATGAGTTTTCAAATAATCTACTATTATCTTCTGATACTCGTGAGCAGCCACCGTGTCATGAGCTTGGTCCTTATTCCAGTGAAATGATTGAGCTGCATTCTGAAATATGAACTCGTAATTTTCAGCGAGATCGAAGCAAATCAAAAACTGCCCAGGCAATAAATTTTCCTTCAGGTTTTCGAAAAAAGATTGCTCCTTTGAAATGAAATGATGAGTTTTCAATTTCAACAGCGTTTCACATAAATCACCTAGGAATTCATCTGTAGCCATTACATCTGTCGGTCCAGACAGTCATGCTAATTTGTGACCACCATGTCAGTATTCTCGGTTAATGTCGAATATTTATTTAATTCAACATCAACTTGATATTGTCATGATGCACGCAAACGCACACATTATGGGTGCCACTGCTTCCTGCTAGAACACAAGGACGAGGACTGAGTTTCGTGAATTTCAAAATACTGATCTTCAGGCCTGTTCTGATATAAATTGAGCATATAACTCGTTGACATTACACAGTAGTAACCTTTTCTGAACATGTGAATGAGTTCCATCCCCATTCTTGATCAACACTGAGTCTTTTATCCCTGGCATCATTCGACTTATGTCATCGCGTTCATAAAAGTTTTTCACTAGAGTTTTAGTTGCTAGAGTCAATGCTCTTCCTTTTTTTGGATTCGGAAGCGTAAGAATTCCATGCTCTGAAACTAATTTTTTGGCATTTCTTGCTTTTCCCTATGATGTATTGAACAGCTGCATCAGTTTTCTTCGTTCCAAGATTTTGGCGCAAGTGAGAGAAGTAGAAATTGTTCTTGGAGATCTTTAGAGGCATTGCATTTTTCGATGATTTGACTAAGTACTTCAACACCAGCTTCATGATATTTTCTTTTCACACTACAGTTTGGTGTCTAATACATCTCAATCTTTTTCGCTGTTATATAGCTGATCTTCATGATCGTCAAAAATCATTTCATGATCTTCAGTATCTACCTCATCTCTACCAGAAGGCTCTGCAATATCATCAGAGTTCAAGGATGATATTTCCGCTGAGTTGATGAGTTGGTATCTACATGAACTGCAAATTTGAGCTCCTTCTGGTAGTGCAGCGAATTTCAAACGCAAGTCGTGGGCAACATCACGAAACTTAAGATTAGTTGCTTTATGCCTCACTTTTTGAAAAAAAAAACATTTATTTTTGCAGCATGAAATATTGCTTAACTTAAAAAACTGGCAGTAAAGCGTTGCACAAAGATCCTCGACGTGAGCGCACTAGGGGAAATCGTGCGCCACCCGCTCTATAATGGCATATTGTTTACGTATCGTTCTATTACTCGAAGATAAATGAATTGGCCACTCTGAAAATTGGGGACCTTATAGGAAAAAATCTCAGCTTTATTTTAACACTATTTTGAAGAAAAAAAAGTGTCGAAATTTGAAAAAAGTAAAATTTATTTCTGATTTACAAAAATTAGAGTCAAATTTGGACTCTTTTCAAAAATCGTTACGACCACCAAAAAGTTCCTGAAAAAATCTATCAAAAACATCTGTAGTGAAATTTTGTTTAAAGCAATTGGAAAAAAGTTACAAATGCTTGAAAGAAAGGCTTTGCTTAAAAGACCAAAAATTGTATCCCCTCCACTTTGATAATTAATCATCAAAATCAATTAATTTTTGGTGTGAGGAGTACTATCTAATAGGACTACAATTCGGTCAATTTTTAGCCCGATCGGACAAGTTTCATTTTCGAGGTGGGTACACTTGAGAAATTATGCCCCACATATATATATATAATTTCTCAAGTGTACCTACCTCAAAAATGAATGTTCTCCGATCGGGCTAAAAATTGGCCCAATTTTAGTCCTATTAGATAGTACTCCTCACACCAAAAATTAATTAATTTCGATAATTTTTTATCAAAGTGGAGGGGGTACAATTTATTGTTTTTCAGGCAAAGCCTTACTTTGAAACATTTGTAACATTCGCTGCACTACCAGAAGGAGCTCAAATTTTCAGTTCATGTAGCTATCAACTCATCAACTCAGCGGGAATATCATCCTTGAACTCTTGTGATATTGCAGAACCTTCTGGTAGAGGTAAGGAAGATACTGAGGATCATGAAATGATATCTGACGATGATGAAGATCAGCTATATGACAGCGAAAAAGATTTAGATGTCTTGTAGAGGGCGCGTGGACTATGTTACGGGATATCATTATCAAAACTGCGATTGAAGTATGTGGTACGGCGGCTGTAGAAAGAAAATCTGGTGATGCATGGTGGAATGATGAAATTAAGGCAGCCCATAAAGAAAAGAAAGGAGCGTACGACAGAACGCTAAACATGACAGGTCTTAGCGATGAGGAGAGAAATAGACTTAAAAATGATTACCGATACAAAAAGAGGAAAGTTAAACGACCAGTCAAGGAAAGTAAAGATAAAATCAGAACAGAAGAAGAGAAGAAATTACAAAACGACTTTCAAGGAACCCTGAAAATAATATTTAAAGAGATGAACAGAAGTAAAAGTACAGAGTTTGTCAGCATGAGAAGCAGCAAAGGTGAAATGTTATATGATACAGACGGGATAGTAGACGCTTTAAAATATTCTTTTAAAGAACTATTAGGAGGAGAAGATATAGGGCAACAGAACTGCGTCATAGAACATAGTGAATTAGAAAACCCAATTGAGAAAGTCTGTATGAATGAAGTTAGAGATATAATTAGGAACTTAAAAAATGGTAAGGCTGCTGGTGTAGACAGTATTAGCGCAGAAGTGCTTAAATACGGTGACAAGTGCATACCTTACAGGTTGTGCGAATTGATAAATTTATGTATTGAGATGGGACAAGTCCCAGACGTTTGGAGAAACGTGATTATCGTACCCATATACAAAAGAAAGTGAGATAAAAACAACTGCAATAATTACAGAGGTAATTACTAAGTACCGTAGGTAAAATATATTCAAAAATACTTATTCGCAGGGTAATGGAAATTACAAAAGAAAAGATATGGGAAGTACAAAGTGGATTTATGCCAGGAAGATCATGTACAGATCAGATATTTAGCCTACGACAGATCACAGAAAAAAAGCTTGAGAGTAGGAAAGAAAGTTTTCTGTGCGTTTATGGACCTAGAAAAAGCGTTTGACAAGGTAAATAGAAGTAAACTTTGGGAAGTCTTTAAAGAGTACGGAGTACATCGATGGCTTCTACAAGCCATACAAACAATATATGCAGGCAGTAAAGCAGGTGCAAGGGTAAATGGGAAACTGAGTGACTGTTTTGGTATTGTGCAAGGCGTAAAACATGGATCCGTTATGTCGTCATGGCTATTTATCGTATTTAAGGATAAGTGACTAAGAATGGCTCTCTTCGACGAAGAAGGTGTACATCTCGAAACAGTGAAGGTGGGTGGATTGGCTTTCGCAGATGACAAGATTGTTATGGCAGAATCAATCGAGGACTTGCAAAGAATGTTAAATAAACTCAACACAATCATGAAGAACATGGGCCTCAAAATTAACGTGAATAAAACAAAGGTAATAGAGTTTGAAGGAAAAAGTGAGAAAACAATGTGCAACATTGTCCTGAATAATGAGAGATTAGAGCAAGTTGACAAATACATATATATCTGGGTAGGCTACTCACTAGCGACGGAAAAATAGATAGGGAGTTATATAGGCGCATTAATGAGAGTAAGAAGGCTATCGGTAGACCAGGGTCCATTCTCCGAAATAAAAGCAAATCAAAAGAAACTAAAGTGACCGTATATAAATCTCTAATTGTACCGGCTGTACTGTACGGTAGCGAGAAATGGACATGTCAAGAAAAGGACGAGAGTAAAATTAACGCGATTGGCATGAAACCTCTGCTCACAATATGCGGAAAAGCACTGATGGACAAAGTCTGAAACGAAATAATCCTCAAAGAATGTGGTACAGGGGTGACCCTAGTTGATATATGGGAAATAAAGCAGTTAAGGTGGTTCGGACACCTTGAAAGAATGAAAAAGGAACGACCGACCAAACAGGTGTATAAAATTGAAGTAAATGGCAGAATGCCCAGAGGTAGACCGCCGAAAGAATGGTTAGAATCTGTGAATGAGACATTAGTCCGAAGAGACATAAGAAGCCATAGACACACGAGAGCTTGCATGACAAAATGCATGGACGTGAAGGAAGCTAGAGTTGTATGCCAGGACAGAAAAGTTTGGCGATAAATAGTTTATCAAAAGAGTGTGAGTAGAGTAAATGAAGCCTGAAAAAAAGACCTTGGACACTAATGGGCCCATGTGGGGAACCACACATAACAATTTTATGAGGCTCTCCACGTGGGGTGATCGCTAGACAGATTGATCAGCAGCCTGGGTGTGTTATTTGCATAAACAATACGAGAATTCTGGATCAATCTAAAATATCGATACCTTGCACCTATATACCTACAATAATTAATAGGCAGTCGCGGACAATTGTCCAGGGATGGTCCCGAAGGAATAACCCCTAAGCGGAGGCGTAGCGGGGGGGGGGGGGTAAAAATCTTTTTTTAAAGTTTGTTACAGGGGGAGAGGGGGTCTTAGAGAGGGCCTGAAATGCGTTACGTAATTTAAATACAGCCCCTAATCTACTGTTCTAAACATTTCTTGTTCTCTGAGGTACCTATACCTATCATCCGAACAGAGTTTAAGTTGATCTATTTTTTATTACTAAACAGGAGATGCAAGAGGACTCACGATAATCAAGCACCTCGAAACGTGAGAGGCAAGCGGACTCATGATAAATAAACACCTCAAAATGTGAGAGGCAAGGGGACTCACGATAAACAAGCACCCCGAAACGTGAGAGTCAAGAGGACTCCAGATAATTAAGCACCCCAATGGGAACAGAATTTACTACGCCCACGTCGTTGTTCCTGGGTGACGCTGAAAGTAAATCTAATTTTTATCAGACAGGACCTCAAACGTCAGAATCAATTTCACTACTGAATGTTCCTTGTTGAAACACACAGCTTCCACTCATATGAAATTTTTGCAAAAGCTGCTGATCTCACAGGTGTTCGGATCTTGTTTAAGTTTTAATGACCTTAGAGTGACCTTCAAGGTCCAATTGAACCTATGACCTTAATACATATTTGAACGTGAAATTTCCCGCTGTCAATTTCCAATGTCAAAAAGGGGGGTTTCAATTTTTGTTTAAACATCACCTTGAAATGAACTTTAAGGTCATCGTCAAGGTCAAAATAGAAGTCACCATTGAATGCCCCTTGTTGAAACAAATAACCTCCATTGATATGAAATTTTTTCAAAAGCTGCTGCTCTAAGAGGTGTTCGGACCTTGTTAAAGTTTTAATGACCTCAGAGTGACCTTCAAGGTCAAATTGAAACCATGACCTTAATACATATTTGAACGTGAAATTGCCCGCTCAATCAATTTCCGATATCAAAAAGGGGGATTTCCATTTTTTTTTAAGTAGACCTTGAAAGGACATGATTTCAAAGGGTTTAAAAAAAGTTCTTTTTTGAAATAGAAAACAAAATTTAAATATGCTTTTTTTCAAAAAATAAATGACGATTTTGATTTGCGAAAAAAAATACAAAAAAATATATCGTTGCTATAGTCTTAGTACATGAAAATAGCTTTCCAAAGAACTATAATAAAAGTCCAATTGTATCATCCTAACGCGAAGGTGAAGAAACGCGTGAAAAAGTGAGAAATTCGTATGGGAATACTTGGCGTATTCTGCCCCACATTCACGTTAGTGTAACTTCTTTTAGGATGATCCGATTTTACTTTTAATATAGTGTTTTTGAAAGCTCTTTTCATGTACTTTAAAACTATAATAACGATATATTATTTTTTTGGAAAATCAAAATTTAAATTGATTTTTTGAAACAATTACTTTAAAAAAATACTTTAAAAATTGTTTTTTCTATATCAAAAAATAGCTTATTCAAACGCTTCGAAATAATATACAATAAGAAAAAATTTTAATATGGTTTCTTTCAAAAAAACAATTTCATTATTGATTTAGAAGAAAAAAAAAATATATATATATCGTTATTATAATCTTAAAGTAGGATATGAAAAGAGCTTTCCAAAACAATGTAATAAAAGTTCAATCGGGTCATCCTAACGTGAAGGTGAAGAAACGCGTGAGAAAGTGGAAACTTCAGGCCCCTGTATATTGACAATCGGTTGATAAGTGTGAACTTTTTTCTGTTATGTTCCACACTTTTATATCAAATGTATATTAAATTTACTTATGTATCTCGGTATGAGACTGATTATTTAGATCTTGTAATATCAAAGTACACATGTTCTTTATCATGATTACTTCAATATTATTTTCTTATTTTGCATTAAATTTTATGCGCAAATACCCTGGAAAGTGTATAATTTGAATGAATTTATATTATTACAATTTATAATATGTATTGGTATTGAAACATACGTATTTTCATTTTCATTTTTAAAAAAATTTTAATATGGTTTCTTTCAAAAAAACAATTTCATTATTGATTTTCAAAAAAAAAAAAAAAAAACAATCTATATCATTATTATAATCTTAAAGTAGGATATGAAAAGACTTTCCAAAACAATGTAATAAAAGTTCAATCGGGTCATCCTAAAAGAAGTTACACTAACGTGAAGGTGAAGAAACGCGTGAGAAAGTGGAAACTTCAGGCCCCTGTATATTGACAACCGGTTGATAAATCTGAACTTTTTCTGTTATGTTCCACACTTTTATATCAAATGTATATTACATTTACTTATGTACCGCGGTATGAGACTGATTATTTAGATCTTGTAATATCAAAGTACACATGTTCTTTATCATGATTACTTCAATATTATTTAAACTGATTTGTTGAAAACTCGTCGTGGTTGCGTTTGAACCACTTTGTTAAAAAAATCATGTTTTTTTTTGAAGATTCACCATTTTAATTGAAAATTCATCTCAGGTTGAAATTTTTTTCTTATTTTTGGTTTGAAAATACATTTTTTAACTGAAATTTAACTATTCCAATTGAAGATTCATCTCATTGGTTGAAAATTTAACTATTTTGTTGAAAATCAAACTGATTTGTTAGAGTGTTTTTGGTTGAAAATTCAACTATTTGGTTAAAAGTTCATCTGTTTTTTCGAAAATTCAACAATTTTATTAAAAAGTATATTTTGTTTCTTAAAAAGTCATTTTTGTTGTTGAAAATTTGTCTTTAAGGTTGATCAAAAAAGGTTTTGGGTGAAATATAAACTATTAAATTTTTCATTGAAAATTCATCTCATTGGTTAAAAATTAATCTACTTTGTGGAAAATTCAACAATTTTGTTTAAAAAGATACTTTTTTGTTGAACATTCATAATTTTAATTAGGAATTTATTTCTTTGGTTGAAAACTCTTTTTGTTTCTTTTGTTTGATACTTATTTTTTTTCCTAAAATTTGACTTTTCAATTTTTGTAAAAAATTTATATTTTTTAATTGAAAATTCAACTAGTTTGTTGAAAATTCGTTTTTTTTTGTGTGGAAAATTCATGTTTTTGGTTCTAAATTCATCTCATTTGGTTAAAAATTAATCTATTTTCTGGAAAATTCAACAATTTGGTTAAAAAAACTATTTTTTTATTGAAGATTCATCATTTTAATTGAAAATTCATCTCTTTTGTTGAAAACTCTTTTTTTCTTTTGGTTGAAAATTATTTTTTCAAAAAGGAATTTGATTATTCCATTTCTTGTAGAAAATTGATATTTTTTAGTTGAAGATTCAACTATTCCATTTTTTGTGGAAAATTGATATTTTTTAGTTGATAATTCAACTATTTGGATGAAAATTTCACTGTTTGGTTGAAAATTTATCTTTTTTAATTGAAATTCAACTATTTGGTTAAAAATTCATCTATTTTGTGCAAAATTTAACAATTTTGTTAAAAACAATTTTTTGGTGTGAAAAGTCAACTCTTTTGATGAAAATTCGTCTTTACGGTTAAGGATTCAACAAAGTTGTTAAAAATAGTGGTTGATGGCAACTTTTTTGAATTAATTTATTAATTAAAATCTTTTTTTGGTTGAAATATAAAGTAATGAATTTTTCGTTGAAAATTTCATCTCTTTTGCATAAAAAATAATTTCAATAATTTTGTTTAAAAAAAATCATCATTCATCATTTTAGTTTTCTTTCTTGACTGAAAAATCTTTATTTGTTGAAAATTCGTCCTTTCAGTTAAAAAATTCATCACTTTAGTTGAAAATTGATATTATTCAGTTCAAAATTCATGTATTTTGGTGAAAATTGGTCTTTTTCGTTCAAAAATAAACTATTTCGTTAAAATTTTAATTATTTTTTTGAAAATTTAACTATTTTGTTGAAAATTCTTTTTTCTTCCTTTTTAGTTGAAGTTTAATTTTTTTTGCTTGAAAATTTAACTATTTGGTGGAAAATTCAACTACTTGATTGCAAATTTATTTATTTCATTGCAAATCTATCCATTTCCTTGAAAGTCATCATTTTTGGTCGAAAATGAATCATTTTTATTGAAAATTTGTCCTCTTGTTTTATGAATTTATTTTTTATGGTATTTTTTACGTTTGAAATAAATAAATAAATTTGAAAAATCAGATAAAAGTCAAGGAATTTTAAAGATAAAGTTTTTCGGCAACCTGCTTACTTAATAGAATATAAAAATTAAATAGTATTAAATAAAAATTAAAAAGGGTGAAGAAAGAAATAAAAAATTTTACTTCAGCGCTGTCACGGATGAATTTCCGAATAAAAAAAAGCCGATGTTTTAATTGATCATTTTTATTATTTGATATATAATTTATTCAATAAGTCGTTGTTATTATTTACATTTTTAATATGATTTTTTTATAAATTTAAAGGTGAGTTATATAATTGTGTGATAATCGATTTGAATAATGTAGAAAAAGGACTAAGTTCTCAGGAATAATATGATTTAATTCTAAATCAAGTTTAGAATTTAGCGTTGAAATTAAAATTTTCTCAGTGGATTACATAGATTTGGATTTCAGGTCATGGATTCCGTGGCTTTTAACGCCAGTTATCATTACGTTTTTACTTCCGTGGCTGATTTTTGTGCTTATTTACGCTACTGCATTTCTACTATTTGCTTACAAAGTATACAAGTATGTATATCCTTAGATAATAATTAATTAATTAAAAATTATAGAAAAAAATTCGAAATCTTTGAAATCTTTCTGATATCTTTGGAAATGTTTTCAAAATATTTGGTAATATTTTAGAAATCTTTGCTAAACATTTAAAATCTTGGGGAAATCATTGAAATCTTTGCGAAATTTTTTAAATACTTGGGAAATCAATCAAACCTTTGTGAAATATTTAAAAAATCATTTAATTCTTTGTGAAATCTTTGGGAAATTATTAAAATCTTTGTGAAATCTTTGAAATGTACCTGAAATCTTCAATAAATTTGTGCAATCTTTATGAAATCATTGAAACCTTTGTGAAATCTTTATAAATCCTTGCGAAATATTCAGTAATATTTGTGAAATCTTTGGAAAATCATTTAAATCTTCGTGAAATCTTTGGCAATATGAATTTGACACCGGTATTTATTATTTACCATTCATCGTTCATTTATTATTTATAATTTATTTTCAATTTTTAAATAGAGTATAAAAGAAAAAAGGGCTCCACCGCTTCTGATTTTACCAGTCAAAAATATTTAGAATTGGAACGTTTTAAATTCAAAATAATTTCATAAATCTTTCTTAAATTTAGGAATTAGGAAAAAAAAATTAAATTGTAAATATAAACTGTATAAACGTGTCAAAAACGCAACAAGTGTGATTCTCGACCTCGAGACCTAACCTCAAAAAAATGAATCTGAAATACACAAGAAACACCTGTAATAAAAAGGAATAAACTCACAAATCATCGCTCGAATTAATTTCGACAACTGCATTTTTCTGTGGAGGTGAAGAAGTCGTGGATTCAATAATTTCCTTTGTATCTGAATATTTTTCTTCCTCCGGCTCCTTGCGCTTTTGTTTATTAAATAATTGCAGAATGTGGGCCGTACTTCTTCCTTGTGCTCGATAATTTCGATTCATGATTACGGCTTTCGTAATTTATCAAAAAAAATCCGATTTTGCGCACATATTTTCACGAATTTCTGGGATTTTAAATTTCTAAAAGTTTTTCGAGTCAAAGAAACTTTGAACGACTTTGAAGACCTTTAAAAAACGTAAACAAACGCCATTTACCGCTTGCGAGACACTGTTGCCAATATTTGAATACAAAATTTGCTTACGCTTTGGTGGTACCCTTTTTTGGCGGGATGTTTAGATTTTTCGAATATTGTTAGTAGCCGATTGCTCTAAAAACTCAAAAAGGAACTAAATTTAAATAAATTTTAATTTTAATATTTTAAATTTTAGAATAACTGCATCATCAATTGCGGAAAAAATAATTTTTAATTCGAAATAAAAATTTTAAATGTCTACTAATTTTTAGAAATTCTTGGTTGTATAGATAAAATATTTCCAAGATTCTTGAGAAAATAAAAAAAAATGTATAAGGATTTCAGTCTAAAGAATCCAGAAAATTTGGAAGACAATTTTATTATTATTATTTTTTTTTGCAAGAAATTTAAAAATATTTTATAAATTTTCGGAATTATTTTAAAGTTTTTAAATATTTTTAGTCTCTTAAAAAATTCAAAAACTCGTAAATATCTTTTTAACTGATTCCAATTATTGCTAAAATTTGGGATAATGTTTCAACATTTTTTTAAATCTCCTAAAATTATAAATTATTTTTTAAGTTGTTTTTAAACTACTAAATATCTTTCAAGGTGTTTCAGCACAGATAAATTTCCTTATTATAAAATTTCCGAATCTGAACAATTCTAAATGTGCTAAATAAAAATAAACAAATAAAATAAAATACTTTTATTTTATGAACATATTTTTTATTTCACTATTAATTAATTAATGTATTATTTAAAAAAATGTAAATGGTTAGAATCGGAAATTTTATAATTTCAGGAATTTAGTATTTGAAATATTTTCTTTTTCTGGAATTTTATAATTTTGAGAATTTTATTTATTTTTTTCAATTTTCCGTCGGATTCTTAGAAATCTTCAAAAATCTACATTTTGCTTTTATTTTTTTAAATCTTTTTAAATTTTAAATTATTTTTAAAATGGTTTCGAATTTTCTAAATATCTTTCAAAATTGTTCGCATTTTTCTTAAAAATAAAAAAAAATGCTGCAAAATTAGAAAATTACCTTAAAAACTTGGAGATTTTTTTTCGAAATTTTAGAAGTCTTGAAATGTTTTAAAATCTTTTTAAATATTCTCTTGAAATTAATTTTTCAAAATAAAAAATCATTTCAGATTCTCTCAGGGATCATACATTTTTTTATTTCGAAATCTTTCAAAATCCTTAAGGCCATGTGACGAGTGGGTCACGTGACCGGCTTCCTACCTTACCGTCACTTTTTTTTTATTTGTGAACTTATTTTTAAACGAATAGCCACATCGAGTTGAAAAGAGCAAAAATAATTCACATAAAAAAGTAAAATACTATTTAAAAAATGATTCATGTTGAGGTTCACTTATTATTTGTTCATAACCAAAAAGTCAAAGCAAAGCTAAAGATAAAAAAAATCAACTTTCTAGCATTACCCTAAGAGAATATAGTTATGAACAATAATCAATTGTTTAAATAAGCATGTTTGTCAATTTGCATTAATTATTACCTCACTAAGTTAAAATTGAACAAAAAGTTTAAGAGTTCAGAAAAAACGTAACTTTTTAGCACTTATCTAAGAGACGATAGTTATAAACAATTTTAAATTGTTTAAACAACTTTGTTAGTTAACTTGCATTATTGATTACTTTACTAAGTAAAAAGTGGGTAAAAAGTTTAACATTTCAGAAGAAAGCGTGACTATATTGCATTAATAAAGGAGAAGATAATTGAAAACAATAATAATTTGTTTGAATAATTATTTTTGCTAAATTTAATTATTTATTAACTGACCCTATATGAAAAGTAGCTAAATAGTTGTAAATTGTAGTAAAAAACGCAACTTTCTAGCATTATTGAAATTATTATTATTAATAATAATAATGATACATTGCTTAAACAAATAAGTTTGTTAATTTTAATCAATTATTTAACTCACTTCAAGTGAAAAGTGAACACAAAGTTGAAAATTTAAGAAAAAACTGCAATTTTCTAGCATTATTCGAAGATAATATTATTAACAACAATAACAAATTGCTTGAACAATGATTTTTGTTAAAATTAATCACCATTTTTAACATAATGAATCATTATCTCTCTCTAATTGAAAATTGGACAAAAAGTAGAAATTTTTTTTAAGACCGCGACTTGCTATTTCTATTCTAAGAGAAAATGGCTAAAAAGAATAATAAATTGTTTAAACAATTTTATTCAGACATGTAATTATCAATATTGAGCAGTATGTTATGCATTAAGAAATATGGATTTAAAAAAACGCAAAAAATTATAATTAGTGCCAAAAACTCCCAAAATCCATTTTTTTCACTTATGGGGTTTTTTTGGGACCCTATAAAAAAGATTAATGGGGGTGATATTTGAAAAGTAATATTTCATTCGTATTCTATGGCTAATTGTGTAGAAAAATGCTGAGTTTCAACTCGATCCAACTAATATTGAGGATTCTGAATAAAATGTACAAAAATGTATTTTTCTTATGGGAAATACGTGATGAACTTCATGGAGCTTGCGCGACCTCTAAATATCATTTTTTTCGAAAAGAAATGGATTTATTTTCATGTGGATTCAAATAAATTTTCGGGCGTTATTCATAAAAATTGGAGAAAAAAATTCCAATGCATTTTTGTATTGTTCTGCAATTGTTATAAACAAATTCAATGTCCTATTGAAAAACCAATAACACCATTGCATTCGTCTACGATATATCTAGAACCATATCTGAAGCCACGCAAATGTATGCTTATGTCGAATGACGTCGAAAAATCGTTAATTAACAATTAAATCAATTGTTTAAGCAATCGTTAAAAAGAAAAAAGGACACCCAGATATTTCGGAGAAGAATGCAATGGTGTTGTTGGTTTTTCGATCAGACGTTTAGTTTCTTTATAACAATTGCAGATCGATAATAAATACTGTAATTGTTTGAAGAATTGTTTATAAAAAGACAAACCTAGAATTTCGAAGATGAATCCAAAGTTGTTTTTGGTTTTTTAGTTTGAATCTTAGTTTGTTTATAATTAATTCAGGGTGTTTAGCACTTCAACAACAACAAAATTCCAGGACTTTTCCAGGTTTTCCAGGACAACAAATTAATTTTTCCAGGTACCTTTTGCGAAATTTTTCATACGCCCCCAAAATCTGATTTTATGATCAAAAACCAGTTTTCTTTTGGTCAAATTAAAATAAACTTCAAACAAGACAGTTGCATTTCCAACGAAATACTTGAATTGAACAAAATGAAAATAAATTTTCAACAAAATAGTTCATCTTTTAACAAAATTTTATTAATTTTCAAAGTACAAAGATGAATTTTCTACCAAAAAATACCAATTTTAAACAGAATAAATAAATTTTTAAATGAATAGTTGTATTTTCAACTTGAAAATATAAATTTTCAGTAAAAAAATACTTCAACAAAATAGTTCAATTTTCAATCAGATATGAATTTTCAACTAAAATGTTGAATCTGCAACCAAGAAAATAAACTTTTAACAAAGCAGGTCTACTTTTAATGAAAAAATACAAATTTTCAACCCGAAAAACGAGTTTTCTACAAAACGGTTGAATTTTTCAGACGAGAAAGAAAAAAAATGTCAACCAAATTGTTAAACTTTTAAGAACAAAAAATACAAATTTTCAACCAAATAGTTGAAATTTCAATCAAGAGGATTAGTTTTTTACCAAAAAAGTAGAATTTTTAATGAAATACATAAATTTTTAACGAAGTAATTAATTTTTAACTGAAAAAGACGAATTTTCAAACAATAATGGAATAATTAAATTTTCAGCAACAATTTTTTAACCAAATAGTTTAGTTTTCTACCAAAATAATTCAATTTTTTACCGAAAATATGACTTTTCATCAAAAAAGTTAATTTACGGCCAAATAAATAAATTATATTTATAATTTTATAAATTAATTTCATTTTTTAATGAAACATGCAATAGTTATTATTTAAAAAAAATGATTTTAGTAATAAATAAAAAACAGTTGAATTCAACAAAAAAAAGCGAATTTTCAACAAAATATTTAAATCCTCAACCAAAATATATTAATTTTCAACCAAGCAGTTGCATTTCTAACCAAGAAGGATAAACTTTTTACTGAGAAGATTAATTTTCTACCGAAGAGACGAATTTTTTACGAAAATTTTTTTCTTCATTGACTAAAAATTTTCAACAAATTTCATGGATTGTCTACCAAATAGTTACATTTTAAAACTAAAAAGATCAATTTTTAACCCAAAAAGGATTAGTTAAATTTTCATAAATAACAATAAACTTTTAATTAAAAAAAAGGAATTTTCTACAAAGCTGTTAAATTTTCTACCAAATAGTTGAATTTTCAACCTAATAGTTCAATTTTTAGTATAAAAAAATTAATTAAAAACCAAAAAGAAATTTTTAACAAAGCAGTTGAATTTTAAACCTAAGAAGATACATTTTCAATGAAATCCATACATTTTTAACCAAAGGAATTATTTTTCTATCAAAAAATATCGAACTTCTGGTACAATACATGAATTTTTAACCAAATATTTCATTTGTTCAACTAAAAAAAAACTAAATTTTCAAACTAAAATATAATAGTTAAATTTTCAGCTAAAAAATTTAATTTTTAATAAACAAAAAACGAATGATAAATAAAGTAGTTAAATGTTTAACCAATAAAGTGTAATTTTCAACTAAAGTGATGAATTTTCGAATAAGAACAAAAATTTCAATAAATTAGTTCAACTTTGGACGAAATATTTGAGTTTCTACCAAATTGTTTAATTTTCGAGCCAAAAATGTAAATATTCTTCAAATAGATTGAATTTTCAATCCGAAAATGTGAATTCTCAACAAAAATGTAAATTTTTAATTAAAACAGATTCATTTATTACCAGAAAGTAGTACTTTCAATCAGAAAAAGGAAATTTTGCTAAAAAAAATGAATTTCGAAACTGAAGAAGAAAAAATGTTAATAAAATTGTTGAATTTTCAATTAAAAAGGAAGAGTTTAAAGCCTGGGATAAACAAATAGGAATTTTAATAATTCATATTCTAAAGAGTATTAATTTAAATCAACATTAAAGAACATTTTCAATGCTTTTAATAGCTTTCATACTTCAATACTTTTTGTACTTTTAAAATATGCAATTATTTATTCAACTAATTCCTTTTACTGAACAACACTTTTATTTATCAATCTTCTACTATTCGTACTTGACATTATTTTTTGATTGCACAACTTGGATAAAAAATCAATTGAAATAATTAAAAAACTTTGTTAAACACTTTATAATAAAAAAATTGTCATAATGCATTATTAAATTGTTTATGTTTTTAATGTCAGGAAATAACAATCCCGGGAATTCACTGCTAGTTTGGACAATAACTCTAAAGACTTGAATGAAGTTTGTCCCTGACATTTACGACAAAACTTTCTTGAAATAAAAAAAAATGCTGTTCATGCATTACGAGCTATGAGCGTAAATTTGGCCCTATTTTTTGCCCCTTTCTCAGAACTTTCTAAGCCCTGCTTTTTTGCCGAGGTTCGTGTAAAATCTCTAAATGTCTGCGGAGCTCTCAAATGTCTTCACTGTGGTTGTAGTTGTCATCTGGCTATAAAGCTTGCAGCCATAAAACCCAGATAAAAAGGGCGTATCTGTTTAGGGAACCCGGTTCCGCACATTATGTGCGATACGATTCTAAAATTTGACGCGGCGGCGTCATCGTGACGACCCACTTTCCATTTTTATTCACGCCAACTGCCAAAATAAAGATCCGTTATCACCGTTAGGTCTGACCCTTCCTTCAGAACACGATAGACAATTTCAAACTCCCCTCCCATACTTTGCCTTCCCTACTTTCCCACCCACACTTCAATCTTCCTTTCCCCTCCCATCCCCGATTTTTTCCTCTCCTGTCCTCTCCTCTCCTCTCCTCTCCTCTCCTCTCCTCTCCTCTCCTCATTGGTTAAAAAAATAATTTGAAATCTGAAAAGATTTACAAAAGTTCAAAACAAAATGTAAATTTTTGAAGATTTCGAAACAAATTTCGAAGCTTTCTAAGAAGTTTGAAAGGCTTCAGGAAAATAAAAAACTTTTCTTGAGATTCCTGGATTTTTTTTTATTTTGAAGAATAATTTTTCAAAGAAAATTTGGAAAGGTTTTAAAACATTTCAAAATATTGCTACAAATGTCAACAAAATTTTGGAAGATTTAAGAGCAATTTTTTTAATTTTCAAAGTATTTTTATAATTTTCGGAATGATTTGAGTCAGTTTAGAAGATATTTATTTTTAACGCTTCTAAAATTCCTAAATATCTTTTAAAGCGACTCGAATTTTTCCTACATTTTTGCAAAATCCTGTCAAATAAAAAAATTATACTTTTTCGAAATACAAATCTGAAACCTTCAGAGATCTTTTTGAATGTTCTCAAAAATCTTACGAAAATGATATTTCGATAACCTTAAAAAGAAATTAACATATAAAACTAAAAAAGAAATAGTTATTCGAAATTTAGTTATTATAATTTGGGTGAATTTTTTTTCTTTCTTGACTAAAGAACTTTTTGGTTAAAAAATGAACTATTTGGTTGAAAATTCGTTTCTGCTTTGAAAATTAATCTATTTTTATTGAAAATTCTACTAATTTGTTGAAAATATCTTTTTCTGTTAAAAATGCAATTGATAGAAAATTAATCTCTTTTAGTCGAGGATTCAACTACTTTGTTAAAAATTTATTTTTTTTATTAAAGATTCATCATTTTAGTAGAAAATTTAACTCTTTGATTGACAATGTCACTATTTCGTTTAAAATTCGTATTTTTTGGTAGAAAATTAATCTTCTTGGTAAAGAAAATCATATATTTCGTTAAAAAATCATATTATCGTGTTAAAAAATTGAACTGTTACGTAGAAAATTCGACTCTTTTTTCAAAAATTTGAATCTTCTTTGGTTAAAAATGCAACTGGTAAAAACAATTTTTTTTGTTTGAAGATTCAGCTATTTTTTTAAAACTTTTTCTTTTTCGGCATGAATTCAACTGTCTTTTATTTAAAATTAAAATATTTTCGCTTGCAATATCAGTTATGTTATTTAAATAATATATTCAATAATTTAATAATAATAATCAAAATTTGCAAATAATGTGAGATGTTTCATTGCAAATTTTAAAATGAAAAGGTTTTTAACTCATTTTAATGTTGTGACTTTTCAAAAATTCCAGTTACTAGATAAAATATTTTAAACTTTCCAAAATGAAGAACAAATAAACCATTTAAACAAATTAAAACTATTTCATTTTATATTTTTGCTCTAAGCAGAAGTATATAAATCTGTGATGTGAATAAATTTTTGTAAATTTATAATTAAATGAAACTTACAACTTTTGCCTAAATCATAATGAGATATTAAAAAATATGTGAACAAATACACTTGAATAAACAATTATGTCAATCTTTTGTCATAACGTAAATAATATTCCCAAGCGCCTTAGACTTGTAAATTTTTATAAATTTTTATTTTATATCGTTGAGAAAATCCTATTTTGAAAATAAATTCAAAATAAATTTAGTTAATTGCTAAGGTTTTTCTAATTTTTCAATTACAAATATTTGAAACACATTAGAATTTTCAAGAGTTCAGAAAAATTTGTTAAATTGATTAAGATTTATCAATTACAAATTTTATTATTACATTTCCAATGAAAATAATTAATTTTCAACAAAAAAAGATAATCTGCAACAAAATAGTTGAATTTTCAACCAAACTGATGAATCTTTAATAAAAAAAATGAATTTTCAACAAAAAGTGTAAAGTGTAAAAAAAGAAAAAAATCTAATGCAAAATTTTGAGTTTCTAAGTCATAAAGACGAATTTTTGAAAAAAAGTTGAATTTACAATCCAAAAATATGCATTTACTACCAAAATAATTGAATTTTCGACTAAGAAATACGAGTTTTCAACAAAATATGTGAATTTTTAACTGAAAAATATCAATTTCCTAGCAAAAATTAAATAGCTACATTTTTAATAACAAATTCCTTTTCAACAGAAAAAAACGAATTCTCAACAAAATTGGTTAAATCTTTAACCAAAAAATGAACTGTTAGCTAAAACGATGCATTTTCAATTAGAAAAAAAAAAATTTGTAACTGAAAAGGTTATATTGCTATAAAAAAATACAAATTTTCTACAATATAGATGAATTTTCAACTAAAAAATATAAATTTTCAACAAAAAATAGAATAGTTTAATTTCAAGTTATAGAAATAAGTTTTTTTAACCAAATAAAATTAATTTTCATTTTTTGTTAAGATTCATAATTTTAGTTGAAAATTCATCTCTCTTGATTAAAAATCCTACTATTTGGTTGAAAAATAAATTACTTTGTTGTAGATCTAACTATTTTGTTGAAAATTCAAATCTTTGGTTGAACGTTCATCTATTTTCTTGAAAATTCGTTTTTTTTTTTAAATATTCATCATTTTAGTTGAAAATTCATCTCTTTTGGTTGAAAATCCTACTATTTGGTTGAAAAATTAAATATTTTTTGTAAATTCAACTATTTGGTTGAACATTTAACTCTTTTGCTGACCGTTCAACTATTCTCTTGAAAATTCATTTTTCTTAAGATTCCTCATTTTAGTTGAAAATTCATCTTTTTTGCTTAATAATCCTACTATTTTGTTGAAAACTTCATTATTTTGTTGTAAATTCAACTATTTTGTTGAAAATTCAACTCTTTGGTTGGCCGTTCAACTCTTTACTTGAAAATTCATTTTTTGTTAAGATTCATAATTTTAGTTGAAAATTCATCTCTCTTGATTAAAAATCCTACTATTTGGTTGAAAAATGAATTACTTTGTTGTAGATCTAACTATTTTGTTGAAAATTCAAATCTTTAGTTGAACGTTCATCTATTTTCTTGAAAATTCGTTTTTTTTTTGTAATATTCATAATTTTAGTTGAAAATTCATCTCTTTTGGTTGAAGATCCTACTATTTGGTTGGAAAATTAAATAGTTTGTTGTAAATTCAACTATTTTGTTGAAAATTCAAATCTTTAGTTGAACGTTCATCTATTTTCTTGAAAATTCATTGTTTTTCTTTAATATTCATCATTTTAGTTGAAAATTCATCTCTTTGGGTTAAAAATCCTACTATTTGGTTGAAAAATTGAATAGTTTGTTGTAAATTCAACTATTTTGTTGAAAATTAAAATCTTTGGTTGACCGTTCAACTATTTCATTAAAAATTCATTGTTTTTTTTTAAATATTCATCATTTTAGTTGAAAAATCATCTCTTTTGGTTAGTAATCCTACTTTTTGGTTGAAAACTTAATTATTTTTTTGTAAATTCAACCATTTTGTTGAAAATTCAACTCTTTGGTTGGCCGTTCAACTCTTTACTTAAAAATTCATTTTTTTTAAGATTCATCATTTTAGTTGAAACTTCATTTCGTTTTCGTAAAAATTCAACTGCTGAGTTGAAAGTTTAACTTATTTAAAAAAAATTAGTTTTGTTGTTGAATATTCTACTATTGGGCTGTAATTTTAATTATTTTGTTGAAAATGGAACTATTTTGTAATAGAGCATCTTTTTTGGTTGAAAATTCAACTGTTTAGTTGAAAGTTGAACTTATTTCTTAAAATTTTGTTTGTTCTTGTATATTCTACTATTTGGTTAAAAATCTAATTATTTTGTTGAAGATGCAACTATTTTGTAAAAGACATCTTTTTTATGAAAAACTCAACTGTTGAGTTGAAAGTTGAACTTATTTTTCAAAAATTCATTTTTTTTAATATTCTACTATTTGGTTGACCCGTTCAAATATTTTCTGGAAAATTCATTGTGTTTTTTTTTAAGATTCATCATTTTAGTTGAAACTTTATCTCTTTTGGTTATAGATTCTACTTTTTGGTTGAAAATTAATTCATTTGGTTGAAAATGCAACTATTTTGTAAAAAAGGCATCTTTTTTTGTTAACAATTCAACTGCTTAGTTGTAAGTTGAAATTTAAAAGAAAAAATTAATTTTTATCGTTGTTGAATATTCTACTATCTGTTTGTAATTTTATCATTTCGGATAAAAATTAGAAATGTTAGAGCATTTTCCAATTTTTTGAGACCATCTTTTTTAAATTTAAAAATTTTATGTACGGTTGTTCCTAGCACTTAGAAAGCCAAACAATTCATCCTCATGACTTTCTTCGATAACAATAAAATTATCAGAGTTATAA